>OY740774.1:51535055-52735055 GCA_963513935.1 Aphrophora alni
TTTCACAACGATCTTCTTTTCTACTAAAGAAACACTTGCTCCGGAACTCCCTCCTTCAATCAGTAACAACCAAAAAGAACCTCATGTGCTTCTCTTCCATCCCTATTTATAAGTTCTAATTTCAAATGCTTTCTTCCGATCCTCTTCCTTCATTGGCTTATTTTAAATCTTGTACATTATTTCAGGACTGACGCAATTTCTTTCATTGGTCCTTTTCCAACATTTTCGGTTGAAGGCATTGACTTTTGGAATGGTTTATTTGACTTCTTGAGATCCGTGACTGATGTTAGAATAGTTTTTCTAACTGTCAACCATTTCAACTCTTTACAATTTATGGCCTGCCGAGCACTGACCTTTTGGGAGCCCTCTATTTCGTTACAATATATATATATATATATATATGAACATAGTACTATTCGGACCTACATAGTAGTATTTCGGACGTATCCAATCCTTGTTAGTTGGTCTTTTTAAAAAAAACTTTATAGTTTTTCTACTTTTCAGTCTCTAATACAGTTTTTATTACTTTATGTTTATTTTCCCATTGAGTATAAGGAGTCATTATGTCTATTTTGTTAACAACTGTAATTTTCTATTCTTCTATATACCATTTCCGTTAAATGTATTAAATAGAAATTTGAATTTAAAAATTATATACAAAAATAGTTTGTCTTTATTATATACACTAGGTCTGTTAACAAATGCAGGTTTATTATTATATTAATTTCAGATATCCAAATGTTTGCCTGTTTGATAAAGTTTTTTTTATTGAAAAATGAATTGTGTATAAAAAAATACGTTCTATATTTGGAAATCGGTTGACTATCTACATGCCCATAAATGATAATATGGTAAATTCCATTTGGTATTAGTAGGAAACTAGTAATGTAAAAAAATGTTTTTAGGTTGTCTATTATACTTTTCATTAGAGATATGATACATGATAGTTATATTATACACTTCAATAACAATACCTACATTAAAAAAGAACTACTGATTACGCCATAATTTGTATCTTTATTAGTAAAATATGGTGTGACAAGAAATAACAATAAAAACCACAGTTATTTAAAATTAAATAAAATGGTTGATCAACAAGTAAAGTAACAAATAACACATGAAAACTTATATCAGTCTGATATAATCAAGTGAACTGTAAACACATAACATTCAAAATATCTCTCTTTATACATGATATAACCTGGGAAACTTGGAAACATATACGTATTGTGTGGTTAGGAACAAGGACAAAAGGAATTTCAGCACACACTAAATGTTTTTCACAAGAATAGGTGGTCATAAAATTTTAATCAAAGAAAACATAAGATGTTACATGAAGATCGTCTTATAAGATTCATCAACATTTACACACTTGTTATAAGTTCGAAGCACTCATAAATTTAGAAAAAAAAAGTGAATCCATCGGAGCACCAGCACCAGTGATTGTATATTTTAAAACATTTTTTGATGGTGTGTTCGTTCTTTTTGCTGTAGGAATCTGGTACTCCTAGTTTATTTTAACAGTGCTACGAAGAACACTCTATTAAAAGTAACATGTCCATTTTGAAGTTCAAAGAGGCTTCTTTAGATGAAACTGGTGTTAATTCATAGATGCAACTGTACTGCCTGAAAAAGTAAAAGTAAGTTTAGGGTTTAGAGTGATTTCATAATTTCAAAACTTCCACAATTAAAATTAACCTTTCTAAATTGTATGAGGTTAAATTTATATTTGGGTTTATTTTTATGTATCTTAAATTTAAAGTTTAATTTTTACTGATAAATTAATATTTTTTAATAAGTAGATAAGGAACAATTAAGAATATGTACACAAAATAATATAGACAAAATATTTAAATAATTGTAGTATGTTAATTACCTTGTATCTCCATCAAACAATCCAAATTTGTTCCTAAATATTACCGGTTTCGACGGTTATACTGTCATCTTCAGATCCATATAAAAAATTAATGTTGTTCAGCTTGTTATGGCATCGTCTTCTTTTATTGGAATAATTAACACTTAGTTGAAATAGTAAAAATAGTTAAAAAAGATATTATAAAATAAGTTAGATTAATAATCTCTTTTTTAACTATTTTGACTACTTCAACTAAGTGTTAATTATGCCAATAAAAGAAGACGATGCCATAACAGGCTGAACAACATTAATTTTTTATATGGATCTGAAGATGACGGTATAACCGTCAAGATCGGTAAACCTTTTAGGAACAAATTTGGATTGTTTGACGAAGATACAAGGTAATTAACCTACTACAATAATTCAAATATATAATCCTGGAAGCTATACATACAATATGTTAAAGTAAAATATTATAAACAAAACAAAATAAAAATTTTAGGTCAGTATATGACTTTAACTATGGATCCATTAATTACACTACTTTAAAAATTATTAATAATCTATGATAATTTATTAATTTTTATTACATGAACTATTAACAAATGTTTACACCTTGAGCAAAATTAATTGCAAACTTTATTGTTAGCTCATACAAACCTTAATTGTATCACCAAACTTCAGATAATATTCTTACGTAGTATTCAGCTATTCAAATAGTTTCATACTGCTTAATATAACTTATAAACTTAATATTATCTAATTTTACCCTTCCTTCCTTTCTTCGCCTTCCTTATGACTTTCTGAGACATATTAGAAAACATGTCTGCTTTTTCCACCCTTAAGTAATAAAATGACAAAAACTAGAAATTTCATTGAATATTTGCATTACGTTAATTTTGATATTTGTATATTTAGATTACCTTTACTTATAAGTTTTGACAAGAATTCCACTATAGGGCTGGCAGACCATGGAAAATGGTCAAAATGTGTTTTGTGGAGTTAAAAATATTGAATACAATGAAAACCACAATATGAATACCTTTTCAATACTATGTCCTTTGAAAAATAAATTAGCGGAAAAATTACCTCTAAGTTTATTCTTCTTCTTCCTCCTCCTCCTCTTCTTCTTCCTCCTCTTCCTCTTCTTCAACTTCTTCCTCTTCAACTTCTTCTTCTTCTTCTATTTCAATAGGAGCAGGTTCTTCATGTGCCTTAATTTCTTCCTCACCTTCAGGTGTATCGGGGTCATCCTTCTTCTTACCAGGTCGCTCACCAAACCACTTAGGCAACTTGGCTATATTACATGAAAATCAACAATTACTCTAATTTTCACGAAACATACAACAACATGATTAATAAATCCAACCCTACAGTCCAAT
The DNA here is from genome assembly GCA_963513935.1 of Aphrophora alni. Classification (NCBI taxonomy): domain Eukaryota; kingdom Metazoa; phylum Arthropoda; class Insecta; order Hemiptera; family Aphrophoridae; genus Aphrophora; species Aphrophora alni. The sequence continues at coordinate 51,538,293 of OY740774.1, forward strand.
GAAAATAGAAAATGGTATCTAATGAACATTATTAACAATCTTACAATCCGATTTTAATATTGTAATCAAAGCTAGTTATGATTATTTAAAATGCATTTAATTCATGTGATAAATTTTAATAAATATGCATACAGTACATGTAATTAAAAAAACAATTTTAAATTAAAAATGAAATAAATTAGTTCTTGGCTATTTTTGTTTCAAATTCTATCCTGAAATATGTTGAATATATATAAATTTTCAAAAATTCCCTAGATTAAAATTAAATTGATGTTATTTGGTTAAGAAATTTGTGCCCTTTTGAACACATTAAAGCTAATGTAGGTTTAGTATCTATAGGTACTAATCAAGATTGAAATCATAAACTCGAAAGATTGAAAGAAAATTGAAAGATTTATTTTTTAAACAAATACTTTTCTAGGCCTTCTAAATATTTTATTAATAGCAGGGAAGAAACCGAGTTCATAAATTTAATTTTTGTCTATGGCTAATAAATTCTAACTACTTTTAAATGCAAATAAAAAAAAATGATGGATACAGATTATTTGAAGCTTTATTTTGGACTTTTTCATAATTTTATTATTATGTATCAGTAACATCTCTTAATTCTATGAAGGATATATATATATATATATATATATATATATATATATATATATATATAATGGAATACCTATATTTAAAATTATGGTCTTGTTCATAATTTTGGGGTAATTAAAAATCAAGCTTTATATACAGCTTTATAAGCATAAAACAAAATGCAAATAATTCCAAAATATGATGACTATTTATAATGTGTTTTCTTGTACACCTGATAATATTTCTGTGATGTGTAATATAAACAAAGATTTTCTGTATTACATTTAAATAAATATAATAAAAAATAATCATGTAAAATACAATATATCATAAAATAGAAGAAGAATATTTGTGTTATATCTGAGGATGTAGGAGTATGTATTTTCAACTGAATGTGTAAAGAAACTAGGCCTATATAGAAACTTAATATTGAAACTCTTCTTATTGTAAGCATGAAAAATTAATTTTAAAAAAGTGTTTTCTGATGTGATATTTATTGACTGCATCATTTAATAATGTCTCCCTCATTAAAGTTGAGGTTAAGTGGAAGAAAGACTTTGCCCTTCCATAAAGATAATTTTGTGATTTATTTGTTATGAATCTATTTCTGAAAAAAAGTAAAATATACAAATGCAAATATTCTTCTTCTGCTATATTATTTTGACCGACAAACACTTAACTAAACAAATGTATTTAATTACTGAACAATTATAATACAAAGCCCACATATTTATCAAATTTAAAAAAATAATAACTAAAATAACAGACGAAAGCTATAAAAACATAAAAGTTTCTAAAACATTACGAAACTATGTTAATACTCAAACAAAATGCGTTACATCTGGTGGATTTGAGTATATATATATATATATATATATATATATATATATATATAATCTTAAGCATTTTTGAAAATATTTTGAAAATAAAAACATATGTATCTTTCCAAAATATTACTTATTTTGATTATGATTAGTTTTCAAAAGATTTTATAAAATATGTGTATAACATATATGTATATGTTTTGATGGATATTAATTTTTTCATATTTTTTCTGACATTCATTATAGTTTTTAATTGTTAACTTGTTAAAATAAATCATTACCAATAATTTTTTTACAGACAGTTTTCTGTTTTTCCTACTTACTTATAAGAAAAAAGAAAACCAATAAGAAATGTTTTCTTATAAAATTTTGTATTTAAATTTTTTAAATTTATTATATTTTAACAAAGTGTTTAATAACAAATGTATGTTATGAATTTTAATACAGATGATATTATTAAAAAAAGATTTTTGTATAAGTACAATACTTATTAAAAAAGAATGTATTCCATATTTTTGTATATCATTCTACCAATGTTATAAAATAACACAAATATTTGGTTTTAACCTTATCATAGCATATTCTAGTGTGTAATGTGCATTAAATGGGTGTTGCATTATATTATGAGTGCAATTTAATTCTGTATTTATATGTTTTTTGTTTTCATTAAATTGTATTTGGTTAATAAAATTTAGTAGGTTTTATCTTATATATATATATATATATATATATATATATATATATATATATATATGTATATATATATATATATAGCTTCTGTCATATGTTTGACAGGTATTTGTGTGATAATTAATGGCATCATAATGTAAAGAGACAGAGAAGAAAGAGACATCTTTGATTGTATTCTGCAATTATTGTTTAATTTATACCTCTGTAATGACTAGTGAGTACATTTTTGGTTGAGTTTGAAGTTTTAGGACTAGTTTAGGTTATTCTGTAGTGTTTGCTAATTTATACTTCTGCAATGACTAATAAGTACATTTTGGGGGTTGTGGTTGAATTGTAAGGCTAGGTTAGGTTAGAATTGTAAGATATTCTGCAGGGGCATTGCTTAATTTAAGCTACTGCAATGACTTGTAAGAACATTTCGGGTTAAGGTTGATGTTGTAAGGCTACGTTAAAGTTTATTTTGTAGTTTGAAGATTTAGTTTTGTTATGTTTGGTCTATTCATTTTATGTACATTTCACACAGGAGTACAATAAAGGATAAACCCAATATTTTGTAGCTATTACAACAGTTTATTTAGTTAGGCCCTACACTAAAAAAGAAAAAAAAATTGACAATAATAAATTGTAAATCATAAACATTACTGTATATGAGTTATCTTACTTTTTATACTGTGGGAAATGTTTTGTTTATTTGTTGTTTTTCATGTTTGTATATTATGTGTTAACTTACACTTTACTCGGCCACCAAACTGATCAGTTCTTTCTGTCCACTGTTTTTCCATGCTTTCCTTTGTCTGCTCCAAGTAGCCCTATAGGGCAGGAGAATAATCCACACACACGCTCAAAACATATAAAAAATCAAATAGCTATACTAACAAAGAAATGGTTGGTTAGTACAGGTGGAACACTTTCAAACAGAGCAATGTCTATTTAGGTGCTATGAACAGGTAGAAAAATATTTACAATGAGTATAAAATATATCACTATTATATAGTTGAATGAATTGGCTGTAACTATTGTTTATTCACTGGAATTTTTGTGTATTATCATTCTATGTTGTAGCTGTCATCAGAATGTAGTAAACTCATATTTGTTTGGCTTTATGTACAATTTCTACCCAGAGGTTTTGTGAAGCTTCAGTTTGTCTGTATATTTCTATCTTTTGAAAAATTACTTATTTTGATATACAGTATTACAAAACATACTTCTCTTATTTATATTTCCATTTTTTCTCTATAGATGTCAATAATAAATAAAGCCAGAAGCAGGAGGTTTTGCAAAAGCAGAATATCTGGCCCAGTGGTTTGTGGGCTTTCTATAGATTTTAATGAATTTAATAATTATCCTTTCCTGAAATATACATGTTTTAACTTTGTAGTTTTGACTAATAATTATTAATCTTTATTAGTTAAAAATTATTGATCATAGAAGTTGAATTAAATTATAAATATTATTTATTCTTGTTCACTTTGGTGGCATTTATTATATGTGTATGGGTATTCATAGTCTATATCTGAGCTAGAGAGAATTAAGGCAACATTATTGTGTATACTGTTAATAAATTTAAATATAATAATATCAACAAATGCAAATAAAAAAAAATACAATTGGAACATTTTTTGTCGATTAATAAATCATATTTATATTATTTAATCATTTGAAATCTAAGTAAAATTTTGTACTTCGCTTATTGCATTGCAAATAAAACTATTTCAATGAAACTTCCTCTAATCTGAAATCTAATTATAAGATTTAAGTAATTTAGTTCTTATTTGATTTCTTTGAGAAAGTTATTTTCTTATAGTTGACTCTTATAGCTTTAATTAGAAACTCTATTTAAGATTTTAGTTAAATTTATAATTAAAAATGCATAAGGAAATAATTTTCTTCAAAAATACAAATGGTACTTGTGAAATAAATATTTGTACAATATTTTAAGCCTAACTTGATTTATTATTTCGTTGATTAAATAGTGAATATTTAACATATCAGTTAGAGTCATTTTATATGTGATTTTGTGATTTTATATGTGATAAGTGATTTTGTAAGATAACAATATGTTAAATGATAAAGAAGAATTTTCTGTAAAATTTAGTGTAATATTTTAGTTGAAAATAATAATAAGTGTATATTTTTTTGTGTTAATTATATTTGTAGTGTGATATATAGCAATATATTGAAAGTATTATTTCTGTAACATTCAATTATATGCAATACTACTTATAATTAAAACATGTAATAACTATCTATGTACATAAGGGTAGAATCTAGGACTATGGAAAACATATCCATGCTAAAGGAGATAAACTCGTGCTGTAAAACACCCTCTATCACTTTACTTACTCCTGCTTCTCTTTGAAAAATTTTCATATTTGGTAGTCCAATTTTTTTCGTGGTTTTCTGAGAGCAAAGTGTCCCAGCCCTGCGTGAATACAGTCAACAAATATTAAAGTTAATAAAAGATACAGTGCATTACACACACTGGCAGATCTAGTGTAGCTATTAAATATTGAAAATAATACAAGTTACTAAAAAACATATTCACAAAATATAGGTGGAAAATATAATCATATTATGGTACATTAACACATTAATGATTTTTTTAGGTAATAGAAAAATAAGGATATACAAAATATTGAAATATAATGATCCTTGCAATGAAATCCTGGATAAGAAAAAAGTAGGTGGGAAAATGGAGTTGATAAATTTAACTTTAAATTCAATATTAATCTTAGGAAAACAATATTTAGTATTTTATTGTTTTTGAGTAATAGATCCATGATTCAAACCATTTGGTTTCTGGTATCGTAACAGAGTTTTGACAAGTTTTAATGTTTATTATAATGATAAGGGGTGATTTTACTCAGACATTTAATATAATCCAAATTAGCGTTTTAGTAATATGCCTCTGTAATTTTTGAAAATTGTCCATCTAGTTTACCCGGTCTGAAAAGATAAAATTAAGATGTAGGCCTAAGTAAGTTAATGAGAAATAAAATAAAGTTAGATAAAATTTTAGAAAATGTATTGAAAATTGAAAATTTTAGAAAATTGGGTTTGAAAATATGAGCATTACTCATAGTCGATTAGGTATTTGTTTACTGATAGTCTGATATTTGATAGTAATAGTAAATTAGTGTGTTTATTGGTATTTGTTTTTTCTTCTGTTGAATGTAGTTTAATAAATAGAATGAAGAGCTTAGTGACAAGAAGGAATCAAAATGTTATAAAATATGATGTTCACTTCATATAAATTTAGTTCTATGAACACCAATCATTCATGTAACAATGCCACATATGAATTGTTTATAATCGAGTGTAATTATTAGGGACTCTAATTTTGTTGGGTTTTCACTTTATAATATTCACATAGAATGTATATTTAAATTTTAAAAAATTGGGGACATTCCGCAGTACTATATATAAACACATTAAACTTACGCCTTCAAACAATTTCTTCTTGTCATCGTATGATCTGGTGTCCACACGACGTTCATATTTGGAAGCAACTTGGATCTTAGGCTGTTGACATGAAAAACTATGATTAGAAAAAACTGACTAAAGAGTTTAGTTTTAAAATATTAAAAATTGTATTGTGCATTAGTTATTTAGATTAGGGTTATGAGTTCTAAATTGCTTATTTTTATGTACATTTTTCTGCATTAAATTAAATTAATACACCCTTTTAAGTAAATATTAATCTTTAATATACATTGTATAATGAATATAATCAACTTCAATATACAGAAGATAACTTACTGGGTACTTTCCTGTCAAGGCCCTGAAACAAAAATTAAGGAACGTAATTAGAAATACATAAACTTTAGTAGGCATTACTTAAAATAACGTTTCTTGTTAATTGTGATATTTATAAAAGACACACATAAAGTATAAAAATGTGTATAAACATTAAACTTATTTAAATTTGTGTGGTTTGATGGAAGGAATAACTGTGAGAGCAATAAATTAACAGAATATAAGTGAAGTCAATTGGTTTATTTGTGTAAGGAATTCAGGGTATGTGTTAATTGAGTTAAAATGAACGAGTAAATGATTTTAAAATAGTTCTTCATTTCATCTCAAGACATTGTTAAACATTACGATAAACCAAACTCTACGAAAAAATGAAAAAAATATCAAATTTGTGTGTAACCAATACTACTCATTATTGCAAAATACCTAATATTCCCTTAATTAATAATTAGTTAAAAGTAGATTAATGTAGGTAAAATATTTAATCTGTGTACTTACTCAGGGTCTAATCCTTTCTTCAAAGCTTTATGCCTGAGCTGTTGCTTTTGCCTCTCTTTCAACTCTTTGAGCTATGCAAATAAGAACTCAGTTTATTTTTTGAACAATTAACACTTAATTTATATTTGAAGTATAATATTATATCTTACCTATTTGTGGAAAAATTTAGGAAATACTTGAAATAGTAATTTAAACTAATATATTCATATAAAAATATAATTTCCTAAAACAGTCTACTCTAGATATATTTGAATACAAATGGTATAACCTATTCAACTCACATCATAATCTTGACGCTTTTGTCTCTCTTCAAGATCATACTTCTCAGTCTCCAGCTTGACAATGGCATCCCATAATTCTTGGGCCTTAACCTTAAGTTTATGGGAATCCAGACCTTCAATATTCAGGGGCTTAATTCTGAAACTAAGAGAAATTTTCTTCTCCTCTTCTAACTGTTCTTTGGTCTTATTTCTTTCAATTTGAGCATTTGACAAATTTGATAGCTGTAACAGAAACCATCAATATTACAACTTTACATTTTAGAAGATAAGATAATTTATCAAAACCTGATGTGTTTTTACTCTATGTTAAAGTTTTTACCAATGTAATTAGGTAGCAACAATGCAAATTTAAATAAAAAATAAATTATTCTATATAAATGTGGAAACTTGTTTACAATTTTAAAACAATTATTTAATGTTTTCATCTAATTTCTCTTTGCTTTTCTTTCTTTTCATCTTTTCACTTTGTTCATTATGACAACATGACTTTTTGGGTGTTTCAACTCTGACCATTCTAAACAGAATATTTGCTTTCATTCTAAAAGTGTTAATGTTTATAAAATGTAGTAAAAATATGATACAAGAAAGGGAGCTTAAGGGCTACATTTCAAAACAAAAACATAGATTTACTCATACAAGAGTATATTAGTTTAGGCAATCATGGTTAAAAAATACTGTTACTAAACTAAATATTTTATTCAAATAATGAGTTCTATATTTGAATTAAAGAAAAAGAGTTAAAATTGTTATAGCCCATAGATGAATTCGGAGGAAGGGGTTTTTAAGAAACTTCATATCTTATTAAAGGGAAATTTGAGGTTGTTTCATGAATGAATTGTCTAAATTGGTACACCAATTTATTGAAAAAGAATTTAAAAAATAATAAATGCCTCATTATGCATCTTATAGGTTGAGATTCTGATTCAGGTACAGTGTAAGGTACTATTTTATTGATAAAGCTAGACTCGTTTGAGAAAAGTTTAACAATTCTAAATCCAATTGTTGGGTAAAAAAATTCTCTCTTTTACCCTAAAGATTTAGAGGTTAAAAGAAATGAACTTACATCGGTAGCCTTCTTGCTGATGGTGAAGTTGGGGCTCTTGTTCTTGGCTGTCTGGTCCTAAAAAAATAATAAAACAAAACAAATTAGAAATTATATATTGTATTTCTTAAAAAAAATAATCCTATGGTAATCTATGGTTCAATATATTGTTACCTTAAGTGCAGACATCATAGTCTGCCTCTTCTTTTCTGCTTCCTCAAGACGACGTCTCTTTTCTTCAATATCCTTTTGTTTCTTCTCCTCAACTTCACGTTGCCGTTGCAACTCTTCTTGCTTCTTCCTCTCGGCCATACGCTTTTCTTCATCAGCACGCTCAACCTATAAGATTTAGAAAAGTAATATTTTAATTTTTCAAATGATAATACTTATATGTGTCAATAATAAATCAGGTAATACTTAGACATAGAATATTCAATAATAAATCACAATAATTACAAATTCCTCTACAGATGGATTGTACTAATATATACTAATTTTACTATTGTTAAATATTGCACTTTTAAATTGGTGAAAGTTCTTTCACAAACCATCACTTGCAGATTAGATATTCTTTGAAAGTCCGTGCTTGGATTTGAAATATCTTCCCAAAGTTTATGAGCCTGTATAATACAATTTGATTGTAAAAAATGGGATTACTAATCATAAATATAAAAATGTATTTCAATAAATATTGTTTTTTTTTGGCAACTCCTGCCTATTCAGGTAATGTAGCCTAACTTATTTCACTGATATTGTTACATAGTAGAGATTATATTGAGTTCTACAGCCTCACTGTCGAACAGATTTCGATGCTGTTTTTCTAATATTGAAGAGTATATTCTAAAATTATGCAATTTAATGCCTGGCTTTTGTTTTCCCCATCCCATTTAAAATGATGGACTAAGTCTTGCTAAAAATGTTGGTCATTCCTGTAACAATAATATCATTATCTTTTTCAAACTATTATTTTGATTTTTTTTTTTTTTAACATTTTATTATTCATTAAAAAAACTAGTTTATAATAAACTAGTAGGTAACACAGAACAACATTTCAAATTTATTTTTATATATCTGTATTTTGCTTAGGCTATTTATTACTTTTTTGGGTTCTTACACATTTCATTTTTATTGTTAGTTTCTTTTTATAAACATGCTTTTAGGTCTGTATTCAAATACCATTTATATTTGTGATTTATTTTTATATTAGGCAATCAATTTAATTGTGGTAAATATTTAATACAATAAAGGAAATAACAAAATGTGTTATAAGTTAGAAATAATAGATATGATAATAATTATGTTTAAACTTTAAAGCTTAATAAAATAAATTATACGATTTATATTAAAATAACTATATTTATTAATTATTATGTATTGCTTCATTAAAGCAATAGAAAGAGAAGAATTAATTAGTTTAAATTAGTATGTCTCCATCATTTGAATAAATTTGTGACAGTTTATTATTTACCATGAAATTTACAATGAACTTTACATACTTTAAAGTTTTCTGTTATAGTTGAGAACTTGAGTAAAAAAGTAAATGTTCAAGATCAACAATATTTTATTAACAGTAACACAAAAGATTAACTTACAGCAATATTGACATTTTGTAGATTAGGCCTATAGGTTAAAGATATTGTTAGGTTATACAAAATTTCATCTGAAATAAAATACATTTAGACTGATCAAAATACAAGATCATCTCTCTTTATTTAAATTTAATAACAGTGTTACTTAAAGAATAAATGGTCCACAGACATTGTATAAACAGTTACTAAAATGAATCCTGACACCAGTCAGGGTTTATGTTCTTTTCAATGTGTTTTACATGTGGTTTGGCATGTTGGTTTGAGTCATAAACTTTTACAATTCACCAAAATGGATGAAGAAATGGTAACCAATATATTTTGTGTTTTGCTTGACAGATATCTCGAAATTTGGTTACTAACTTATCCTTGACAGTTGTTATTAAAAAACTATGTATTGTAAAAAAATATGTATTTTTCAAATGTAATATTCGTATCAACCATGTGTTTCAGGTTTTTGTACTTTCGCTTTAAAAAAATTAAATATATAATAAAGGTTTTTGAACATAGGTTTTAATGGGAAAATTTGTACACCTTTTATTTAAGTATAATTTACTTTATGTGAACACAGGAAAATAATTGTAGGCTTCTTATAAATAAACTGTACCGGTACATAAAAGTATAATGTCCGGACTATTTATAAATTTCAGTAATATTAATAAATAAAAGAATATCAATTTGTGACTTGATATTTCTAACTTTATTTCTTAACTTTAAGTTACATATATATTCAGTAATTAATTTATGTATTTGTTTGTTATCATTATTAATATGAATAAGTAAGGTTATAACTTTGATTTATATTATATATTACAGTGGTCTTTATTTTCAGACACAAAAATGTTGAGTTTTAGGAAAATTAGATTTTAACCACGAATTATTAGAATTATTTCTTGAATAATATTATAAGAAAATAATGAGTGGAAGCAAATATTTCCTAATAATAAAAATACTACAGATATATAATTAACAACATTATTATTGAAATTAGTAAATACTTTTAACATATTCGTCGAATTCTTTTGCAGTTGAGATAATTACTTTTATTTCTTTACATAAAAAATGATACAAATTAGTGTTGGTAACATAAAACAGGAAAACAAACCTAAATATTAAAAACCTTTTAATATTAGGTATAGCATTAGAGTTGTCTATAAGGTAAAAAATAAACTTTAATATTTATTGTTAACCAGTTATACAAATGAAAGCATATTGAAACATGTATACATCTATAGTAGTTAGGTTATATACAATAACTAAGCTATTAAATACAAAATGCCACCACAATATAAATAAAGCAAGAGAACAATAATTATATTCTTAAACAGACTATAGCTATTAATATTAAGAAGACATGAAAAAAATATGGGAAAATTTAATTATAAAACAGATAAGGGTAGGTATAAAATCTTAAGAAGTCATGATAAAATGTTAGGAATATGTATCGATAAAATAGAAAAATGTACAACTACAAATGTGAAGAAGACAGGATAAAATGTTGGGAATGTGTAATGATAATATAGACAAATGTTCAAAACCAAAAAATTTACAACTACACATATGAAGAAGAGTTGATAAAATGCTGGGATGTGTAATGATAAAACTGACAAATGTACAACTATAAATGTGACGAAGACATGGTAACTGTTGGGAATGTGTAATGATAAAACAGAAAAATGTACAACTAAAAATGAAAAGAAAACATGATAAAATGTTGGGGATGTGTAATGATAAAACAGAAAAATGTACAACTAAAAATGAAAAGAAAACATGATAAAATGTTGGGAATGTGTAATGATAAAACTGACAAATGTACAACTACAAATATGGGGGGGGGAATGATAAATGTTGGGAATGTGTAATGATAAAACTGAAAAAAGTAATGTTGGAAATGTATAATGATAAAATAGAAAAATGTAGAGCTACAAATATTAAAAAACAAAATAAAATCTTGGGAATCTATAATGTTAAAGCAGAAAAATGTAATTCAACAAATGTTAAGAAGATATGATAAAATGTTGAGAATATATAAATGATATAACAACAATAAAATGTAATAATTATGAAACGATAATGATTAGTTTATTTATAACATAATAACAAAATACAAACAATTGATATATGAGATAATTTTCATTAAATTATAGAGTATTATGAGAAATGAAAAGGAAAAGTTAGTGACTTGCTGTTTTAGTAGTACAAACATGTCAAAAATGTATATTTAATATTATATTAAGTTTTAATTAATTTTCGACAAATATTGTTAGAAAATAAACAATTAATTAAGTATTAATAAAGAACTGTTTAACAAAAGTCAATCCAACTGTTTATAAAAAACCTTAAAATTAAAATAAATTACTATAGCAAAATAACATACATTATTATTAGCATTAAAATAAAACTATTTAAGCAAACAAATAAAATAAATTAGGCGATATTTGAAACATTTTGTTATTCTTGGCTTTGATTTTCTACCTTGCGCTTGGCTTGCTTTTCTTTAAGCCTTTTTAACTCTTCCTCTTCTTTGCCTCGTTGTTTCCGCCATTCTGCGATGTACTCCTTAAGTTGTTCATCTAGAGCAGAGGTCTTGGCTTCTTGACGCTAACAAAATAACACAAATATGGATTAAATAATTTTAATTGAATGAAAATAAAACAAATATGCATTTATAAATGTTGGTTTTTAAAGTTACAAAATTGTATAAGGGTTTGGTAAGGGTATTAACATGAATAAAACATTAACCATCACAAAAAAGTTTTCATCTTATACTATGGTTTATTTGTTGATTGTTGTTTGTTTTAAACTGTATACTTACTTTAACGAATTCAGGATCTCCTTGAGGTGCAGATTCTCCTCCCCTAAAATAAATATTATAAAAATATAAGTTACTTTTCTCAAGAATCGAATATTAAAATATAACTCTGAGGTTAAATTTTGATCAAGAATTTTCAATTAGCAACTTTTTAATAAAAAGTATAATTTACATCAAATTGTTTTAATTTAAAACTCTGATTTTTAAATTTAGTCCATAAAAATAAATTGTGTACAATTTTATAAAAAAATTTACTAACAAAAATTTGATACAGTATATTGATTTAAAATACAAATGGAAGGAATTTTGAACAAAGATAAGCTAATTCAAATTCAAGTAATAATATCAGTTGTCTAAAGAAACAAGTAATAAGTAAGAAATATAAATTTAGTTTTTAAAAAATGAATAAATCTTAAAAAGAAATACGGGTTATAGAATTTATGTAATAACTTAATATTAAAGTGTAAAAATACAAGAAACGTAATAATTTGATAGTAGTTGTATTTCATATTTAGTTAATATTTTACATATTATGGTTTATTCATATTCTTACGATTAAAAACCAAATGTTTTCTATTTTATGTAGTTTGTTTTACATAAACTGTAAAATACATAAATATGTTTATTGTATGTACAACTAAATAGAATTAATGTATTTTATAATTAATAAATCAAAACCTTTAACACAGTAACCATGAATGTAAATTACCCACCATAGAGGCCTGGAAGTAAAAAAACTAATCAAAATCAAAAACCATGCAAAAATACATTTGAAATGAAGAAAGCAAATATGTGCAATGCTTTATGAAACATCAGCTGTAAACTTACATTGACATATGGGATAATATTGATTATGGTTTAGACATTTTCTTTTTAAAAAATTATAAAATTTTCAAGACTAAACATTTTATCCTACACTTGTATCAGGAGATCTGTCTTACAATCTAGCCTAACTGGCTTGGTCATTTCACAAATTTTCTCCTTATTCAGTTTCGTTTTTACAAAAAACAAAACTTTAAGTGGTCAGTCAATAATATGGTATCCCTCATTGATAGTTTTGCACAGACAATACATTTTATGAGGGGCAGAAAAGATATGCCGTAAGATAAGCAAGTTTTTAGGATAAGTTACATTGACAATTATTTCAAATAATGTAACTTTGTTATTTACCAACAAATCGGTCATTATGGTTAAAACGTTATGTCATTATCAAACACTGCATTTTCACCTTTTGGCTTTTAATAAAATAATATCAAGACGCTTATGATAAGTTTGATAGCTCAGTGTAGATTGAAGCTTATGGATATGTAGAGAAAAATAATAATTGCAGAAATATACTCAAGGTATTATCATCATTAAACATATGACATACTTTTAAGTACTTGTGTTTGAAATATTATACAATTTGTAATTATATTATGTTACCAGATGAATGTTAATTATCTTGTATAATGAAAAACTACTTCATTCACTAAATACATAATATTTTACAAGACTGTATCGCTAACTTTTGTATCAAAAAAGCATGTAAATATAATGTAAAATTAAAAGTTAAGTAAGAAAACATTAATTAAATATATATTTTGTTAAAATTTGTCTGCTGAAAAGAAATTAATCAGATTACCACTTGAGTACAGATATACTATTATGCTGTAGGTATATTATGACAGTACTTCATTTGTATTAATAGTTAACAGCAGCATGTGGTATTATTTGTTAATTTTATTTATTTATTTGTATTTTGAGTTTTTCTTCTTGAGTGTAATATTTAAATATAAATACTAAAAAGCTTTATACACATAATTTACTGACGAACAACAGTTAAAACCACATACACTTAAATACATATTATTAAACAAAGCTTTAAAATTTCAGACGATTAACAATAATATTAATATATAACTGTGGAATGTTGGCAGAAGATAATGAAGAGTTAAATATATTAAAATAGATATATGTAGTTTGTTACTGATGAATTAACTAGGGAATCATTTTATTTAATTTCTTTTAAATACTCAATTATAAAATTTTGCAAGAATAATGATATTATTGGTGTCGAAATTGTTTACCATTAGGAGCATATCTGAATGGTGTGAACCAAATCTCAGAGCATGAAGTGGCATGAAATGAAAGATGAATATTTACAAAATGTTAAACGTAACAAAACCTGTTATATTACACGTAGAGAAGCAAATCTGTATGATGCAAAATAACATTTAATAGCACAAAATAACAAAAACCGTGCTCTCAAAATTTTTATTAAGTGTACAAATTATTACCAGTTAACGGTTAACACACTTAAAAAATTATTACCGACATCATAAAAAATATTATTTTAAATGGGCAAAACACAAAAACTCAGTTCTTTTTTGCAAAACTGGAAAAATCTATATATATATATAGAGAGAGAGAAAAGGGTGTCTATGGAGACGACGTGTTTCAACTCACTTCAAGGATGGTCTACCACCACCCCTAAAAAAGAAAACACCAACAAAAAATACATTAGTAACTAAGAAAAAGCGTTAAAAATTCACAGAACCAAATCATAGATATTCAACTTTGTTTACAGTTAATATTTTGGTCTGTATTTATATGCTTACACAATTCTACTGAATAACTAAAAAGCATTAAAACTAGAGCTAAATTTAACTCTAAAACTACTCTGCATGTCCACAGTTTGCTGTATATTGGTTCAAAGCTAACAAAGGTATTATACATTTACAAAGTTAATTGTTTCTCAGTGATAAAAGAAAGTCATGATGGGTGTTTTATTTCGATAGTTAAGAATATATCAAAGCAGAATAAATATAAGTGTATTGAATGTCGAATTTTAATATGTCATTTCAAAGTTTTTATGAGTAAAACAAAAATCTGCTAGTTAATGCTAATATTAATGTTTAGAAAATTAACTTAATTTTTTACTTTTAATTTTTTGTTTGCCTTGAAAAATATTTTAATACTTCGTTTATTTTTTAAATAATTATATTTCTTCTTTGTTAGCTTTAAATCATTAAATTGCTAAATCTGCACAGATTAAATATTATTGTTTTGATGAAAATACAATTTATTTTGTGCTCTGTGTGAGTTTAAAAATAAGAAGAAATTAAACCTCACTTACATTAGTATGAGGTATTTAATCAATAAAACTGAATTTAATTTAAAATTGCACATTGTGAAATTTAAATTAAACTATGTTCTGAATTGAAATAATTAAATTTTGTAACAAACTAAAAATGATAGTTTATTACATTAAAATGTATGTTGTTACTTCTTTAAAACAAGTAACTTACATTAACCTGGAAATTGTTTAAAAATAAACTATATAAAATAATAAATAATTACACATTTATAAATATAAACACTATACAAAAACATTATGGCAAAAAAGCAAAACATAATGCGAGGACATTTTAGGTTAGAGGAATTTATTCAAGGAGTGAAGTATTTTGGATTTCTAATGTTGTTATGCTTATGTTTGTACAAATGTTTTAGGTCAGTTGTTTGAAAATTCCCATTATTACTGTATACCGTAAGTCTTTTCATTTCCTGTAAGCATTAAACTTTTGCGGTTATGTGAGTTAAATAGTTCCTGATGAATGGTGTACTTGTAACGGAGTTTATGTTCATCTGCCAAAAAATTAGTCTCAAAAAGCTGCACAGGCACAAAACACAAAACACTTCTATTCCGAATTCATGTTGAATCACGATATAAACAAAAATAAGTTACAAAATATTAACCAAGAAGCTTTAAAAATATTAATTAAGCTTCACACTCACAAAAATCCAGTTACAGTCATTAAAAAAAAAATTTTTTTAAATTAAAAAATCAGGATTGTTGATTTTTTTCTTGGCCAGTCTTATAAAAAAGGTTAGAAAAGCCCACAGTTCAAAAAATAATATCTACCTATTTCAAAATAGTATATCTCTTTTTTATATATTAATTATCCTCCTAATACACCTTGGCCTTGTAAAGTAAGTACAGTCATTGATATTTTGTATTTATTTCGATATTGTAATTTGTAAAAATAATAAAAATCCTCTTTTTAAAAACAAAAGGCTTAGCTCAAAATACAATGTATGTGTAGGTCAACGATAAGTTTTGAGATGTATGAAAATAGCATCTAGCCAAAGCTGTACTTAACCTGCTGTACTGGGGTTATAATTCAATTCTATTGTTTTCCATGGAATGTTTCCAAAAAAATAATTAAAATAATTAAATAATTTCAAAAGTAAGTTAAGCAAAATATAGAAAGCTAAGTAAAATAAAATAATATTTTAGAGTTAAAAGTTAGTTTATAAACTGAACTATTTAACCAATGGATAATGCTTATTTACCTATTGGTAATTTTGTAAAGTAGTTACCATTTTTGATTACGTATGGAATCTTATGAAACCAATCAATATTTTCAGAATATTTAAACTATTACTAACATGTTGGGAAGATATATATTTTTAACTGGAAGAATTTTGCAGTATATAAAATGGGTTTTACTTTAAAATAGTTAAAAATGTAAAAATTAAAGAAAATCCTTTTATCTTTAATGTGTTGGTCATGTTATATTAAATATGTGTATATTTAATTCTGATTCAATACACATTTTAGATTTTGTGGAACTGTATAAAAATGTAATAAGAAGAAACAAATATTTACTCAAGTTGTACAGTTTGAAAAGTATGTTAACGAGACATGCCATTGCAGTTTTATGACTTATTATAAGACTGGCCTCACTGACTGGTAACTGGTGTGAAAACAAAAACATTTGTTGAACGTCACTGAACATTCCCCATGACTTACGTCTTCCTTTCAGGCTCGGCCTGTGGCCTATTCCACGTCAGCAGAGAATGGAATCGAAGGAAGAAAACATAGAAAAAAAACATTGTCAAAAATACAGTCACAAGGGAATTAAGGTAACTTTTAAAACTTAAAAAACCATGATCACCTGAAGGAATAAAGTTATTTAAGGAAGAAATGTTAAAAGAAATAGAAACAATAAAAACTAAAACTTGATAAAGAAGAAAACAAAAATATTATTTCAAATGTTATAGCAATAGAATAGTTATTTATTATTTATAAGTTATGAAATAAAATAATAATTTTATTAACTCTAATTAAATTATACATATATTAAATAGTACAATATTAAATAGTATAATATTGGTGAACAATAAATATACTTTAAATATTTCAGTGATACTTTTAATTTTGCAACTTTATTATTACAAGAAGAATTTGACTGATCAGCAGTACTGACCTGAAATATAAAACAAACTAGAAGATAGTGATATAAGTTTATTTATAATTTTAACAACAATATAATGAACAAATTATAGCAACTAAAAAAATATATATATATTAATTTTTAAGTTTTATTATAATACAATTATTTATATTTAAGTAATTCGTTTAAATTAAAAATTGATTTAATAAATTTTACCATTTCATGAAGACCGAAAAGTTTAAATTTGATATACGAGTATCACAAAATTTATTGTTATTGCCTTCACAGTAAGTTTAAGGTTCTATATATTGAAATTTTAGCAAGTGTATAAATATTTTATTATTATTATTAGCAATAAGTGTTTTCAGTTAAGAAGAAACATACGTTAACTTTAAAAAATAAACGTATTTTAAATCTAAATGTATAATGTATTGTTTGTATGGATGATATAAAACTACTTAGGTTTTTTTTAAGTAATTCAAAATTGTAATTTACCCTAAAATATGTAAACGTTAATATTTTCTGACAATTGATAGGAATGCTTTGATTAGTTAACTTAAATAATAAGACAAGAAGATTAGTTAAATGGTATAAAATAAATAAGTAAGTTAAATAATAAATGAGTTAAAATTAAATACCGGTAATAATAAATACAGTTTAAAATGGCTATTATTAATACACGTGAAATGATTGAAAAGATAGGTTTTTCTGAGGGTAATAAATACTTTCGTCTAGAATATTAAAATAGATTGTTAAAATCAAAAAGAAAAGAATGTTAGCCATGGATATAAAGTAACTAAGAAATAATGACAGCAAAATTGTGGTATTTAAAATATTATGAATAAAGCTTTAGATGAATATAAGGTATCATGAGAAATAAATTATTATTAAATATAATATATACATATTTTACAAAATGCATATTTATAATTTTAATTTTTGTAATATAAAGTTGAATTAATAATAATAAAATTAAATTATAATATTTGAGAGATTTGAGAATACTAACATATACAAAATATTCACATTGCATTATTAAACTATTAGAGCATCTGTGATTGGAAATAACTTCTCATTCAGATTTTATTATATGTAAAATAAAGTATAAGGTAAGAAGGAAAATAAAAATAAATTATTTTGGGTTTTCACTTAATCAAAGAAAACACATACAATTAATAAATATCAATATTTCTAAATATTCCATATATTTTGGTTGTTTTTCTAAATTACTGGCTTCAAAACTAAAATATTTCTAAACAGTAGATAAGAAAAAATATTACAAAATTATTTTCAATAAAATGTAGGTTTCAAAAGCCCATTTTTTATACAAATTTTGTTTTCCTTTTCAATGAAAAATTTATATTTTTTGTTCAAATAATTAGTTTTTTTTTGTTTTTACTAGTCAAGATCTAGAGACTGAGGAAATAAGTTTAGAGGTGAAGTTTAATTTAAAATTATATTTATCGTGATATGTTACTGTTGCTCAAGAAATAGAGCGTGCAACAGCAGTAAATCCTTGATTCATTTTATATAGTTTAAAATAATTTTCTATTTAAAAAAAGTTATTCGAAACCTATTGTGTTAAATAGATGCACATACATTCTTATTTTCTTAACTATTCCATTAAAAGTCTATATAAGATCATGATATACCATCTAGTTGACAATAGAAACACCTATTTGCACTTAAATAACACCAATATAAGATTCATCTTATACAAAATAGTTATCCTATCGTAGAAATTGTTTACATTATTTAGTTATAAAGATAAAGGGAATATAATAAAATTAGAAAAACATAATTACGAGTCATTAATTATTAATTAAGTAAACAAGTAAATCAAATTGTAATTCTTATAATAATAGCATAAATCTTCACTTAATACTTGTAATTACTATTATGTTTTGTTTAATGTACTTACGCCTCCTCCTCAGATTCCCTAAACAGAAAATAAAATTACATTGTACAATAAATTTACTAAATATAAATAAGTAAAATATGAATAATTAAATATACCTTTATAAATACATTTACGGGTCATCATTTAATTTTTATAGCTAATGAGACTTTTTCTTATTTCATAAGTCATTTATTTAAATCATTTTAACTATATTATTAAATAAAATGTAATAATAGTACTGTACTATTATGTAATAATAGTGTAATGTAAGTGTAATTTTACTGTAAAAAAACTTTAATTTTAATTTTGATGATCATAAATCATGATTTAAAATTTTCTAATGTAAAAGGTGAGGTTTAATTTAAAATTACATCTATCGTGATATATTACTTTTTTCTATAGATTTGTGATACTGTCAATCATTAGTAAAATTTCAAATCAAAGTAATATTTCAGATTCTAATTCTTTATTCATCCTTTAAATATTCTTGATATTTTCATAAACTGAAGATTTTTTGAGCTGAATTTATCTTCAACTACAGATATATTTTTACCTTTTATATATATATATATATATATATATATATATATATATATATATATATATATATATAATTTTAGAGGGGAAACTTTTATATTCTGATAGATTAAATTTCATTGTATTTTCAATTTACATTTATTTAATTTTATTCAGAATTGAATTGAATAGTCTTTAAATCAGAGGCAAAGGTAGACCTCTCTTCAACTTTTGTATCATTAAAAACATTACTTAAAATAAAATAAATTATAACATTAATAAAGAGTGTGAATAAAACATTTTTAATATGATTGTACAATTTAATTGACAACACAATTAATTTTTTAAATAAATTTGAGCTTTAAGTAATATTTGAAACATTGGTTTGTTGTGCTCTTAGGCTAGAAAACACAATGTATAATTATTTTTTTTTTACATAATTTTAATTCGTCATCAAATAATGTCAATCCTAAACCCACATTTGAATAGCTAATAATGAAAACTTCAAGTGAAGTTATGTTTGTTGTTGACGATCCATAATTTATTTATAACTGTTCAAAGTTTTAGTTCGTATTCATATGAACAACAATTTTCCTTTAATTTGTAAGATATTTTTAAATTGATGTACATTTAAAACAATAAGAGCGGAATGGTTACTAAATTTCCACTACAAATAAAATATCAACAAGATGTTTAAGGTCTCAATAATAATGGCATTATCGAGTTTTTAAAAATAAATATAAAACATAATAATTGTGTTTCCTTTCTGAGTTTCTCCCCGTGTGTTCTTACAAGGAAAAGAAGGTATAGAAAGAAGAAAACCTCCCCTACCAACATTTGCAAAAGTTTTAGAGATTATTTTTTTCAAGGTTTGAAAATAAACATCCAAAAGGGATTTGTAATACACAACCAGATCACTGAATTAAGCTAAAAGGCATTAAAATCTACTCAATCTGTGCTATTTAAGAGTAGTACATCTGTATAATGAGTGCATCTGAACTACTAAATAATTTGTTATAGTGGTTCTGGTCTTAAATAGTTCTAAAACGATTAGTTGTCAGGTTTCCTCAAAGTCCGCTATGCAAGTGTCGCAATTAACAAAAGAAAACATATATAAAAAGCGGTTTGATGGTTTCAATAATTTACCTATAACATTTTCTATAGTGATCTAGTGGTAAATTAAAAAAATTGAACGCTGATCATTTTTATACCTTTTACTACTGTGACCATTACATACTCGGTGAGCTGTAACCAAACAGAAAGTTTGGAGTGTAAGCCAACGTATAAGTCGGAAAGTAAGAACAGAAACTCAATTATTTCTTCAAACATATTTTTATAAATCATTCACGTTAGTTATCAAACATGTTGGGACTTAATTCTGTTTCTTAGATAATTTCCCCTCTTATCCGAATGTATAAAGGAAGCAAACATAAATTATTTTTATTTAAAAAAATATAAATTATGTGTTTTTCAAATTAATTATAGAAATTATGAGGTGGAAGTTTGACACTTACGAATACTCCTCGTCAGACATGACTGCTAGAGGTCAAGGGATAGGGCTGAAACAGAATAAAT
This sequence comes from Aphrophora alni, assembly GCA_963513935.1. Lineage (NCBI taxonomy): Eukaryota > Metazoa > Arthropoda > Insecta > Hemiptera > Aphrophoridae > Aphrophora > Aphrophora alni. The sequence goes on from OY740774.1 coordinate 51,559,568, forward strand.
TGTTAAAATATAATATGTAATTGTTATAATAATCAATACAATTAAATTTTCGTACTACACATATGTTTAGGAGACGTGGTCAAAGCTAAATTTTACCATCAAACACCTTTGTTACGAATGAGGGATATTTATTCTTTTCAGAAAATTAATTTGAAGAGAAAAAAAATATATTAAAATAGCCATTACATCTAAAATTAATAACATGAAATTTCATGTGGTGAACAGGTGAACGAACATCATAGATCCACGTTATAGAAATATTTTTTGAATAAAAGTTTAGTTTTTTGATGTTTTACCCTTTGAATTTAAATAGAGAGCAAAATATGAAACATTCAGATAAAAGGTATACAATTTTGATTTCCTCCCTTCATATTATAGTTTAAAAATATTTTATTATAGTAAATTAGAATACGTGCTTTAGAACTTGTTAGGAAAAGTTCTAACTTTTAAAGGAATTAAAATTATTCTAAATAGGCTATTTTGGAGTGAGCCATGTCTATTCATTTAAAATAATCTGATTGGGCGAAGAATTCGGATTAAAATAGAATTTTCAAACAGTTTGAATTCTATGTTTTTAAAATAACTATTTATCCAAGAAAATATGTTTGGATTTTCACACCGAGTTCGTATTTTTTTCTTTCACATTTTGACTAAAAGATACCAATTCTAATTTCGTGGATGTAGTGCGAACTTGATTAAGTTCAGGACATATAAACAAATAGCTGATTTGGGTACTCTCATCTTTTCGTTAGTTACAATCCATTAGATTCAATATTCAATAGTGGGAAAAATATACATCATACCCCACATATAGGCCAATAAACATTTAAATTTGAGCGGTTAATGCTATATTTTATTAAACAATTCACAGAACAGACGATTAAAAACCGTCTTGGGAACATTTTGAAAATCAAATCTTTTCACCCCATGCAACACAGTACTTTCTTTCTTATTGACTGTAAACTTATAACTTACTTATATGAGAAATTCAAACAAAATAAGTCAAATAATGAATTTGAAATAACGTAAATAAACTGTACATAACTTTCTTTCATACTTTTCATAATCGTTAATACATAAACACTTTAATATTATTTTTACTTCATGCAATATAAAATAGTCCAGTGAAGTGTGACATCATCACGATCAATTTGTTAAACTTTAACTACAAGTTTACACATAGAACACAAAACGAAAATTTACTTTCTTTAATTTCATTAAATGCATTGTTTCAGAGATATAATTTTATAGACTTTGCAAAATGAGAAAAGAAGAGATATTTTTGAATATATACATAATATTAATTGTATTGTTCAATTTTTCTTCATTTGTTTGTAATGAACAAGTTTTAGATGTGTCTAATTCTAGTTTGCATGTATAAAATTGCCTATTATACATTGAGTTCTACTTTTCTCTATATCTGCAAATATTGTTTTATTATCATGGATTATCAGATTGTTAGAACTTTGAACTGATAATTTTGTGTAATTTAAATGTGAAACTCCCCAACAACCTGTGTTTAAGGTAATAAAGTATAACTTAAGTGTGTACAAATAACTCCTCTAAGCGGTACTCTCTATGACTCTATTACTTAGAACTTATGACATATAATGTTTAAATTCCAAAAATATGCTTGAAATTTTAGTTTTTAACCTAACCGCTTTGGCTTAAAAAATTAATATAAGTTGCAGTATAGTGAAATTTTAAAAGACTTTATTACCCTCAACTATGATTACATCTGATAATTTACTTCTAAAAATTACAGCAGTTTAGTTTTAAAAATGAAATTACACATTTACATTGCTTTTATTATTTTTTGTAAACAAATTGTGAGTAAGATAAATGTTTAGGGATGTAACGAATAATATATGAAACGACTGCATAGAAATATAATGGACTAAAAGGTGGTACGGAGAGCAAAACATTAAGATGGAAAATATATGGTCAAATATCTTAAAATTTGGGATATTTAAAAGTGAAGATTCCAAGTTGTAGGAAATAAATGTTTATTTAGAATTATGTAAAACTTCCAATACAAAATTGTAATAACAACAAAAAAGTATCAACTATTAATAAGATAAAAATAAGAACTAAACCGATGAAACAGTCTTAGGAAACTATGAGACCTAAGAGTTTTAAATTTTAAAGTCCTTTAATTAATTACAAGTTGCATGAAAATAACTAAGAAGCCTACATTGAAAACACAGAAATAATAATTTTTGGGAAAAAAGAGGAAAAGTTATGGAGATATGAAAAATGAAAAGATATGAAAAAGTTGTGAAAAACGAAAATCATAAATAACCTGTTAAGAATCACAATAACATTAAACGTCAAGGAATCGTTCATTGTTTCGTAGAACATTTTATTAATAGTTTTCTTTAAAGCATTTTGAAAAATTAGCAATGTTTACCTCAGAAGCAATATAGTTTTCAGGAAAGAGCTATAGGAACGAGATACTATTGTTTTAAAAGAAAAACTTTTGGTGCGATTTTGTGTTGAATTTTCTAAAATATTCATCCTATGAAATCTTATAAAAAAAGTTTAAAGATTTATTTGTAGTCAAACTTAATAAGAAAATTAATCAAGAGATAAAGATCGTCTTTGTCACAAGGCTAAAAAACTGAAAAATAGACATTCCCGGAGAGTCACAACAAGTTAAGGCATATAACGTGGTCAATACAAAAGTGTAAAATTTTCTCTCCAGAAGATAAAATTTGTGAAAAATGAAAACAATTCAATTGGATGAGGAGTATAAAAAACAGAGCACTCTGGAATTAAAAAAATACAACTATGGAAAATAGAACTATACTATTTTTTACAAACTAGATGGAAGTTTGATTATAAAGGAGGTAGTTAATTTAAAGTAGAGTCAATAACAATCTACCCCTGGCAGCAAAACACTGGTCCACAGAATCAGAATATAATGATTTGAGGTGGGAAATGGGGGGAAGGGAGTCAAATGTAAGGTTAGAAGATAATTTCATTGTAAAACTCTCTTAAAGTAGAAAATAGTAATACAAAACCCATTTTATTTTTTCCAGGCGGATTTTAATATGGCCGATTTCATACAGCCCAACAACCTCCACTTTGGCTGTAGTCAAATAAACAAAATTATTTTTGCAGTGGCTTTTCCTTCCTTAAATGAGCTTTCCAATAAAGTACGACAACAGCAAATTATCTTAAATTCCATTCTCCAAAAACAGTTATTTCACGTGTTCCACGAAAACTATTCCGTTAATGATTGTTTCTCGATTAGACGTTTTCTTTGAAATTAAATTCCTTTTAAGAATAAGTCAAAAATAGGATCACAAAACTCTATTTTAAATTTTAATTGATCACTATTTTAGATAGGTAAAGATAGCGACATCCAGTGTGCGTCGTGTTCCTCTGTTATTATTCTATTTAAAATACTGCACCACCAGGTACTAACCGTTTCAATTTTTAAGTAGCCTCCCAAAAACCACACAATTGCCTTATATATGTTATTCTCTTTAGTTCTATCAATTTTTACCAAATTTGTGGGTTTTTTTATTCACTCATTCAAAATTTATAAGGAGGCGTGACTTTTTAGACACCTGACATAAACATTTCAAATATAAATTTTAAATATAAGTCTCTGCAGTTGAACAGTTTGACCACACGCACTGATTGGCAAAATCAGAAAGACATAAATGTTTGTGTTTCTTAGACATAAGAAACTATAAGATCAGCTGTTGACCTCTACTGACAATATGTTATGTTGAGATATACCTCTAAAGATGTTATGAACACATAATGTTAAGTTTGGTTTTTGCTGTCCATCATTCAACTGGGAATCGCATTAGATGTTTTTCAAATCTGGCTGTTTCTGAAAACTCTAGTGCCAAATGACGGTTTTTAAACCAAATTCAGCATGTCATTGTGATTTAATCAAATACATATCAAACCCTTATTATTGCTCCAAAAAAATAACAATTAGTTTCAAAATTTAACTGGCTTCAGAACGAAACGGAAAGAACTGTTCTGAAGGCAGTTCATAATAAAACGTTTCCAGACTGAAACAAACGTATTTGTCACAGAAGCTCAGACAATTATTGAGGCGAATCATATAACATTGCATATAAAATGTTTGAATAATTTGGTGCAATGTAAAATTTAACAACATAAAAACAATGTAAGAAATTACTTGATGAGAAAATTTCAGTTTAGAAATGATTGCTCATAATAAAGTCGGTTGAATTCCGTTTTTGAGGAGTTGTTTCTAAAACAACGTCATTTTTATAATATAAACTACATTACCGGTGAAATTAGTTTTGTCTTGTCTAAACTAGAGAGACTCAAGGTTGAATGTATAACCTAACTTATCACAATCTCACCTAACAGTGTTTTTTTCAACGGAAAGTTAACTCGAAACTTAGAAATCTCTGTTGCTTATCTGTTCTCTTCAACTGTCACTAACGGCTGTATTATCTGCAAAGGTAGCCGAACAAGCACTTAGGCATGTTAGATGATATGTACTGTATGTATAGATCAAAGTACTTTTGACAGTAAGATGATTTACCAAAACCTTAGGTAAATGTTCATTCTCAAGAGAAAACACGAGTCGATGTGAATGGTCTTTCAATAGTTTATTGCTTATGTTTTGTTTCCTTAAAACATGTGATTTTGTGGTATAGTAGCAATCCTAGATCGTATTCGATGAGTAACGTAGTCAGGGCAATAAAGGCGGTCTATTCAGATCCAGAGTGAATCTGGATGATAGCTCATTGTGTTCGTTAAAATGTCTAGATCAAAGTTGAAAACAGTTTATTGAGGGGCTTATTTGTTTATTAATGACTTACAAACAATTAGAACGCTGGACGATTGAACATAACTTAAAAAACAGGAATATCTTTATAAATTGTTGTCATTTTTGAACTTATATGTCATCTTCTATTTTTTTTTGGTTCACCGATTCCGATTCTGATGTCAAAAAGATGCAAATCCTAGAGGGCGCCACAGAAAAAGCCAATATCAGGTCAAAATAGCGATAAATTATGAAAATGATATCCTGTAAGTTATTGAGGTCGCTGATTTCAATTCCAAGGTCATAAAATCCAATGTAGGTCAAAAGATAGTTAACTGTATAATGATGGCGAAAGAAGAAGAATGAATGAACCAACTAGCAGATTCAGACCTGCAAAAACTCGTTTGGAGAGGCGGGCGTGCATACTGCATACTCGCGACATAGGTATTGGATATTTACATTCGAGCGGTACAAAAGTTTTGGCCTCTTATATGTTGTCAAGAGACCAATATTTTGATTTGCCGAGTGGCCCGATAGCACAGAATGTGGCATTACGAGTGTATTTTTCAAGAGAGGTAGGGATGTCTTTGCTTGAAAGTTTTCAGACAAATGAAAATTTATGCGGTAATAGTTATGGTGTGAAATAATTGGAACTGACAAAAATATTCAATTTCGTATATAATTGTTTTACAATTTATTGTTAATTTAATTAAATATTGGTTATTTCTGTGGCGGGAGTGGTAGGATTGTGCGGAAAAATTAAGTCTTAAAAAAATTAAGGAAAAATTTCAGTGTATTCTTCGATTGCTTTTAAGACCTTTTCACATCTTGCAATTTTTTATAAAAGCACACCGTTTCCGAGAAAAAAGTTGAGAAATAATGTGGAATGTGTTTCTCGGAAACGGTATGCTTTTATAAAAAAATTGCAATATGTAAAAAAGAATACACTGGAATTTTTTCAGAATTTTTAGACTAAATTTTTCTGCACAATACATTTGGATTATATTTGGCATAATCCAACCGCTTCTTCTTTAGCGCCCTCTAGGATTTGGATTTTTTGACCTTGTAATTGAAATCAGCGACCTCAAAAACTTACAGGATATCATTTTCATATTTATCGCATTTTTACCTGAAATTGGCTTTTTCTGTGGCGCCCTCTAGGATTTGCATCTTTTTAACATCAAGAATCGGCATCAGAGACCCAAAAAACAAAAGATGACATATTAGTCCAGAAATGACATAATTTTATAAAGATTTCAAACTCCTCGTTTCATGTTATGTTCAATCGACCGGCGTTCTAATTGTTTATAAGTCAATTTATACTCAAATTATTGATTCCCTCAATAAAGAATTTTCATCTTTGATCTAGACATTCTAACGAACACAATGAGCTATCATATAAATCCGTGTAAAGTCACTCAGACCGCCTTTATTGCCCTGACTATTGGGGCCGCAACAATCTCTTGTACGGTAATACGAAGGACTATTTATTGGGATGCTCTGCTCTAGCGAAATCAACCTATCAAATAAACTGTCCTAGAAACTTCAATTAATGATCTACTGTAGGTACGATAAAGGCCCATATCCTGCAAAGGTAAACTAAACCCTGCACAAAACTTTAGCCCATGAGGTGCATTAGTTACTCTGCTAAAGGGTAGATATCCAAAACTTATCCTATGAGCTGTCCAAAAAATCAAATAATCTAATGTATGGTACTATAAAAGGCTGCCCAAAATTTATCTCACAATGTGCCCTTGTTCATAAGTATCTATCTATTATTTGCAATGCTAAGGGATACCAAAAAACTAATATATCCGAGCAATCCTTCAATATTTTGATAAAAGAATTGTAAAACAGCCCAAAATGTTGATAGTTAAACATCTGTGAATACATTATTATTATGAAGATTGTGGTTACTGTAATGAGGGTATTTGGTGGCTTATCAAATGTGGACGTGATTGTGTGGACGCCCTTGTTATGTGTGGACCTGATTGTGTGGACGCCCTTGTTATGTCGTGTACACCTGATTATACAATGAAAAATAAAGTTATTTGTATTACCACTTCATAATATTATTTATATATTTACTGGTATTTGTATAAATTTATATTATATCCTTATGGTGATAAAAGTTAACGTCATCTAAAAATACTTATTCTTTAGATTAAGATTCTTAGAAATCAAATCAAAATAAAGTGATCTAACTGGGCGAAGTTGGACTTCAAAGCTAAATTTATTCTAGATTTCGAAATTGAATTTTGTTTATTTTATAGCACGTTATTTTTAATACAAAGTTTGGGTTAGAAGTGTTTACGCTTTTAATAAAGATGATAACATGCTTATTACATTTTGAAGAGAAATATTGTTTTTATAAAGTTGCCTATCTCTTATCCTTAATAAAGATAGCTGATTATCGTTTTTTTTTTTTTTTTGCAGTACTACTATATTTTGTTTAGAGGTTTATTAGTTATTTAAAGCTGATCGATAACTTGAAAGGACGAACAAGTTTATAATTTTATCAGTTTTCACTTTGTATTAAACTATTGAATATAGATTTTAATTTTATGATTTTTGTTTTTATTTAGTCCGAAAGGTTCTTGGAATACGTTTTTTACACAATTACTCTCCGATTTGGATACAGTTGGGGAAGAAAATCTCACGACAGTGTTTTGGAAAAATTCGTTAATTTAAAATGAAAGGTAGAACTAAAATGAAAAGTGTTACAGTTAAATAATTACAGTTAAAAAATTTTCTCTTCCTTGCGACTCGGTAAGTTGGTTTGAGTCATAATCCAAAAATGTGGTCAAAATTATTTGAGTATATTTCGAGATAATTGACCTTTTAAAATGGGGCCATGGTTCATTTTCACTTTTGACCGACAACTCCGGAACCGGCATTTTTAGGTTATGGAGAAAATCAAAATATTAAAACCGATTTTGAGAAAATAAACATTTCATATTTTGGTTTTATATAACTCCTAAGTGTCGAGTTAATTCAAAGATAAAACAATTAATTTTTCATTACACGATTAACATATTTACAAGCCAATTATCAGAATTGGCTTCAACTGTAGCGCGGGGAAAAATTTAATTTGGAAGACGCTAAAAGCTCTTATTTCCAGGAAAGTCATTTTTTTACCCAATTCAAAATTTTCTCTATATTACATAATTATATGTGAGAAAGTAAACGAAATGATCACTAAACTAAAAGTCGGATACTTTACTCGTAACCAAAAATTATATTCAGAAAAATATAAAGTGTTGCAATTGTTATTAGTGCTTCAAGCAGTAAAACAACAGTTGTGTGGACAATAACTACGGGCACTTTGCTAATATTTAAGTTCTTATGTCCGGGATATTTTATTTTTACATAAGCACCATCCTGTTCTATTCATAGCTCTCCAACGTCGGTCGGAGGATTTCTGTTTACCATTCACGGAAGCCTATTTGGGCAACTTCGCTCGTATTACTCAATTCCGATGTTGCTCAATACTTTAGAATATTATTTGTTAGAAATTGTTAATATTAAATTTACTTCATCACTAACAATCGAACAGGAAAAGTACTAAAATAATATTTCTACCATTAAATATTTTTGAAATTTTAACAAAATCATAATATATTTTTGGCTACCACACCAGAACCCTTTTTTAGAAACGCTATAATATATTCTAAATAAAAATACAAGATAGAAAATTGTGGCAATATAATCGAAGCCTAGAGAGATGATTTTGAGAATTTGTTATAAATTTTGTTTTAAGATAGTGTCAAACTTGACAAAGTATAGTGTCATACTTTGACAAATTAGAAACTTTCCCTAACAAAACAAATGTTTTCAAAATTAGGGGTGTAGTTAGGGAGACGGAAGGTCATACAAGGCCAGACCTTAATAGGCTCAAAGAATACGTACAAATTGTAATAAAACAGCAGTTTTTTTAAATATTTATTCAGGTTAAACATATGTAAATAATATTGGATGTTGAAAATATGACAAAAAAATCTAAAATATAGTCCGTTTTTGGAGCAACAAAACTACTTTTCGCTGTGTTAAATATAACATTAATATATATTTTGATAAGAAAATTAGTTTGTTTATGTGTGTGTGTGTGTATTGTGGTGTATAATGTGTTTATATCTTTCGATATGCCCTCAATAAAAACACATTATTCCCAGAGACGCTTTGATAGCGGCACTTTTCCAAGTCAAAAAACACAACACAAGTATAATCCACTGGAATCCATTCAGCACATTACCTTCACTTTGAATCACGAGAAACACTGGTAAAAAATACTGGTAGTAGTTACTTACACTAATAAATAAGACAAGTCACTGGACAATATTTATCGCACAAGCGTTTAGCGTGCGTCGAAGCTACCGATGGAATGTGGAGTCCGCTAAGACTGGGGCGGCTCTGGCGTCCCCGCTTCCAAACCATCTCGCGTCTCTCTGCCCCACCTAGTTCCCCACCCTAAAGTTTCAGATTTCATTTTTTACGTCTAATAATACGTGAACTGATAATAATACTATGTAATAAATGTCTCAAAGCTAAGTTTTGTCAAACATCAACAGTTTTCGATGTTAACTAAAGATATCAGCAAAAAGTCAAAATTCGATTCCGAAAAGATATTTTCTAATTGCAATATAATTTTAATTTTTGTAGGCAAGATAGTCACTAACCCGAGTGCGGTATTTTTCCTATATAAATTATTGGATTGTCATGAGTTAACAAACACTAAGTGAAATGAAGCTATACACTGTTGGCCTACACGACGGTAAAAGGTTTGAAAAGTTTATCCACGGATTTGATCTGTTTGTCAATATATTCTTGAAAATTTCAGTAAATACAACGATTGCATTACCAACAGACATCGTACTTATGGCCGTGAAGGTCCGACGACATTTTAAACTTGCTTGATCTCACTATCTTCAACAATATTTTAACTGTTTAGTTAAAAACTTAATTTGTTTTACATATGTAACTGTGTTAATTTGTGTCCGGATATCCGGCGATACCTTATCAAATTTAATTTAATCTTTAAGACAGAAGAGAAAGAAAGACAGGAAGCCGAAGAGAGGGTGTTTCAATACGTAGTACCTGGTAATACTTGTGTATAACCGACTCCTCGCTACTCTCAAGCCATTAAATTGGCAAAGATGTCCGGTAAGGTACAATTAAGATCGCCAGGAATTAACAACAAATACTTTATGACACTTTTAATTTGTTTAGCTCAAGCAGAAATCACTAGAACTATGTCTATTCCTTATATCTCGAATTCAACTCAAATAAAACCAAACTGGACTTTACAGTGACAAGAAAACTGCAAGTTTTACATTATATACTTTACCTTACAGTGTTTATCTTAGGATACTCAATGGGATTGAAAAATATATAAGGATGTATAGCAAGTATAGAAAAGGTATACTAAATTTAAAAAAAGCAATTGTCTTACGTTCGATAGAAACCTGCCTAAGGAATATTCATTCCTTGTTTTAAGCTTTGACCGATATCCGGACATGTGCCATTGATTGCACGAAAATAACTGTTTATTAATTATATTTTATACTGCAAGAAAAGGTTCTAAAAGTTAAAAAATCCAAAAAATTCTTCCTTTTTTATTTTTCAAAAAAAGAAGTGTTTCTATTAGAGAAAGTATATATTGGGTAAACAAAATTTGTTGAGAGTTGGGGAAATTGGCTTAGTCAGTTTTGGCCGATTTTGACATTAATGTTGGCTTTTTAGGAGTAGAAACTAGACTTAAAGAGATCTCTAACAAATATCAGTTCTGGAGTTATTAGTTAAAAATTAAATAACCAAGTATTATAGATTTGATAAGATTTTGGTGAAGAGTGAAGATTTATTACCCAAACCCAAGCACCATGTAACATAATATCATAGTTTGCTTGTAAATTTTAAAAACCCAAAAGGGATCTAGAAATTGCTCGCTGACTGTATTCAACGTTTTCTGGAATTTTACGGAAATCGTTGAATGTCTCAAATATCTATGTATTATTTATTTAAAACAAAATTAAAATATACCCAAATTATTTGTACTCGTAGAAGGTTAAACTATTCACATTTTTATCTCCCTACATGCCCAACATTCTGCCAGGGAAAGGGCGGAAACAAAACAGTTGGTTCTCCATGTGGTTCAGTAGCCTTGAGTCCTTTGATGTGGCTCTGAAACGCATTTATTTTCTTTATAACTATTACGTTTAGAATTGATTTATTTAAGAAGTATAAAATAATAGTACTGACATTTTTATAAGTTGGAAATCTTACTACCGGCAAAATAAAAGGTTATTTTTTATGAAAAACCATTTTATTTTATCGTAAGTTTACAACTTTCTAAAATTATCAAAGAAAACAATTTTAAATTAATTTGTTTTTTAAACTATAAAAACTAACCAACACAAGGTTACAAGTGTTTACTTGTTTTGCTATAATTAATTAACTAATCAATTTTTTTTTGTTTATATAACTATTTATAGAATTATCAAGTAAGTGATAACAATTCAATTTCATTTCTTTGTATCTATGAAACATATCTATTATGATGTCTGCAAAACAAACTTACACTTGACTTTGCCCAAACTTTGAGAGATTGCTTAAAATCACAAAAGTTAATAAATAAAAAGTATGTGCGAACTGTAATGGCTTAATCGAGGTCAGTAATTACTACGTCTGTAATGAATGTGTGTGTTAGTGTGTTCTAGCATAACTCTAGAACGCCTGGAGCTATTTCAATCAAACTTGGTATACATATGACTTACAATCCGTAAGACACCCCTTGCACCCTTAGGGGTGGGGTGAGAAGGTGTGCCACGTAAACATAATAGAAAACTACCGATATTAGTGCCAAATTCATAGTTTTCGGTGTCGTTAAGATCAATGTGACACTTTTGATGCTGTTTAAGTGCAAGTTTATCCCCCATCGACATTGGGGTGAAATAAAATGTTTTAATTAATCGATATTATGTTCCAGTACAACTCTGTACCACCTGGAATAATTTTAAATAAACTTTGTACCTATACAATGACTCAACCTAGAAAAAATACTTTTGGGTAGAACACCACTGCACTCCTTGAGGTGGGGGTGTGAAGGGATGACATGTAAAAAATTGGAAATGACTCATATTAGTATTTTCGGAGTCACTGAGATGAATAATGACACTTTTGATGCCTTTAAGTCCAAGTTTTGTCCCCATCATCTATTGGGAGTAAGAAGGAATGAAAATAAAAAAATTTAAACTGTTGAGATTAGTGTCGAATCTATAGTTTTCGGGGTCGCTAAGCTGATTGGAGGAAGTTCAGATGACTTTTAAGTCCAAGTTTAGTTACTTCGATTTTAAACTACAGTTAGAATTCTTGGGGGAGGGGGGGTAAATAAATACCCGGGCAACTGTAAGCTAGTTGATTATGTAATTCAAGAGGCATCCCGTAAGTGTTAAATTATATTGTATCGCCATGTATTTTTTCAATTTAATTTTAGCAATGTTAACACTCTAAATGTGTAACAGACATAATCATTTTTAAGAGACGTCAATCAATTGTAAAGGGCAAAATATATAAATACAATTTACAATTATCTTTATGTATCATTGACGATTATACATTCCTAAAGTTTCACAATTATCACATTTTCAATCACAATTCTTCTGCAACTTCTTTCAGAAAAATATAGTTTAATTTGTATTATGAAATAATTGTTCTTAGATTGATCAAACATTTCCAGTTAACTATTCTTCAACCAACTATTCATTTCCTTTACATTCATTTTGTACTTCACGTATTTCACCCGATTGCTGGTAATGGCTGATTTCAAGAATTTCGTTTTTAAGTAGGATGTTTTATGTTTGTTGGTAAAAGATTTTTAAGCGTACATTTATGAAGTTAAAACTATTGACAATTACAAAATAAAATCGCCCATACAAGTAAACCTATTTATTGCATTGTTTTATTTAGTTGTTATAAAAACATGATAAAATTACACTATTTTACATTATTAATTAAAGAAAGTGTTTTTAATAATCGATATATTAATACAATAGTAATTGATCATCTATAATAATTGATTATTTATATTATTAATTGATTATTATTATATTAATTTCACTTTTATTATAATTACGTGGAATAAAAAACAAAAGGGTAATATCTGAATTACTGATGTTGCTCTATTTTGGAATGAAAAAACTTAATGTTCGTGTAAGATTTTTCAGGGTCTGTTACGTATATATAATAATAAGAACAAGTGGAAAATAAATATCTAATCGAGGTTCAAACCTGTGCTGTTTAGATACAAGCCCAACAGGTTAAAGCGCGTAGAGGGAGGCCAGACACATACAATCCAATTTAACACAAATTAATAGAATTTCTTTATGCAAACTGGTAGTAATTATTTTAGAAGAAATTAAAACAAAAGAAAATAGTTTGTTTCAGGATTTGATACTACGGGGAAATATTAAGATTCTTCTAATAAAAAAAAAAGTTATTTTAGAATTTCAGAGTTTTCCTTCGTATAGTTCTTGTGGAAAGAAAATGTACATAGAAATGTTCCCCTTACCAACTTTAAAAAAAATCTTTCTTTTTATCTGAGTTTAAATAAAAGTTTAACAATCTTGGTTCCTAGAAGAGGAAAAGATGTCTCAAAACGGCGGGAAAATCGATTCAACCGTTTGGGACGAATAGTCATTACGTAAACATTCTTCTATTTATTTATCCATGGATTTTGTCTTAATAGATCTGAAACGGCAAGTAATCTAGTTTTTTTTCCTCGACATTTTAAAGTTATCTACGGGAACTTAAAGTTGTTGTTTATTAACGCGGGAACTTTCTATGTAAATTAATTCATTGGAATCCTTCCAATTCTGCAACTTTTGATGTGCGTTCTATGATGATATAAGGAAAGGGATTTTTACAAATTTATTTGGTACTCAAATGATTTTAAAACCCTATAGGAATCAAGTCCTTTTTTCTGTGATTGTTCTCCTAATGCTGTGTCTAAGAAAACGTTTAGACAGGCCTAAAATCTCTCTCCACATCTGAATAGTTAAGAAAAAGGTAAAAAATCAAATTGAACTAGTAGTTTCCAGTTTGCGCCCAATTTATTACTAAAAAAAGGGCTACTGAGATCGCATTTCTGAATAAGTGCGTGCGTTCGCGCGCGCGCGCGCGTGTGTGTTTTATGTTGGTGTTTATGGATTTATTTAAATAAATTTATCACACATACAATTTGAAACTTTTTGTGTGATTGTTTGTTTCGTTTGTTTTTAAACAGAGTTATTTTGGATGTGAAGAGTATTATAGGATGATTACAACTATTCACACGTAACGCTGAAAGAGCCGGTGAAGTCAACGGCAGAGTCAGGATCGTGGAAAAAATTACAAATATTCTCAAAAGACTGGCACGGGACTATTTTTGAATACCTACACCTAATCAAAAACTTTATCGATTCAAACCCAATTTATTGTGTTATCTATAGAATACATATTCTCATTCAAATTGTTAATAAGATTTATTTGAGAAAGGAGTCTTTTCGATAAAATGTTTAAATCATAAAATTGTTATTATGTGTAAGTACAATATTTCTTATTATCGATGTGATTATTTTCATGTGGAAAATAAATTTTGTGTAACCTGTTGTGATTTGGAGACGGGTAAGCTAAGTTTTATTTTTAAAACATTAAATGTTCAGTACATATAAATGTAAAATGTTTACGCGTACAAAACAAAGTTTCAACTTACGCGACCATTTTTGAAAATTTAACTAACTTTAGATAGTTTAAGACATATATTGCGTGACCAAAATCGATGTAGTTTACAAGTTGACTACGAATTTTGGATACTTCATTTTTATTTATACACCCTTTTGGATTGTTTTAAGATCAATTTTTTTTTTAGAGAAATAAATTTTTTGTTCAACTAAACATCTTGCTTAGGATGAAACGTAAGTTGACGCATCCCTAACTATATTGTACCTTTCAAGTGCATTTCCTCTTCGAAAATATATATTCCCATCAACTCCTATATATTTTTTATTTTATTTTGAGTTAATTACAGATTTTAAAAACCATTTTATATTAAAAAAACTATAAAGTCTAATTTAAGTTTGGTATTATATTTTAAATCTACTTAACTGTTTAAAATTAGTTATTATTTTTTTAAATGTCAATAAAAATCACTACGATTGTATTATGAAAAAAATCCGTAGCGAAATAAGATACATCAATATGATATAGTTTGTTACTATAGCAACAAGTTCTTTACTTTAGAAAATTCTCGTGGGCTACAAATATAAATTACTCATTAATAATTAAATTTTAATTACTGAAAATATTACTTAACTTCTATAAATTTCCATCCGATTATAAATAAATTCCCTAAACCACCTCATTAACGGTAACGCTATCTTCTTTATTATTTGTCCTTTCAAAGCCGAATTCAGTAATTAACTTTTCTTTATCAAATGGTTAACTTTATAATTCACGCTAAAGCTAAAAAAAAAAAATAGCGAAAAGATTTATATTTTTTGTTAAAATATATCTAATTCTTTATGAAATAAGCAACATCCAAGTTTATTGGTATTAAAATGATTTCAATTAAGAATAAGTTCGAGGTAGGAGGAAATCCGCCAGTCTAATACTCAAGGAAAGTCAAGGAACCGTCGGGATTATTCTTAAAATACAAATTTGGTTCAGAAAAATGTATGTTGGATTCCGTTATACAATGTTGGATTTTCAAGTTAAGAAGTTCAGTATCTTTTCTTTGTAATGGAAATTGAAACATACTGTAGTGGTTTTAATTTTATACTAAACACAGAAAACTGTAGGAAGAGAATTTTCTTTTATTACGAAATTAAAATAATGTTATTTTCCTAAAGTTCTTGAAATAATAATACGTTGAATGCCAACATTATGAAACCCATAAAAAATTAACACCTTATTGAAGTTAATAGATATCAGCTTTCTTCCATACATCGGGCCGGTCTTGAATTATCATTCTACGCCCTTCCATCTGGTTGGTTACGAAGAATTTCCTTCGGTAGTCTTCCTTCTATCCTTTGGACATTGTTACAGTTATTTTGGTATTTGTATATGTTATCCACTATCGACTCTATTTTAATTCTTCCAGAATATCTTCATTTATTTCCTGTATATTTCTTATACTCTTCGGTACATTTATTTTATTTAGCATGCTGTAATTATTCTGGATCTCTTTAGTAGAGTCCATATTTCACCGTCTTATCTTAGTGTTGGTCTGGTAAATATTTTAAATAGTCGTAAACGAGTATGTATCACATTATGGGAATCAGTATTCCAATTGTTTTTATGTTTTCGGAAACTCCGAAACTCGCGCCTTCTGTATTTCATGTTGTAAGCGTGCACTTAAATTCGTGTGGATTTGAGGTGAATTTATGAAATGATTTTATTCTTCTATGAAAATAAATTGATAATATATTTTAGAACATATAACTTTTTTAATGGAAAATTAAATTATAATTTTGGCTGGTAAGTTATAAATAACTAAATTAATTATTTTTTTCTAAAATTTGTTGTTCAAACATATTTTATTTGAAAATTTTTTATTCCTTCCTTTTTAAAGTACGAATAACTTTGGAACTTTGAAGTCATAAACGCTATTCGCCATTTAGTTTTTTTTTTTTTTACAAAAAGACATAACTTTGGAAAAAAATAAGCTATTAAGTTTATGTATACACACTTTAAATGTTACGTTACACAAGTTTACTTTAAAAAAACTTTATTTTGCATATTCTCAAAATGGCCGCTGTTTGAAATGGTAAAGTTGAATATCTTACAAAGTATTTACAAGATATAAAATATATTCCTCTTTTAACGACAAACAAACCAGTTTTTAATTTGTTTGTCTGTACCTCAAAGGATAACCGAGTTATTGACAAAAAACATTATTTCTAGGTAATTATCTACCAAGTGTGCGAGGGAGACGGCTGTCTCGTCGACTGGAACAGTCCGTTTTCGCCACCGGAGGTCACTTAAAACATATGATTTGAAATGGAACATTTCTACTCCTCTAGATGTCAATTAATATTTTGAAAAACTAAATAAGAACCACATTTGTACAAATAATTAATTTTTTTAATTGAGATTTAAGTCCTGAGTTTCAATGTAATATGTTTATTTTTTATATAAAAAATCATTGTAGTACAATATCACGTGTAGAAAAAACAGTTTACATTACAGCTTAGCTATACTTCTTAACTGCCTCTACTGTACTGTTTTAAATAGATTAATTAATTATTAAACACAACAATCGCCATTTTGAAATGCTTAAGGATAACATTTTTGTTTTGGTATATTTCCGAGTACTGTAACGAATTTTATTATTACTATTAACAATTATCATAATTTAAAAAAAAAATGTAGTTCTAGGCTAATCATGTCTGATGTAAACAATTAACAAGAAATAATGTTTTTAGTTTTTAATTAATAACTCGGTTATCTCCTGAGGTACAGGAATTTTTTTTTTTAAACTGTTTTGTTTGTCGTTAAAAGAGAAGAAAATTTTTCTTCATAAAATTGACAACTTTCGAAATATTACTTTAAAAAAATTTTAACAACCGCCATTTTGAAAATATCCAAAATAAAGTTTTTGTTTGTGTGACCTTGTGTAACATAAAGTGCGCATAGCATATATGAACATAAGGAAATAACGGCCAAATGAAGAGGAATTAGAAAATATTTTACTGATCATTTTTTGGTTTGTATAATCCGAAAATGTTTAGCACGGTAAGATTTTTCGTGACACTCTGTATAGTATACATGAGTTTCTTTATATTTTTATTAACTCTGTCTGATGGTAAAATATAACATCTATATTTACCAATATAATATTGCTACTTTTTTATTGATTTATTATATAATAATTATTATTGTATGCCGCCATGTTAAATCTTCTGAACATAAATAATTTCCTGTTAATGAAAGTGTCAAGGTCATCATGAAGAAATATAAAAAAATTGCTAAATATTTAGGAATAGTCTAGTGTTGGAGAGGAACGCATTTCGTATCCTTAATATATAACGAAAAATTAGTAAATATTGGATTTCTATGTCTACGTGTGTCTATGTGCGTACACGTGTACGGTGCGTGTGTGTGCGCGCGCGTGTGTGATGGCACACTACAGATTGAAGGAATTCCATAAAACTAAAAATAGCATAATAAATTTACAATCATAAAACTGTCTGAAATTTTAAAAAAACACCTACGCACATTACTATTTTTATATACAAAAAGGGGAAATTTCTTTTTGGAGGTAGAATATAATATTATGACCATATGAAAACAACTCATTCAATGTAAATATTAAACATTAAAATTACACCAGTTCTAGTGATGGGGAAGTTTTGAACTTTATGTAATTTTTTAATAAATTGGGTTTAATTAAACAAAATACATGGAAAATAAATTTTATGTTTGTCCAGTATAGTACTTTTAGACAGATATTGTTTCAAAAAAAAAAAACACGAGAAAAGCGTTTTCTTTTCAAGACATTAATCACAGGATTATGTAAGCGTTTAATTTGTCTTTGATTGTAGTTTACAACAATAAGTTTTAAGGGCGATAACATATATGTTATATTTATAAAGTTAAAAAATACATGCTTAGAACACTTCAGCATATCGATAGATTTTAACATTAAAAAATATATAGTCTAATTAGTTTATAAGTTGAGAATATTATAGATAAGGTTTATGGATTTGTCACTAATTATTTCATCAACAATGTTCCAAGTTGTATGATAACCAAGGGTGACATAGTGCTTGGCCATTGCTCCGGTGTCAGCCCATTTTTGTGCTTAAGGAATAAGACTAGAGTGACTATTTCTGAGCCTCCATAAATAGCCTTCGCCGTGCCTCCCTCCTACACCCACGCTCCCTGGTGTCTACTGAGAGTATCTCTTTCCTTCATCTAGGCCAGTGCAACATTTCATTTCATTTATGCATGGATGGATGCAGCGATTTTAGGTTAAGAAAATATCATCTTGTAACTTCGCGTAAACTATTATGAGTTGGTTGTTCAAAATCTTTCGTTATTCTGTACAAATGCTGCTTGATTTACCGTTCCAAACACAGGTATTAGTCTTTTTTATGAATTCCTTATATTTTCTTAAATTAAATGTTTTCGTAGGTCAGTCTGTTCACCGATATCGATATATCGATTAGACAATAAGTGAAATTACCTGTGATGAAATTTGGTGCAAAGAAAATAGTTTTGACTTTGAGAAGAGTTAAATTGTATAAATATATTGGTTATCTGCCATGAAAATAAAAAATTTAAAAAAATTTCATACCCGCTTCCTAAAGCTTTAGGATAATCTAGCTTATTGGTAATATCTCCTATAAAATTACAAGTTATAATTTATCGTCAAAACTAGAAAATAACCCACCGGATGTCGGCAATCGGCATAGAATGTTGTTAAATTAGCGATTTAAATTAAATTTTGATGAAATATAAAGATTGATGACTGAAACCAAAGTATCAAATGAAATGTAAAAGAACATCACGATTCGAACCAAAAACCAATAAACCTCAACAGTCGTAATTAGAAATATTGATTATAATTTTGAAATCTTGGAAAGAAAACTTATATTTTAGGTTATCATGTATATAGTAGCATTTCGCGATATTGATATCTTACCTTTTACTTTCTAATTACATAATAAATAAAGTAAGGGTTCTGTAATTTTGTTCAAGTTTTTAAATCGAGTTTTCAATAATTCCGATGTTTTATACCCCTCAGAAAATAAGGAATGATGACTGTTTTACTATCTGTGTTGTCACCCGTCTATAGCATTATTAAACGGGTGGTTTGATTTACTATATTAAACTTTGATTTTACTTGGTGTCCAATGAAATGAATGTCGTTAATATGGACTAAATTCCAGAAGGGTTAACGTTGAAACTAGGATAAAGTTGAAAAACTGCTGGTCATGCATTATTTAAAGTGGTAATTTCATACAAATTAGTGCAGGATAATGTTTTACAGAATGATTAAATTTTTGTTAAAATCTCTTCGAGTTGGCTTCAAATATATAAACTTTTTATTTTACTGTTTTGATGATACTTAAGTTCGATTTTAAAATGTTCTTGTTTCTTTAGGCTATACTCTCAAAATCCAATTAAAACTGATTTTTTTACATTATTGTATTACAAAAAACAAACATTACAAAACATATCCATTTTGTCGAGATTAGGCCTTTGAGACAAATGGTTGTTTCGATTCTATCTTTTTATGTATTTTACAACTTTTTATTTATTGGAAAGAACATTTAGATGCCGTTATTTCTAAAAAATATTATGCCTTAATCTTATTTTCCAAGAAAAAAACTTTGGTACATTTGGCAAAATGTAATGAAGCTATCTGTCATAGCACCCATTCACAAATTCATACATGTGCACACACGCACATACACACAAGCTCATGCACGCAAACGAAATCATACACGACATACAATAACTCATAAATAAACAATAACAAGATATCAACTCAAAAACTACAAATGTAATTTGGTTAAATATTTATTTCTAACACGTGATTTGGCAACAGTGAACTTGAATATCAAATTTAAATTTACCTTAACTAAAAATCTAATCACAAGGTTAACATCAACACCAATACTAAAAATGAATACCAACATAAAAAAAACACACACACAGATTACACATTATTTATGTGTAGGCTACATTTATTTAAAATCAGTTGAAGCATTGTACATCTGTCTTTACTTTTTTTGTTATTATTTATTTATTCTTCCATAATTAATTAATATACGCAACGTTTGTGAAAAAAATTAACAAAAAATTAATAATTACACATTAATAAAATAAACAAAAACTTCTACAAACTAAAAACTAGTACTAAACACTCTAATGTAAACACAAAAATATAATCAATTGTTAGGTTATCTTACCTAACAACTGATTAAATTCACAATCCTGGAGGCTAACGGCACTATCTTCAAAAATAAAAATATAACCTCTATAATAAAACTTATTACAGTCCTTCAATTACTATTTGTATTGTAAATAAAACACAATAGAAAATTAGAGGAAAATGGAAAAAAACTAGATATCACATAGGTCGGTATCCTATTTAAAACCCTTAAACTGACACTTTCATGGTTTGAAGACTAATCTTAAAAGTTCATACAAGTAAACAGATATAAATATATGAACAAATCCATATACAATAAGCAGTGCAGTATGTTTTACAGAATACTTTCTTCATTCAATCATCTTGATCTGAATTTTTAAAATATGATCTGATTAAATATGATCTCTACCAAGACGGTCAAACTATGTATATATTATTTACTATTCTCTTCCTTATGTAGTCCAGTGATGAATTAATCTACGATTAGAGCGATTTTTTAATTTCGGTTTACTAAATTGAATATGTTTAAACAAAATAAGTAAATAAAACAAAAAAAAATATTTCACTCAATATTTTATGAGTCTATTTTTCCCCTTTTCTTCATTGACTGAACAAAATTGATTCTATACTAGGAGATCATTAAATACGATGAACTGGAGGGATGTAAGGTCCTTAGACCATCACCAGTAAGAACTCTGCCGTAAAATAACTCCAAAATTCTTTTTTGCATTGAATATTTTCCTTAATTAGTGTGAGAACGTTTTTGCGGCAGTTTTCCATCTTAAAGAGGGAATCAATCTATTTGCCTCTTTATCCTTTATATATAATAGACACAACAGAAACAGTTTATATTATGATGATAATTATTCGTAGGTCATTTTAAACAAATCTCAAATTAATTTTTTAGTATAAGAAACAAACAGGTGGTTCGAGCCTTCTTAGAGGCTTATTGTATTTAAAATTTTGGTCAATTGAACTTTAACTAGAGTCAAAAATTATGAATCCATCGTTACGACACGACCTACTCAGCGTTGAGTTCGAATTGTCGGGACGATGTGTCAAATAGTTTTTGAGAAACTGTGTTGTGATACTGTGTTTGATTTCAACCTTCTACCAAGGGAACTCAATTGAGTTTCAGTTTACATATTTAACTAATACAATTAAAATTGTACTCATGGAGCTGATAAACTGACATGATAGCACTGGAATTTATTTTGCTTTTTTTGTATATCTACTCATTTACCGACTTTGACATTGAGATTATTATTTACATATTGTCAGTTTCAAAAAAGTTTAGGTATTGGGATTTACTGAAAAACTTTTCAAAGTACTACTATTTTATGACTATTATTATTTTATTCATATTTAACATACAGTAAATTGTAGATTACCTGCTGAAATTGACTAAATCAAACTAATTGTATTACAAATATTTATAGAATTTTTAACAATTTTGTTTTTCAGAAATTATTTTTAATTTTAAATACATGTTTACGCATACAGATTTTAAAGCTATTACGATAAATATCCTCAGAATTTTTATTTACCCTATTTTAGGTTACTGTTATTTATTTCTAGTTAATGAACTCGTCAGTGTTTTGTAAAACAAATTTTTTAGCGAAATCGGACCAAAATTACTACCTCGAGAACAACCTAATATATTCCAAATTACTCACAAACTTTTAAAAATTGTACTAACCATAATGGTTTAATCAAACTTCTAAAATAGTCGACATGAAATTAGCAACATTTTTGGAAACTTCATCATGAAATTTAAATTTTTTTTTTTTAAATACAACTTTCCATAACAAATACTTTATTTGCAACAAGACTACTCTCCACAATGGCCTTGTCTGTTGTAGTTCAATGCTAAAAAGGTAAGTGTTATGCTACATGCAACAACTGAAAATGGTGACTTTAAACAACTTCTTGTAGTACATAAAATGATTGTAGTAGAATGTTATGCATTTTATTTAACGTGATAGTTTTAAGACAGTGTTAATAATTTGTTTTCAATTTTTGAAAGATAAATTCCATAAAAACATTTTGGGGGAGAGAGTGACATATATAATTTGTTTATTATGTTTAGGTTTTAAGTAACCTTAAGTGGGAAAGTTATGCAATAATGCATATTGTTTATTTAGATTTGATCAATTGTATTACACTTCTTTTTTAGTATTCAGTGATATAAAATTTCAGATTTTAAAATAAGAATTAATTTTCCTACCTATTAAAATGCAAATGTTGATTGACTACTATAGTTATTGCTACTATAGAAAATATCATAAATACATTTTATACAAAAATAGCTTCTTTTTTTAGATAATATTTAGTTTGTTAATGGAAATGAAGAATAGTTTCTACTTTTTAATGTTATGTTACTTGAATATAAAAAAATATTATAATTGTTTCGAGTAGACAAACAAATTGTTATACAAATACTTTGCATTAAACTTAAAAACTAATTTCAGCTACTTATATAGGTCAATGACCAAGATATGGTCTTGTGCACATGTACAAAAAGTGGGCAGATGAGACGCCTAGTTGTTCTCATGCCAAATAATTTGTATCTACACTTTCTTCAAATTAAGAACACTCGTATGAAATGTTGTGAAATTTTAAAAGTAAAAGTAAGAAAACTGTACAAACATTATACAGTGGCCTCGTCAGATGACAGCAGAGATGGAGTTTTCACATACCTGTTTTACATTGCTCTAAGAATAATGTCATCTAAGATAATTGTCATTTCAGATGCAAATAAAATGTTTAATCCTGAAAATATAAAAAGAAATAATAATGTTAATTAAGTTTTTAGAATAGGACACATGTTAAATATATTAGACTCAACATAGATAATGTAACAAAACTTTGAACTGAAATAGTCTGTGAAAAGGTATTTTCAAAAAATCAAATTTTCCATCAGCTGATGTAGGGATCTCTACACCTCTAACGTAATATGTGTAAATGTATGTGCGCTCATGTGTGAATGTGGGTATGCATGTGTGTTAAAATCTGATATTAGATGTAAGAATTTTACAATCATAACTTGTTAATTGATTAAAAATATTATTTTATCGCTAGAAAGAAGGATCTTACATGTAATATAAATATTAAATGAATTCTGTTGTATGATATGTTTAATTGTAATAGTATAATTTATTATAATTAGTGAATTTCTATTATAGAATTTGTTATTAATATCCTTCATATAAATGCAAATACCTGAGACTATGAAATCTCCACCGATCAAATTCATTGGAGTAATATGACACCATTTTTGGCTTACTCTATTGTATATAGTTTCAGGAAGCTATAAACTGGCTAGATGAGAAACCACTATACTATCTTTAACTTAGAAACATACACATATAAGCAGCAACACAGTATATGTCCATAGAAATTATAGTCTAAAAATATATCTCTTACCTAACTTGAGATACAAGCCGTAATATTGTATGATGTATTATTGAATCTGTGTATTTGAATAGTGTGTAATAAAACAAACTTTTTTTTCCACCTTACATGAATGGATCAAAATGAAAAATGAAAATTATTTGCTTATTTCAGTGTGATGAATAGTTCTATTAGTGATATTTATATAGTTTTATGAGTTTAGTTTAAACTCAAACATAAGTTTATGAAGTTTTAAACTCAGCTGTTCAACAATATGATATTGAAATTTACTTCCAAAGAAATTCTGTAAACCGAGAGGATCATAATTATTACATTTACCTTTCGACAATGTGGGAATAAAATACTGTATATCTGAATACAAAATATCAAATGTTGGAGGAGCCTAAAATATGTAAATATTACTACCGAGAAAGACAATTTTTCTGCGTTAAAATTGTTTGTTCAAAATATTAAAATGAATATAAATATTCAGATTTAGAATATACCTTTATATTTTCACAAAAGTATAATTCTAATTAAAAAAATTAATAGGGATTTCTTTCAATACAAAGAGCATAATTAATAAAACATCTGAAATTAATTAGTTTTTTAGACTATTACTAATTAATTTTGTACACAATTTATAGCAATAACTCAATTTTGTATATTTCACCTTCGTGCAGCAATTTTGAATGTTACACGAAATACTGTAAAAGGGATTTAGTTTTTATTCTTTTCGTTATCGACACATTGCATTATTATAGAAGCAATTGCGACAAGTGTATTGTACAGTACAGCAGTAAGGTCAAATAAAAAGCTTTTAAAGCTTGAGTCTTTGTAAGATCTAGGGTTCTGAGAATAGAAATGAATGAAATTGCCTACTGAAATTGGTATTTTGGATATAAGCCTAACTAGTGAAAAGGTTGGAGGAAAACTTACCAAATACTGGAAATTGAATAGTGATCCTATTAACACTTTTCTTCCTAGTTCCAGGTTCACATCTCATTTTGTAAACAGTTAATTCAGTAATAATTTTAATTGTTGATATATCAACTTGTTGACAGTACGTTAATTAGTTGGTGATTGCATTGAGTTGTAGTCCTACCAAATTCTAGGTATTTATTTATAGTTGTATTACTACGGCTTAATATGCTTGATTATTTTGTGTCAACTAATATTTACAGAAAAATAAAAATAAACTGAAATATGAAAACAATTGTTACATTTCACTTGCTCAATTTTCATCAGACATTAATAGAAAATGGTATTATATTTCACAAAATTTGTAATATTTTAAATCTTTTAAGGACCATGTTTGCGAACCTGTGTGATATATTTCTCCAAAAATAAGATTGAATAAAATAAAACATAATCTCAAAAATTAACGTATTGCTCATTAATTTAGTATTTCAGAAACAAGTGTATTAATCACACAAGTAATAATATTAATTACAATGAAAGAGACTCTAATACATTATAGTATATATTATACATAGAATATTTTCAACATTTAATATAGCCTACTATATGTATGTTAATATTTACTATTTAATATTTAATACTACAAATTATTGTTAATACATTATTAGAATGAATGACGCCAATTATAACACCCCTGTAGACTAAATGAAGTTAAAATATTTATAGTCAGTTGTTATTTATTTATATTATAAAGTTTATCAAAGACAGACTACAAAGGTATTACAATAATTGTCTTCAGTGAGTTATGTTGAAACTAAAGGAGACCCCAGCTACTCCTACAAAACTTAACAATCCATTTTAAGATCTAGTGCTCCTTGACACCATCACTACTCTTGCCAACATTCTAGACAAGTGTTTTGCAATAATTTATTAAACTTTTTTGTGAATTCCCATGTACAAAACGTTAA
Organism: Aphrophora alni; assembly: GCA_963513935.1. Lineage (NCBI taxonomy): Eukaryota > Metazoa > Arthropoda > Insecta > Hemiptera > Aphrophoridae > Aphrophora > Aphrophora alni. The sequence continues at coordinate 51,585,528 of OY740774.1, forward strand.
GAGTATTAACATTTAACGTAGAGATAAATGTCATCTAAAACTTAATTCATTTTATATTTTATAAATCTTCTAAAGAGAAGGAATTTTTATAACTAGTCTGGTTGTTGATGTTTAAAAGAGAGGATGATTGTTAATGTCTTGAATGTCAAGGAATTTTAATATTATGTATTTAGAAAAGAAAATTACATTTTTAAGTTTCACAAACTAGAAGCCTGATCCAAACGGATGATATTAAAGACTTAATGACAAAATACCATTTTATCCAATACAAAAGCTTTCATTTATTAGATGGCAATTCAGTCAGGTAATGATTTATTTTCTAATAAATTCAGGATTTATACTTTGCTAAGTAGATTTTATTGTTTTTTTATGTTGCACTAGCTTGAAAAAAGACTAATTGAAAGGAGCCAATAGGCTTTCGACTATTTAAAATAACAGTCTTCTCATTCTAGTTATCTTAATGCATCAAGCTTCAATAACAAAATTCATACATTCCTTTAAATCAAAACAATATCTACAATGAAAAAAAAGGTTAAAAAGTCAAATTGTAACAAGACATATGTTTTTATGTGTTACATTAAATTTTTTATATTTGTAATTCAGATTTTTAGTTCTAGGATAATGTATAATAGGGCACACAGCCTATTAAACTTAGGAAAATTAATATTTGTTAATATTTTGATTTTAGGAAATAACACAGTTGCTACGGTAACAATATCTTCCAAAACATTTGTGGACAAAGCTATGCTGATTCATTATAATTGGCCAACACAGGAAGATCTTTGGAGAACTTGGATTCTCAGGATAGTAGACCTCAACTTTGGCAAGAAGTTGTAGACATACTTTGTATTGATTGCCAAAAATGTAGGACCTTACTAGCTCCTATGTTGGGGCTTGAATGAGACTGTCGTGGTGTCAACTGTTTTCTCTGAAGTTGTGTCTTCAAGGTTAGACAAGGTATGTAGTTTTAGTTGAAAAAGGCAGAATGATCTTTATTGAAAATGAGAGAATAGAATGGGAGTGTTATATTTATATTAATAAAGTATTGTGTCAAAAATTAAATGTGTAAATTGTTTCTAGAGTTGAGGCTTATGAGGTTGTAATGATTGATGATGTAAAACTTAACAAAAGTATGGGGAAGCACAAAAATATTGAAAGTTAACTGTCAGGTTTAATTATTCACTTATAAGTATTTAATTTTCATTGATATAGTGTCAGTAATAAACTTCATATTTGATAAACACTTAAAAATCTGTAATTTATTTTCATATTACAATAAAAACAAGAATTTTATCTTTTTTTTTATTACTGATAAATTGTGTCTTGGACTATTTAAGAGATAGGGGTCAGTGTTTTATTTTAAGGAAATGCTTTGACATCATCTATGGAGATGCATTAAACATATTTTGTTAATTGCTTGAGCTTATTTTTTGATAATTTTACTAGGAAAAACTTCTTGATACACTTTATGTAAATATGTATAATTACAAATAACAGAAAACAAAAGTAAGCCAGATAAAGATAAATACAAAAACAATTGTGTTAGATTTATAGATTTGTGTCATAATTTTTTTTTTTTAATTATAAAACTTTAAATTACACTAAGTGTGTGAGAAAGTATATGTCCGATGCTTACATTAAAAACAAGTATTTTAACCCTACATACAAGTTTAAAAGAAATAAACAGTTTATTTTTAAACAAAACTATCTTTACATAAACAGTTGGCCCTTATTACAGGTAAATATCTAAAAGTTACTCCTTACAAGAATAGGTACTTACTTCATGAATATCAATAGATCTTTCAAAACAAACTCAATACCGTATGTGTAGTTCGTTCATAAATGCACCAATAATGAGTCAGTTTCCAAATTGAATCTATTTGGAGTCAGTCCAATAAACAAAGTTTGGTTTCTGTCTTCTATGTTGTGAACTCTATCACTGACACATCTACAATATCTTAAAATATAATCAGCTGTCTTATATTCATTATGTGATATATACACAATCACCTTGATGTGTGATCAGGTGTAAACAACACAAAATAATTTTTATGATATTAATGTAATGGAATTGAAAGACCCATAATAATGAAAATAATACCTCACATGTAGAAATAGAATTGAAAGCTTTAAAATAAAATGTTAGTTGTACTATCTTGTTGAGCAATATAAGAATACAGAGAACTTTCTTATGCAACACTGATCAGTTTAAAAAAACCAATTACCATAAATCAATACATTAAAATATTATTACTGTTGAGACCGAAGGTTCTTGGTGGAATTCCATGTTTAAAAATAATGAAACACATTTTTTTATTTTGTAATAAAAAGACTAATAAAAAGTGGATGTTACAAAATAAAAAATTGTGTTTTACTATCATAAAATATTATTTTTAAAACTGTATAAAACAGTTTAGGCAGAGTTATCAAATTAAACTAAGTTATTGTCAAATGAATCATAAAATTAGAAGGTGGTTTTCCTCAACTGATCTATGTAACCTTATTTGTAAACTGTCAATTGCAGCAGTTTCTTATCTAGGAATTGTTAGTAAAGTAGCCAGACATATGCAATAGGAAATATGAAGGGAAATTTCCTAGACACAAAATTACTGCAAGTAGAGTATTATTCTTGCCTGCAATATCACTTGCATTCAAACAACTAGTAGAATATGTGTGAATTATTTAGGATAGTGTGAACAGAAAATCAGATAGTGAGAACTCTTGAACAGTAACTTGCCTGGTCAGAGTTATTCCCATGAAATTACATAATGTCAAGAATAAAGTAGCTTTTATTAGCTCTATTTAATAATACTAATGATTATTTTTGGCTAAATCTCAACTATCAACAATATCACGACATGCCAGCACATTCTTCATTGTAAGACGAAATCGCCAAATACAAAAATTTTGTTGACTGACATCCAAAGCACAACATAATTTAAAAATTTAATCACCTTTAGTCTGAAAATAGATTAATTATAATTATTATACATTTAATGTCTATAAGCAGTACTTAATTTTGAAGCAGAAATTTATTTTAATTCTTATCACCTTTTTCTTCTAGATTCTATTAAAACAGATTAATTATAATTATACGTTTAGTGATCTATTATGAATGAATCAAACTAGGACTTGTGCAATTTTATGTAAAATTCCAGTTTTAATTTAATATTTACCTGTTAGTAAAGATAGGAAAATAGTGTCATGAAGACCAGCATTAATTATATCTCCCTTTCTTGCCCTGCAATGTTGCCACATTGTTATTGTTAGTAGAGTAATTACATTATTAATCTTCCATGATGTTTACAGAAAGTTTATGTCAACTCTCTGAACTACTTATTTATTTGAATTTTAAATTAAATAGCCGTACGAAATCATATAGCCTATTATACTTTTGTATATGACGAATACGAACTAATTTATCTGCTCAATGAGAAATGGTTACGACATAAGTTTCAAAAGTAGTTTTAGGAGATGAGAAACCAGCAATCCTATAGACTACATTAAAACACGGATTATATTTTTAATGATTTATGTTTATTTGCGATGTAATACCATGTTATTAAAATCGAATATATACAGTCTGTTTTGTTTTTTATTCATAACTAGAAAGTATAAATTATTTCATATTGAAAATATTTTTTAATTTTATTATTTTTTAATTACTTACATCATGTATCACTAATAATGGTAAATAATTATGCGAATATTTGATGGATCAATGTGGTACTATAGTCGTAACTTAACTTATAGTTTGATTATAAGTGATTATAAGTTTATGATTTATGGTAATAGAGAGAAAGTCAAGTTGTTTTAGAAAATATAAAAATAGACCATATATGTAACAAATTTTGTATATGTAAGTATAGGATATATTATACTTTCAGAAATTTTCCACAAGAGGTCTTTGGTTTTAATGAATTTATTATCAAAACTTTAATTGTTCTTATCATATATTGTGTGGTTTTAGATTGCAAAACTTTAAAAATTTCACCTCAAACTAGTATTGAAAGTTCAATTCTGTTCTAAATTCTGAAATTCTCCACATAATGCTTTGGATTAGGTAGAACTTAAGAAATTATATTTGTTGATGTTAACAAGTATTCTTGTCCCCCCTTCTACATAAACAATCTTGACCTAGTACATTTTGTGTCTATGATCTATAAATAAGAGATCTATAATAAGATTTCAATTTAGTTAAAATTTTATGTAATGTGTTTACAAAAAGAAAAGAAAAAAGAAAAATCTGCAGTTCTTTTTTTAATAATTTTAAACGCATCAAAATCAGTACAAAATGAACAAAATTTAGGAAGAAATAAAATTGAAAAACTAATTTAATGCCCACCCCGTTTTTTAGTTTTGCAAAGTGTTCATTTACCTTCAGGTTTAGGTCTTTATTTTTTTTAAGTGTAATTAATTAAGTTTAAATTGGTTACTTTAATTTGTATGGTTTGATCAACATCGTACAACAGAACTGCCAAAGAGCATTATCATTCCAAGTTTCAATTACTTTATTATCATTTATCAATACACTCAGTTGTTTATTTAATATCCATGTTTAAGACTGTCTTTGTTATTGTTGTTTAAATAAAATTTATATAAATAACAACCTTTTTTTATGTACTAAATGAAATTATAAGGAAACCAAATGTATTCTGAGTCAAAGTTATTAAATAAGGAATAAAAATGATTTATGGATGATGGTGTTGAAAATTCATTTTGATAAAATTTTGGTGAACTGTAAAATTCTATGACTATGACCAACATGCTAAACTATATTGTAAAAGAATATCATAGTTCACAAGTAATTTATAAAATACAAAAATGAACACTGACTCTCATCATTGAAAGTTAAATATTAACAAAATACAGTTTTCTTACATTTTTTGGAAAACTTTTAATGCTCAATCTGCTCATATTTATATTTTCCACAATCTAATACCAAATTACATAGTAATTCATTGTGTATATGAAAAAGGTACATATATAAACTTAGTAAAACATTTTATAGCAATTAACTTTAATCAGTGAAAGTACTTGGTTGATGGAGCTCTGACTACATGCTTTAATCTGACCATGCCCTTGAGCAGTATTTTGCCTGGATGTTTGGCTCAACTTCATCCGAAAAATATCTTTTTGTTGAGGGCAAGGCTTCAAGGCTTCCTTCTTTGGCTCTTTTTAAAATACAGAATCCTCTTTGGCTGAAACTCAACTGTTAACATTCACTCTGTCTGCCAGCACATTCTTCTTTTTAGACAATGTATTTTAACTACAAAATTTTTGTTGAATCATTTCTTGAGAACAAAACTGCTGGGTTGTTTGGTTGAATTCTTATCACCTTATTAATGTATTATTGGTTTGTATACTGTTAATTATAATTCTATAATTAATTTGTGTACAAAGTATGTAACTGAAAATATTATGGTGTTTAAACAAATTTACATTTCATAACTGGTTTAACCTGAATAATGATTTGACTACAATGAGGTTAGAACTTTGTGGAATTTTATGCAGAATTTCATATAAGTAAAATATATAACTTTACTATAATTTTTTTTTAATAAAAATTATTAAATATATAGAATCCAAGTCAAAAAATCTATTTGGATTTAAAAAATTAGATTCTACAAAAAATTGTCTTATCAGACAGAGAGAGAGAGAGAGAGAGAGAGAGAGAGAGAGAGAGAGAGAGAGAGAGAGAGAGAGAGAGAGAGAGAGAGAGAGAGAGAGAGAGAGGAGATGTTTATATTTACAAGAATAACCCACGCCATCTCACCTAATTCATTATTTTTCATTCTACATAAAGACTCAGATTTCTTACAAATGCTATAACCTGAGATACAACTTGTAATTTGGGTTTAAAATTATAAAGTAATTTATAATTATAAATTATAAATTTGAGTAAGTTTATAAAGAATTAACAAATATATGAAAGAAAAAGATAATTTAGAAATAACTAATTACTATCAATTTCAAAATAAATCATAAAGAGTGTATTTGAAAGAGCTTATTAGGTTTTAAAGGTTTAAAAACACTAAAAGAGATAGAGAGACGTCCGATAAAGTATTTACATCAATTATAAATTAAACCATTTTGTATTATTCTTTTAAGTATAAATAAATGGTGTACAAACTTTCTCGCTTGTACATTTTGTTCTGTATGTGTTTATGTGGGTTAAAGTCAAAAAACCCCACAGACTTTATTGCCTTTAAAAAAAAGAAGATAAAGAAAAGAGCATAAAATAGAGACCCCTAGCCCTCGAATAGTATTAGGATCAGTCAAGAGAGACCTGATAGGAGTGATAAAAAAAAGAGGAATCAAAACCAAGACTAGATAAAGAAAGCTGTAGATTCAGCTGGATTGCCACACCCGTATTCAATATAAGGAGTCACGATTGTACCTTGGTAGTGCAGAGCACTGATGAGTTAATAAATGGAACCACCTTTTAAATAAGAAAGGTCAAACTTTATGCTTTGTTTTTAGTTTTGCCAATTACTTTTGAACCAAAATTTCTTTCACTTGTAATTTGACATTTTGTTGTAAGTTATAAAATCTATTTTTATTCATTAGGGTCTTTTATAATAATTTCATAAATGCGACTTTGTTGTTTTTATCAATAACTTCCAAAATGACATTTCTGGGGAGATGGTGGCCAATATGTTTTGTATGGGATTTTAGTGAGTATGTTTAAGCAAAATATGATTATTTCTGTTAATCAATTTTTTTTAAATGATAAGCACTCCCAAAGTTTAAGTTGTGGCAATTATATTTTACATAGATTTAAAAACCCTAGTTTCCAATATCAAACGAAATTGGTAAATCAGTTTCTGAAAAATCACTACAGGTGGTATACAGTATTTGTTTGTGTTTCTATATAATTAATTATAGATAAGAGAAAATTTGTATAATGTTTGTAAATCATTTATTACACAATTAACTATTTAGAGATAGCAAAATATATTCAACAATAGAACTCTGTGAAATAAGTTAAATATACGCACATTGTTATATCTAAGCTGTGTGTTATAATTATTAGAACTATTAACATAGACTTGTTTGCTTGAACTGCACGTGTACACTACTTTAAACCCACAAAGAATGCACAGTTAATGTTTATGTAGCACCTCAATCAATCAGATATATATTTAGAATAGTTTAAAACTGTCAACTGTTATAATTTAGGTCAGGCCTCGTGTCAGAAGGATAATGAATATATTAATGGTTTAGCTAATTTGCCTGGTGAAAAGAAATAAAGCGTCTTTAAGGCAAAACCTTGGTCTGAGAACATGAAATGTACACCATGATTTTAAAATTCTTATTGTATAAGCTAAATATGAGTCTCTCTGTTTTTAAACAGATCATAGCTTGGACAATATTGTTTTACCAAAAACATCAAAACCTTTTTTAAGAGATTTGTATTTTTGGGGAATGATGACAATGGGTTGATTCTGACATACTTGTACCATCCCATCCCCCCCCCATAATTTTTAAATTCCCAAACCAAATAGTTCTCATTCATATATACCAAAATTATTTTGCATAAATGTTTGGCATGTTATAACATGGATGTGATCTGGGCATTACTAAGTGTTTTTACAATGATGAGAAAAAAAGAAGAGAAATAAAATGCCTGATTTTAATATACACATACCATACAGTGTCAAATTAACTGTAATTATATTCTGTTAAGGGATGTTTACAATATCATTTCAATCTCTTTAGACCTTTTAAGTTTACCAACAATGTCTGTAATAAAATGGAATTTGAATAAACGGAAAATAGAAAAGTTAATTTAGTTGTAACTTTAAACACCAGACTTCATCAATTCAATATGTAAAAATTTAATGTAAACGAACAAAGTATTCTTTGTACAGTTTACCTTTTTTTATAAATATTATGTTCCACTTTTAAATAACTAAATAACTTATTCACTTTTTTTTTAAGGACTATGCAAATTAAATTCTTCCGTTTTCGTAACTCACTCATTTTTATTTACTGTATATACTGTACGTAGATCATAACCAGTCAAAGACAAGAAGAAAACTGAAAAGAAATGTTATATTTTCCATAATGTATAGGCCTACTAAAATGATTCGTGGAAAAAAAGCGGCCCATCAAACGTTTTTGTGGGTGTATGTCTGCTATACGGATGGGTGCCAATGCCGCGGTGTTTTTATGCCGCCGACAATGGGATACCGCTATCGACAAAGTCGTTTGACTCGCCGCCGCTTTGGTGCCGCAGTGTTTTTACGCCGCCAACAATGGGATACAGCTATCGACAAAGTCGTTTGATATCGCCGCCGCTTTGGTGTTTCAATTACAATTTATTTTCGGAAACTCTCATCCAACCAGTACTGTGCCGTAAGTCCAAAAATGTCAATTTTGAGTTAGATATGGTTTCCTACATTTTTGACCACGGGGAATCCAATGGACTAGTCAAAATTGCCGTATCTCCAACACATAATGAGATATTAGGGTTTCTATTGCAGTATGTCCAGTATAAAGTACCATGTTTCTAAGCAAGACTGCCGCAAGTACACAATTCTAATCAAAAGTGCAGTAACTCCGTTGGAGTTACTGCGTTTATGCTTAGACCTCTGTACTTACGGCAGTTTTGCTTAGCAGTTGGTGTACATACTGCAGTCTTGCTTAGTAGATGTTTAACAGCTGGTGAACATACTGCACTGTTTATTTGTTGTCAGTGAATTTTCGAGGTTATGTTTGGTTGCAAATCAGTTTATTTTGAGTTACTGTGCATGTTAAGTATGAAGAGAAAATATATTTACAGTTGATATTTGTTTGTTTAGTGGACATTTAAGGTATTTAAAGTTAACGTATTTTGGTTTTTTTATGGAACATGAGTAATCTAAAGTGTAAAACTGTGTCAGCTCGTTCAAAACTTATATTTAACTTAGCTCTTGAAAGCACCAAGACGGGTTCAGATGAACAAGATGGTAAATCGCTAACAGTTCTACCTAAAGATGATAATAATATATGTAGTGATTTATTAAAAACAAAGTCTAATGAAGAACCTGGACCGTCAAGTTTCAGTGTATGCCAAATATTGGCAGGAGACAATGTTGCAAATGAAACATTATCAGATACTGTTATTTTGCCAGTGGTACCAGAAAACCATATACTAGTGTTTGATATGAATACAAACACACTTCTACCACGTCCATTGGAAGAATTTGATTTTAACGAAATTGATAATTTAGTGCAACAAAATGACAATATGAGCATGGAAGAGCATGTTAATTCACAGGAAAATGAGTACTGTGATTTGAATTTTTCTAAAACTGATAACCTAGAAAATAATGTTAATTGTCTAGAGAATGAAAACAGCCTTGACGAAAAAGACAATGAGAAAAATGAATTTGACGAAGTTGCTACTTCTGAAGAACGTGAGCTTTTGCTTTTGACAAGTGCCAATGACTTCAGCTTAAATGATAATCATGGGACCACTTCTATAGACCAACCCATCACAGAAATCGATGAAGTTTTAACTCACAATGTCAAGAAAAGAAGGAAGTTTGACAACAGCCTAGAAGAAAGAAAAAAACTGAAAGTTGAACAAACAAAAACAGCTCATGGAGTAAAGGAGGTACCCTGTGAAAAGGCCGATGGTTGTAAAGTGTGGCCAGAATATCGACTCTGACAGAAGAAAGCTAATAAATAAACATTTTTGGGATATCTAGTGGGCTAAACGTAGACATTTTATTTTGACCTCATGTGACAAACTTGATGTACAAAGAAGAAGAGGAAAAAGTATTGATTCAGACAGGCGATCCCTTTCTATTAAATACTATCTTAAAGATGACAGTGACATACGGCATGAAGTTTGTAAGAGTTTTTTTTTCTTACGACACTAGGTTATAAGAAAACCAATGATCGGTTTGTGCACTACACACTGACAAACACTCCTACAGGAGCTTTATCTCCGCCTAGTGATAGGAGAGGACAACAGCCTTCAAAAAATAAAGGGCCCCATGAAAAAATCATACAACACATTGAATCGTTCCATCCCACGATATCCCACTACAGACGGGAGCATGCTCCCAATGTGCGGTACCTCCCAGGTGACGTAAACGTAGCTCTTATGCACAGTGACTTTCTTAACAAATTCCCTGAGTTTAAGGGAAGAGTGTCCTATGATTTATACTGGCGCATTGTTAAAGAGCAACACATTTCATTTGCACAACTGGGGCACGAAGAGTGCGAGAAGTGTGAACAGTTTTCACTTCATGGTCACAAGAAAGAAAATCTTGACCCTTCATGTGATGTCTGTAAACAATGGAGCATTCATAATGAATTAGTTACTGAAGCAAGAACTGCATATAAATATTTTTCAGAACAAGAATTACCAGACGATACGACTTGTTTTTCAAGTGATATGCAAAAGATAATCATGTTGCCAAGAGTGGATATGTTCAAAAAAGTAATATTTATAAAGCGCTTGATAGCCTATCATGAAACTTTTGCTCCGGTGGGAAAAAAAGTAAGTTAAAAGTCCACTCCATTCTGTGGCATGAAGGAATATCTGGCCGCAATAAAGAAGACAGTGTAAGCGCGTTGTATATGTTTTTAAAACAACAAAGGGATGTTGATAAAGTTGTGCTTTGGTTAGACAATTGTTCTTCCCAAAACAAGAATTGGTGTCTATTTACATTTTTAGTATACATCATTAACTCGGATGACATTGCAGCTAAAGAAATAGTTCTTAACTATTTTCAACCTGGACACTCATTTATGAGTGCAGACAGTTTCCACCATCAGGTGGAACAATCTTTAAAAGTTCAAAGAAAAACTTACGACTTTGAAGATTTTGTATCTTCTGTAAGAAAAGCCAAGCCTGGAAAAGTTGAAGCTATAAAAATGCAACACTTTGATTTCTTTCACTGGCCCGATTACGTCTCCCAGCAAAAACTAAAAACCCCGTCAAGATTGTACTTGTGCGACCTTGTTCATGTCAAAGCTGTACGTGGGAGTTATCAGTTGCTATGCAAGACAAATTATGATCTAATGAGCCCCTACCAAGAACTGGACTTTCTACAAAAAAAGCCATGAAAGGAATTAAACTTCCCAGCCACCACACTTCTCCATGTGGATTTCCTCACGAAAAAAAGATGAACATTCTCAAATCTCTCGGTGACATATTGCCAGAAAACCGCAAACAGTTTTGGAAAGATTTGCCTACCCCACAGCCGAAAGACTAAACTTTGTGTGCCTTAGCATTAGCCAAACCTAAGTATAGGCCTAGGCCTAGTTTCATTTTTTACAAAATATGTCAATTAAAACTTTATACTTTTATAATTGTAATTTTTAACGGAGTGTCATTAAAAATTTGTTTGTACTTTTAAAATTGTGTAGTGTCATTTATTTAAAATAAAGGAATATTTTTTCCGTATGTTTACTTTAATAATAATTTTTATTATTGCGTTAATGAAAATTATTGCAATTAATACTTTTAAACATAAAAATAATCTCAATGAGATGTTTAAAACAACACTTTTTAATGGTCAATTATTGGTACCGGTAATATAAGACTATGGACATACGGCACTTAAAAAACAATTATTGAACACATTAACTAAGCAAAAGTGCCGTATGTACGGTATTTTCTTTATTTCTATTTTTTTAACCTATTAAACATTAAGGACATACAGTAAAACATCCCACATGTGTTTTACATAAATGCATCCAACAACTGAGTAAAAAATATATATATTAGTGTCATATGAAATAATACAGCAATGTGGTAAACTTTAAACAATGTTTTCGCAAAATCCAATTTTTGGACTTACGGCACTTTTGCTTAGGTGGGCAGTAACACTACGATATAGTCCGGTTAACAGAGGTTCTACTGTATCAAAGTCAACTTATTTTATTAGTTCATCTTCAAGTTCATACATAAGGAATATAATTTTAGTTCATTTTTAATTTGGGCTAAATTTATACAAAATTAAATCTGATATTATTGGAGAAGATTGGAGATCTTCTGTATTTCGTTAAAAGAACAGGTTTGATGTGAACTGCTGATGTATAGGGCACATAGGACCTTATGGTTTAGGTGCAGTGATCCTGACTGCAGGTTCACAAATTAGATAATAATTTGAAAATTTAAATCACACACAGCCATATTATAAGTTATGAAAATATCATAATTCTAAATGTAAAAAAATCCTATATTTGAGTAGTGATATTCCTTATTTTACACCTTCCTTGAATTACCATACAAAGTTTTATTCAATATTTGAGTTATCAGATTTCCTATTCCACCCCTTCCTTGGATTTCTCTAAAACTATTTTTAATATTTGAGTAATCAGATTGCCTATTCTACCCCTTATATTTTCAAACAACTTGTTTGCATGATTCAAGTTGTAAAATTACGTACGTATTCTTTTCTCACTTATATATCTCTATAACTAATTTTTGATATTTGAGTAGTCAGATTCTCCATTCTATTCGTTCTTGTATGTTTTTTGAACTTTTTTCAATATTTGAGTAGTCGGTTTACCTATTATACCCCTTCTTATATTTTTCTAAAAATTGTTTCAATATTTGAGCAGTAAGATTACAATATTTCATTATTAAATTACCCAAAAACTTGTTTTCCATGATTTGAGTTGTTAGATTGATTATTATACCCTTACCTAACTTTTGTTAATATTTGAATAGTCAGATTCCCTATTCTACACATTTCTTGTATTTCCATACAACGTTTTTTTCCAATATCTAAGTAGTCAGATTGCATATTATACTCAAGATATTTTCCAACAACTTGATTTGCATGATTTGAGCAGTCAGTTTACCAATTCTAACATTACCTATATTTCACTATAACTTATTTTTAATCATTAAGTAGTCAGATTGCCTATGCTACTCCTACCTTATATTATATACAATATTTTCAAAATTTGAGTAATAAGATTCCCTATTCAGCATATTTTAGAAAGGTTTATTAAAATATATATTATATTTTTTAATGTACTAAATGTATAAAATAAATACTGAGTTAAATTTAAAAAAATAAACTTTTTTGTAATGCGGTTCATTTTCTGTTTGAGTCCGGAGATTTCTGAATCACCCTGTATTTCTCAACTAAAGACACATTAAGACTCTCTGAATATAGGTCTAATTAATTTATACATTTATACATCTTAACAATTTATTAAATGTATGTATGGTTTTAAATATATGTATTTTAGTATAATTAATTCAAATTTGACATTGTAATGAATTAATATTTGTATGTACCTAACTTCTAAATCAAAATTTTTAATTTTTGGCTACCTTAAGGTAAAAATTAAACAAGATTTTTGGTACACCTAATGTCAAATAGAACTAATTTATATATATATATATATAACTCTATTTTCCCACTCATAAAGGGAGCCCCAAAGGAAGAGAACTTTAAGTCGAAATTAAAAATATAAATCTATAATTTATATTTTATGATTCCATATAAAATTACACTTTAAGATGATTTTATTCTTCGTTCTTTTTTAAGGTATGTTCAGGATATAATGAATCAAAAGAGTTTGTTAAAATTATAGAATATCCGACTCTAGAACCGAAATTAAGCTTTAATTTTTTTTTTTTTTTTTTTTTTAATGAATGAACAAAGTCCCCTAATATTTGATCTAAATGATTTTTATTATCTCTAATTTACATCTGTAATAGACTTCACTGAAAATGTATAATTTCTACTTTGTTGTGTTCTACATATATTTGTCATGAAGAACTAGGTAAGCATTTATGAATGTAAATTAATTTGATCTGATTAAAATCGTAAAGATAAAAATTATACAAAATTCAAACTTATATTATCTAAACTAATGAAAGGATTGAATTAAATATTCTACAAGCAATGGGTTTTAAATAACTAAAAGAAACTTAATTGTTTATAATTTGTGTACATTTTTTAAATAAGTTATGTGTATACTCAATTTGCATGTATTGTATAAAGAAAAGAATACTGTGATAAATTAAATTTGAAATGAGAAATGGTCTTTTACTTTTTTTCTCTCCAAAAACTGAAATTCTTGAGATATTTTAAAGTTTTTTGAAATTTAATACTGTGGAGACTTTGAAAAATAATACCCGATACCAAAATATAAATTTGCTTTGAAATCTCTAGCACAAACAAATTATAGTTAAAATAATACTCTTATATACCGGGTGGTCCAAAAGTAGGTGGACAGTATGTGGAATAGGGTTATGTATCGATTATATTATTACAATTTGTTAATTATATTGTTAATTATTTGTTAATTAACAATTATGTTAATTGTGTTTATTGACAATTTTATAACGACAATTATTTAAATTTAATCTGTTTTCTTTTCAGATAATTCACAGAGCCCATAATATCAAATAATTTAAATATAGATGAAAGAAAATGGGTGTTAAAAGAGTATTGGAAATCTCAAAATGCTGAAACCGTTAGATGAAATCGGGTTGAAGCATTTGGTACTTAAGTCCCAAAGAGACAAACCATTTACCGCATTCGTGACAAATTCGATGATACTGGTTAAATCCTTAATGCTTTAAAAACAGGTCGACCCAAAACAGTCTGTAGAGAGGATAATAAGCAACTTGTTGCCGAAACATTTGTTCAAGGTCCAAAAAGTCACCAGAAGAGTTTCATTTCACGAACCTCTATCATACGAATTCTGAAATCTATAAGTTTGAAAGCTTATATTCCACCTCTAATTCGTGGCTTATTGGAGGATGATCCACACAGGCGGCTGCATTTAGTGAAATTATGCTGAACAAAATTGAAGAAAATCCAATAATTTTACATAACTTTATGTGGAGTGATGAAACTTCTTTCAAATTATCCGTTCTTATTAACAGACATAATTGTATTTACTGGTTTGGTGAGAATATGCATTTAACAATACAGCAACTATATCAGCTGGTGTGGTATTTCAAGTTCTGGTGTTTTAGGACCAAGATTTTGATGGAACAGTCACAGGAGATAGTCTAAGTATCTCGAAATTGTAATGAATCAAGTTGTTCCCCAGTTACAGCAACAGCCTAATTCACATGACCTTTATTTCTATCTTGATGAAACAATTCCTGAGAAATGGATTGGCCGAAGAGGTCCAATTGATTGGCCGGCACGTTCACCAGACTTGACCCCGATGGATTTTTTCATTTGGAGAGTACTCATGCACAAAGGTCATAGTCTAAAAGCAAGAAGTGTCGGTGATTTGAAAAATTACGTAAGAGATGCATTTCAAGAAATTAATACCCAAAAAGACTTGTGCAAAAATGTTTGTCGAAGCGTAAGAGGTAGACTTCAAAACTGTGTAAATTTTGAAGGAAAATAATTTGAGCACCTGCGTTGATAAAATTTAAGGGCTTTTGTATTATTGTTCAAAATACAATTTAATTAATTCATTTGCACATTTACTTTAGAACGTATTGTCATACTGTGCAAAATTAAATTTGGTGCTATGAGCAATGTTTTTGACATTTTATTGTTGTTTAGAATTTTTTTTTTAGTTTTTACCATGTCAGTTTGCATTCATCCACGTTGAATTGAATACTCTTAAATTAAACCTGTTATGACCAATACTAAATTTTTTAATAAGTAAAATTTGGAATGGTTTAAAATGTTTGATTATATGGTGATCATCTTCAATGCGAGTGTATTCGTAGTTTTAGGAATTTTAATTTGCACCATTAATTTAATTAAGGAAAAATTAATGAGTTGCCTTAATTTTAAATTAGATTCCAACAGAAAACCACTTATTATAACAACAATTTGATTTCTAGTCTGGTTTTTAAATTACTGCTAGAAATAAAAACAAGTGTTTGTTCATAAAATTATAGTTGATACACAAGGTCTTTATATCTATGAAATTTGATATATAACTATTGCTTTTTGAAGAGGAGATACTAAACATTAGCTATGAACCATGTTGTGAGCGGTATTTTTTCCCACCCCATTAACTTATATTATATGTTTTGTATGATATTTAAAACTTTTGGTGTAACTGAAAGTAAATACAATTATGTCAATTAATTGAAGTTTTAATTTTGGTATGACCTCCATCACCAAACCTAATAATTCAGTTTAGAAGCAAGACAATGGAGCAATAATGGATTCATTTTACAATAGGTAACCATAATCTTATATGAAATACTAGTGATAATATTATGTTACTAATTTACCTTCAAGATAACAAACCAGACTACATTAAGGGGTCTATAAAGAGAGCTAATTAAACTGGTTGGCTATTCAGAGAATCATAAAAAATCAAATACATAGTTCACTACATTAGTAACTTGTAATAATGGCTTTCATTTCATTATTATCTCATATTTTTTCCAGTTAATTCTTTATTTTAAAAGTTGTTATACAAAAAACTATAATCAATAGAATCTAAATAATGTATTAAACATAATTTAAGCTAGATAATAATAATAATAACGATTTACTCTTCTTTGTATACAGGTTCACTAGAAACAAAATAAAACGCACATTAAAAAATATATCTAAATTATGCAAGTTGGCTAATTCCTTTTATTTGATTTTGGAATTTGTTATATTTGATTGCTGATTTCAACGTTTGGCCTCAGTTATTATATTTTAGTCAATATTATTTTTAGTTTAAACTTACATTGTTAAATTTTTAACATTTGCTACACCCTCAGTTGTTCTGTTTCCCACAAAATCGTAAACACATTTTGTTTTTGTGACAAAGTTTATTTTGCTCGTTTGCTTGATTTTCAGCATCTAACCAACTCTAAGGTGTTGTTAAAATTTGGAAATTTGAGTTGAATAAATGCTGGATTCCTTTTCTTACTCGTTAAAAGATAATATAGATAAATATAATATTGAAGTTTTATTCACAGAACATAATATTTATATAAATTATATAATGATCCAATTAGATTTTTTTTTTTTGTAATTTCTAAATCTTAGTACATTTATACTTAGTTTTAATCTATTACAAAAATCCATTGAAACCAACTTCCTGCTGGCTTTGCTTCTTTTTGAAATAAACATGTTATAATTTTTAAAGATTTTAAATAAACTTGCTACTTGATCATATTACTTAACAATACATCTAACAATATAGGCATACACACTTCTGAAACAAAGTCAAAGAAAATAGGTGTTTAAACTGTATGATTGTAACGAATATCATTTGGAATTATTACACTATTTTTGTTCCCCTCATGGCAAAGTTGAAGCCAGTTTATCAAATGAGCACCAAACATGACCTTAAGAACACTCTAAGTTTTTTATTCAAGTTTATATCTTTAAATATACAATAACATATTATATCATAAGATGAAGATATGAAAAAAAAAAAAAAAAAAAGAAAAAAGAAATCGATCATAAACAGAAACTACCTTCTACAATGTAGTAAACTTATATTGAGATGCTAGAAATCTGATAGATTGAATTCCAAATGTTGCCATAACAAACAAATATTACATACATAAATATAGATCTAAGTGTGTATGTCTGTGCATACTCTAATAGTTCTTTTTCTAACTTTCTTAAAATTTCATAAATTTCTAAATGTTTGCAATGTTTTTAAATAGAAATATTTTTTTACTGCACATCCAAAAATAACAAACAATACCTTATTCTTTGCTTTAAAAAATGTGCAGTCATGATACCTAAATGGGTTTTATTGTTAAAACTTTTACTTTTTTTACAAATGTAACGAAATAAGACAAGCTTTAATCACATAATAATCTTTGGTATTTTTCTAATAGACCCAATGTCCATTTTTATCAGTAAAATTTATTTAATATAGTGCCATATTAAATAATAATAATGTTTATATTGTTCAATTAAATCATTGTATAATTAGCACATATCATATGTCTGCTGTAGTTTTTTCCTAGATTTGGCAGACATGCACAGTTGGCACAGAAACAGCTGGCTTCATTACATTTACTTCCGGACTGCCAGGGAAACATCTAGGGCCTACTTTACGCTCTAAAAACAATTTTAAAATATTCTAGTTAAAACAGTTCAGAACAGATGAAATTACCGACTACATACTTGCTGACCTATAATATTTCCCTTAGTTATTCAGTCTATGGGTAGATTTTGGTTACTTAATATTGGGGATGTGCCTAAAAACTCTTTTCTATTTTTTAAAATCATATTTTACTGTCATACAACTTTAGAGTTAAATGATTTAGGTTGGGTGTCCCATAAAATTAATTTTTAGAGTAAATTGCTTCCTAGTTTGGATGAAAATAGGGTAAACAATAATTATCACATTATTTCAAGAAAGGGTGGTACTGAAGGGTTGGTCAAAATCGCTTCAGTGAAGGTGAAAATTGGTTTTAATGGTCTGGTTCCAATAAAACTCAACTATTATATATTTTTAACTGGTGATTTCGAATTTGAGTTCCTGTCTACTCCAAAAAACTAAAATGCACCCTGCATTTTGAAAACTTTGTACTGGCCTATTTTAATAAAACTTATAACATCTATGTTTTTTTAATTCAAATTTCACATAGAGCCTTCTATTGGGAAAAGTCATGGCCTGTATATATCAACTTTCATTTATATTGTAATCCATAATTTCAAAAACTTTGTGAAAGATGAAAATGTGTGTAATGGTTATGGATGAAAATTTGTTCCATCCTTAGACCACATTTAGATTATTATTTTTAGAGGGTAAATGAATTGAAGGTTATCCAATTGTAATACAGCTGGATACAAAATAGGCATAGTACTTCCTTATTACGAAACATTTATAAGGCCGGTATTACACTGTAATAGTTCTATTTCATATATTATCAAATATATGATGATATAGGTATGATGAAAAAATATTATGTAAAATATTATAAAAATATTTTGCCATTTACTCTGTCATATTAATTTGATCACATTGTTGTGTCAAAATGGATGGATGAACAATAGTTTTTTGCTTTTGGTGCTTGTTTAAACTCTATAATGACTATTATATGTCTATTGTAATAGTTGAACTATGATCATATGTTCTCCTAGAGAGAACATAATATTATAATATTTCCAATCAAAATGGCGTCTAATAAGTTTCAGTGGACGGTAACAGCTACAAAATTTCTAATTTCGGAATACGAGGCAAATGAAATGCTGTATAATGTAAAAAATAGTGACTACAAAATATTTCTAACCCACAATCTTTTCCTTTTATTTCTTTGATTTAGCTGTTTTTTACGTAACAATAAACAAATAGTCATTATACAGTACAAGCACCAAAAGCAAAAACTGTTGTTCATCCATTTTAACACAACAATGTGATCAAATTAATATGACAGAGTAAATGGCAAAATATGTTTATAATATTTTACATAATATTTTTTCATCATACCTATATCATCATATATTTGATAATAGATATATGACATAGAACTATTACAGTGTAATACCGGCCTTACACTGTATTATAATTCAAACACTTAATTATATAATATATGCAGTCTAGCCAATGTTTAACCAAATTAATTCTTTCTTCTTTGTAAGAAAAAAAAAATCTATGATGTTACATGCTGAGACCTCTCTGCAATGAATACAATGTCTGCACTCTTGGACGATATGTGCTGATTAGCAAACATTTAAAAAAATTTTTTTTTGATTTATGATCTTTTCTTAGTTCTCATGACAGGGTTAAAAAAATAGACAATAATATTTCTTATCTGAGTAAATTAGCAGCTGTATCGACAGTTTTCTCATTTTCCTAGAGAATGTTCTGTGTTTTTTAAGGTATCAATTTTCTTAGACGAGCCTTGATAAACTAATAATATAATATTTCCCTCATATTTTTGTTATCATTACGTTGTCTTATAATGCTTTTCACACTTATGGATTCTCTTTCAGTTTTACTTGCAAATATTGTCAGCAAGATGAGGGTACAGGATTTTTATTCTAGAGCACTTTCTAATGAGGTCACAAAGTGTTAAATGAAATCAACATTACAATTCATGGTTCTATTTGATGACAGAAGTTCTGTCCTTGTTAGGCTCTTACCAATGAGAATTAGTTCCAGGCTTTGCTCAGTTTTGTGTGTGTTTGGATTCTTTGATAGATAGCGACTTTTTCAGTTACAAATTCATTATCCCAGTCATTTGTGGGTGTATAGATTTTACTCACTTATGTTCAATCTAACTCTACATTTTCCCAAACCATATCACGAAAGTGTAAAGTTGTTGAAACAACCTCAAGGTTAATAAGTTTATTGTTATTATTACATGGATAACTATAAAAGAATCACCAAATTCTAAAAACAATAGAAGCTCACTATAACGGTTTTTTAACTTTCTTGAATGAAGATTCAAAGAAGGTGTCATGATATTGATATTGTAGAATATTGCAGTAGTTTTGATCTAATGTGAATAAGTAACATACACAGTGTAAACAGAAAAAAATTATTTTTTTAAAGTTTGCTATAGTCAATATTTTTATAATTCACAAACTGTCAAAAAGAGTCTCATTTCTAAGAAATAGAAGAAATAACTGCCATGTTATTGTTTATAATGGATAGGAATCACCCTTTTCTTAAAACAAAAGACAGAATTCGAGCCTTTATCCAACTAAGCTAGTACGTAAATATTGATATTTATTGTTATGACCTACCGCAATATAAATCTGATTGTAGGAATCTGATTATCCTGTTGGGTGAGAGAGGAGGGTAGCCACTTAAATGGAAAATGACAATGATTTTCATTTAACTGAAAAAACATAAACTTCTTTTTTAAATACTAGAAAATAAACCACAGATGAGAAGAAATGGCTTAAAGCCACAATTACCTGATTTTGTAATGCATCATAGTGAAATTATTTTTTTAACAAAAAACTATAGTTAGAACAATTTTTTTTTTTTTTTTTTTCATATTTCAAGTATTAGGTTTCGGTTTATTAGAAAAGACATATGGTTAAATTAAACAAAATATTGCTGTGTCAAAAAAATGTATTGTGATAGGAAAATATTTTATTTTGAAATTTTTGAGGATTTAATCATTTTGGTACAGATATAACCTCCAACTGGTCAGTTGTGCATGTAACCGTGATAATTGTCACCAATCCATTACGGTTTGCTTTGTGCCGAATGTGAATATTAACAATTCCACCAGCTTTGAAATCTCATCAAGGATTAAATTAATGTCCAAACATAATGAAACATATTGCTGTTGAAACTGTTTGCAAAACATATGGACGAAGAAAACATATGTTTGAATATATAGACATATTCAATGAGTGAAGATAAAGTAAGGTATTGGTGTCGTGAGTTTAGGGGAAACTGTTAAATAATGTTTATGATGAAATCAAGAGTGACAGGCCTAGAATTCTACGTTTTAAAAATATGTAACAGTTTAGGAAGTAGTAGTTTGCAAAGTTGATTAAATTAAAGAATATTCAGCCCTAAAACTAAAACTAAGCTTCTAATTTAAAAATTTGGAGAAAAGAAATATCACTAAAATCAATATATAAATCCAGTTAAAAATATGTAAAATAATAATTTTTGTTTGGAAATTCAGACCCAGAAACCTCAATAATAAAAATAGCACTTAAAAAATATGTAAGTGATCAAATTCAATTTATATATAGGTTAAGGACGATTTTATTTTTCAAATTTTTTTATTAGAAATTAATTTTGTTGTAGAGTTTAGAAATGCTTTCAGCAACAATAATTTCAATAAAAATATTAATCACTATTTTCTAAATGGTTGTACATTTAAAAGAAGCACCAAGAATAAAATCATCCTAAAATGTAAATTTTATATGGAATTTTGAAATACAAAATGTATGTTTATATATGTTTAATCCTTACAGCATCTATGGTTATTCGTTTTTTGAAAAAAAAAAAAAAAAAAAAAAAAAAAAAAGTACAGCTAATTATTTAATCAGTTTTGCTTTTAGGAATTGAAAAATTTAAAAAAAAATTTAATTAATTTAAATGAAATGAAAATAACAGTTCAATCTACTATTAAAAAACAACTAAAGCTCAAAGGTGGAAGAGGACTCGTAATAAAATTTAGAGTTCAAAGATGTCTATGTTCATTAACTTGTAGGGGCTACATCATAATTTCATCAAACTTTCTTTGATCAAAATCATCTTTTTTGGATTTTTTCGGGGCTAACGTTATTCTTTTTTAAACTCATCTTCCTGAACTATATTTCTGAGAGAACTCTGCAATAAGTTACAGATTTTGGTCTTCGAGAAGTCGGACTGTTTTCTACACTACCTAATCGTAGAACGGTTTTGATGACTGTTAATGTGATCTTTGTAATAAAGACTTTGTAGAAAAGAATCGTAAAATAATTCACTCACTTCACAATAAGACCTGACGAGATCACCAAAACCACGCACCATTGATAGGGTTATTCGTTCATGCTCAGTCAATACTATGGCAGAAAGAAACAACGAAGTAAAAATGTTTGCTCACTCTTTGCACTGTAGTCACTTAGTAGAAAAGGGCTAAACCATATCTGATAAGAAAAGTTTCTATGTTTATCTAACGAGCCTGGAAACTCCCCCCCCCCATTACAAAAGCATGCTGCTCTTGAAAAGAGAAAGTGGTTAGCAGTCATCAGAAACGTTTGAGTTCATCAGTAAAACAGAACATTATTTGCAGTACAGACATAAGACAATAAATATGCAAAAGCTTAGATAGGCTACCACTGTTGTTGTTTAACTTTAGTTTTTTCAACAGATAAACTGTAATTTTCATTTCAGTCCAATTAATTTAATTTGTTGGTTATTTAAAACAATAGTTTCCAATTCCTAAAAACAAACTGATTTAATAATTAGCTGTGTAACTTTTCAAAATAACAAATAACCAAAAGTTCAGGTACGACTGTTTTAAAACTTTTGACTGGCCGCCATTTTTGATAGGATGGTCCCTTTCATTCGCGGAATTCCCCGTAATATGAGAGCTTTAAAAGATGAATTACTCGGCATAGGCTTTCATAAAATATTTTTCCTGCCAGGTCTTTCTTGACCAACTGACTTTATTAAATTATTTAAGGGCCTTTATTTTATGCTCTTCTTCTTCTTTTTTAGTAAAGAGATGATAACCGGGGTTTTTTTGCCTTTAAACAGCAAGAAGAACAAAATTTTAGTTTTAGGCAAAAAATTCAAAAACCATTGATTGCAACAGTTTTAATTTATTGGCATTCCATTCTTCTTGAAAAAAATATGTGCAAACTGAGTATACACACATCATAATAATAAATATAACTAATTTTAAAATTCACTGGGGATTTGCTTTTGATTTTTTTCACCTGATTGAGTTTCATTTAGATTGGACAATTCGATGGAAAGTCATCTCCGTATCAAATATAAAACACACCCTTCACATACAAACATACATAATATATTTATTTTTATGCTATCATTTTTATGTGCTGGGATCTCAAAACAAATATCTGTTTTGGACTCCGATCAAAGTCTCATCTAGTCCCGCTAATTGAACTAACTACGGTAATAGCTGAATTTCAAGAAATTCTCTGAAACTGATGTCAAACGTAGAGTTTCAAACAACAAAAAGTTTATTTGGAATTTATTTTAAGATCTTGGGAACAAATTCCTACAACTCAATGTCAAAATCAAAAAACATAAGTTGTATGATTTTTAAAAAACCAATGACTAATAACAAAATTCATATATTTGGATCTATTTCTACTTTTAATAGTCTACTCTCCAAGTCCCCCTCGAGAAATTTTAATAATAAAAATATAATAATTATTCCATAGAACACCTACTGTCCCTTAAATTTTACAATTACCCATCCCGTTAGAAGTAAACAATTTACACCCCTCTCCCCCTTTTTGAATTTCAACTCTTGGGCACTTTCTTCAAACTCTAATTATTTCAATCGAGTCAATTCTGAAAATTTTATAACCGAGTTCTTTCGGAATCAAAATGTTGAAAATGTTAATAAAATGACGTATGGATCTTTATACAGAGACACAATATTTTCCTTAATTAATTGGAAACTCTAAAACTAGGCAGAACATCGATATGAAATTACATTGATGTAAATAACTGATCTAAATTATGTTTTATTAAATTATTCTTACATTAAATAAATTTTTAAAAAACAATAGTTTCATAAGTTTTAAAATTATTGAGTCGCTATTGAGCCGTTTTGGATTAATTTTTAAGAAACCAGAAATTGGATTTTGGATTATATTTCAGGAAAACAAAATTATAAAATGGTATTCAATAGAAGACCGAAAATACCTGATTATATAGTAAAAGTTATAAAAAAATTCAATATATTTTATCGCAATCAGACGCTTTCGTTTAGCTAACGAACCCTGCATAAACAGAGACGCGAGGAAATGACAAACTTGAATAATTCGAATATTTCTTCCCTTTAATAGATTTTCACAAATAAATTTTTATATTCAGATCTTGCATTTTAGACAGGATGACATTTTACATCTAATGATACAAGTATTACCATATAACACTAACTACATGTGTTACCATTAAAAAATAGAATTTCAATAGTATAGACTACAAATTAGAGCAAAATAAATAGCTAATGTTCAATATTGTAGTAACCACAATTTAGTCGGATTCCATTCAAACTTGACATCAACTGTAATGCTCAACATGGTCATACAAGAGGAAGCACTATTTCCTTTTCATTTGAAGCTGCATTTTCTATTCGAAATTTTGTTAAAGAAATATTTATATTGTTATTTATGTTTGTATTTATAGGGATAGGCAGAACTAAGTTCATTAATTAATGCCTACTGAATAAAAATCTCTCTCTCTCTCTCTCTCTCTCTCTCTCTCTCTCTCTCTCTCTCTCTCTCTCTCTCTCTCTCTCTCTCTCTCTCTCTCTCTCTCTCTCTCTCTCTCTCTCTCTCTCTCTCTCTCTCTCTCTCTCTCTCTCTCTCTCTCTCTCTCTCTCTCTCTCTCTCTCTCTCTCTCTCTCTCATAAATCAACTCAGTATTAATTATTTAAATATATTTAATTAAACACTGCTTTGTTTACTGAAAATACAATATATTCAAATCCAACAGTGTGCAGAACGTTTGAAACAGAAATTCTTTTTTCACAGTTGTGCTGTATTTCGCCTACAGTACAGTAAGTTGAAACTTTCATGTGGTAAAATAATCCCTAAGCCTTAAATTCTTGTTGTGAGGGTTTTATGTGGTACTCGGTATCCAGATTGGTGAATTATTATATATTATTTTCTCCCTGTTCTGAAACCAAGAAACTTTTTTTATAACTTTAAATTTTTTCCCTGTAATGTTTTTTTTCTAAAATTGACATCAAAATCAAACCTAGTACTTTTGTATAGAATATTCTCTATCGACATGGACAGTTGAAAATTTAAAAAAAAACGTTAACCCAACCTGAAAATTTCGAAATATTTCGACAAAATTCAAATTTCTGTTTTAAAAAATTCAAATAACTTTTTGAAAAAATTGAAAATTCTATTTGAACATTTGCGATGTTAGAGGAAAAAGTAGCTAATCCTTTAAAAAAGTGAAATAAACTCATTTCAAAATATTCAGAATAGCCTGACATAAACTCAAAAAAGTAAAAAACCAAAAATAATTTCAAATTTAATCACATAAAGCGCAAGTTGTAGGTTTTAATATTTTTTTCCATGAATCAAAGAGAATTTTTATTGTTGACCTTTTTAATTTAAATACAGTACATTTTAAAATTCCTAAATAGCTACTACATAAAAAATTCTATAAGATAATATATAATATATTTTGTTTAATAAAGATTTTGAAATTTATTTCATTAAAATCGGACGAATAGAAGATGAGCTATCTATGGTTTTATGAATATCAAATACCATACCGGCAGCTGCAACGGAAAACGCAATTTATTAACTTAATTTATTAGTTTCAAAGAAACAAATATGGGAGTTAAATAATAGTATCAAATAATAAAACTTTTACCGATTACTTTGAGTTTTGAGTTTGAAATGAACCTAAAATTTGAGTCATATAAGATTCAATTTTCAGTTCATTCAAAACAAAGAATTCCTATTTTCCAGATTTTCACCTTTTTGAAGTTATGAATATTAAAAAAAAAAAAAAAAAAAAACCATTTATTTTACTTTTTTAAGAATACGTTTACCTAGAGTTACTCAAATTTTGAGCCCGATTGCTCAGTTTTTCGTTTGCTCACGTATTATGTTTAATTTCGATATCACTTTTGGAAACAAATTTAGAGGAAAATTCAATTTGTTTATGTTGGTTCTAGAACGGAAAACGGTTAATATATTTGTTTCGTTGCAAATCTGAGAATAAAAGCTCTTTATACAAGAATTTTGAGGTTGTTTCGCCACTTTTTTAGTGTACTAACTAAATGTGTATCCCAGATTCACAAGAAAGTGTAGAAAATACAACTTAGCGCATTACATTTTGTTTTGAGGAACTTTTTTTTTTGTTTCAGACCTAATACAGTATAACAAGCTTTAAAAGTGTCCAAAATTTAAGGAAATTTACTTTAAAATCTTTGAATTGTGCTTAACCACTTTCTGATGGTAATAATAGTATATAAAAAATATCGTAAATTTTATATTTAATTTCTTTAATTCCGATATTATTCTAAATCAATAATTTCAATAACTTCTATTTATTGTGAACCACAATCAAGTTTCTTCTTTATTTTTCATCGTAGTCAAATGAGATATAGAATAAATTTGCTGATAAACAAATTAACATATTTACTAGTAGGCCTATACAATAATATTAAAAACTATTCATCAATTTGAAAAAGCATGTGTTAAATATTTCCGATCACATAGACTACAGTTTCGAAATACAAATTTTAGGGATATTTTTAATTTCAGCCTTACATTATAAATTTGTTGCTAGCAAACAATGAACATACATCTGAAAACTTGGTTAAAAATAACCTGTCCTACATAGAACGAGTTAAAACTTGTGGGCGCAACTGGGTGCTGGGTGAATTTAGACCTGCGCCAGGCGCTTCTCGCGTTTCCTTGCGCAGGCCAAATAAGGTGCTCGTCATCATTGCTCAACACATTGTTACGTCATTGCTACTAACCAAAATGAAAACATTGGTCACAAATATCGAAGACGAAAATAGTGGCAAGAAGTTGGCTGAAATCCTAAATACCGAGTGAACATTTTATCTCTATCCATAGTTTTGTTTTGACTATTAGAAACTGGTGTAAATGTGATCCAGTGCATTATTTATTTGTATATTACAATCAACACAAAGTAGCTATTTTATTACCACTGTCTATCTTGTTGGACTTTGTACATTAACTTTAAAACAGCGTGATCTGAAAACTCTACAATTATTAAGATTTAATCTTAAATGAAAACGGTTAATAATATTTTGTAGAACACTACATATTAATGTTCTCCTTAATAAATTTCTGATGTAGGTATCGATTTGAATGATTGTAGGCGATAATCAAACTTCGATAAAGAACTTTAAACATTTTTTATTTCTGATGTACCTCAAACAAAATCAATAAGAAAACAAAGGTATACTAGTATTTTGAAAGTTACTGGTTTGAATACTTTGACTTAAGCTAGACGTTGTGAAGAGCTTTCCAAGTAACAAGAGGTAAATGAATTTCATCAACAACTTACTATTCAATACAAAAGAAAGACTTGGCCGCCATTTTAATTCTGTCTGAATTTTCATCAAAATTAGTCTAAAATAATATTCAGCTCACAAAATAGTTGAAGATTATGGCAGCTATTTTGAATTTTAAGTGATGCTATTTGATAGTTATACAATTTGGCACTATTTTTGTCATCATTGTAGTAAAATATTGTTTATATATTTACACTTAATGTATGTTAATCATAGTAGACAGTGAAAAATGTATAACTTCTAATTAAATCAATGTTAGTTTATGCACAAAATGAATAGGTATTCAAAATTAATCTTTTAAAACACAAAAATTCAAAAATGGGGTTTGCAGTACACAACTGACTACATAAAGAAGAGAATATTAAAATCTGTGTAGATGATGCCATGTTTTTAAGACACACAGTTTAGATACATTTTTACTTCTTTTTTTTTATTGTAGAAGGATCCTAATTTGAGAAAATGAGAAAATATAAAAGTAAATAGATTTTAAGTGCATAAGGAAAACAGCTGGAGGAAGGGGGAAATAAAAATACTCAATTTGATTTCAAAAATGTTTAATGTAAAACATATTTCTAAAAATAATAAAGAAAAAAGATATTTAATATTTATTTTATTAGTTTCTATAACTAATTTCTTACTACTTGTCAAATATACCACTTATAAAATACATGTTCTTTGAACAAAATGTATATTATGACCCAAACAAACAATATGGTACGTTATAATAGTGTTTTTTATTAGAGACAAAGTTTTTGTTAACAAACATATTCAAATTGTTTTTCCATTAAGCTCTAAATAGTACTCGTACTGGATGGATAGTTTTTCTAACTTGTCTCTGAACAGAGGTTGAGGCTTTACCTTTATAGATGTTACAATCTTCTCATGCAGCTCAATGGTTGCTGGTGGTTCTCTAAAAATTGCTTCCTTTAGCATTCTCCAAATGTAAGCATTAGGGGAATGAGAGAGATATTGAATATCTGCCCCATGGGATATCACTTCATTTCCAAAGATGCAATTATAAACCAAAGTAATTCTCTCTAAGTTTGGCTAAAGAGCCCTAACCTGCTGGAACCACTGGGTTCGAAGAGGTAAGTATGTACTCTGCAGAATTTTCTTAGGTCCCTCAGAAAAAGTGATGTTTGTTTTTTAAAACATACTTTTTTACAATAAAATCACCCTCAATAAAATGCGGACCTAGGAGGATGTTTGGAGATACCACACACCATATAGTCACTTTCACTGTGGAATGGTGTCTTAATAATAATGTCTGGTCAAGCGAAACCGAGTTGCTTGTTCTTGGTATATCTATTTAGATGAACATTACACTCATCAGAAAATCAAGCTTCAGGCAAAAATACTGGAATGTTATACACCAGTGCTAATATGGAATTACAGTACACTACTTTCCATTTTATCTACAGTTTTTTAAAGTTGTCCCGTCTGTATATTATTTTAAGGAAAACCACCAATAGTTTTAAACATATGCCTCACTTGATATTCAGCCAATGTTCATTTTCAATGAAATTCGTTGGACACTTCTTTGAGGCGACTGCAACACCTGATCAAAGAGTTGTCCTTGATATTCATTAATTGTTACTGTAACTTGGATGATAAGTGCTGCCTTTATGCTTCCAGTTAAACACAAATTTTCTAAAACTTATTGCATAACCATATTAGTGCTGTATGTAGAAAATGCTCCTGAAATTCATTTGCAACATGTAGCAAGCTAGGTCCACTTGAGCGGCTCATTCTGTATGTGAAAATAGTGTTCCACAATTTTCTCTTCAGTTGTTAACTCTATTTTAATCTCTATACAGTTACTTAACTTCAATTAAACAATCAATACTGTTGCTAAAGTAATAATAGCTGAAGCGATCAGCTGGTAAAAGCACATATCATGTGGTAGTAAGTTTTAGTATTATTTGTTTTGGGCCATACTTTTAATATATATAATGGGTATATAATTAGTATTTTTGTTGTTTAATATAGGATGGCTTTATTTTTATTTTTGACGGTGGAAAAATAGGTATACAGCAATATTACAATACTCTCTTCCAGAATACCTCATGGCAAAGTTATATTTTTGAAAAAGGGCAAACATTTAGGTACTAACAAATAAATAACGGAAGTGAACCAATAATTAATTTAATATATTAACCATTATACAAATATTTTTTTAATAGCTTAATGAATTTTAAATTTCGACTTTGAGCCTAATTTCTTAAGAGATGCATTTTGGTGCTAAGGAATATAGAGAAGAAACAAATGATTTAAAACCCAGTTTTGTAATCTTAAAAACAATATTTGTTGAAATTTTATGGGTATATGCCACTTCTGAGAATATATATATATATATTTATTTAAACTAAATATTGTTACCAAGTAGTGTCAGAATGTTCATT
The DNA here is from genome assembly GCA_963513935.1 of Aphrophora alni. Taxonomy (NCBI): domain Eukaryota; kingdom Metazoa; phylum Arthropoda; class Insecta; order Hemiptera; family Aphrophoridae; genus Aphrophora; species Aphrophora alni. The sequence continues at coordinate 51,615,522 of OY740774.1, forward strand.
ATGTCTGCATACCTTTAGATTAACTTTTTCAAAATTGTGATATATTGCTTTGATTCCATTTCCTAAAATCTAAGGAGATGGATAGTTAAAAATATATAATATTTTGTTTAGCAATAAAAACTATGTCAACTTGTGTTGACATATAATCATGCATTTCATTTTCTAAGATTTACGTAGTATAGAAACAATATTGATGTTTCTTTTGTTCAGAAAATAGTTTAGGAGAGATGTCTATTTGTAGTCTGTAGAGTGTAATACAGCCCATATTAGTAAACTGAATTTAATATAATTTGGTACATGGGCATTTTGGCCTATCTTAAGAGTTTCTCCATTCATTAATCCAAAATTTGAGAAATCGTATCGTGAAAACAAAGTTTTAATTTAAAAAAATCATCTCTAACGATTTTGATTAAAGCTTACTTCAAAATAGGCCTCTAAAGACCAAAACAAAAGGAATTGAATGTTGGTAGAGGCGTTGGTCCATAGAGTCTGTTTTAGAATATCAAAATCAGTTAAAGAGATTCCGATAAAATCTTAGTAAAGTGTGGCAGTTTATGATTCAAATGAATGCCAGAATTAAATTATTTATGAATGATTTGGAAGTGATTGTCAATTTCCATCATGTTGATTTTATTTCTTTACAATTTACTCATGCATCAAATTTGTCTATTACATATCGTTCGGCATAAACTATCATATTTCACTTTAACTTTATTGAAAAACTCTTTCAGATACACTTAAAAATTTATCTCACTTGATCCAAAAATGGGTAAAATTTTAAATTAATTATTTGTTATATGTCTGTAATGTGACAAAGTTATAATTTTTGATATAAGGTACAATAGAAGTTAAGAAATAATAATCATGACACTTATTATAAGTGTCTTTTGTTTCCTTACTATTTCGTTTTATGTGTAGGTTGTAAGGTAAACATTTCTTGTAACACCATGTTCAAGTTTAGCATTAGAATAATAAACAAGCTGATGCCTTGTATCTCAACCACATTATTTTGTTTTATAGGTTTAGCTGGAGAATGATTTGTAATGTATAATACTCATATACAAGAATATTTTAGAAGAGAAGGATGATATTCACAAAAAATTGTTCAAGAGATAATCATTAGAAAGCAAAAAGAAAGAAGTCACCTGTTTAGCAAGATTATTAATGACTTTGACCTACATATTTAATAAAGACCAACACATTTAAGGTATAAAACATAATGTAAGCATAGTTACCACAATGGATGACAGGCAACAGCAAAAGAATTGCATCAGACATTTCTTAGATTTTCAGAATTTTTTGTTGTAAGCTTTGTCATAAAATGATTAGTTGACAAACATTGTACAACTAGTTTTTTAAGACAATATCTAAACTAAAAACTTAAAAATTAAGTGTAATATGTGAAAACAGTATTTAGTTTTTCTTTCCTTTTACAAAAAAGCAGGCAAAAACATGGACTGAAAGTTAAATGTTATTCAAATTTTTTGTTAAAAAAAAACTGGCTAATTAAGTACTGTTAAATTGAGTGAATTAACTTATAAACAATTTTTACTGTTTTATTAATTATTTACACCTTTCTATGGAGTTGTAGTGAAAAATTCTAGTATTGTAATTTTTGATCTGTCATATAATGGCAAATATACTTTTCATCTCACAAAATGTTGTATCTCAGTTTTTTGGAAAAATCCTTACTTTGAGGTTTAGCTGAAAATTCATAATTTATAATGCAATAATTATGGCGTTTAATCTACAAAAATTAAAAAATTAACAAAATTAAACATACAGTTTATTGCTTTAAATAATAGAAAAAATTGTTCTCCTGAAAAATCAAGAAAAGTGAGACATGACTATTCGTGAGATGGCCGACAAGGAAATACTGAAAATCCATTTCAAATGGCTGCCATTAAAAAATGTTTCAATCTTTTTTTTCTTTTTTCTTTTTTCTTCTTTTTCTTTTCCAGTACTAATCATAACCAAGAAATGGTATAACTGAACACATTTTTGGATACTATATCTATATATACTGCATTTTTCAAATTTAGAGTTTTCACTAATAATTTTGTCTTTTAGTAATTTGATTATCAAAATAGGTTTATAGATTATCGAATGCAGATTTTAAAGCTGACAAAATGGGTATTGTGGGATGTTGAAATATCATGGCACTATAGGTCAAAAGTTGTCTTCAAAAAACAATTTTGTACGTTTAAAAATTGCCCTCCACTTTAAAATACACCAAGAGATATTCTGGTTGAAAAACTTGTTTCATGATGTGTATGTAGTAAAAAGAAGTCTCAATACTAAATGTGAGTAAATAAAAAAATTTACAAAAATTTGTAATTAACAAGAGATAAAAAATATAATGAGCTAAAGAAATTGAAAAATTATTCTTTGGGTAAATCAGTGGACATTTAAAAGTCTAAATCCACTAAAGAAAAGGTAATTAATCAAAGAAAAAATTCATTAGTTTGCATTAGAGCACTGTATTTTCAAAACCAATCACAATAATGGAGTGAAATTATATTTTAAATTTAAATATTAACAATAATTTGAAATAAAAACCATTATATACAATTTGTTTATAATTTTACAAGGTCATTTCTTTAAATTTTTGTTAACTATTTATACAAAATAAAATGTAGCTACTGTATACAATAAATGATGTATTAAATATAAGTATTTCATAATATAGATCACGATTCAAGCTATAGACAAAATATTTTTTCTTCTAATATATAGACCTAGTAGTTTTTTAATTTACAAGAAATTTTTTATAATCGTGACAATCCCTTGAATGCTGGTGATGGTCCTTAAGTGCGATGCCACATTATTTGATTCATACCAGAACATTGGAAAATACAGATTCCAGTTGTCTTTGTACAGGAGTAGAGTTGATGATAGTGAGTTAGTCTTATGAGTAACCTCCATATTTTTCCTTAAACAAAATAAAGCAATTTTAATAGTTTTCAAAAGAATAAAAATTACATCATAAAGAATGAATATTTATTAAGACAAAATACTGGATATGATAAGGCTAAATACAACGTGTTTGAAAAGTCTGGGCACGGCTTAATATTTTACAAACCATAGCAGAAAACATCTATAAACTTTGCACAGTGTCATATGGCAATGTAAACTATTTTTCCTTGCTATTGACATGACATGACAACCATGGGGGGACGGCCCACAGAGGAAGTCATAGGAATCTTAAATGTAAGCACGGGTCGAGTGATACCTCATTTCAAAGAGCTCAGTTAGTAGTGTTGAATGCCGCAAACCGCATCTCAAAAGATGTATCCAATCAGAAATGGCGGGTTGTTTTAGGTACACATTGTAAAGTACATTATGCGCTGCCATTTCTGACTGGATTAAAAAAAATATATATTAATTCTAAAATGAAGTGGTAAGTTAGTTACAAAAGTCAGTGAAAACATTAGTTAGTAGAGTGAAACGCCGCCTCCCGCATCTGAATACGACGATCCAGTCAGAAATGGCAGTGCATAATGTACTTCACAATGTGTACCTAAAACAACCCGCCATTTCTGATTGGATACATCTTTTGAGATGCGGTTTGCGGCATTCAACTCTACTAACTGAGCTCTTTGAAATGAGGTATCACTCGACCCGTGCTTACATTTAAGATTCCTATGACTTCCTCTGTGGGCCGTCCCCCCATGGTTGTCATGTCATGGCAATAGCAAGGAAAAATAGTTTACATTGCCATATGACACTGTGCAAAGTTTATAGATGTTTTCTGCTATGGTTTGTAAAATATTAAGCCGTACCCAGACTTTTCAAACACCCTGTATATTTAATAAGGTTAAATATGATCCCTCTTGGCCCAGGACATTTTCATTTCTTAAAAGACGAATATTTGTAAAAATGAATATATTTGAAAAAGAATGGGATACAATGTGTTAAATATGAGGATTATGTTTATGTTCAGTTACAAATGTCATATTATTAAGCAAAACATTATTAGAAACTTGTACCTTTAACTCTGAACATATTGTTAAATGAACTTTTGTGATTCAATGTCCTAACAGGAACTATTGTTAACTTTTTTATTATTCCATCTTTATCATGTCATCTTGATTCATGTTGATATTATTAAGGTATTTATGATATTACCAATTGACCTAATTTTAATAAAATATAAGGAACAGTAATAAAAATGTCACTGAAATCATACCTCACTGCCTACCCAACTCTGCATTTTCTTATAGCTGGGAATCAAATACCTAACATGCTCATACTAAAATTTAGGACCGAATTAAACTGTAGAATTTTAGTATAGAATTCAATAAAACTTGAATATTTATTAAATTTATCAATGTAAGTACAACTTAGACAAAACATAAAAACACAACATTGATATCGGGACCCACTTACAACAGACATAAATAACAAGGTTATGGTGCTCACTGCTTACCAAATGGGGCAAAGATCCAATTCATCATTTGCGCTGCATTCATGAGGAAAATCATGAATTAAAACAGGAATAATAAATTGATTAAAAATTTGTTTGTTAGAAGAATAAAAAGAATGTTAAGTTTTTATAATATACCAGGTTTTAACTTAATACATACACCTTACATCATCACAAAAATACATTACAGCAAGTATCTGCCAAAAATAATGGCTGCAAATTACAAATGTTAAAATGAATGTGAAGCTATTCATGGGTTTGTAAAACTTAAATTAGCTCTAGTTCAAGGAATTATTGATCAGAAAAAAAAGTAATTACTTTTAAGTAACTGAGCGTGATAAAATGGTGCCAAAATAAGGAAAATACTCCAATGAAATCTGGAATACTTAAGGATTTTGAATTATTTAGCCGTATCAAAAATTGTTGATTGCAATTACTATTACAATCACATGATTTTAAAAATTTGAAAGTAAGAAAATTAAATACCATGAAAAAAACATTCTTTAAAATTAAACTTATCCAGAGCTTATTATCAAAAAAGTTATTAAAAACAATAACATTAATTTATTTTTAATTGAAAAACTCAGAATAAGAAATGTTTTTTCTGGTTAACTACCACACACACAAAATTGACATATTGCATATTTGAAACAATCAGTTCATTTGTTTGGTCGCTATTGTCTGACGAACAATGAATACAAACATAATTTAGAATATAAATACAAACTTAATTTTCAATATAAATAACACTAATATTCTAAATCTAGCACCCCCCCCCCCATAGACTTTCATCATACTAATGATGATAATAACTTTGTTTATAATGGAAATTCGTTAAACGTTGCAATTAAAAAGTTTGCAAACACTAAGCTTACTGCCTGTCATTTTTTTATTCTCTCACAATATGTAAGGAAAATACCTGGAGTGCAAATTTAGTATACAACAAAGTATAATTTAATTTTATTTATTTATCAAGTACCTGTATTGATGACATTACACCATTAGCTAGAGAACTCAATTTTCCTGCAACTTTGGTTACACCTTGCCTCACACTCTCCTTTACATCTTCTAAATCTGGAGCTTGGAGGTTACTTCCATACCCACCTCCTCCGCCTCCTCCTCCTGGGCTACTTTCTCCTCTTCCAAAATATTCTGCTGAAGATATACTTGATGAGCCTTCAAATCTAGATAAGTTGGATTTTCTTTCGGACTGTATTGAAAACATACATTTAGGTTAGATAATGTAATGAAATGAGTTACATTCCAGCACAGGTTATACATTTTATGGAACAAGAAACACAAGATTATATTTTAAAAAATACTCGTAATTATTTTTAATAATTAAGATATAGCCAATTAGTTAAACAGTTCATAATGATTTAAAAAACATTATAAAGTTTTTAATTGATTTCATATACTTCATTTTTAAATTTTTTATAAACACAGTTGTTCTTAATGTAGCCATTTTTAATTATACTTTTATAAGTGGATCTATCAGTTGTTATAAAATTGAATGGTCAAAGATAGTGCAGAATATATGATTTAATGAATATCCATAGATTTTGTTAAATTTAGATACAATAGATTTTCTTTTAACAAAATTTTACAAAACAAATATCCAATATTTGTTATCGCCATTCCGACTATTGAATAATACTAATATATACTAATATATTAATATGACTTAACGTTAACAATAGTCAATATTCTTTTCTATTTAATATCACACTACGGTCGTTTCGGCTATTCCTGAGCATATGCTTGTCACAAAACTATTTTCAGTTTAATAATGAGCACTTAGAGCCAAAATGATGGCTTAGTTATGGGAAGCCCACTATCTAGCATCATAGCGGAAATATTTCTAAATCAAGCCGAAAACAATAATATAATGACTGATAAAAACAAACAACTCAGAAATATTGGATATTATCCTAGATACGTAGACGACATATTAGTTTTGCATCATGGCACAAAAAGACAAATCAAAACATTCGCAGAATACTTAAATAATTCATCCAAATTTGAAAATTCACAACTAAAATAGAAACAAACAATAGTATTAATTATCTCGACCTTACCATAGCAAAATTAAATGAGAAACACCAGTTCAAGATTTACAGGAAACCCACACAAACAGATTACACCATCCATGCTAAATCAAATCATCCCATACCTCACAAACTAGCAGTGTATACATTGAGAAATACACCTATGAATCCTAATAATTTTTAAGAAGAATTAAATATAATAAAACACATAACCGTCAAAATGGATACAACTCATATATGGTTTGCAGATTGTATAAAAAACAGGAAAACAATTACCAAGAGAAACAAATAAAAATAAAATTATGTTGTGCTAGATTTTAACAATGATTTATAACATGTTATAGGGAAGGTATTTAAAAAACAAGGGTACACCACTCTATATAAAACTAAAAATAATCTGTGTAGTGCCTTAAATATAAAGAAAACTCACCACAACGAATACAAAAGGATGGGGATTTATGAAATATCATGTTTCTGATTGTAAGAAAAAATATATAGGTAAAACAGGCAGGTCTTTCAACAGCTTCACAGTCTGCTAATCCAGCAAAAGTTGAATCTAAATTTACAGAACATTTAAAACAGACCGATCATAAAAGCTCAATCATCGAAAAAACGTTAAAAATACTACAACATTTGTAAGAAGGGGAAATTGATGAACGCATTAGAAGAGTTCGAAATATATGAACAATCTAAAAGCAACAATCTAGTTCTTCATTGTTGAGTGAAAAACATAAATTCGACTCAAACTTAATTTTATAAAGTATAATGTGTTGTCTTGGACTGTTTAATATATAATATAGTTAATTACCTTAGAGGTTGTCCTCAGTCCATATTATAGTTTTGGCGAAACAGAGCTGTAGCCATGACTATAATACGGACTGAGGACAACCTCTAAGGTAATTAACTATATCAAACTTAATTTACGATAAAATAATAAAAAGTATAGATAAGAACCCCTCCTACCACCAATACAGGTAGATGGCAGTACTAGTATGCCTTGTGACAGTGGGCCTACTACACGAAAAAAATTAAAATAAAATGTATACAGAGTTTGTGTTAAGTGTTATGTGTTATAGGTTCGTGTATTTATGTATTCTTAAATAATGACAACGGGAAATATCCAACAAGCATTCGTTAATGGCGGAATAGCCAAAACGTCTGTAGTGCGATATTAAATAGAAAAGAATATTGACTATTGTTGATGGTAAGTCATATTAATATATTTAGAAATATCCAATCCTCCATCTAAGGCAGGAAGGACATTTTTTATAATCATAAAACAAAAGAAGAATCTCTATTTAAAATCTAATTGGTTTTATCACTGTTTGAAGCCCACAGATGAAATCAATATATTAATAATAAATAACCTAAATAGATAGAATTATATGAGATCAAACTATCTGTAAGAAATGCAATGATCAAATGCATGTATGTAATTTATTTTTATTTAATTTTCTCGAAAATTTTCTTTCAAATTTAAATTAATTTGAGTATGTAATTAAATAATGGAACTCATTCAAATAATGGAATTAAAACGGTTTTAAGATAAAACGGATATGTAGCTTTCATGAGACAGATTTTTCAAAAAATTCGAGAAAAGAAAAATTTTAAAAAGAGAGAGGACACACACACAAATTATATATTATATCTTTCTTAACCTAGAATATAACATGAGTTATATATCTAAAGTTATTTAGATGTCCATACCTACTACCTCAAAAACCAAGCTTCATCAACAATTTGTAACTTTTTGAATTTAGAACAAGATTTTCAAATGATTTTGCATTGAAATATGTTGTCTCTTAAGGACATAAAAGAAATAACTATTGAACACAAAAATATAATATCAACTTTAAGCAAATTTAAATTTAGTGTTTTAAAAGAGATTTTTTGGAATGAACATGTTTTTTGAGTCATTCTATACTGTACAAGTGTCAATTTAAAATTTAAAAAAATATATTTTTAGGATTCTGAGAACATAAAGATAGTTGTTTTATTTTTAATTTTGGTGATTCATGACGGCTAAAACTATTTTCACTTGAAAGAAAAAGAAAATAATACAAATAAGAACTAAATATTGTGTTGATGATGCTATGCAGCCATGGTCTCCTAGAGTTGAACTACTCCTCCCACTTCTTTTTAATAATCAGCTTTACAATTCTGAAAGAAAGCTATAGGAATTCTGTATCTAATGATTAACCAGTTACATCACATTGAAAGAGAATTAGTTTTACATTCTACTGCATCCTCTTAAAATATTCCTCTACAAAATTATGTTTAGTAAACTCTTTTTGAAGAGTAGGAGAAAGATAAGTTTTTTTTGTATATTTTCCCTTTCCAATATTACTAATCAAAAATAAATATTAAAAACAAGATATATCTGTTGTAATATAAATAGCACGCTTGCAATTAGATTGGAATTAAAACATTAATAAGCTTATTATTTGATTTATAGATCACTCAAATGATATCTCGAGACTTTTCTTTATAAGAATTGTCACCAATCTGTAAAGCTTAAAATACATGTTTCATAATGATTGTATAACATATTTTTAACACCAACTATGATTAAAACAAAATTAAACTAGTTAAAAAATAAAAAATAACTATATTTACCATAACCGAATCAGAAGCAAAGTCACTAAAATACTGATCTGAAGAAATAGCTTTTGCAGAGCCAAATTTCTTCTGTGCTTCATTCCCTGCTGCAGATGAAGATTTCTTATCATCAACATTCGATTTAGGTTGTCGCCTCTCAGGCTCTCCCCAATCTCCTTTTCCCTTCTTAATTCCACTCGTGCTTTTGTCCATGTCCCCCCAAGAATTACTTTTATCTACCCATCCTGATCCACCCTTACTCGAGTCATCCCATCCAGACCCCGATTTACTTGATGTATCTGCCCATATGGAAGTACCTTTGTTATTTTTATTTGTCAAATCACTGGAACAGTTTAAGTGATCACGGCTACCATCAAACAACATGGAATCAAAACTGGGTTCAGTAGGAGATCTGCTGCCTTTATACCTAAGACAGAGATAAGTTAACCTTAGCTTGTAAAAGTTTATACACAGTATACAGGTTTATTTATCAAACTAGTCTTGAATCATTTGTAAGATCAAACAAATTTTAATAATATCAAATTAAAGTTTAAATGAATTAATTAATCTAAAAAGACCAAACATTATTATATATTTGTTTAATTATGAAATTGGATATAGAGCTAGTTAAAATAAAAATAACAATAATAGTAAACTAATAGAAGTAATTAAACAACAGAAACTAAAATTATTCCACAACTTATTGTAGATTCTGATGAAAAACCTAGGTATCCAAAGTAAATTAAGTCAATTATTTCAAGATTTTAATTAGCATATACAATAAATGTTGGAGAAAAAAATCCAGTTTCGGATAGAGTATTGAATATTAGAGAGTTTGTACGCTTATATGAAGCTAAACAATTATCGAATGTTTACGAAATAAAAGTTGCTTGTTTCCAAGTAAAAATATTTATTTATATTAGCACTCATGTTGGTTTAGTTGAAACATATGTTTATTATCAGGTGAGTATATGATAAATATAGTAAAGAATCTAATAAATGCAGACAATTACGGAACAAAGTGGTAGTTGCATAGTCAACTGTTTCAGAAGAAAAAATAAAAAAATTTCTAAGTACTTGAGTAAATATTTGTATGTATCAAAAATGAAGACATATGAAGTATGATATTGTTTATATAATCTTGAAAGCAATGTATGTGGATTTATTTTAAATACAATCCAAACTAAGCATGAATGTAATACTGTAACACTCTATCAATTCGAGAAAAAAAAAATTCCTGAAAATTTCTGAAGTAATAGAGTAAATATTTTCATAATTTCTGATATACTATGGATTATTTTGTTTATAAAAGCTCAAAAGAGAAAAGGTAGATTTGTCTTAACAAAACAATCGTTGATTTTGGAAAATTAATTTTTACACCGCTACATATAAAAGTGTGACAACACTATATAGATATGATTAGTTTTGAAATATTTAACTAAATACAACTGAGTTCGTATGTTTTAAGGCAATGTTTCCAAACTAATCATATATAATAGTAAAAACAATTGTTGTTAAACATTTGATCAAATTCGTAGGATTTACCACATATCTCCGATTAACAATTAAGTAACGATTAGAGCTTATTAATAATGCTTTCAAAACATGGCTTAAAACAAAGATTTCAATATTATGAAATTCATACAATGTATCTTGTATCAGCAATTACCAATTAATTAATGATTAGTGTTTATAAAAGACTACAAACAATTAACTCAATTGTATTAAGTTAAATATTGAAATCATATTTAACAGTAAAAACAACTATTGCTAAATATTTCAATTTATCAAATTCACATTATGTACTTTGTATCAGAGATTACCGATTAACTAAGTATCAGTGGGTAAAAAGCCTTCAAACATTAGCTTAAAATAAATTAACTCAATTGTATTTAGTTAAATAATTAAAAAATTAATCATATATAACAGTAAAAACAACTATGTTTAAACATTTCAATTTGTATCGAAGATTGGCAATCAACTAACAATTATTGCTTATTAATTAACTAACATTAGCTTTAAAAAAAAAAAAAAAAATTAAGTAATTATTTTGAGTTATATATTATTAAAATTAATCATATATAACAGTAAAAACAAATATAGTCAAACATTAAATTTTATTAAATTCACATGATGTACCACAACATATCTGTGATTACCGATTAGTGTTTATTAAATATATTCACAAATTGGCTGAAACAAATGAATTAAATTGTATTTTAAGTATCTAATTGAATACAATTGAGGTAACTTAACAATATGTACTGGTTTTAAATGTTTGATGTCATTTACAAAGCACTAATCTTTAGTTAATCGGTAATCATCAAAACACAAAACATTGTATGAATTTGATAAAATTAAAATGTTTAACGATAGTTGTTTTTAATTGTACTTATAATATTAGTTTTGTTTATTAATTTTAATATAATATATTTTTAAAGTAAAAAAAGCAACTTTTGTTATTTTCAAAAAATAGTCGGTTTAATTGTGTTTTTAGTTGATTTAATTTGACTCGTAATGTTTTTAAATATCTGATCACATTTTAAGAAGATGTCTACTTAAAATTTGTGTTTTTTATAACTGGATAAGTATAGATACATTCTTAAGGTACATGTTTAGTGTAGGTCTATCTAAATCTAACGTTCTGTAAATGTATACATTTAATTTGAATTCACAATATAATGACAACAAAAATATAAAACAGGACTAGTATATGGATACTAAGATTATCAAACAAATTGTACGAAGATGGACATCGAATATTTTTAAAACAGTTTTTATATAAATATTATAAATCAATTTGATGGAGAGAACTAACAATTCTCCAATTTAATTCTATACACAATTTATAATTGGGTGTTAACTTTACAAATTGAAGATTATTAAGTACATTTTCCCATCAGTTATTACTTAGGATTATAAAAATAGTGCAACATTATAGTGAATTATAAATTAGGCACTAAACATGGAGAAGGGATTCCGATTTATATTTATGGAATAATTACAAAAAGACTGATCGAAATGTTTCTGTAACGTGAGTGATCAAGCAATAACCTACTGAGAAGCAGGGAAGAATATTTGAAAACGAGAGAATCAATAAAGTAATGAAAGATTACTTCATTTCACAACTGTAGTAGTTCAAATTTTCTCCATCAGGCTATTTATAATTTACAAATAATTTCTTGTTTTCGCCATTCTTAAGATATGCAAGGTTTGGAGCATTCAACATGATGCCATATTGAAAAACCTCAAAAGGAATTTTGTTTAATGACTCAATTAATGGATTAATTAATTTCTTGCCAAAAAATGTGGAATTATATAAAGTGAAAAACCAGTACCAAAACAAATTAAAAATTATAAATAACAAGAGACAATATCATGTCATGAGACATCTCATTTTAATCTAAATATACTGTGGGAAATATGTATTTCAAGATGGTGGATATAAATTCCAAGCGTGTCAGTTATTCATATACCAATCATAGGTTTTGTTTTCATAATGTTCCCCCACTCCTCGAACCTCAGTAATAATGTTTTCAATCTTTTAAAGATTAAAATGGTAGAGATATAAAAAGATTGAAAATCAGTGTTTTTAAAAGATGCCACAGGCTTGTTCTCTGTCTTCTTCATAAGACAAAATAATTTTTTTACCAACACTCTAAACCATATATTTTAGAACCATTTTACATTTATTATTCCATTATTTGTTAAGATGAATCCTAGAAATTTACACTTAACATAATAACCATAAATATAAATTTGTTTTTAAATAAACTGAAAATGTATTTTTGAAACTTCTTTCCAAAATAAACGAATTTTTGTATTATACACAACTTATTGTATTTTAAAACCAGAATAAGAAACTTACATTGAAAAACCAGATGAAGAACCTGTAGAAAAACTATCAAAGAAATCATCAAACCCACCCTCATTGTCTCTATCAAACATTGATTTAGATCCAGCACTGTTTTTTAAAGGGCTTTCTTGTTCTATTGTCTTCATGTTACTAAGCGCTGAATGGGACACTCCCCTAGAAAATATACAAACATCATTAATACATAAATAATGGTTAGAAACTAACAGAACCTAACTTTATATTGTAGACACTTACAGATTGAATTATAATAATTAAGTGCCACATCAGATAATTTTATTGAATAAGAAAATGTGAATGTAACCTTAATTACACCAAGTTGTATTTTTGAACAGGTTCAAGTGGTATGTCTTGGCATTAGAAGGTCTTAATGAATAAAAGAGAATACGATTGTTTCACTTGCTATAACAAATGTTATAATACTGTTTCAGATATTTTAAATAGGACCAGTTCATTAACACATTGAACCCTATGCCCGAGTATAGGTCGGGGTACCGCAAATGCGAGTTGTAAATGAAGCCCGAGTATATATCGGGTATCGCTATTTAATTCAGTATGTCGTTATTTTTAGCGTAATAATATCTTTTGATGTATATTAATGCTCTTCAATTCATATTCTTTCAGTAAATGAGCAGTTTTTACTCTATGTTCAGCTGTTTAGTCATAAGAAAATAATATTCTGACGTATTGCGCATTAGCACGATGTCAGCTGTCCGAGTTGAGCTCAGCCGTCTATACTGTGTTTACCGCGTCATGGTTTACGTTTTGCTAGTGAGCTTTCTATGTGATTTGTAGGTTAATAAATGTGTTTATTGTTTCCAAAGGAATATTTTTATTTGTCGTTTTAGTCATTTAGTGTAGTATAGTGTAATGAACTGTGAAAATGAGTGATTATTTAGACAGACACACACTTCGATGATTCGTTCCGTGTTGTCAAACTCTGACAATAGTGTAGATGACGGTGATTATAATATTTATTTTATAATCTTAGTTTTGATGACAATGACAATTGTAACCCTCTTCTGTGGTCCAGTATGAAAGAATAAGTGATCCTGTATATGATGCTGGCTCTGATAATGAATTTGTTGACCGTCTGTGTGCCGACCCACCAAACTTTGAGGATACCAACTTTTAGGTTAGTGAGAAAGAATACAAGAGTTTAGGTCCTTCAACCAGCAATAATATATCTAGTCATACACAAAATGGTCAAAGTAATAAGAAAGTAAAGTTTTCTCATAGGCCAAATGAATCTGGTGATAATGGTCAAGTTTATGAAGATAGTGTTAGGTCTAGGCCTAGGTTAGCATAATAGTAATGTAGCTATTTTTTTTATTTAGAGAATATTTATTGTTTTGTATAATTTTTTTATTTATTTTTTTAATTCCAATTACCCTATAACATATTATATTTTCTTAAAGCTCTTGATTTCCTCTTTAAAATGATGTATGGTTTGTGGTGTTTTGATTAAAACTAAAAAAGTAATAATATTTTGTATTAATGCAAAAATGCCCAGTATTTATGCATATAAGCCCTGTTAGTGCCCATAGGGTTTAATGTGTTAAAACCTAAACATTTACATTTAGATAACAAATTAAACTGGTATTTACAATAAAACCAAAACGGTTGACTTTTGTTTGTCATAAAATTACAAAAAAGTGTAATATTTAATATTTCACCCCAAACAGTGACTTACAATAATACAGTGTTTACTAAATACTTTATATATTTATTAAATTAATAAAGTTTTTAAATTGAAGTTTAACTTGAGACTTTAACCTTTGGATTCCACATTAATAAACCAGTTTTGAACTATTCCACAAATTTTATAAGTAATACTAAATACACGAATGAATAATTACAATTTTGTTTAACATGAAAAAAGCATGTAAAGATGGGTGTTAAAAAATTCAAAGGAATCATATCTCATTGGACAAATAAAAGTAATTTTGAACTTATCATTAGTTGTGCTAGTTCTTTCCATCATTCCTGTTAGTTGTAATCAAGATTTTGAAACAAAAGGTCCTCAGTAGTGTAGTGAATTATCATTGTTTTGACAAATGAATTTGTCATTCCGTCTCAAATTTATTTGAGACTTAAAAATCAGATTGGAGACTTAAAAATCAGATTGGAGATATGTATCTCTCAGTCCAGAATGTATATTTGGTGAAAGTAATTTAAAGAAGGTCGGGTAAGAGTTAAAAACAAATCATATGATCGTTGGCTGAGAACTTCAACCAGTGAAGACAATCTGATCGAGATTGATGTACTAATTCAAGACAATTGGAATATCGCCATCAGAGAAATCGCTGAGAAACTTGAAATAAGTGTTAATAGTGTAGAAATGAGTTAAAAAGCGTAAATGTAGCAAGGTGAGTGCCAAAATCAACAATTTTTTTTCATTAAGTTATGATTTTTAAAATGTGTGCTTCATCTGCAACTGATTATAAAATATGTAAAGAAAATTTGTTATATTTTATCAGTCAGCAGTATAAAAAAAAAAAAAAAAAATGTATGTTTTGTGCATCAGTAAACATTATTGTTATAGTTTTCCATTTTAATTCTACAATTTGAGTGGTTATATAAATATAATAACCTATCGTAACCTATTTTTAGTGATTCTTGCAACCACTAATATAATCTACATTTTTTGTTATTCAAACACTCCGTGAATATGTTATTCATTCATTACATAGACTCATAACATTATTAAGTTTAAAACTAACATGGGTCTTAAAAATTAAACTTAATAAATCTTAACTAGTGAAAAATAAATGGAAGTGAAATGAGAGTAAATGGGTAGTTTTTTTTAGTGGTAATAACATGAATCATATAAATTGAAATAAGGGTAAAACGTTCAATACCAACTAGTTTCTCCACACTCCATTAAATGGCTGGATGCATTATTTTTATGTATTTACTGCCATCAATCCTGTTTCTATCTTTATGTTTGTGACACATGATTGATGCTTCTCTTATTATAAAATCAAAACTAGGGACTGAATCACTAGTTCATACTTCTCAAACTGATTCTGGCTTGACCATATTCAACTACTTTATTAACATTGACATAATTATTCTATATAAATTAATATACCAATATTGTAAAAGAGGATATATAATTAATAATAGAGTTAATTCAACAATAATAAAGTTTAAATTACATGATTATCCTTTAATAATTACAGATTAACTGCATAGTTAATTTTGAGAACCATTACTCAATTTACCAGAAAAGATCACCATGGTACCGGTAGCGCTGGTACAGGAGAAAGTGTTTTAAAGGGGAAAATATAATAATTCATAATGCACTTTTATAATTTGAATTGTAAATAACCAGTTTTCATTTCTAAAAAATGTTAATTTGCTAACCTAAAAACAACAAAATTAATAATAATAAGTTATTTTGTAATATTTTAGGCTACATTATCATGATAATTACATTGTGGATGGACGATAGAGCCGATTTCAACTGGATCAGATTACAATACAAACAATTGGAAACTTCTTTTAAATTTGTTTCAAAACTGAATAAATAAACCTTAATTTATACTAATTTCACATCAAAAATACAAAAAAGGCTGTAAGGTTATATTAGGTAAGCTCTAATACATAGTACTGTAGAGATGAATAATTGATTATTAATAAACTAACCTAATTGATTTTAACTTAATCGTACATTATTATTATTTTATTCATATTAAAAAAAATAAAATAAAACCCAACAAAATATTGAATTTTTTGTGTGGAGTTTTAAGGCGAAAAACCATTTCGGTCATTATCAGCTTCAAAAATTTGGCAAGAAGATACTTTACTTTAAAATGTTTGAAATAAAACATTTAAAACAATATTTAAAGACAAAAACTAGATCACAAACAAAATAACCAACAATATAAAATATTACAAGGCTAAAATGGCCCTGCAACAAGTTAACAATTATAATCTACGATAAATTATAATTATCAATAATTAAAATAAATATTACAGGGCGTAAAAGGGCCCTACCACGAGTTATGAAAGATAGAATTATAATAAAAATAATTTAATTATATACAACACAAAATATTACACAGCTATAAAGAGGTTCCGCAATAATCTATCGAAAATTTGCTTTCAAATTTTATGAAAAATTTCAGACGATGCAAAAAGGACAATACTCGATCAAGGATCTGAGCATTTCCCCCCAACATCGCCTGAATGGAATTTGGTAGGGCAAAAGTTCGTCGCATACCTCTTAACATAACACATTCAATGAGGATGTGCATAATTGATAACACACCTTGACAAAATGGCCATTGTGGCAGATTCCCCTGTTCCATCAGAAATCTATGAGTGATCATGGAACGACCGATACGAACACTGGTAACCACCACTTCCTCTCGACGACTGGCACGTATGGATGGATTCCATGGACAGACGGTATCTTTTACTTCCCTCAGGTTATTGGACTCTGTATTTGACAACTTTTCTTCCCATTTCATATGCAAAATAATTTTAACTCTCGATACAAAATCAGATACCATAACATGCTGTGTGACTAGTATCTGACTTGTAGCTTCCTTTGCCGCTTTGTCAGCTTTTGTGTTTCCTGAAATTCCGCAATGCCCAGGTACCCAGCAAAATGAAAATCCAACGTCCATAGCCAAAGTCTGTGTATGGAACACAAGATATCTTCAACCAAGGTATTCCTAGAATACATATCCTGGATAGACTGTAAGCACTTTTGGAATCGGAACACAAAAGATAGTACCTTTCAAAGTACCAAAGAGTTCGGCAGAAAATACACTACAAGCTGAGGGTAATCCATACATATATGTCCGACCGGATGAGTGATATAAGCAATTGATTTCATTGTCCAGTTTAGAATCATCTGTGAAAATAATTTCACTGGATGGGTATTCATCAAGTATACAGTGAAACGCCTGACGATATACTACATCAGGAGTGTTTTGCTTGATGAACCTGGACAGTGAAAATCAAAAGTTGGCATTTGAATAAGCTATGAAGGAATAAAACATGGAGTATTTTCATTCATTAGAGAAAAGTACAAGGCCCAAATTGTTAAGGATTCTAATTGTTCGAATGCCAAATGAGGCAGTACAATTTGACAACATTTATATCTTTCCGCCAAGGAATTTTAAAATACTAATCGTAAGCCAGATGATACGGTTTGGAGTGCAGACTACATATATATGTTATTTGTAGTTGCTGTCTTCGTCGAGTACGAGATGGTTCATCAGTCTCAGCATGTAAGCTAGAAACTAGGCTCGAATGAAACACTTCAGAAACAATACGCAGTACATGGAGCATTTATCTATCGAATCAAGCTTCTAATTGACTGATGGTCTTGCGGATGAGTAGACTTGGAGCCATAATCAATCCGCGATCGAACAATAGCACGGTAAAAATGTATCATATAGGTTCTATCGGCTCACCACCGAGAATATGTAACACATCAAGTATTTTATTGCACCTTGCTTTCAGATCAGATAGATGTGGAATCCAAGAGAGTCTATGATCAAATAATAGGACTAAAAATATAGCAGTTTCAGTAGTTTGAAGTTGTGTTCCGTTAAGAAATAATAAAGGCTGATGGTTTAGTCTTGAACAACTTAAAGCAATGCATTTTTTCTTGGAAGCAGAGAACTTGAATCCTGTCAATCTTGACCAAGATGGCAGTCTATTAATTATAAGTTGAAGAGCTCTTTCGCTAGTTGCCATACCTCGAGTAGCCACATATAAACAAAATCATCAACGAATAGAGAACAGTGGACAGGGCACGTTCGGCACACTACTCTGAGGAAGACCATTCTCTAAGTGATAACAATCAGAAAACATAGTTCCAACACGCACTCTGAAGTATCTGTTGCTAAGGAAGTTTTTTATAAAAGCAAGAATATTAACATTTATATCCCATGATTTTAAAGTATTCAGAATACCTCTTCGCCAAGCCATATCATAGGTCTTTCTAGGTTAAAAAATACTGCAATCAATGTCTGATGCAAGAAAAAGGCATTTTGTACGGCAGGCTCTAAAGAAACAAGCTGATCGGTAGATGAACGACCCTGCCTACAGCTACATTCTTCATTACAAAGCAGCCTATTACTCTCGAGGTACCAAACAAGGCACCGATTGACCATTCTTCTCTAATAGCTTGCAGAGCACACTAGTAAGAGAAATAGGATGGTAACTTCCTGACTCAGTTTTTTTTTTTACCTGGTTTTAGAAGAGATATTACTACTATAGCCTCCAACCAAGTCTCTGGAAAACATTGCTCCTCAAATATACGATTGTATATTTTAAGGACAGTCAGCTTCCCTGAAGTTGGGAGGTGTTTGATCATAGAATAAACTATGCTGTCTGGGCCTGGAGCGGAATCCCGTCCTGACAACGTAGCAGCCTCTAACTCCTGTAAGGAAAATGGAGTATTGAATGGCGAATCTTCCGACAGACCTGCTGTGAAAGGTATTGCTTCTTGAGATATTTTATACAACACAAAACCATCGCTGTAAGCAGTATTTGAAGAAAATTTAGCAAATGATGAGCCCAAAACATTAGCAATTTCATAGTTATTTGTAGTCAAAGCTCCATCCCCCTATTTAAGTCTCAATAAGGGATCAGAGGGAGGAGGACCACAAACAGAATGTAACGTCTTCCACACCGTTGACGTGGGTGTGGTTCTTGATATTGTACTAATGTACTGGGCCCATGATTCCTTCCTACTCTGCCTAAATACTCAACGTGCTTTGGCTCATAGAATTTTATACTATTCGAGGTTTTCACAAGTAGGTCTGCGATTAAACTTCCTTAGCACTTTACGACGGAAACGGAGAACATCACTACATTCATCATTCCAACACGGAACTGGTGGACATAGTGGTGTCGTCGACGTTTTCGGAACATTGTTGTCTGCTGCTGTAAGGAGTGCTTCTGTAAAAGACTGTACTGGTTCATTAATAGGAATGTTATTATTATAAAAAGGTGATAAAATTCACTAGTGAAACTTTCTCATTTTGCTTTGCACAAAATCCATCTGGGAAGACGATCATTAGAGTGCAAGAAATCAGAAAATGTAAGCTTTACAGGAATGTGATCACTACTGTAAGTGTCAGAAAGAACAGACCACTCAAATTTAGTGACAAGAAAAGGACTACAAAATGACAAGTCAAAATTATATATTGTCCAACCACCCATATAAACCGCCAGATAGGTTGGTGACCCATCATTGAGCAGATTCAAATACAAATCGGATTGAATCCTGTCAATGCTGTTCACTCTAAGGCTGCAGATGTTTGATCCCTAAGTATAGTGGTGAGCATTAAAATCGACCACCAAAAGAAATGGGGCAGGCAACCAGCTACACTTCTTCAAACCTGTAATTAGGTGGCAGGTACACACAGCAAATTGTTATTTTGTATGGTGTAGTGATCGTTATTGCTACCGCTTCCAATGAAGTCCTAAGGTTCACAGATGTACCATAGATGGAGTTGTGGGCAAGTATTGCTACTCCACCCTTAGCTCTGTCTGCAGTGATATAGTCATTTCTAAAAACTAACAACCTCCTCACAATAAAGAAGTGGGCTTGATGGAAGTGGGCTCTTGCAGACAAATAACTAAATGGGATGTATCACGTACAAAAACTTTAAGAGTTTCAATGTGACTTCTCACACTGTTAATGTTCCATTGTATCACGCTATTCAAATTAAAATTTCTGACCATATTGAGATTACTGGATACTGGATACTGGATATACTGAACTCAATCCAGATACAGAAATAAAAATAATGATGGATTAGTTAACAATTAAAATGGGTTTGGACCTGTATTATTCTTTTCACCTATCTGGCTTGAAAGATCATCAGGTGGTTTTAGGGTAAAGCTCCATAGTAACCACAACAACTGGAATATCGGCTGTTGAAGGAACAACTGGAATGTCAGTTATTGAAGAATTGGAAGATGTCTGAGGTAATTTTGGGAGGGGTTTCGATGATTCTGCTCCAACTTTATTTTGGTTTTGTATAGCCAGTGGTGTGCTCGGCTTGCCTCGAGTATTTTTATTCTGAACTTTATTAAAAGACAAAGGTTTAGGAAAACAGATACTGACTGTGATTTTTGCCTAATTAGTTGTCCAATTATGGGAGGGAGTTGTGATTCTTAAGTGGTGAAGGCACGGATTTAGCTTTCGATGTAATGGATTTTGTTGATTTAGTAAGGATAACATGAGAAGACGGCAATTTAACAGAAGTAACGCTTTGAACTGCTATTAGTTGTTTTATTTGCTCGGCAAGGATATGAACCATCTCACCCAGTTGTGGTGAATCCACGGGTATTCGGGGATCACCGTATTAAGATCACAGCATAAGATATGCGATGCACACGCATCGTAGTCAAGACAAAACACGGTCGTTCACAAGGGAAGCTACTCAGCGGACGCGAGATGCACGTTGTTACAATTTAACCTTTTAGTAATAAAACTAAATGGCTACCTAAACCATTAATTGTTGGGTCTGATCGACCCCGGGTGTTACGTAGTCATTAGTAGGTCATCCGACTAAATTGAGAAGGAATTATTATGACCTAAAGGGTTAACGTAATTCTCCCATCACTCCTGTCCCTAACCGTAAGTTGTAAGCGATAAGTAAGTAATTATAATAATTAATTAGTTAGTTTAATTAGTAAATTATATTTCATCATAAGCTGGCTGTGAACATAGTGATTAGTTGGGTTTAAGACTAAGCGTTAATTAACGTCCCAATAAGTTTAATGGTTAAGTCCTAGCACGTTTTTCCAAACCCTCCTTCCGGAACCTTTAAGCAGTTCAAACGTTTGGTCAAATCGAATAACCAGGGCTGACGATCGCCGCAGTTGGTAGCAGAACAAGTAGATCCACGGTATTCAAAATTATTAAATTTTTGTCCCTTTGTCTCAGCCTAACATACGACTGTCCTATGTCTCAGACATCTTTTGCAAATTAATCCGCCATTTTGTTTTTTGCCTTTTCCGGATATAGCCACCATTGTTTCTCCACGCATTCTAGCAACAAAATATATTAAAAATCTAAATATTTCCAAAAATCTTTTTTCTTTCTCACGTAAATTCCTTATAAGTAAGATTATTAAAAGCCATTAAGCCAAATTTTAATAGAATTTTCTTCCAAATTGGGCGTGATCTTTTTCGGCGTAATTTAACTCACCTCCCTTTTCATATATACATTTTTTCTCTTCTTTTCCACCGTTTTCCTTTTGTAAATCAAGATAGGCTAGGTATCATATTTTTAGTTGTTGTTTCCTATAGTTCAGCGAGACTGGTAAGTTGACCGATTTAATTATTAATTTATTATTTAGCATTAGTGGTAGTATTTCTATTGTTACCTACTAACATATTTCCCCCCCTTCACATTTTGATTTTTTTTTTTAAACTAAATTATTCAAAACGTTTAAGGTTATTAAGGTAATTTATGTTATATTGAAAAAAAAAATTTTATCGCCCTTTTAAGATATAAGACTTAATATTTTTTTCTATTATTCAAGAAATCGTCTAACGTATAATTATTGAATTATAACGTATTTATAGAATTTTCAGCTTATTGTTCGTTCAGAACAATGAGCTGGCCATTGTATTCGTGTTGTTGTTAAGCGGACCAATCAAAGAACTAGATAGGCTGCGATTGGTCCGAAGTTTAGACAGAAGGCCATTGTGTGTGTTCGCCGGTTTCTGAGTTATCTGTCGCCTTACGTGATACTGTTTGTCCAATCAGAAGTAAGCTAACTAATGCGGGTGGTGTTGAGTTGTATTGGGTGAACAAGACTAGGGACATGAAGTTAATAGGGACATGAAGTTGGTGTTCATGTGTTGGCGGTATTTTCTGTGTTTTTGTCAGAAATTAGTCGGGTGAACTAGTTCCTTGTTATGTTGATGTTATCAACTATATTACAAATTTTCTGCAAACCTTAATTGATAATTTTACTCTTCGAAAATATTTCTCTACATTTCAATGTGTTATATTTATATTTTACATAAAGTAATTACTGTAATTCATACTACATAATTTTTTATGTTTTTCTTACACAGATAACATGATCTTATACCATATTATGTCTTCACTAAATAATGTTATGTTTAAGGAAAAACATAATTATGTTTGTTAGCTTCGCTTTATTTATACCCTAAATATCGCTTATAAAAGGCAATGATGAATGCAATGGTTTTCCACCTTAAAAGAAAAAAGTGACTTTATAATGTGAATTAAAAGATGTTTAAAAATATCAAAACCGTTCTGAAGACCAATAAGAAACAGTTCATTCCTAAAATATTTGTTCACAAAGTATCCTAACTAGAAGATATTATATTAGAATTATGTTTCATTTCAATTTTGTTGTTATGAATCAGACATGTATGAGAAAACATGTGAGTGGGAAATTTTAACTTTGAATTAAACATGGAAATAATGTCTTTTCCTTCATCCTTGATGAATCACATTTTGTTTGTTTCTAATTCCTTCTTTAGATAACAGATTTAAGGTCTGATAAGAACAGACAAATTCGGAGTTTTACTTACCCCTACTTTATACATATTTAAATTTGTATTATATTAATCATTTTAATTAAGTGGATTTCTTATCAACATTTGTTAGAAATGAAGAGACAAACTATTTTGATCTTTTTCAAATGTAATACAATGCAAATATGTTAAGTTTTATTAAGAAATTATACTTTGTTTAGATTTTCATTATTTGGCTGTTGTAAAAAAAAAAAAAAAAAAAAAAAAACTATTAAAGTAAAAAAAATACTGTGGAACCTAAATTTTTAAACTGTTGATCAGCAAAAAAGATTATTTGAGGTCAAAATTAATAAATGTGGTCAAAATATAAGTTATAAATTTAATCTTAGGATTTCAGGATCTCAATAATTAATATGAGAAAACGATACATCTGGGAACAATAGATTGAAATTCTACTGTATGTTTAATCACGACCCTCCATTAAAGTATTTTTATACAAGAATAAAATAAACAAAATACTTCAACCCAAGCAATAAAAGCTTTAAATGAAACAAGACTTACGTTCGTGATGCAAATCCCATTCCCAACCTTTCTATTTGTTGAGCTTTCTTTGGGTCTATAGATTTTAATTTTTCTTCTTCTTTCCGCTGTTGTAAGCTCAGATCTTGATAAGCTAATCTCATTGACGCCATCTGAAAACATTTATTCCAAATGTATAAAAAAAAGAAAACTACCCCCTCCTCTTCACTTCACAGAGCTTACTCTTTCAGATAAGAAAATCTGATCTTAAGGGGCATAACTTAAGGTTCAGGAGCCATATTGGTTAGAATGGTGAACCTTCAGGTTTCATTGTCGAATTTTCATACTTTACCTTTTCGCTGCGTATTAAAATCCATGCATGTCCCTATAAATTGCAATTATGAATGAAAATTTTTTTTTTTTCATTAAGGCTTTTTTTATTTAAATATTTCTTTATTAGTGTATCTTGCACTAATATATACTTTTAATTTTTAAATAAATGTATTTTTACATATGGTAGCACTATTTTTACTGATGTCAGAAACAACTGTGGTAATTCACACTTCACTGTCACAGTTTTACACTTTCACTTTTTGAATAGTAAAAAACTAATCTTATCACCTAATAATGTTTTCTTATGTATAATAAATATAAATAATATTGTTATTCAAAATAAACAAAAAATGTATCCATTATACAAAAACAAACATAAGTAGAAAGAAAAAAAAACAATAACAAAATTCTAGCCTAGCTAACACTCCTAAATTACACTTCTTGATTTTAGAAAAATGTTCATAAATTTTGCTTCTAGTATAGAATATCGTAATAATAAATTTATTTTGAATACTTAAAAATGTTTATAGAATAAAGCTCCTCTGTTGTTATTTTAAATACGATTTTTTTTTATGAAAAGAGGTTAGGATTAATCACCAATACAGTACATACCTTATAATAATATACGTCCTCTTAAGCCAACACTAAATCACTTCAGAACTTTGATTAAATTAAAAAAATTATACACTGCAACAATTACTAGTATCATAAATAAATATAATTACAAACATAAACACAAAACTAGTTGAAAAACATCGAAAACACAGTAAATTCTTCACTAAACTCCCGCATGGAACGTCAACAAAAACATGTGACACTACGAAGTTTCAAAGGCTTCCAACAGGAAGCAGCACATACTTGAGGCTAAATAACATCGTTTCTGTTCAGTTGGGACTATAATCGACTTATGCAGCCAAATGAGAAGTTTTTCTGAAGTCGTGGACTAAAGTCGATTTACGCAGTGAACGGTAAAAATGTCAAATCGACTATAGTCGATTTACGCAGCGTAAAGGTTAATAATTCATATTTATTAGAGAACTATTTTAAAAAATACCAATATTATCAGCCAAATATATATGCAGCGACATTATAGTGAGTATAAGAAAAAAATAAGGGTGCACAGGATCAAATTTTTCATCTCGACAGAATTGAGAACAGAATTAGACTTATTCTCTCTCGCACTTCGGAATCAGAACGAGAATATTTCAGGACAGGTAAAATAACAAGGTACATTTTCAGGAGAAGGTCAGGATGGAAATATAGCTTTTTTTCAGCAGATATATTTTTCTAGGGATTTAATGGGAATAGAAACTTGAAAAATTTCGAGTGTGTAGCCAGGTAGTGGTTTTCTTTTCTTTTTTTTTAAATTGGGATTAAATAAAAATAAAAACATGTAATTATCATTTAAGATTTATCAATAGGAAGTATATGTTATTTACACAAATTTTAATTATTTTATAAATATTAATTATTAAAATATGTATTTAATGAAACAAAATTATTAATTACATTTTTCCCTTTGATTAAAATATAAGATAAAACAGATTCTTACGGACTTGATTTAAATTGGGAAAGGGATTTCGAATGGGGAAGTTCATCAAGTTTAAGAAAATAGAAAGTATAATTAGATATTTTCATTCGAGAAAATTACTTGACCCAAATTGTAAAATATTTTGAAAATTTTATTTAGAATTATAAAAAATCTATAAAGTAAATACATTTTGGAGGTCCAGTCTCCTAGTCGACTATATTTAGTAGATGAGAGGTTTTCGCCTTTGAAAAAGATATTTCCAAATTGTATGAACATCTAAAAATTAGAAAAGTTAAAGAATATTGATTTTGTAAATGTAAAAATTCCCTAAATAAAAAAAATTAATTTTAATTTTTAAATAAAAAACACTTTAGTCATTATGATTAAAATTATGGTTTTGTAAATAATAAATAATTCACTTAAATAATAATGTGACAAAAAAAAGGATTTCAGATTGTCAAATAAACAAATAAAGTTTTATAACATTGACATTTATAACTAAATGTAATGGTTCTGGTACAAACTCCAGTATGCTAAACATAATGCCAAGAAATTGTGGTTGAACTTATATTGCAATGTTTAATGAAGGTTTTAATTATGATTTTACTCGACTTCTATTTCGAGGTTACAAATGCTGAGATCACATTGGAATTTTAAAACTGGTTGAATTTTTGAAAAATAATTTTAGAATCATGAGTTAAAAAGTATTTGGTTCCAAGAATCTTGCAAAATTATGGGTAAAACGTGGTAAAGCAGTGCCATTCCTGAAGGTCTATTCCACTACAGGATCCCCCTCTGAAAATTTCCTGAATATTCATGATCCTCCACTTTATTTCAAAAAAAGCATAACTTCTTTTTTTGCAAAGAGCCAAAACCACTCAATCAATTGAACTGCCAAGGGTATTGTGAGAATTATATTTATTTCATGGTTTATGTATATAAAAACATAAATGTTCATGTTATAACTCTCGAACAAATGTATATTTTTTATGAGTGTAATATAAATTGGATCATTTTTAGATCTGAATTAATTGACCAACAAAAACTGAAATATTGTAACTCGAAACATTAAAAATGTACAGAACCATTCCAATGTTGTTTTAAATAATCATGATAGATGAATCAGTTTAAAAAATTGAAACTTGTTAAAATTATTGGTTATAAAATGTGCAGATACTTATTTGTTTACAAGTTGAAAAATGAAATGAAACTATCATCCAGTTTATTGAAAAATATGGTTTTAGGTAATACATTAAAAAAATAATAATTGAAGTATAAAAATGTTTGTATTCATAACAAATAAATTAATATTAAGCTGCATATTGAAGCAAATCTGTGTAATGGAGAGTATTTACATAACTTAGATCAATTGTTAATTGTTACACACACCTGTGATTCTTGCTCCTCACTAGTCTTCTCAGGCACTGGTGATTTTGACGACTCTTGTATTTTCAGTTGGTCTGCCAATTCGGCTTCTCTTTCTATCTCTGCAAAATTTGCTTTCACTCTCTGGGCACCCAAGCCTGCAGACTTCTTGGTACCCAACTACAAAATATCATTAAATATGAAATGTTGCTGAAAGGTAGGGAAGAATTTCAATATAAGCATTAACAAAAGTTTGAACCTAATTTGAAATGTAAAATAATCTGAGATTAAAACTGAAATAAAAAGCTTCATAGATTTTACAAGATTTTGTTTTATTGGTTAGGATTTTTGACTAATGTTACAAAAAAAATTTTGGTTTTGTTAGTGTAAAATAATTTGGTTAAGGTTGTTTAAATAACCATTTTATTTTAAACTATTGAAAACAAATGATCATTTTCAAGTAAATATTGTTTTCCTGTCATTCAATGTCTGCACAGAGAAAGACGAGAAGAAATATAAATGAAAATACGAATAGTGGAATAAGAGAGGCAGAAGTTAAGACTCTTTAATTAGGTCAATTAAACCATTTTTGCCCTTATTGCAATGCAAAAAATAAGTACACCATGTACTTTAATTAATGGAACCAAAATACTTCACAGTAATTTTGTTGAATATACACTTTTAACAGGAGCAAGCAAAGGAGATAATGTATGCCTTTCATTAATATGATAGGCCTACATACAGTTAACACAGTATGTATAGTATAATTTAAAATGGCTCTAAAACAGTTTTCTCTATTGCTTGCATTTTGCATGACAATTAATAAAAGCCAAGAACAATCCATTGGACAAGTTGCTATATATCTTCAGTTTTCAGTCATGATCAGCTGTATGTAGCTCTCTCGAGTCAAGTCATTTGATGATGTCAAAATTGTTATTGGTATAGTAAAACATCATAAAATACATGAAGATGACTCAATAGTAAAAAAAAATCGTATAACTTCATTTAAAAACTCATTTATCACACGTATTAAACATTATATCTTAAAATCAGAATAATTGTTTTTTAGTCATTTATTGTTGTAGTGCATATGCAGGCAAGGCCACATAAGTTTACTAGTTATACTATAAAATATAAGAGTATTTACATTACTTTATACAATGCATATGCGAGAAAGAAATGCTTCCAAATGACAGGTTTTTTGAGGTAAGATACACCTGTCTAACTGAAAGAAAATATAGTCCAAATGTGTATTCTTTTGTTACTTTATTTAATCATATTTTTATTCCAATTTGTAAAACCAAGCAATATTTATTTATGATAATGAAAAGTTCATAAAAAGATAGAACATATTTTTATCTTGATCTAAATATTTCTATATATGTTTGTTACACAACTTGTTGGGGTGAATTTCCAATATTTGTTTTTAAGCTCTGTAGAGACTCTCATGTAACTGTACTGTGTCAGTAATCACTAATTGATTTAATTTGACAGACTATAATAAATAAATACATTTATTACTTTTACTTTAGTTCTCATTATACAAACACTATAAAACAGTTCAATGCTAAGTTGGAATAAACTACAACATTTATTATCCTTACTTTACTCCTCATTCTAAAAAAACAAACACTGTGAAATGATTTAATACCATTTAATGAGCACTAATAGTAAATTATCGTAAACTGTAAGCCCCAATTTATCTCAAACCTAATGTATATGTCAGTTTATATATAATGTAGTTGTTTGGGGTTAGACTTGAGTTTGAAAAATTGAGAGTAAATCTGGAGGACCACCCTGAATATAAGGACAAGGAACCCAATAGTAGATCATATATTTATACATACAGTAATATTTAAGAGTTTACAATAAATAATAATACGAGTTATTAGTAAATTACCTATCACTTTTTCAATATTTTTGAATAGTTATTGTTGAGCTTTGTTCTTCACATAAAAATAGTTCCACTTTCACAAAAATGATTCATGAACACATGCGTATTATAATTAATAAATTCTTCAGATTATTGAAGAAACAAAGTTTGAGATTGTCATATGCAGAGAGAAAAGAACATGTGCACTCATAAAAAAGTGAGAAAAATAACGATTATACAATTTAAGTAGCATACAATTATAGCTGTTTTAATCGGTGTAATGAAAAATATCAGACATAGTGATCCCCTTGAACCCACCTGTGGGTTCAAATTAACTTTGTAGACTATGAAAGTAATTCAAAATAAATCAGACTGGAGTTGGCTTAACTCTAAAGAACGTAAATGAGATGGATTAAAGAAGAAAATAAAATCGAAACATTACAGGAAGGGGAGGCTAGGTAAAGGTAAGATTTTTAAGTTATCTTATTGGCAAGGGGAATACCTTGACTGCAGAACATGAGATAATACCATTTTGAAGTTTAAGTTACTCTTACATGTTAAATGACTCTTACAATGTTACAATCCGGGAGAAGTGGAGATAATTCGAGCTAATGGCCAAAAGAAGGATAAAGACTAAGACTAAGTTGCAGACTTTGAGATTTTCTGTATTGGATGTGTCCATTTAGAACATTGTTCCAGTGTGTAAAGGTATTCAAGATGTCATCTGTGACATAGTTTTTAGCTGAAAGTTTGGATCAGCTACCACGTCCTCTACAATTTCTCGGAACATGTGTTACTAATAATGTGGTTAGAGCATTTTCATTAAGAAAATGAAGTGGAGTGAGAGCAGAAAGTTCAGCAGGGTTTTTCTCCAAGAGATTGGAGGGAGTAGTTTGAAGTTGGTAATGAAGATGGTATTAAAATGGTATCAATCGTGTTTGCTTTGTGATGCACTTTCTTAGTATAGGCCCCATGGTAACCAATTTGATAGTGTTAAGACAGTGCTACTGAATAAATGACTTTTTTCTCATTTCATCAGTTAGCGTTAAATCGAACTTTCATTGCAGTATTATTCCACCAGTTTGGCCTATGCTCATAAAAGCAAGGCCTGTTCAGAAAAGTGTGCCGAGTTTGTAAAATTGAGCTAGGCTCATAAAATCACGTTGGCTCAGAAAGTCAAGCCAAGCTCGAATAATTGTACCAGGCTCGATAATTTTAGAGCTGTTGTCCAAAATTCGAGCTTGGCTTAAAATTTCGAGGGCTTAGACAACAATTTCTCTATTTCACACCTATTCACTAGTTTTAAATAGTTATTATTGAGTTCGATCCATACCAAAGCTGTGTTTTTAAAAATGCACTTTCATGTAATAGTTCTAATTCACAAAAGTTATTCATGAAGAAACAAGTTAAACCCTACAAGTTGTAGTGCAATTACTTTCCATTTTTTATCTATTTTTCAACATTTTTTTGGGGTTTTTTTTTAAATCATAAACAATAGTAATATTATGTAAAACACAACTTGTTATGTATCATTTTTCTCCGGAAGGTGAGTAGAAATTATCTATGTAATGAAAAAAGTGTTAATTATAATTGGAGTTACTGTTAGGAATACAACGGTATAGGATTACTATGTTATGAAGTTACTGGAAAGAGGCTATACAATGAGCAGGATATAGTCTGGTTTACAGACGGCTCGAAAACGGAGATGGGTACGGGGGGTGGTATAAATGGGATCAACCCAGAGAGCTCCACCGTACTGTGCCTAGGCATGCATGCTACTGTTTTCCAAGTAGAAGTAGGCGCAAACTCTGAATGCATCAAGGAGAAAATAAGAATGGAATACAAAGGTAAGAACATTCTGATCTTCATGGACAGTCAAGCTGCAATTAAGGCGCTAAACACGACTAGAGTAAAGTCGAAGTTGGTATGGGACTGCATCTCATCATTGATGAAGCTTAGTCAGGTGAACACGGTTACTGTGGGCTGGGTTCCTGGCCATTCAGGTATCGATGGAAATGAGAGAGCAGATGAATTAGCCAGGATAGGTTCAGAATCCCCTTTGTGGGCCCGGAGCTGGTGTTCGAGATCTCCTATGGACATGCCAGAGCAGCGGTTGATATATAGATACGGGAGGGGATGAAAAAGGCCTGGACAAATTCAACAACAAGTAGACATGCAAGGAGGTTATTTAGACCAAGCAAGAAACATACTGAAAAACTTATCTCTCTTAGACGGGATAACATGAGATGGGTGGTAGGGTCATTAACGAGCCACTGCCACTTCAGAAAACACCTACATACGATAGGGATTGCTGCAGAAAATACATGCAAGATATGTGGTTTGGCTGAAGAGTCCGCAGAACACATTCTTTTAGAGTGTGAGGTGTTAGGATGAGCCAGGCTATACTCTCTAGGCCCTCCGGGGAAGGAGATGGAAACCATCCTAGAGAACCCGATAGGTAGCATCTGTTCTTTCATAAGGATGACAGGTATTTCTGAGTGGGTGTAGTATGGAACTTGGGGCGGCAAAAGACCTTCAGGTCGACGTCGGTGAGGCCTCTGACGAAGGTTATCACAGCCCAAAAAGAAGAAAAAAAATGTTAGGAATCAAAAAATGTGCAAATGCCACAAAAAAGCCTATATATACTAAGTAACAATTTAAAAAAATTGTTTTCAAGATTGCCAAAAGTTTTGTAAATGTAGTTGTGAATAAATGTTGATAAAAAAATAATTAATCAATTCATAAAATTTACATGTTGAAGAATTAATTGCTTTTATGAAGAAAAAACTTCTGAAAAGTTAGGCTTGTTTTGAAAAATTCACCAAAAATAATAATATTATAGAAAATACAACTTGTTATATATAACTTTGAAAGGTGCATAAAAGTTATCTGTGTAATAATATATATATATACACAAAAAAGTATGCACCGAACCTGAAATGCCATAAAAAGCCTATATTACCATATAACAAAGAGTTTGCAATTTTGTTTTATTATATCCAAAAGTTTTTTAGTGTAATTGTGAATAAAAGTGTGTAAAAAAAATATCAACTTAGAAAACTTTAATTACAAAAATTATATTTTTATGAATAATAGCTACAAAGTTTTATGAATAATACTGTAGTACACAATAGCTACGAAGTTTTAAAAAATTCACCAAAAATATTTATTTAATTCAAAATCCAACTTATTATATACCATTGTTTAAAGAAATGAACACAGAATGGAACTATGAATTTATAAATTTTATACAATGATACATTTTAGAGCAAAGTAATCAAGAATAAGAAAAGTTGTCTTCACGGCAAAAAAATAAAATAAATAAATAAAAAAATTAAACTAAAATCACCAACAAACTTGTATAAAAATTTGTTTATACTATTGAAACATTCACAATAGTTGTGAAGATAAATCTATATCAACAAAACATACTAAATAATTCACAATAAATTTCAAAGCAAAAAACTCTCAAATAAACTCTTTACAACACACTAAAGGAACCAAACACCAGTAGACGTTTACATTGGAAACACTACACCTTATGCTTTACCAGGAAAGTCACAAGACACGATTGTAATGTGCTTGTACAAACCAGTCCAAATATTAGTAGTATAGGAGAATGGTATAAAACGTTCCACAGATCTGAAACTTTTCTTTTCAATTATATAAAGATTGTTAAAAAATATAAATATTACTAATTGATATTTGACATTTCGTAAACTTATCAAAACGATAATGGGATGGGTTAATTTTGGTTACAACTTCATAGAATGTATATAACACAAAAATTATGACAGCTATGATAATTTGGACTACATACTATATTTATAAAGAGAAAGAAAAATATTGTCAACTTGTGGTATTTGAATAACTACTAACATTTACAAAAATTATATGAACAAGGAGGTCATATTTTCTTGTTTTCTGATGTTCTGTCGTGCTACTCCCTAATGGCAAAACACAAAGCTTTATCGAATCCTTGGCTTTTATACCTTTTATGATAAGGATTTTTGGTTACATGATAATGAAAGGTTGAAACATTACCTTTACAATGATATATACCACATTCTGATACAATAATATTTACTATGCTCAAAATTGAACTGAAAAAAATTATTGATTTTTTTTTTTTTTATTGCAAAAACGAGTTAAAACTCTTGATTTTGTTGATTAAAAACTATAACAGTTAGATGTGGAAAACAGATCGAAAGATGAACAATTGTTCTGTAGAGCAGTGATACTGTAGATTTGCGAGACAGAATAATGCACTTGTGAAAATTAGACACAGAATGACGTAAATTTCTGTTTCACAACTACGCAGTTGTTGCGTTTCTTGATAGTGCCAAAATACACAAACTTTACCTATTAATTCAAAATTATTTATAGTTTTATGGACTTTTGGTTGTATGATTATGCAGCTATGGAACATAATCAAACAGTCAAAAAATAATTGCGGTAAGATGATTTTTACTAGGATAAAGTTGAATTGAAAAAAAGATGATTTCCACAGTTCGGTGAGCTGGTTACATGTCCAGATTTGTCGCTTATTGGCTCGGTCTAAGCTGTTAGGCACTTCCAGGGTTAATAAATTCTTCAGATTACTGAAGAAAAAACGTTTGAGATTTTTGAGATTTTCATATACAGAGAAAGTGAAAAAACAAAAAGAAAAGAACATCTGCTGCACTCAATGTAGAGTGACAAAAATAATAATGGTACAATTTAAATAGTTTTAATCGCTGTAATGAAGAATTTCGGACAATAGTACAAGAACCAAGAAATTTGAATTATAATACTCTAAAGTTAACTAACCCCAGTTTTTTTAGCAGGTCCTTTTCTCCCACCTATGGTAGATTTCCTTTCTCCTGGCGATTCTATTGGTCCAGAATTGAGTGCTGCAGACACACTAGGGCCACCTGACAACGATGCCTTCCCAGAGGTAGCACTGTTTATACTAACACTTCCATTGGGTGTCCAACTGTTTATGTCCTTAGATACAAAAGTTTGTAAATTAAAAAACAAATAAAAATTTTGTTTAAAAAATTAAATTGACATGTGCAAATTTTAAGAGATTCCAATTTAACTACAAATTCGAAACATAATTAGGAGGCAAATATGAAATGTAAATATAAAATAATGTTTTGAAAACAAATTTGAAATGTGGGAGGCAAATTTATGTTGATGTCACAATTTATTTACATGCTATATTTTGTATAGGAAGCCCAGTTGTTGACACTAATCATCGGTTAGACTACTACAACAGCAGCCATTTACTAAATCGGTCATTATAAGTTGGTTTCATTTTAAATTCAAATATGGAAGAGACCAAACAAATACATTTCATAGTACCTCTGATACGATATTAAAAGTCCCCAACATACAGAGTAATGAAAAGGCCTCTAAACAGCTGATTATTTCAGGTCCTATTTGAGATTGAAAAAAAAACATACGAAAAGGCATTTTACAGGCCTTGACTTTGTGATATCTACATACGGAGACAACAGTTTTATGGTGTTACAATAATAATATTTTTTTTTTTTTATTTCTGTTATTTTCTTTCTATTATTGGAATAATACCAGTGATTTTATATTTTTCTTAGCCTGGATGAATTTTTTTAGTAAACAAATTAACATTAATAGTAGCAGATTTAATATTAAAATAATTTCACGTTTAGTTTAAGATTAGAAATAAAGTGATTTATTATTTGGAAAAATATAACCTAAGTAAACTACTGGGTGTAAAATAAAAATTAATTTTCCTATTATAATGCATATGATAACATAAAAGGAATACGTAAGTTTTCTTTAAAAATAATATCTTAAGAATGATTTTTTTTCTTCACTTAATCTACCAATTTTTAATATGACCATGTAATGGGTAGCCTACAGTATGTAGAAGAGTTAATTATCCCAAAAAAGTCTTACAAAGTTTTTGTTGTTGCGACTATTTTGTGAAAATTATTTTATTGTAAAAAAGAAAACAAAATCTATGATAAAAATTAATTAATATAACTTTTGAACCAAGATCTATGAGTCTATACGTCTTTAGCATATGGTCTTGGAAATGATATGTTAATCTGACATAGTGAGAATAATATACAAGTAATTTTATAAAACTTCAGTAATTATTATTGGCTATGAGTAAAAAAAATAAATAATGCTTACCTTTGCACATAAAATATTTTAGTTATGGTATAATAATTCCTTAAATTTGTCTATGGGCCCATTTCTTGTATTTTGGTTTTTTATTTGAAGTTTATTTTATTAACATATTTTATTAAATATCAAATATCTCAGATTTTTTAAATCAGCATTATAGTTTAAAAATATATTCCCACAGTCATCATCATGCCTAGTATACTAATGAACATAAAAAACTAAATTAATATGGAATTATAAACATATTATTTATTAGACAATTCAGAAATCTCATCTAATTTATTTACATTATTTTGACAAAAGTCAGAACATTTATAAATACTGCAAATATCCATACAATTTTCAATAGCCGATAATTGAGTTGGTCAAGGAAAATACCCGACAAATTTCGGATGGATAATGAATATCAACAATGGAAACCAGATCTGACTGTTTGGCAAAGTCAGGATTTTAAATCAATAAATATATAGTCTATGGTATCTTAATTGTTAGACTATTATTATAATTTTCAAGCGACCCAATAAAAAAAGATCCATCAGAGAAATGAATAACGGTAGAAGGAATAATAAAATGAAGAGGGGGATTGCAATAACCAGCAGAAAATGTTGTGGAAAGGATGTTAGGTTAGGATATCACCATCCACAGAGATACAACAGTTATAATTTGTCTGTTTTAACTAATGTATCTCTGAAGTTGACAATATTGTCATTCAAAAACGTTTAAACATTAAACTTATTTTGTGAGAATCTGTGTATTATTTATTAATCTTGTAGTTGTTTATATTATTATTATTACTCAAAATGAATGCATGGAATTCTGTGCAATGTCAGCTAATGAAATATAAATAACATAACATCAGAGGTAAATATAGAATTATCCATTCAGAATTGATGAAAATTTTTTCTATATAAGGAACAAAAAACACTGAAATAATTGCAAGTGTTTTAATAACACATTACTGAAGTGAATTAAGAAATGTAATGTTTCAAATTTTTGCATTTATAGTAGAAATCATCTGATAATGCTGATTGTGACATCAGTAATTAGTAGATAATTCCAGTTGTGATTAAGAAACGTTAGTAGTTCATCTGCCGTTACATTGGCTTATCAGTGAATTATTGGACTTTGGATTGATGACTAAATAAGGACAAGATGTGCGATATCCAAAGCGAGATATATTAATCACATAATAGATTATTTTATATAAAATGATCAGCAACGTGTGTCTAATTATAACAACATTTTAGGATTAAGAACTTAAATGATAAAACGAATAAAATGGTCCATCTGACAACCCTGTTAGTTCAAATCTTAGAAAAGAGATCTGAGAACATTCTTCAGACCAAACCGCTTATAATGTTTCTGTTTACTAAGGTAAAAACCTTCTAGAATATTCTACAGTGATGTCATGCTAAGTCATCATTGACAGAAATAATAGGAAATTCGTACCTTGGGGAGAGTCGAGGCAAAAACACTTCTTGAGAAAACTCCACCGATCTAGTCTCTGTCTGAGTTAAGGCAGGTTATTACATGGTTGGGAGATGATTATTTTGAAATCATACAATAATAACAAGTTATTATTCAAAGAGAATACCCGAGTTCAGTATTCAAATTAAAACAGCCTCAAACTCAAAGCGTTAAATTGCATTAAAATTGATAAATTTAGTGAATGTGTGTTTGGTATATATTACAGGGTGTCCAGTGGTCTAGACTCAAAGAATTCAAGCATTTCAAGGTTTGAATTTTAATAATTTAAGGCTCTCATTGACAAGTTAATTCTGCTTTAATATACTGGATGCGATATCTCATCAAAGGCAAGATAAAAACATATACTATTTTTACAAAATCATTATAATTTTGTTTACTTTATTTATTTAAAAAAATAATACTTTTATAGAAATTCCAATAAAAAATTTATTTAAATCACATTTATTTTTTTTAAATGAAAATTAAAATGAATTTTATTAATCAAAATAGTAGATTTTAAGTTAGGTTCAAAATATATTCAGTTATACAATATGTAGAAGAAAACCGTAAACAAACAGTACACTTCATTTGTAGATACATTTTCATAAGTATAACGGATGTACAATTTCAAAAGAAAATTTTAAAAGTAAAAATCAAAACGTTATATCACTATTAATTTGTTGATATGAAGAACATATGTTGTATAAAAGGTTTATAAATGACAATTCAAAAGATTAAAAAAGTCGGAAACGAATAAGTTAGAAGAAAAAGGAGTTAAATTGCGTACAAAGTCAAAATTACGCAGTGTCCATATGTAAAGTTTGCATTATTTTTATTCGTCGATTATGTAATACAAAATAACTAAACATAATTTAACCTAACTTTAAACAACTTTCCAACACAAATGGCATGTGTAATAGGGTAGTCAACATTTGACGTTGCATATATACAAACGAAATGATGATAAGAAAATTGTGATTCGAAAAGACACTGGATTAAATAGATTGTCCGTCAGGTAGTAGGCCTTCCCGCTTATCAGCAGATTTGTAGGTCAACGCTAGAGGATCAACGCCAAGGTATCTACTAATACTTGCTACTGAAATTCTTAATTTTTCCGGTTTTCCCACCTATTTTCCCGAAAATTCTCGGTCATTTTTCATAACTTTTCCATCAAAATATATAATTTCAGAGTGTATAGCGTTAATATGAGTATTGAATTTATAAAGTAAACACAAGGGTGGTATCATAAGAACTTCAAGGAAATAACAATTCATAACATTATTTCTTATCAAGGTGATCCCACTATAGCGTACTGCCGACAGCTGATGCTCCTCTGTTCTGCTGTTTATAAAAATCGGGGTGTGGTAATTAAAATAAGTCAAATTAAAATGGTATAACTCACTTTAAAAATATATATACAGTAGAACCTCTGTTAACCAGCCTCGGATTAACCGGCCTATATCGTAGTGTACTGGTTGGATGAGAGTTTCCGAAAATAAATTGTAATTGAATCACTAAAGCGGCAACGAGTCAAACGACTTTGTCGATAGCAGTATCCCATTGTCGGCGGCACCAAAGCAGCGGCGAGTCAAACGATTTTGTCGATAGCGGTATCCCATTGTCGGCGGCATAAAACACCGTGGCATTGGCACCCGTCTGTATAGCAGACATACACCACAAAAACGTTTGATAGGCTGCTTTTTTCCACGAATCATTATAGAAAATATATCATTTCTTTTCAGTTTTCTTCTTGTCTTTGACTGGTTATGATCTACGTACAGTATATACAGTAAATAAAAATGATGGAGTTACGAAAAACAGAAGCGTGTGTTGGTTTCGTTTGAGACGCGGTTAAATGTGTCAAAAGACTTGACAGAGGGGAATGAATCTGTAAAAAAGCTTTGTAGTGTTTAATTTTTTCATGTTTGATATATAATATACATAACACAATATATACAATACATTTATGTACAATAAAATAAGTAGCAATAACATCTTAATTGCACAATTCTTAGCGCTACCAGATTTAAATAAGCTTTCTTTGAACGAAAACCGATTTTTCAAGGGAACCTCGGATAAACGGCCAAACGGGCAACCGGCCCGGGTGTCGGTCCCGACTAGACCGGTTAAGAGGAGTTCTACTGTATTGATATATATATATATATATATATATATATATATATATATATATATATATTAAATTGATATAATTTTAATTTAAATTGATATATTCAATTTTGATATTTTTATTTTACTGTATAGTGTAAAGATTTTCGTAGCATTAGTTCTTATAAAGTTAATTGCACTATATTGTGACAACAGACACTCCACTGTTCCGTCGTTTACAAAAACTTCAGGTGAAGTAATGGAAATAAATACATTTATTTGAAAATAAATAAAGTTCAAACGGTCATAACTCAACAAAATTTCATAATTTTTTATATTTTGTGTTGAATTTTAATACATTTATTTCACTATATAGGCTAGTATACTCTACTGTTCCATATATCATTTTGTAAAGTCCATTTAGTATATTGTCTATGGTAAGATTTATTTATGAATGTCAATCAATCCGTGCTGTCTGTGTACTGAAGCCCCCCCCCCCCCCCCAGTAATAGTTGCAGTAGTTGCAACACCGTGATAAGCACTACAAGTATTAACTGCTTTTCAAACCCATAACAATAATTGTAGCAAAATTTATTTAAAACTCAACTATGTGAAATTCTGTTTTTCTCACTGAACATAGTGAAAGTACTGTTTAAAATTCAATATTAGATTTTTATGAAGTTATTGAGGTGTAACAATACAAAAATAAAAAAGTTTAATAACCAAAACTTGTGGACATATGATATAGTCAAATTTGTATTGTGAGCGTATTTTGGCAATGAAATATGCCTTTAGAAAAATTACTTAATGAAAAGTTTAAAACTTGTGGTAACGTGGTTCACGAAAATTAATTTTTCATCAAACTCTATTTGAAAACTTAAAAGTGTAAATAGAAACATTGGACACAGAAAAAAAGCCGGTTCAGGAGTTATTGAGTAAAATATATCATGTGGATTATATAACATAAATATAATATGGTGTCTGACACCACCATTAAAAAAATAATAGTAACATTAAATAATTATAAATAGCTATCGTAGTAAAAATAACGTAATGAATGTTGAGATTACGATGAATAAGGATGAAGCTAACATATAAGCCTATAGAGGAAGGGGGGATTAAAGAAGAGTGATAAAAGAAGAGCTTAAGATAATAAAAGATCTAAACAAAGTTACTCCATTCTCTCTTCTTTTTTTCCCTCTCACTCTATACAGGAAGTAGTTTTTCCATTTATGTTTTAATTGGTTATACTCATTTATGTTCTTAATATATAATGGATGTTATATACTTTTTGAATCATGTTATATATTGTTAAATTTACATTTTAAAGAGTTTATGTAGTTTTATTTAAAAAACTTTATGAATATAAATTATATTGCTATAATATATATATAATATATAATATATAATATATATAATAATATATATAATATATATATTGTATTAAAAAACGGTGAAAAACATTGCTCAAACGTTCTCACTCACTGATCTAC
Source organism: Aphrophora alni (assembly GCA_963513935.1). Taxonomy (NCBI): domain Eukaryota; kingdom Metazoa; phylum Arthropoda; class Insecta; order Hemiptera; family Aphrophoridae; genus Aphrophora; species Aphrophora alni. Next base: position 51,655,808 of record OY740774.1, read on the forward strand.
AAAACCAACCTAAATGTCAGTGAAAATTTAAAATAAACCATTGACAGTGTCATTGAAAAAATATTTAGATATTAAATAGGGTTTTAAATTGCTTTTATTCTGTCGTAAACACGTCCTTAGGAAAAATTGTATTTGATTGAAATCAAGTTTTCAATTGTGGTCAAGGTTCATTTTTTTTGTAATTATTCCTAAAATAACAATTCCGTGTTCAAAATCTCAATTTAAATATATATATATATATTTAAATTGAGATTTTGAACACGGAATTGGGCCATTAATCATCACATAACATGTAAAGGAGCAAAGAAGGCCTACCACTATGTAAGCTTGGGACAACTCCAACTAAGCAATTAATAATAATAATAATAAGATAATTAACATTAATAATAAACAAAGTAATAATAGAGATAATAAGCATTATATAAAAATAAGTAATTGTAAAGTGTTCCTAAACAATATTCAAATGAACGGTAATAACCTAATGATTGCTAATAGACAGTTAAAACTATGTAAAACATTAAAAGTTTAAATTTCAAACTGTGCGCGCCAGATCAACCGACTGACGTTGCAAAGTCCGTTCCAGCAGGAAATTGAACCCTTGAGAAATTTCCCATAAGCCTCAGCGGGAGCGTCTTGCCAAGCAAGAGAAAGAAGGAGGTTTCAGCAGTCTTTGTCTAGACTGCTGAATCTAGATCAGACGGTCACGTCGTAAGGTGACTGGACGGACTCACATTCTACACAAAATGGAGGATTCCAAATAGTTGTGAACTTTACCAAACTGAAATGTATTAACTGGTAACCTGTGAGTAAAGTGATGATAATGAAGTTTAAGTAATCATTAGGAGACAATTGCTTCTTTTTCTTTAGTGAAAAGACATATAAACTTTTATATAAAATTTAACACATGTCATTCATTCTATCACACGATAGGGTTTGAATTAGTTGTTTATTCAGAAATGTATTTAATTAGGTTTTTGTTTCTCTTTAAAATAAATAGGAGATTTCTTGTTTTACATAAAATGTCTGGCTAAATTATTGTGTTATCCATGTGCCGTGTTATATGAATAGCTGCTAGTACGATTGAGTGTGACCCTGCCCTTCAGGTAAAGTAGTATTATAATTGTAAAGATGAATTTGTAAGAACGCAGACTTATAAATATATAAATAGCTTGATTTTTGTTTAAAGTATTCTAAAAGTAGAAAGGATTAACTTCACTCCCCTTACAACTAGGAATTTGACCTCTTACGGGGTTAAATTGGATCGAAATCTATAGCTGATTTTAAAAAATCGTCTATTATAAACAATCTCATAGTTGATTTTGATGTTTCTTACCAAAAACTTATGAACCAACAGTTTTGGAGAGATAGCAACCAAACCTTTTGTTTGGGTTCTTGAAGGCTAAATTTGAGCAAAATTAAATCAAAATTGCTAGGGCAGATTATGAGAAAAATGTAATTTTTATTTTTTTTTCTTATGGTGCTACCAAATATTAAATTTTAAAAAAAGACATAAGTTATGTCCAAAATATCGGTCCTCACACTTGGCATACTAATTTCTGTACAGTAGTTATCTCTCCTCTTAAATATTAAACATTATGTGTGAGATCAGAAAACAGAAGATTGGTACCATTTCCATATAGGCCTACAACATAATTGTTCCGGCCTGCCAAGGTCAATGCAAGCACTCAAATGAGAGATTTTTTTTAATGTACGCAACAAAATATGTAGCTCCATATTGAAATTATTATTGTGTTGTAGAATTAAGTTTTGATTTTTAGCCTTGAAAATTTTTATATTAGTTGTCTATGTATAAATAATAACAAATATCCTACTGTAATTTGTTATCCTATTATCAGACTAATAAGTCTTGTAATTTTAAACCAAGATCATTCATTATAATAATTTTATTTATATATTTTTTTTATTTTTTACATAGGAAATAGATTATATCCACTACCTGAACATTGTAATCATTGGTTTCCACAGAACTATGTTCTTCAAAGAAGTCCACTTCCTTCTTAGTATCTGTTGTTTGACTTTCAGAATGAGCATCCAAGTGTAACTAATGAACACAAAGCCATGATGGAAAAGCTTAGTGACAAATATGCATGCAACATTATGTACACACTCACATACTGCTACTCATACACTATAGTTGTTTATAAAGTAAGGAATATAACATGAATACATACACATGATATGATTATATTTTAAAGTTTAAGAAATATCTCCAAACCATGTGTCGCACACTATTACAATAAAATATACACAATATTAGTTTAATAGATCTTGTATAATTTTAACAAAAAATGTCAAATTTACACTTTTACTGTTTATGAAATTACCATCCGAACTTAAAAATCTTATTCAACCATTAAAAAAAAAAATATTTTTTTCATATTAGGCAAAATTTCGTAAAATGTTCAAAAACATCAAATATAAATTTCTTAGACATTCATTCTTTATAATACCTTTTAAACTTGATAAAAACATTAAATACCATTAAAATTGAACTATATTTACACAATTTAGTATTGATATCTAAAATCAAAATTGGGTACAAAATGAGGTCTTTTTTAAACATGAGTTTTCTTTCTTAATTGGAGCCAAGAATCAAAAGTTTAACGTCTGTTTATATTGTCCACATTCTGTATAATCAATTCGAGTAGATAAATTGTGTAAAAATTATGTGTAATAATAAAATGTATCAGTACAAATAAACACTACTTTAGTTTTAATCGAATATGATGAATAATTTAGGTTATAAGTTCACATTATTTTCAGTTCCACTGTAAACATTTTAACACACTGGCCATTGATATTGTAATTGTTCATGAATGGATTAAGTATCACAGTCCTACGTTATTGTAAACTAATTCAACTTTAATCAATACATGTCTCAATCAGTACTGCTGAGAATCAAGTTCATAATAAAACTAAAATGATAATTATTTCAACTATTATTATTCAAAATACAATCAACTAACAAAAAATTTAAAATACTTTAATAAATAAGAACAGCAGACATATGGAACATTTATAATTGAAGAAGTTGTATGTTAACACAATGAGGACGGCATGTTCGATACAATGTACAGGCATATTCAGAGGCAAAACTAAATCCAGTTCCAGACCTATTTTAACAAATCATCTTTAGATAATAACCTGTTGTTCTTCATCACTTTTTTGTTAAGGAAAAAAGAAAAAGCATAAAATAGAGACACCCCCCCCCCCCAGTCCTTGAATACTCCAATAACATAAGGGTCGGAAGAGAACAAGAGTTGGATAAGAGAAACCTGATAGGGCAGATGAAAGCGAGAGATCAGCAAGATTACCTTGGAACTGCCACACCTGTACTCACTAAAGTGACTCAGGTATTTATGTGTATAATAGTAATAATAGTTATAATTTAGGTCTTCTTATCATCAATAGTATTTAGAGTTATTTATCTCTTCAGAATTAGTACTTGAGTTGGGAATATGAGGGCTAGATCTGTCATTTTATGAATCATTTCTATCACCTCTTATATCGGATATCAAATCATCAATAAATTTATAATCATCTTAATCACTTGAATTCACTAACTTATTAGATTTACACTCCATTTGAAACACAATTAACACAACACAAATGCAAATTGATATGTTCCAAACACTATTATAAATAGCTGAAATGCTGCTAATTTAATTGTAAAGAACTATTTTCAAGAATATAGTAACAACTGAGTTTTTAAGTGATGACTGGAGCTTAGAAATCATTAAGAAAAATGAGAATAAGCATAATTGTAGAAAAACAATACAGGTTGAAATACATAGACATAATATGTCTCACGGTCATTAAATAATTTCCAAAAACAAATATCTACAACATATTTTTCCATCAATGATAAATAAAATTGTAAAAAACAGAAACCTACAATATATTTTGCCATAAATGATAATTTTACAAAAAAATATAGTTCCACATACAACATCCTCAATGTGTTAATGTACTGATTAAGCAAAATAAGTAACATCACATTCAAGGATAGAAAAAAAAATAGAAGAAGATCAAAAGAAAAGATGACGGTATTATTTTTAATCCTAATATTAATTGAAAATCATATGAATTATTTTTTGTGTATAAATCTAGAGATAATACTCTCAGGTAAACACTATTAAAAACATGTATTTATTAGGCATGTTAAAGTATTAATTATAAAACCCACAAATTAAGTGTTATATAAAGATGATGTTTTATATATTGTGAATAACCTACTTAGCCTTCATTACCAAACTGCACTCGCTAGAACCCAACAGTAACTATTCTAAAGAAGATTGCAAAGCATGCAAAACTTCCTAAATAGAATGCGTGTTTTACAAAATTGTGAGTGTTATTTTTATTTAATTTTTCAGTTTTACATTCGACTATTGTGCACATTAATTAAGGTTACCACTGATGAAAAGTGATCAGATGCACAGAGAGTTCATATGAGATTAAACTCATGAACTTACAATTCATGAGACCAAACTTAAGCAAGCATCACATCAGTATGTTTTTACTAACAGAAAATCACCACAAACAAAGCAAAAGCAATGCTGTATAATGACTTCTGCTCACCATATTTGTTGTTTTAACTCTGGCTTCAACACCAACACCAACATCTAGCTGTCAAACAATGCAATGAATTCTACCAATACATATTCTACTATTAACAAAATATTTTTATTATAAGATATGCCATTTAAGTACATAACTAAGATAATATAAATAACAATATACTTTGACTGTTTTGTTTTGTGAATTCATGTTAAAATATGCATATTTTTGTAACATTAAGCTCTGCTAAACTAGAATCGTTATATTTTCTTTTCCAATTTTGTATTTAGAATAATGGTAATGCTATCTCTGAAAAAGTGAACAGTGATGTAAACTTTTCTCAGAAGGTGGTTTATTCATATTATGTATTTTTAAATAGTAGCCTATTGAATCATTTCCTTCATTTAAAAATAATTTACACTTTCAGACGAGTGTGAAATTAATATCAGGATAATGGTAAGTAGTTTATTTTGTTTACTGTAACAAAGTCTCCTTAATATTTTATGTTTATAAAAATAAAAATTGAATGTAATACAAAGATGATTTTGCTTAGTTTATGTTTCTAACTTTAGGATTAAATAACATTATCTAAACATTTTAACACGAGCTGTTTACATAAGGTGTGTATGAAAATCACCAGGTCCGTTTTTCACTAGTTCGCATACTTTAAGGAAAATATTCATAACTTTTTTAAGACGTAGTAAATAGTTTTTTTTTTAAACTTTTCGATTCTAAGTAGTTGAGTTCATGGTAAAACTAATGGAAAACATATATTTCATTTATTTATATATATTTTTTTAATTATAAATTTTATACATCAATTTGTAGATTTCTCTGTTATACTATATATTAAAAAATATTTAAACATATTGTGGAACAAAAATATATGGTGTTTGTGTTATATGTTGTATTAATTAATTTAGATGTGTAGTGTCAAGCTTGCCAACGGCAAAACAGCTGTCACTGATAAAAAACCGTGTCTAAAAAGGTAAATAAATGAAGAATACCAACATAAGGCCATAAGGCAAAAAAATGGAAATTATAAAATATATGTTGAATAAACTATTGTTGCATGAAAATGTCCCTTCACCTTTATAAATTGATGCAAAATCAATTTTGTATTTACATTTTTTTGAAAGAAAAAATGTCTACATCATTTCATATGTACAACATTAAAATATATTAAATATAATATATACTGTATATCAAACTAACTTTTTAAGTTGCTGTCATGTAAGACCATACTTCAGTTTCACTTTTCTTAACCCTATATATTTGATTAACTTTAGTAGATAAATAAAACGCGGCTTATTAGCAATGTTTTAAATTTTAAACACAAACATATTGTAATTAATTAGTTAATTGTGCCTATTATACAACATTAAGTTTTAAAATAACTTACTTTGGTTCCATGTAAACGCATTGCTTGAATAGCTGTTGTATGCAGTTTCTCTCTATACAACTGAGCTGCTCGAGAGTTATACTTCTGTTGAGCATCCGTTGTTATACAATTGTGTTGTCGAAAAAACAAATCCTAACAAAAAAATATTCATATTTAAAGTCTAATCAACAAAAGAGGATATTTTATATCAAAACAAAACATTTTGTAAAATCAATTAATAGGTAAATTAAAATTGCATAATTGAGTTATCATCAAATAACACTATTAAAAATTTTTACAGGTTATTTTCTTTCTTTTCTGACTTAGTTTTCAACTATGCCGTTTCGTATGTTTTACACATTTCCTTTTTCATGTTTTCTTAAGACATATAAACACACTAGACATTTAAAACTACACATAAGTGTGTTTATATTGTGTAATTTGTTTATATAAGTATCTACTCAGCTTGAAAATGCCATTTGTGAAAAGCAAAACAGGTGTTTCTGAGAAGAATTAATAAATCTACGGTCAATCCTAATTATTATCGATAAATAACAAAGCAACATGAAATAATAAATAATTGATAATGGAACATTTGTTCTACAGGCGACAACAAACTTTTTGTTAAATTTGATTGAAAACTAAATACAATAATATTTGTGTATGACAAAATATAGAAACAACTATATTTGAATATAGTTAATCATGTTTTGCTTAAAAATTGTTCACTCGTTGTAAACCTTAATTTATAAATTTAAAAGATATTAAAATTACTAAACCTAATCAATAATAAAAAAAAAAAAAAAGAATTAAATTGTACACTATACATTAGTAAGCCAGTAAAAGCCCCCTTCATATTTTAACTATTTTAGATAAAACATTTAAACTCATAGAAACCTTGTGGGACAACAATAGCTACATTTGGAAATATAAATTTCTCCCTTTAAAAAATTAAAACAGTACAACGAGAGGTAAAAAAATACTTACAATTTTTAAATGTAAAGTGTGGGTTGTGATAGTAGCTAAAATACCAGGTAAAAATGGTGGCTGGCCATAGTTTTAAGAAGATAAGGGAGGAAATTGGGAGAGATTTTTTCAACCTAATTAAATTACCTTAACACAAGAACAGTAAGTAATGTAAATTGATTATCTTGATAAATTAAATTTTCAAATTGGGTAGTTATTATTTCTTGGCAACAATAAAAACAATGTTCGAAAAGCCTTCTTACATTACCAAGGGTCTGTGGAGTATGCACGACATGGTCACCATAATTCTATCTCTAAGTTCTTCTATACTGGTAGGCTCCGTTTTGTAAACCTCACTTTTGAGGTCGCACCACAATAAGAAATCTAAGGGCGAGAGGTCTGGAGAACGGACTGGCCACTCCATCCCCCTTCGAAATGTGGGTTTAGGTATTGTCTAACCTTGTTATGATAATATGTGGTGGCACTCCATCTTGTTAAAAAATTATATTCTCAATACTGTTCACCTCATTTGTAGCCCTCAGTGCAGGAACAATTTCTACTCTTTAACATGTCTAAATACTTTTATTCATTTAGAGAGTTTATAAAAAATGGTCTGATAATGTGTTAGCCATAAATGGGAGTTCAAATATTTAGAATTTCTTGTCTCTCAATATGTCCTTTATGAATACAATGTGGGTTTTAATCTGATCAATACCTACAATTATGATGGTTGACTGTCCCATTTATTCAGATGCGTCTGATCATTACTGCGTTTGAATAACTCCTAAGAGATTGCCTGTAAAGAAGGATCATTTCCACTCTGTCTTTGTCAGACTGATTCACAGTTCAATTAATGTTAAAAAAAACATGCAACACTACTATCCAAAGCCAAATGAACAACTGATTCTATAGACAAATTTTAGAAGGATGAAAGTACAGTACAGACAAGAACTTCAAGAAGAAACTTGTTATTGTTATCAGTGTTGGGAATCCGAAACAAATTTCCTTATAGTCCCTATTGCAAGAAGGACGAATATTGAGCTCAAATATGTGCTGTTAAATTTGATTTTTAAAAAAATCATGAATATAGAATAGTGTGCTACAAGTGTTACTTTTATTCTTGATAAGTTTTGATCACTCAATTTACTCCCTTATTTTGTAATAATTTATTTCATGACCTTTCTATTTAAAACTGAAGGCCTGAATTTATTTCTTTATTAATTTATTTTATACTGGGAAGAATTTACTTTAAATTATCAGGTGCCAGCTTGTGAGAAAAACACAAACACTTATTTAGTTTACTCTTTTCTTGGGTCGTGAATTTCGGGAAAATGTACTCATGAAATACTTCTGAAATAACTCATTAAAATGTATAAATAATCACGAAAAACTTCTAAAAACATACATTTATTTGCAAAACTTTTATATATATTAAACATGCATATTTTGGTTAAACATTTTGCTTAACTCCTCTTGAAATACATAAATTTTATATTAAACAAATTATAGAACAAGATTCCTTGTTCATAAGGAACATATTGTTCATAAAGTTCTTTTTCTTATTTAATTCACTAATAATATCTTAGAGGAATGTAAAGGTTCAAATGATTATAAAACATTAATGAGTAGTTTTGGCCTAGAATCGTTGGTCAGCCTACCCGAATTGTAGAGGATTCAAAAACTAGTATTGACCATGTTTTTGTTAAAATTTTAAATAAGATTAGAATAAATGTGGAGGCACACATTATTGAATCACATGTTTCTCATCATTTCATGACATTGTTGACTTTGAGGGGAGGGGAGTTGACTTCTTCCGGTAAACACATCTCTTATCGCATCAATTTATGAGTGTTTAAATAGTGCTCTTGATAGCGTAGAGTGGACCAATGTCTATCAACAACTTAATGCATTTCTTGCCTATTCTAAATTTATACGAATATTATTAGACTTAATATCTAAAGCGACATATGTACGTTATAATACTAAGAAATTAAAAAAAAATTAAAACCAAGGATAACTGGTGATATTTGTAAGCGCTTAAAAAAAGAGATTTAATTTATAAAAAACTTAAAAAACATCCTAATGATGACAGATTAAAGGAAACTTTTTAAAAATTTCATAATAAATTTTTGATATACACAATGATATACGTAAAATAAAAAGTAATTATTATCTTGGTCCTCTAGAAGACTGCAAGAGGGACTCCAATATGACATGGAGTATTCTAAAACAAATTACTGGTCAAAGTGAGTCAATGAATAATAAAATAAGTTTGATGGTGGATGGTAAATTGCACAATGATGCTGAGTTAGTGGCTGATGTTTAACACATACTTTTTGTCTGTTGTGAATGATATATCTTGTGAACTAGATTATAAAAATGATTCATATTATGTTTCACTCGATCTTGAAGCTTGTTTTGGTGGCAGGTGTGAGACTTCTTCCATGTTTTTAGATTCAATTCAGAAAGAGATATTGATTGCACGATTAACTGTTTTCAAAGTAGAAAATCTCCAGGCGTTGATGGTGTTAGCTCTACTATGGTAAAACTTACTTATCGTAAATGTATCGATGTCTTGCTATACGTTTTAAATTTTAGTTTTAGTTCTGGCGTTTTCCCTGACCAACTCAAAGAAGCCATAGTGATTCCTATTCATAAAAAAGGCTCTATTAATGTATGCAATACTTTTGGACCAATATCCCTTGTTTCAACCTTTTCAAAATCCTCGAAAAAATTATGAAACGGAAATTGATGAGTTATTTAAACAAAATTAACTTTTTTAGTAGTAACCAATATGGATTCAGAGAAGGTATGAGTACAGAAGAAACTCTTTCTAATTTAATTAGTTGTATAAATAAAGGCATAAATAGTGGTAAATGTGTGAGTGGGCTTTTCTTAGACATTAAAAAAGCTTTTGATACTGTTGATCCGATATTGATTCAAAAACTGTCAAATTGTGGCATCAGAGGAGTTGTATTGAGTTGGTTTTAAAGCTATCTTGCTGGAAGGAAACAATGTGTTACGATAAATGGTGTTATTAGTAAAATCAAGTATGGCATACCCCAAGGGTCTGTTTGGGTCGTATATTGTTTCTTTTATATATATATATATATATATATATATATATATATATATATTAATGACCTTTGTAATTCGTGACTAAATGGCAGCTTAACATCATTTGCTGATGATACTGTTCTATGTTATGCTGAATGTACATGAATAATGACTTAAGAGCCATTTTTAAAAATTGGTGGTGATTTTTAAAAAATCGTATGGTTCTGAGTGTGGAAAAACGAACTATGTTTAATTTTATATTAAAGGGAAGATACGATTTCTCGGAAGATATAATATATTCTTGCTCAAATTGTACGTGTGTGGAAATTTTTTGCAAAAACGCGTGTTCAGTTGTTAAAGCAAGTAACTCCATAAAATATTTGGGTTTATTTCTTGACAAAGAATTAAATTGGAAAGTCCATTAATTTGTCTAAGTTAAAATCTAAGTTGGGTAGTATATTAAGAGTGTTTTATATTCTTAGAAATATGTGTCTTCCAGATGTTAAGCGTATGATTTATTTTTCTTTGGTTCAGAGTAGGATAGAGTATGGTTTGGATAGTTGGGGAGAGACTTACATTAGTAATCTAATACCCATAATTAATATTCAGAAACAGTTTGTCCGGATGATCCTAAACAAAAGTAGGTTGAAACATTCAAAGCCATTATTCCTCTCTTTACGAATATTACCTTTAAAATACTTATACATTTACAAAGTACTTAAAGTTATTTTTTATAAAAAGTGGAAACAGGCAACTTTCTGACAGGTCTGATGAGAGGAGGGTACGGTTAAGAAGTGCAGGAAATTTTGCAGTGCAAAACCTTTTAAAACTTACTTTATGAAGACTTTTTGTTTCCTCGGGCCAAAATTATTTAATGTTCTGCCTGGCCACATCAAACATGTGAATGTATATTGTTAATATTTGTGTAGAATGCTTGCCGATATTTTTTGGGAAAAGATAAAGAAAACTCTTTGTAAATTATAATTTTTGTTTTAGGACCTATATAATGTTAGGTTAATTTAGTCTTACTGCTGTCATATTTTATTTCGCAAAATGTATGAGTCGTTATCCCCAAAGTGGGCTATGCCTTTAGGGGAGCCGGGTGTTTTTTGTTTTGTTTTTTTTTCTCTTTCAGAGAGGAGGGGGGGGGTTCTCAACTATATTATATTTTCCATTCAAGTAAATGTAATTTTATACTTTTAGTTTAGATAAGTAAATGTTATAGTTATAAGCTATGTATATTAGTTTTATGTATACGTTGAAACATTTCAATATAATGTTGTTTCAATAAATAATCAATATTCCTTTCAAACACGAGAAGACACGCACGCCACCTACTGGGAAAAATGCACAACGGTAGCGATCTAAACAATTAATTGCCTATAAACTATTTTAGACTTTCAACCAGATCAAAATTAATTAAAGCCTTTTATCGAAATTTTAGACCTATGTTACCCATATCAAAATTAATCTAAAGAATCCCACCTATCTATAAAAACCAATATTTATAAAAGAACTATAGTAAAAAGAACGACTAAAAGAAATTTATCAACTTACAAGTGGACACGGAACGGCCTAGAAAGTTATATCAAATGGAAGGTCGCCAGTATTTTCGGCGATTATAATAACATTAAAGACTCTGAGTGCTCTATTTTAAATAATTATGTGTTAAACCAATTCCTCCCAACCCGAGATAGTAAGACTCTAAAATGAACTAATGAAATCTTTCCTTTATGTTATATTTACATATGTTTATGAACTTTCCATAACCTCAGTGTAGTTAATAAGAGACATTTCCTTTTACATCTCAATTGTTTGATAATTTATTTTTTTTATGTTAACTTCAAAATGATTTTATATATGTATTCTACCGATTAAGTTCGAATGAACTCATAATTTTATTATTTGATGTTTCAAGACAATAAATGACTAATCTTTGTATTACAAATATTTTTAAATTTTTTTTATCAAGGTAAATGATTATATGAGTTAATAATATAACAATATTTATAGAAATGAAGTTTCATTCATTTCAAAATGGCGCCCAACGTATTGGCAATTTGTCAAGGAAGTCTTCCCCCACCAAATAACTTCTTTTAAAAATAATTTTATGTTAGTTTTAAGATATATATTTTGTGTTGTATTTTGTGTACCGATATATTATTACTAAATATTAATATGGATAATCAATCGGGATACAACTTAAGAAAACACATTACGCGGACACAAAAGGCTATAGAATCTCACGGTTTGTCGGACCCATCTTCGTCGCGCCGATTAGAAGACGTGACCGCGGGTCAAGAAATAAGTGAAGAAGGCGTAGCGCTGGAAGGGCCGCGGATCGTTGAAGAATCGGGTCAACCACCGACCGTAATAATCGAAGAAGAAGAAGGAGAATACGGCGAAAATATACAGACATATACCGACCGTGAAAACATCGAAATGACGAGCGACGTGAAGACCAGCCAAGAACCGCAAAGCCATACCATAAATCTCGATCAATTAATGATGTTTATGAAGAAACAATTCGAGGATCAGGACAAGCGCTCTAAGGAAATCAAATTAGAACTGAATCAAATTAACCAACGATTCGATGGCCAGGAAGAACGTTTTTCTAAGGAATTAAAACAAAACTCCCTAGAAATAAAACAGGAATTGAGCCGAATTAACAAACGGTTCGAGACCCAGGACAAGAAAATCGACAAAGTACAAGAGGACTGTCGGTTTCAAACCGAACAGGTGAAGGAGTTTGTGATCGACTTGAATCAACGAACCAGGGAAGAGACACACCAAGAGCTGGAACAAATAACCCAGAAAATTGCTGAGCAAAATGCACGACAACAGGAGGGAATAGACAAAAACAAGGAGACAAGTTTAGAACAAGAGCGACAGATAACATCTTTAGAACGATTGGCCAACGATAACAAGGTGAGAATGGAAACCCTCCAGGACAAGATTCAGAAAAACTCACCCACAGCACCACCCAACATATATGTCACCTGTGGAAGTACCACCAATGGAATAATCGATAATAACGTTCCAAAATTTCATGGCAGGGAGCACAATCCAACTGAACACCTCAACAGGATCCGTAAATTTTATGAGCGGAGGACAACTCAAAATAACACCACCGATCCAAACATCCAGCTGATCGACACCCTGGAGTTATGCCTAGAACATCATGCGGCGAGATGGTTCAGTTTGGTCAGAGACGACATACACTGCTGGGAAGAGTTCAAAGAAGCCTTTGAGAAAAAATATTGGAGCAGGGAAGTGCAACGCGGAATCCGGCACAGAATGGAAACAGAAAAGTATCAAAGGAATGGCAAACTCAGTAGGGCCGAATATTTTACTGAGCGAGTCATAACTTTGAAGTCAATGCAACCACCACTCTCTGAGGATGAGATTATAACCTGTTTGGCGGATCATTTCGAGGAATTGATTCAAGATGCACGAAGGGTCCAACGCATCGAAACAATCCTGGACTTCGAACTCCTGTTGCAAAGGGAGGACTTAAAAGATGTTTATACGCGAGAAAGGAGGAACCAGAATTTGACTACTGCACCTTCACCGAGAACACGATTCACACCAAGGGAACAACCAGTTGGGTCGAACAATAATTTCCACTTTAGACCATCAACACAGTTCCAAAATTATCGACCTCCACCTTTTCATCAACAAAATCACCGACCTCCGCCTAGACCATTTAATTCAAACAGAAACCCTCCAGGAAATTATCAACCTCCATATCGAACAGATCGACAATTTCAACCTCCGCAGAACAGAGGAAACCAGCCCCAAATAAGACGAGATAACCTTCCTGAGAGTTCACGGCCTAGAAACCAGCAGTACCCGACACAGGAACAGATAAACGTGTGCCACACCATTGCTGAAACTGTGCCCACGAGTAATCGTCCTGAATTGAGCTCAGCAACGGAAGTGTCTCAGCAGGAAAACTGCCGAGCACAGAAGATGTCATCGGCCAATTGAGCGACGAAAACAACTCATCATCATCTGCGCTCAATAACATTAATACTGTGCGAAGACATGACCTCGGATTAGGCAGGCCCACTATATCTAATCATAAATATATATATGTACCGAATAATATGATTATAAGCAATATGTTTTGCGACAGAAATTTCTTGATAAATGAAGATAGTTACGAGTTAACAACGAGACCCGATACTCAGATTTTACGGTGTCCTGAGATTAAAGTTTTAATAGGAGAGCGAAATGTTACAGCCCTCATCGATACTGGTTCTAATATTACATGCATCGCAGAACAATGGTTCCAAGAACACAGACAACAAATTAAAAAATTTGAACAACTTCCAATGACAAATATTCAAATAACAACGGCTGTCGGCTCAAAGACCCGCAGAGTATCCAGGATAATAATGTTTCAAGTTATAATTGAAGAGGAGGAAATATGGGTGCAAGCACTTGTTGTACCAAATTTAATTCGCGACTTAATTATTGGTGTAGATTTGATAAGTAAACTAGAGATGGAGATAAACTTCAAGACATCGACGTTGCAAATTAAAGCAAATGATAAGAGAATAATATTGAAGTTTGAATATGCGATTAAAGAAGGAATTTTATGCTACATTACTGAAGAAAATATAAATATAAATAATAATAATGATAATGATAAATATATATCAAATAACATGTACAATGAAAGCGAAGCGAATTATAATGAGGAACAAGTAGAGTACAATATCGACGATCTTGGAAAATTAAATGAATGTAATATTAATAACACTTTGGAAGAAAATCGAAATTTGGAACCCCATCAAAAATTAGAATTAACCAGATTAATATTAGAATATAAAGACATCTTTTCAGACACCCCGGGCTTATGCAATAAATATGTACATCACCTCGAAATAAGAGAAGACCGAATATTTAGAGGGCAAACATACCCTGTCCCCTTAATCCATCAAGAAACCGTAGCACGCGAGATCCAACGCATGCTGCGTATGAATGTCATTGAACCGTGTCACAGTCATTTTATTAACCCGATTATCCCAGTCACAAAGAAGAATGGAGAAATTAGACTATGTTTAGATGCTAGAAAAGCAAACGAGATTACCCTACCGGATTATGAGCAGAATAGGAGCATAAATGAATTGTTGGCTAAAGGAAAAAACTGTAAATGGATCAGCACCATCGACTTAACTGCTTCATACTGGCAAGTCCCGCTCACGCCAGAGTCAAGGAAATATACTGCGTTCCAGTTTCGAGGAAGAACGTACCAATATAGAGTTACGCCATTTGGAATATCTACATCCCAAGCTGCACTTGTCCGAGCATTACAACACGTCTTCGAAGACAGCGTCGAATCATTCACACTTGTATATATCGACGATATCTGTGTCATTTCTCAAGATTTTAATACACACTTAGAACATCTCTCTCACATATTTAAAAGATTAAAAGATGCTAATATGACGATCAAATTTGATAAATCGCTTTTCTGTCGAACGTCTGTACCTTTTCTAGGCTATACCTTAACAGCTACTGGTCTACAAATGGACAATAGCAAAGTTCAGCCAATTCTAAATTATCCAACCCCAAAGAATCGAAAACAATTAAAAGGATTTCTCGGGTGTATTAACTATTATAATAAATTTCTCTCTAAATTCTCCGAACATGTACAACCCCTTCTTCGGCTCACCTCAAAGAAAATAAAATTCCACTGGACAACAAGAGACGACCAAACATTTCAACAAATCAAAAAACTTTTCCTAGAAACACAAATATTACATCATCCCGATACGCACAAACCGTTTTACCTACAGACCGATGCCTCAGATTTTGCAATCGGCGGCCATTTATATCAATTAAATGAACAGGGAGAGAAAAGAGCAATAGTCTTCTTATCCAGAGCATTGCAACCAGCAGAGCGAAGGTTCACGACAACCGAAAAAGAATTATTAGCAATTATCTATTGTTTACAGAAAACTCGGTATATCATTTATGGCACCGATATAACAATAATAACGGATAATCATGCTCTTACTTTTCTAAAAACATGCAAATTATTAAGCTCTCGATTAACGCGATGGATCCTGGCTTTACAAGATTACAATTTCAAGATATTACATTGTAAAGGGAGTGAAAACTGTACTGCGGACGCATTAAGTCGCATCATAAACTCACAAGGTATCAATCCAATTGCCGATATACCCGAACTAATGATGGCGTACATAGATCGCATACAGGACCACAATCTACAACACGAACTACAAAATATGAAAATTAATCAAGAACAAGACCAAAATTTAATTGCTATAATACAAAATTTAAAGAACAACATTTCTCCTTCTAACGATTCAAAATTAATGGAAAACTACATGATACATGAAGGAATTTTATATAAACGTTTAGATCTACAGTGGCTTATAATAATACCAGAACACTTAATCAGCCGTCTCATATGGGAGTGCCACACATACTACTTGCATTGTGGAGCTAAAAAATGTTTAGACATCCTAAAAGAGAGTTTCGTATTTAAAAATATGGGACGCCGCATTAGAACTACACTCGCCACATGTGACTCATGTCAAAAGTGTAAAAGCAATCCACATCCTTCCCGAGGGATAGCAAAAGGAATCACTTGCATTGGCAAAAATCATCACCTAGCTGTGGACATAATTGGGCCACTTCCCACAAGTATAGGTCAAACTAAATACATACTCATTGTCTTAGATATATTTACAAAATTTGTTAAAATCTACCCGATCAGAGCCGCAAGCACGAAAACGATTTTATATAAACTACTAAACTTACATTTTTCAACCTACGGTACACCCAAAAAATTACAAAGTGACAACGGTACACAATTTCGAAGTCGAGCTTGGATTCGAACCTTAACCGAACATTCAATCGAACCCGTCTTCAACCCGTATTATCACCCCAAATCAAATATGGCAGAACGCCCGATCAGGGAAGTAAAAAGATGTCTAAGAACATATTGTTCTAGAAACCATAAGAATTGGGCTCGTTATATAGCCGACATCAATTCCATGTTGAATGAAGTACACAACGAAACCACCGGGTTTACGCCCAACGAACTCCAGTTAGGACAACGTGATGTACGATTTTGGGAACCTTACATTAGAAATTGTAAACAAACAGATCTACCGATCGAAACGAAACTATTTTTGGCATCACAACGAATTAAGAAGAGACAAAATAATAGAGCTTTAAAAATTAATCAAAAATCGAAACCTACAATATTTAAAATAAATGACTTAGTACTAATAAAAAATTATCAATTATCAAATGCTTTTGAAGGAGAGACTCATAAATTGTTCGAGATATTTAGCGGTCCGTATAAAATAAGTAAAATCATAGGAAACTCGACTTACTATATAAGTGATCTGAAAGGAAAACTGGAGAAAGGACCATATCATGTAACAGCAATTAAAAGGTACAAGTGCATAAGCGGAAACGTCCCATCTTTACAACCGGACAGCTGATCGTCCATAGTTCAATGACCTTACATGACAAAAGTGCATGACGTCAAAGTAAGAAATATCACACATCTTGACAGATTTAATACTAGATTGTCACCAATCCACATAAAACAACATTATTTCTTATGGTGATGGTTCCCTGAAAACACAAGTACTCCTAGTATTTTCAGGAAAGAGTATCGTGGGGATATTGAAACATTTCAATATAATGTTGTTTCAATAAATAATCAATATTCCTTTCAAACACGAGAAGACACGCACGCCACCTACTGGGAAAAATGCACAACGGTAGCGATCTAAACAATTAATTGCCTATAAACTATTTTAGACTTTCAACCAGATCAAAATTAATTAAAGCCTTTTATCGAAATTTTAGACCTATGTTACCCATATCAAAATTAATCTAAAGAATCCCACCTATCTATAAAAACCAATATTTATAAAAGAACTATAGTAAAAAGAACGACTAAAAGAAATTTATCAACTTACAAGTGGACACGGAACGGCCTAGAAAGTTATATCAAATGGAAGGTCGCCAGTATTTCGGCGATTATAATAACATTAAAGACGCTAGGACAAAACAAACCTGGCCTATATATGAACCATATATTTCTGAGTATAAAATGTCACCTGAACATACAAAGAAAACTTCAAAATTATTTAGTATTGATGATAAATACAACCAAAGTCGTATCTCAAAGATGGCGGAACAGACATAATATGTGACAGAAATCAAATAAGCCACACCCACCGATACAGCAATCACGTGACCAAAGTTTAGCCCACTAACTAATTTAAAGTGTGGGAAATTCCAACTAGTTTTAGATTAAGACCAAGGTGAAATCGTATTTAGGAATAAGATAGTTTAAATTTAAAGGAAGTTATTTGGAACCCCTCTTAGTATGTCTTCAACAAATTTAAATGTATACCGTAATAGTAGAGTCAACAGTCTTAAATGAAGTTCTTAACAACTTCCTGCTTAACAAATTAGGGTCATGTATTCATTTTCATCAGTGCTACTAATCTTAATCAAGATCACAAAAAATGGATAATGTTGAATCTCTATGGACGCTGTAACAATGATTTTTGGGAAGTTTGGTTGGGAGATCCCAAGCTTAATGGACGTTTCCTGACTCAGCTCCAATTTAATGCAATTTAAATAAGTGGAAAAGTATATTTAAATTTTCTATGGAGTGCTGAAAAGAACACAAATTAAAAGTGACAAGTAACAGTTGAAATTTTTCTAAAAAATTTACCAAGGAGCATACATAATACAAGCTAGTTTCAACATCGTATTTGAGAACATTGGTGAGACCATTCCAATATATATATTTTTTAAAGTCATCCTATATCCCCACTAATAGGCCTAAGTAGCCTACTATCATAAACTTTGAAACATTAATACACAAAAGTGGAATAACTTTAACAAATATCATACTAATTGAACTATTTTCTATATGTACACCGAGTATTCAGAAACATAGACTTTGTGAACAGTTGTGATTGTTGTCTACCATCATTTCACCACTCATCATTTATTTTAAAACTAATCGATTAATATTTTATTATTTTTTTGTATCTTTGTCAATATGTGTATAATTACCCCACTTCCTTGACAAATTTGCCGCACTGACCCTGTCCCGAGAGAAAGAAACTCAAATAATAATTAATAATATTCACCAAGATATAAACTTTAATTGATTGTGTTTTATTGTAATTGTATGTGTAGCCTATGTATATGAATTTTTCACGAGAAACAGACTCTGAGTGCTCTATTTTAAATAATTATGTGTTAAACCAATTCCTCCCAACCCGAGATAGTAAGACTCTAAAATGAACTAATGAAATCTTTCCTTTATGTTATATTTACATATGTTTATGAACTTTCCATAACCTCAGTGTAGTTAATAAGAGACATTTCCTTTTACATCTCAATTGTTTGATAATTTATTTTTTTTATGTTAACTTCAAAATGATTTTATATATGTATTCTACCGATTAAGTTCGAATGAACTCATAATTTTATTATTTGATGTTTCAAGACAATAAATGACTAATCTTTGTATTACAAATATTTTTAAATTTTTTTTATCAAGGTAAATGATTATATGAGTTAATAATATAACAATATTTATAGAAATGAAGTTTCATTCATTTCAACGTGTGCAAGTGTGATTGGGCGTAAGTGCATATATATTTAAGAATATGGTACAGGTCAATGTACACTTTATGTCTAAATTATAGATTTAAAAAAAAAAAAAATTTTATTTTTACTTTCCCTTTTTTTTCTCTCACTGATTACTATTGTATAAAATAGCTGTAATAGATGTGTTAATATTTTGTATCTGTATTGTTTCTGAAGGGAAATAAAATTAAAATGTAAATAAAAAGATTGCTCTCTTTCATCTTTCCTATCAGGATTCTCTTAACCAACTCTTGTTTTCATCTGACCCTGGCGATATTAAGAGTATTCAAAGGCTACAGGTTTTTATTTTAATCCCTATTCAATGTTTTCTAATACATAGAAATTTTGCCTTTAAACACTAAGGAAAAATATTTTTATAATATTCTTCTCTAAATGAAAGTTTATCCAATGGAATCTTAAAAATCAGCAATAAATAAATAAATATATATCACTAAATATAAAAGAATTAATTCAACAAAACATACCACAAAGTAAACTTCAAAATTGAGAATTTTA
Source organism: Aphrophora alni (assembly GCA_963513935.1). Taxonomy (NCBI): domain Eukaryota; kingdom Metazoa; phylum Arthropoda; class Insecta; order Hemiptera; family Aphrophoridae; genus Aphrophora; species Aphrophora alni. The sequence goes on from OY740774.1 coordinate 51,675,978, forward strand.
AATTAATAGTTATAATTTTATTATAGTTAAGATTAATCTAGTTATCTAGTTTAAACTAGTATATTTCATATCTATTGAAATATGAGAATGGAGTTTAACAAGGTTAATTCAAAGATTAATTCTACACATTCAGTTGTTCAACATTTAATTTGTTGGCTGTACAAATTCCAGAAATATGTTGTATTTAAATTTTACTATTACTAGTTATAACAGTTACTAGTTTATGATTAGTATAGTCTTAAATTACTAAAGAGGAATTTTATTCTTTGTCATAAAGTATATGTACAGTATCTATTTATCTTCAGATAAACCATTGCACTATTTGTTTATTAATAGTGATGTAATGTATGCATACACCAACCTCTTTATTTGCACTAGTACATTTTAAAATATAAGTATTTCACGATACAGTATAATACAATAAATGACAGCCAGGTCCTGTTGTAGTAAGAAATTGGCTAAAGAGACGGTACGTGCACCTGTTACTATAAAACCAGTTTCCTTACACTTGGACGATCAAATAGATAGTCAAATTAAAAAAACAAAGTGGATAGATGGCATTATGCCTTGTCGTTCACAGTTTTACTGAAACCCATAACTGCAATCATAAAGTAGCTTCAATTTGGTACCCTATTACTAATAACAAACTTTTTAACTTTCTCAGTTTAGAATTTGACATTGTATTTTTTACTTTCTCTCATTGTACATAGTATATAGAGAGGTATGTGATGGGTCATACACCAGTATCGAATATTTTGCTAAAGTGTCTATTTTTAGTATCTCAGAGTCTATAAAGTGGTTTTGGGAATGATCATTGTCTGCCGTTTGCATAGTGTTCCACAGCTGAAATGAGTTGGACCAAGTTTAACCAAATTTGTTATGTGGGCATATTTTGGACATACCTTGAGTTTTTTCTTTTTTTTTTTGTTATAACAAAAAAATTTGGAATACCTACAAAAAGGTAAAATTCCATTTTCTCAAAATTGGCTCATAACGATTTTGATCAAATTTTCATAAAATAAAACCCTTAAGTCCCCAAACAAAACATATTGGTCACATCTCTCCAAAAATCACGGTTCACGACTATATATATATAAAAAATAAAAAAAAAGCTATGGAACTATATACAGTACCGGTATATTAAAGTCGAAATTTTTCAAAATCAGCTCTACCAATTTCATTCAAATTTTGATGATATGTGAAGATTAATGACCTAAACTAGTATAGAAAATTGCAAATAATAGAAAAGAAATCATTTCCAAAGACAAAAACTAACCTTGACTTTTGTAACTTGATTTTATTTAATAATATTTTTAGTTAAAACAAGTTTGACACAAATGAAGCAAGTTTTAGTTTATTTGCATATATAAATATTGTTTAAAATAATCAACAAAATCTTGTTTACCGACAACTACCAAACTGATAGTTTTGGCAACAAATAGTTTTGTTTGGTTAATATTTTGAGTATACATTAGTATGTGAAAAAATGTAGAATGTTTTTAGACAGTTCATTAAGATAATATCAATATTAAAAGTTTATTATCTGAAAAAACAAAAACAAAATAGAACCAAATGTGTCCCAACACAAATTTGGATTTATATCTTCTTAGATGAGATACAGTATAATTTATGTTCATATATCTTAGCAACAAATCAATGAAGTTAAAATAATAACACTTCATGTAACCCCAATACAAAAACATCAGTGAATTTCCAATATTGCAAATATGTGAAAAATTATTGAGTTGCCGATAGATTTAAAATATATATGTAGTATATAAAAATAAATAAAGTAATATTATAAAAAATAATTCAACATGGTCATTATTTAATACAAGTATTATTTTATTAAACTTTCAAATTTTTTAAAAAATATGGGTTTTAAAAATATCCAAAAACAATTTACAAACTGCATGTAAATCACAAATTATGTCTCAGGAGTAGCTGACAAAAAAATTTAAATGACCACTATTAATAAAATCTTAATTCCATAGAGTAAAGTATATTTTACTAAAAAGATACATTTGAAATTCAGAAAGTTTATGTACTGTGAGTTCATGCACTGTTTATTTAAAATTTGGTGCAATGGTTTTCTAAAATTATTTAGTTTTCTATAGAAATTGCATAGTACTTTAAAAAATATGAACCAAAACCAATTTTAAATTTTGATATTTATTTGTATATTCCTTTTTTCTACTCTTCAGTTATTTTTTAATAATAATAAGTTATTTATATTAAGTTAGAGTGTAATGATTAGTTTTTTTAATTTTTTGATTTCATATTTTTAAGCACTAATTTTTTGTTTTTCTTACTAATTATTTTTATAAAATAGTAATATTTTTGTTTAAAAAATTTTAAAATCTTTGTTTACATGTTGGTAGTATGAAAACTAGATAGAGGAATTGATAATTCATTTTTCAAAAGAGTTTCATTAAAATTTAACAATTCATCAGAAAGTTATTGAGCTCAGAAATATACAAATATTTTAAAACAGTTATAAATTGTGATAATACAATATTGAAATGGATTAAAAAATAGAAAATCACATATTAATTTTAATAACAGAAAGAACTTCAATAAAATACTTATCATAATTATTGATTTTAAAAAATAATTCAACGTGGTCATTTGGAATGCAAGTTTAGACAATTTTTGTGTTAGGTTATAATATGTGTGTGTGTGAGTTTAATAGTTAGTAAATCAAATGTATACCAATATTATAAAATTCAAAATGTCATGTATATAGGCTAAAAATATATTAATGTTGAGATGTATATCGAAAAGTAATTATTACTGGACATTTAAACTGTTATTTACAGTTAAATGTTGATTGAAAATCAGAAGTGTGAATGGAAACAAAGGAATAGAGCCTAGGCATTGTCATATCTAAAAAATTGTGTGACATCCATTCTAAACCTAAATATCTACAGTTGTTGTGTATAAACTTTTTTTGTTACAAAAGTAATACTGTTTATGTAATATAATGCTCTAAAATTAAACTATGAAAATAAAATTATAATGATTTAAAATATGAAAATAATAATTTTAAAAATATAATAAGTAAATACTTTTTAAATATAAAAAAAGGTAAATTTAAATATGAGAGAAATAGGAAATGTGTTAATATTTTACTAATTATAATATAAGCTAAAAATAAAGAAAGTTTCATTATGCGACCTACTGAACTTTTGTAACCTGATGGTAAAGAGTAACCTTATTTACATAAGCACAAGTAATTACTATTTACTATTGTTGTTCATTTAGCAGCCATTATTACCAGATTGAACTTTAATTTTTGTTGAAGCCAAGATAAATACAGTTTGTTTTAATCTTTTATGTATATATGATTGTTAGTTATCAATGACTATCAATCCAAGTTTTTTGACCCTCCACATGTAGGCTCAAGGCTAATTATGAATCGTTGAGATATACCAGAAAATTGGATGATAAATTTTAAAATGAGATCCATTTTAAATAGGTTTTTAAAAATAACTTCTTACCTGAAAAATTCTACATTAACTCACTGTGTGAAGCTTTAAAACCTACATTAAATTATATCTAAATTTGTTTTCTACCATCAAAATAGGATAATCACTAAAACTCATATTCTTAGCATGTAATTTCAAAATCAGAATATATATATTTTTTGAAATATAGAAATAATTATTAAAATATATATTAAAATGTGATTAAAATGTAATAGTTAATGGGTAGAATAATCATTTCAACACTGTTCCACTAACACGAAAGGCAGTATACAATTTACAAAAACGATTTGAGAGAAATGCATCTTTAGTGTCAGATAGGCCATCAGTAAGTGCTAAAACTAAACTTAAAATTTTGGAAGCGGTTATCCAGATTCCTAAAAAGTCTATTCATAAGCTTTTGACCAGGATGTTTTAAGAACTTCTGTTGGGAGAATTTTACATAAGGCTAAATTTAAATATTACATATCTCGTCTCATAAATGGCCTATTAAATGGCCTGATCATAGGTTTCAATTTTGTGAGACAATAATAAATGAAATTAGAGATAGTGATAATGAGTTTTTCCAAATAAAATTTGGAGTAATGAGACAACTTTCAAATTATCAGGCCACATCAACAGACATTAATATACCTAATGGTGAACAAAGAATAATAGAACTGCTTTCAAGAGACAGCTAAATAACCTAGTGTTACTGTTTGGAAAGGTATCTCATGTCATGGAGTCAATGGACCTTGGTTTTAACTGTAAAGAAATATCTATAAATGTTAGCTAACTATGTCATTCCAGGGCTCCAAATGAATTGTAAAATTTCAACATTCAACATGATGGTGCTCCACCACTTTACACAAGAACTTTATACAAAATTATATTGATGAGTTGTTCAATAGTAAAGTTATTGGAAGGTGAGGGGCAACAGAAATTCTACCTAGATATGACCATACACCCATGGGTTTTTTTCTTTTGAGGCGGTGTTAAAGATAATGTCTATGCTACAAACCCCAAACAATTGAGAACTTGAAAGAAGCTATTGAAAATGCTTTTGAAGAAATAAATTCAAATCCACAACTGTACAAAAAGGTGTATTTTAAGCGTTCCAGACCGTCTGCAGAAATGTATCATCAACGATGGAAAAAAATTTGAGAAACAATATAATAAAATCAAGAAAAAATGTAATATAGCTTTAATATAGTGTAAGTTATCTATTCATTTTGTACTGGTTTCTTCAATAACTTTACAATGGATTGCGACTTTTGCTCACACAGTATATTAGTAGTAAATAGTTTAGTAACTAGAATTTTATTAGGATTTCAGTAAGATTTTGTAGATAAATTACAATTCAATATTCAATTACAATAGTAGTTTCTCAAAAGTTGATGTCATCAAATTTCAAAATTTCAGTGGTTTAAAACAGTTATCTGAAAGTTATGTAATCTGTAGCTTAATTATGAAGTCAACACACAATAGCTTATACAGTACACTTGTTCAATTTACATAATATATTATTAAAGAGAAAATGTATTAATTCATGAATAAATTAAGGTTTTATCAATTCCATGTAATCATAGTTATGCAAGTTTTTATTTCGCAAAAATGTAATTCATATTCAGCATGAAATAGACCTTTGCCTATACCAGTTATCCTCATATAATTCAACTTTAAATAAAAATTAAATTTTCTCAACAAATGCATTTAATTCACTTGAAATTAACAACATTTGTATAAAATTCAATCACCGAAAGAAAAAGCACAATTTTCCACAGTAAACTCTTCGTATCAAGATGATGTTTCAGTGACTTAGGTTGTAGTTAAATAGGCTACTACGAAAGTTTGTGAGCATGGAACAACTGAGGATGATGACAAAATTATAGAAACAATGCCTTGGAAATAATGTGTTTACTGTGAAAAGTTGTGTTTTCTTACTTTTGGTGGTTTTTAAAATTCAAGTTAAAATTAATACATACTTGATTTAACCAACAGACAGAAACTGTCATTTTTTTAATGGATTCATTTCTATTCATGAAAATTAAATATGTATTTCCCTTTCTCCACAAATACTTACGGCATTTGAATTCCCCCCCAGTTGCATCTGTCTCAGTTGAAGCCATGTCCAATTGGTATCAAGTTGTGTGGAACGGACAAATGTAAGATGAACTCCCAAACTACGGTGAACTGCAGAACAATCGATGCAAATAAATACACCATATGTAACACTTGACCATGTTGGATTCTTAGCATTGCAGTCAAAACAAACCTTTAACAGAACACATTTGTACATGAATAATAAACTTTCACACATATACAAACATTGCCATAAAAAACAAGAAGTATTGATTACTATCCCCTTTAAAATTTTTGGAGTCTAGATTGATCCTCAATCTGTTTGTACTGGTCCAAACATGCTGTGGAATATAACAGATCTATAAAGGTTGCAGTGCAGTGGTAAACCCCTAATATAATATACAATACTGTGGAATATGGAGAACTAACAGTAAGTTTCATTTCATTTAATTAAATGTATTACTGCCGTTGACAAGTTACATTGTAGGGCTAAAGTCATAACATTCTCAAACATTTCAAAATATTTTTCAATCAATTACAGATTTTCATAACATTACATTCATTACAAACCAAACAAATAAGATCATCAACAGAAATAAATATAATTACAAACCATTGAACACATAACATCAAATACATTTATACAATCTAAACCTTATAAAACAATAATAATTTTAATACAATTTTACAGTAAGGAGATCACGCCAAACAACAAACCACAGTTTCAACAAAGAAATTCCTCCACATAGTAAATTGATCCAGACAACAGCAGTTGGTAGATTAGATTAGAATATTGGGGTACAAAGACTCAAGATCCTTTTATGTCAACCAAAGCTTATTGTACACTCCAAGGATCTACTAGCAAACACAGCTAATACCTGTGCCTTCAACAAGGTTCAGGAGCTTTCGTCTTATGCTAGTATTGGTTGTAGAGGTCCAAAGATGGCTCTTCTTTTAGCCTTAAGCCTCTCGCATTCCAGGATGATATGCCTAGCAGTCTCATCAGACTGTTTATATAGACTACAAGCAGGACCACTATTGGTGATCCTGAATGTAAGCAAATGTTTCCTGAAGTGGCCGTGTCCAGTAAGTAATACCATAACTTGTTTTAAACGGCTTCTATTCAACCTCAATAATGAATTGGTTAGTTGTTGAGCAGTGCTTCTGAATAGCTTTTTACCTAGCTTTTGTACAGAGTAATCCTGCCAGCGTTTACAATGCCTGTCTTTGGACCATTTTTCAATAGCATTCAAAGTAAAAGATTTTGAATATGCCACAGCTTGGCTCTGGATTCAAAAAGGGCATTATTTTGCATCTTTCTTTGCCAGTTCATCCGGACATTCATTACCACCAATGCCGTGTGACCAGGTACTCAGCTTAGGGTTACAGAGTTGGTGGAAGCTAGTGTGTAAGAGAGCCCAGTAGCAATCCCACACTAGCTTGGAGGAGATTTGTTCAGAGTCAAGAGGCTTATGGGCAGCCTATCAGATAGTATAACTATACGTTTGTTCGAATAATGCTTAGTTATACCTTAATTGGCACTTACCAGAATTGCAGAAACCTCTGCTTGGAAAATTGTACTTACTTTCGCAGAATTGTGCTTAAAGCAGTTTTTGGAGACGCACTGTACACACACTATGTCCGGATTTTTCCTCAATGACAGAGCCATCTGTGTACCAGACAAAAGACTGCCTTGATCTTAACTTAAATTTTCCTTTCATTTCCACTCTTCATGAGAGTGAAAACTTATCGAAAAAGGTCTTAATAAGACTCATGATGAGCACAAAGCTATCTAGAGTTACAATAGTAATCACTCTATGACCCATCTCGATCAGGCCCTCATGTCAGTGACCCGCAACAGACAGTCTATATGCCGATTTGTGAGCCTTAATGAAATGTCCAAAGGCAGAAGCCCTAGGGTGACCTCTAGGGTAGCCAGTGGACTGCTTGTGAAATCCCCAGTGACTAACATTCAAGCCTAACATCCATGAATGTGACTATAGCATCTATTATTGACTTTTCTTTTTGAAAGGCATATTGGGCACTATAAAGGTTTAAAGATTTTTCTATAACTCATTTTCGATTTGTGTAAAAAGTTAATAAGAAGCTGAATTAAAAATAGTTTTCAAAAACTAAAACCGGTAATAAAGAAATAGGTCTGTAATAATTGTTAATGACATCATTTTCTGCCCATTTTAAACAATGGGAGGACTTTATCAGATTTTGGTCTGGATGGAAATTTACCTTCAGAAAAAGAAGAATTAATTAAAACCTGAAGAGGTGTGATGAGTTCTTTAGAATGCTGTTTAAATGATCCAAGGTGAAATCTCATGAATATCAGTAGTTTTATATTTTTAAATTTCCTAATCACCCCCTGAGACATCCTCGGCACATACAGGCGAAAGAAACATATATGATTCCCCACTTTTTCTATAATCTGACACAGAGTTGCAAATATTTTGATGAAACACATTATTAACTGAAGAAATCATTAAACATATTGGCTACGCATGATGGCTCAATATACTGTACATTATCAATGAATCGTTCCGTGCTAAATCAACCAATATGACCTACAGGTTAGGACCTTGACCTCTCAGATTTCTTTGATTTTTTTTTTGTATAGAAGTTGTACCAACCAAGACTAGTAAAAATATAAATTTTTAGATTTTTTCTGATTTACGGTTTTTGAGTTGCAAGATTTTTAAAATCCAAAAATTGACGTTTTTCGGTTGTGTTCAGAAATCTTTAAAATGATGCAACTAAAAAACTATTGCACATAGAGAGTTCAAATTTGTCCCATTCTTTTATATTTGAAATGCCCTTTAATTTGATATGTCACATGACTGTATTTGATAGATTTTGAGTTTTTTGAAAAACCGCCAAAAACAGTTTTTGAAAAACCCAAAATACATCCCCTTTGATTTAAAACAATATTATATGTGATTTACTATAACTGATTACATGCATACAAAATTACAGAATGGGATACAAAATGGTTTCTTATTAAAAATATTATTTTGGTATCAGATTACACACCGGCTAGGTTATATAGGAACCTGGTATCATGAACCTCAATTAGTATATATATATATATATATATATATATATATATATAGTTGTAATTTTCCTGCTTCCTGGGTTGTGAATTTTTATCCTTTTACTTTTAAAGTACACATTGAATCCATTTTGAAGTACAACATATCCATTGTATCATTACATTGAATAAATAACTTAAATAATTTTGATTTAAGTAAAACAATCTATGATTAAATTTTCACTGCAAAGATTTCACATACATATTGATGAAAATATTTTAACATTGTAGTTCTTGCATTAAATCATCATTGCAATTCCCATGCCTTTTCCACCTTATATTTTGCAATTTGAGTGTATTAAGTTGAAACACAGACAGGTTTCATGGCGGTACTGACATGAACACAGACGGCACTGACATGAACACAGACGGCACTGACATGAACCAGTTGCTCTGTTTTCATGTAGCAACTTGCAACAAGCCAAGCAAAACCAGCCAGCTATCTAATTCTCTTCAAAGAGTTCAGACCTACTGAATGCACTGAGATCATTCATTTACTTTTTAAGGTCTAGTTAGTGATCTTCCTTTTAGTGTAGTGTCTGTATGATATAGTTAATAGTGTTTACTTATGAACTGTAGTTTGCAATGTTTATTAAAAATTACATTTTTAAGTTCTGGATTTATTTACGTAAATTCAAATTAATAAAATATTATCGTGAATCTGTATCTTACTTTTGTTGGAAATGGACAGTATGTAAAGTTCTTGTACATATTATTTTATTTGATCAATGAAAATAATTTATAGATAAACATGAAATCTAAAAAAACTGGGCTGTTATTTCTGCTAGATGTTGCAACCCATTTAAAGAACACAATCACCAAAAATGTACAAAGACCCTGAGAAATGTAACAGACTTGATGTGCTATCTAGATTAAGAAATAAGTAGTGGCATGAAAATATGCAATAAATGTCGGAAAAAGATTTATGAAATATACAAAGCAGACGAAGAAGTTTTACCGTGTAGTAGTCATAGTTTAGATGACTCTTTTAAAGATTCTTAATCATCCATAGATTATTTAAATAAGTTACTTGAACTTATAGGCGAGTCACCATTGAAGAAGAAATAGAGTAACATGCCTAGCAGCTATACAACTACAAAACTTGACAAAATAAAGTTAAGTTTAGAAAAGAGTTTGTTACCAGTATCAAACCAAGAAGAGCAACCTATCGTTGAAATATTAAAAGAATCAAAAATAATTCAACAGCTGAAAAAAAAGTTTGCTATTACAACAAAAAGAACGGACACAATGACAATTTTGTCTGTTTTACCAATGAGTTGGAGTGTTAAAAAAATACATAATGAGTTTGGAGTTAGCAATTAAATGGCTTGAGCAGTGTAAAAAATTGGTTAAAGAAAAAGGCATACTTTCGACCCCTAATCCAAAACCTGGGATATTTTTTAATGAGAATGTTGCCATACTGGAGAAAGATTTTTTACTGATGATGTTAGTAGAATGATGATTATAAAAATATTGTCTCCATTAAAGAAGGAAAGACCCAGGTACAAAATAGATTAGTTTTAGCTAATTTAAAAGAAATATGGCAGTTATTTAAAGAAAAATTCCCAACAATCAGAGCGGGCTTAGAGCGGAATACCGTGCAACCACAGGCAGTAGACTCTAATTCCTGTAAGGAAAAAGGAGTATTTAATGGTGATACTTCCAAAAGACCTACAATGAAAGGTATTTTTTCGTGACATTTTTTATACAAACGAAAGGCACTTCTGTAAGAAGCAGTTGAAGAAAAGTTAGCAAATGATGAGCACAAAACATTAACAATGTCATATATTTGTTTATAGTCAAAACTCTATGTCGTTGCTCAAGTCCCAATAAGAGACTAGAAGGAAGGAGGAGGACCACAAACAGAAAGTAATTTCTTCCACACCGTTGAAATGGGTGTGGTTCTTGATATTGTGCCAATGTACTGGGACCAAGATTCCTTCCTATTCTGCCTAAACACTCAACGAGCCTTGGCTCAAAGAATTTTACACATTTCTAGGTTTTCACAAATTTCACATTTCAATAAATTTCCTTAGCACTTTACGAGATACACGGAGAGCGTCATGACATTCATTGTTGCACCACTGAACTGGTGGACGTATTGGGTCTCGTCGACATTTTGGAATGTCGTTGTCCACTGCTGTAAGGAGTGCTTCCATAAAGGAATGTATTGCTAAATTGATAGGAACTTTATTATTATAAATGATGATAAAAATTCACTAGTGAAACTTGCCCATTTTGCTTTGCTCAAATTCCATCTGGGAAGGCAATCATTACAGTGCGAGAGGTTAAATGTAAGCTTCACAGGAACATGATCACTACTGTAGATGTCAGTTATAACAGACCACTCAAATATAATAGCAAGACTTGGGCTTCAAAATGAAATAAGCCGCTAGATCAGTTGATGAACCATCATTGAGTAGAATCAAATCCAAATTGGATCGAATCCTGTATATACGGTTCTCTCCAGAGCTGCAGGTATTTGATCCCCAAGTATGGTGGTGAAAATTAAAATCACCCACCAAAGAAATGTGATGGGCAACTGTCTGATCAGCTCAACCAGTTCCACTACTACAAAACTGTAATTAGGTGGCAGTTACACATAGCAAATTGCCATTTTGTATGGTGTAGTGATCATTATTGCTACTGCTTGCTATGAAGTCCTAAGTTTTACAAACGTTCCACAGATGAAGTTGTGTAGGAGAGGATTGCCATTTCACCCTTAGCTCCGTCTGCAGTGACAAAGTCCTTTAGAAAAACTGAAAACCCCCTCCAACTAAGAGAATGAAGTTGATATAGATGAGTCTCTTGCAGACAAATAAGTAAGGGGGATGCATCATGTACAAGATGAGGGAATGAACCTTAAGATCCATAATGCAACTTCTCACGCCGTTGATGTTCCATTCTGTTGTCAAACTATTTCTATTTAAGTTTAAATGGTAATTATATAGCAGAGCTGCCTCACTTCAAAATCAATTTTTAAAGGTTTTATTCGTCAAATAAATGTTGGAAAAATATTTTACTATCGAAAAAAAGTGTCGGAAAGATGATTACATAACATAATTTCACAAGATTACACAAGAAAATCTTAATCAGAGTCAAATTCTGCTGCAAGTTCAGTAGATGAGGAATTTATTGAATTTAAATGTATTTCACTCGTAATTCGCCATAAATGATGAAAACGAGTATTATACTCATTGTACTTTCTCTTAAACATAAATTCGGCTATATGGCCATGGAAATGTTGTTTTGAATTTCCATATCGCGGCACATTTCCTCGCACCTCCTTCCATTGATGTTCAATTGTCTGCGTATGTGCTTCAGTGTACGCATATGTAGGGCTGTATTATTATATGTCACGAAAGGTTTGGCCAGGTTGCTATATACAGTATATATATATATATATATATATATATATATATAACCACCTGGCCAAACCTTCCGTACGTTTATTGAAGTGAATGTCATGAGTATGAAAGATAACAGAGTTAATTTTTTCACGAAAAAACTACTTGTGTAATTGTATTATTGTATTATGTAATCATCTTTCCGACACTTTTTTTTTCGATAATAAAATATTTTTCCAACATTTATTTGACAAATAAAACCCATAAAAATTGATTTTGAAGTGAGGCAGCTCTGCTATATAATTACCGTTTAAATCTCTAGCCATATATGTAAGAACAAGTAGTAATAAAAAGAAAACTAATAACAGATTCTATAACAATTAAACTGGATTTGGACCTATATTATTCTTACCACCTGTCTGACTTGAAAAAGCATCAAGTGGTTTAATTTTAGTTTTTAAAGTCTCAGTGTCAAACTCCACAGCAACTACAACAAATGGAATGTCAGGTGTTGAAAGCTTCGGAAACCCATCTAAGGCCTAGTTTAGGTATAGCAAAATTTAACACCAGGCGTACACAAATAAAGTATAAATTATTTTAGTGAAATTTTATTCGCTGATTCATAATAATTTAAAACCAAAACAAAATAATAATAAAATTTAAAAATAACTATTGACTATTTCCCTTCCGTATCAAAAAAATTCAATAAGTCTAAATATAAGTTGAACCTTGATTTAACTTGTTCTAATCCACGCAACCAAGAGTGAAGTGCCTACACATCCCAGCAAGGATTTATTTATATAACCTGTTGAAAACATATTTGTAATAGCATATATAGGCCTAGACTAACTGATTGATAATATTATCAGTAGATAATATTTTTCATGCCTTTACACATTATTCCTAACAAAAGATTTATGAATTATGCAATATGTATATTCCTGATTAGGCCTACTGGCAAGCTGGCTGGACTGGACCTTGAAACTTTCTTGTTTGCTTTGAATAATTATTAATATAAAAGTAAACTAATGTCAATAGACTTGCTGTAAACCACTGACTTGCTTTTAATCAATGTATGTTTATTTAAATGTCTTGAGTTCAAAAGATAAGTCTACCAAGAGTTCATTAGCTGATTGCTGTGTCAAATACCTTTAGTAAAAGTTCATTTGTAATATTTTATACTATGAAACAAACAATATTTTTATTAAAGTTGTGAAAATAATATACATTTATTTGAAACCTGTTTAAAATAAGTTGAACTTTCAAAAACAAGGATGAGTTATTTCTACAACTTCTTTGGTGAGTTTAAAGATTGTAATAAAATTCTCATTAGATTAATTACTCTAATAAAAGGATAATAAAATAAAAGCGTAAATTAGTTTAATTTTGTTTACTTCAGGCCAAAAATCGACCTAAACCTTCCCCACAAACCGCACAAAAACTACTATTTAATCTTAACAAGACAGGATTGTAATTAAAAAGTATTATAATTATATATGACCTTTTACCAAATTTACCAATATTGATTATATTTTACTGTAGACAGAGAAAAACCGTAAAGTTAATGCTAATCATTTGTTAATTGTCTCAAATAATGTGGAAAAGAAGTGCTTAAGGTTCTTCTCCACTTTCCCCATATTAGATTCATCCCCCATAAGAGTAGTGTTAGACTTAAGAACTTATACCAATGTCAATTTTCATCCCAAAATTATTATTTAAATATCATGTGAATGTGGATGGGGTGTTACCTTTTTTTAAAAGTAGATGATATATTCATTAGGTTTTGAAAAAACGGAAGGAATATTTGTAAATGGCATTTCTATATCATTATTTTTTGTGACTTGGTAAATAATTTTAGCAAAAAAGGAAATCAATCAGTGTTTTATTATCTCTTAAAACAAATAACGTTTCACTAACTAACTTAAAAAATAGAGCAGATACAATGGATTAAATGAAGTAATGTACCTACAAGGCTCCCCTCACATCACTCAGATGCGGATAAATATAACTTTTAGCATTGTTGAGAACCTCTTTTAAAACATTACTAAAACTAACAACACATTAATTTATTGTTACGACACTTTACATAACCTCAAATATAACTATATATATATATATATATATATATATATATATATATATATAACTATATACTATAACTATAATATAACATAACGTCGATTATGCAAATTTAATTAGCAAATGTTTTCGGGTTTCTAAAAACATCTTTTATGAATTTAATTTGATTATAGTTTTGTGAATTACACTTTTTTAGTTACTTTTACACTATAGGCCATTCAAGAAAACCATTTATCAGTTTCTAAAAACATCTTTTAGGAATTTAATTTGATATTTTTGTGAATTTCACTTTTAGGTACTTTCACACTAAATTTAAGACACATTATTTTTGATTTTTGGCAAATTTTTTTGAGCTTCTAAAATCGTTTTCATGAATTTAATTCAAGTATATATTTTCGAATTATTCACTATTCAATTTAAAACATTTAGTTTTGTGTGGAGGAATACTCACAACATATACTTTTTTTTGTTTGGGTTTTTACTATGTAAAGCTTTAGCAAATTTCAATAATAATATTAGCTACTGGTACCTTCCTCATGACAATGAATGCAGAAAAACTAAGTCTTCAATATTCATTGCTCATAGAAACTCCTACATCTGAAACTAAAAAATGTCGGGTGATCCTACTCATAGTTTTATGAAGCTTTGTTCGGTTTGAGGATAGTTGAACAAATTCGTTTAATTAAATTAGAATCAAAATATTCCAAAGTAATTACAAATGCATTTATGTTTTAGTGAAACAGATCATGGTAAAATTAAAGCAACAAAGTGAATTAGAATCAAGATTTACCAAATCAAATAAAAAATGTAATTATCTTAATTCAACAGCTAATTGGAAAAATCTGATAAACCAATTAAATTACACCAAACTAATTGAAAATATGTTTATATTTTATATATCAGTTGACCACAAATTTAGGTACGAATAAAATTAGAACCAAGCCAAATACAATTTTTAAAGCCATGTTGGTTTTAAACTGAATAATTTCATGGCTATATATTTGAATACATAACATAACCTAAAGATTAGATTAGTGGTAGCAAGAATCACCACAAATAGACAAAATTGTCTTGAAAAGTAGGGAAATTTTATTAAGAAAAATACTTATAAATTAAATTGCATTCTAAATTATTACATTCTCTAATTAAATTAATGTTCTTTAAGGTTTCTCTTAAAGTTTTGTAAATAATTCTTAAATCATAATTTTCTCTTTTTTATTTGTCTGAAACATTGGGTTAAAACTTAACTGTAAATTACATTTAACAACAATTAGCCTAATTCAAAATGGGGAGAGAGAGAGAAAAACTATTTCTCGTGATTCTTCAATCATACATCATAATTATGTAATGTGCATGCAACATATAGTCACCTAGCCAGGCCTGTTATGTTTGTTAAACAGTAGGCCCTATACCAAAAACAAAAAGTTATGTTTAAACAGTAAATATTTCCAACAACATAATAAAACATTGTTACACAATATTGAACATCTGAAACACAAGTCTATGTTAATGTATATACTGGCCTACTAAATTGGGGATAAATTGTGTTTGATAAAATTATTTTCCTAGTGACCATAAGTCATTTTAATTCAGGAATTCATATATGGTTTTATTTTATAGACAAGATCTGTATTAGCTGCTACTTTATTATCTAGAATTTGATTTTCCAACATACATCCAAAAATTGGTAATTAGGGAGTGTACATGCCGGTTAAATTTAGTGGCAAAAAAATCATGAAATCATTTACTACCTACCTTAATTTGAAAGAATTAGATCATATTTGATGTCGGAAGACGCTTTTTAAGTAAAAAAAATACATTAATTCAATAGTAATGACAATTCTAAAAACAAGAATTCCAGGTATACCTTCATCCATATTACTACGTTAGTCAGGTTAGTGAATGTCTCATCGCTCGATGGTTATATTCATCCGCACAAATAGGTCTGGTTTAACCAGATATAGTATAGTAAAGGAACTACAGGTCTGGTAAGGTATGTGTGTGTGTGTGTGTGTGTGTGTATAGGTCTGGCTAGGTCAATATCTATCTATCTATCTATATACGGTATATATATATATATATATATATATATGACACATCTCTCTCTATATATATAAGTCAAAACCCACTGACTGACTAAATATTCATAAATGTTTAGATGTTTATGTATAAGATACAGTATCACATCACCATATGCAGCGTAACCTGAGCAGGATTTTGTATTTTTATATTTCTAATTTTCTACTAAACTATTGTATTTTGGTAGCCTAGGTCAAAAGTGTCTTCCGACATAAAATATGATCAACATTCTTTATAATTAAGGAAGGTAGTAAAAGATTTCGTGATTTTTCACCACTAAATTTAACCAGCAAGTACACTCCTTATTTATCCCAAAATTCAGATAGGCTACACCTAATTCTTCTTAAGAAACTATAATTTGGTAAAATTAATATAATGACACATGTACAGTAAAACTAGGCCTATGAAGAAAAATATCATATAAACAAACCAAAATTTGAATGCTAAACACTGCCTTCAAATTTTGGTTTTGTTTGTTTTTCAAAAGTCTAGTTTTAAGGTTAATCTGTCTAAATAGCTTATCCAAAATGCAGATTTTTCTTTAATCAATAACATAGTAGACCATACGTTTTAAAAATACATCAATTCGTCTAATACGGGTTCTAAGGGCAAATAACAATTCAAAATACACAAATATATTCATTCTTACATTAAATATAAAACAATGTGTAATCAATTTACGTCAAACTAGCCTGAAGGCCAAGACGACGTGTCCACCAATTCAATTGAAAATAACTTATAAAGAAACAATAGTCTTAATAATAACAGAAAAACTATATGTAAATACATTTTTCAAAATAAAAATTACCTTGTTTGTAGGTACTGAACGCAATCTCTTAAATACCAACTGTATGTCGTTCTTATTAGGAGCTTCGTCTGCCATTTTTGACTTGTTGTCGACGACCCGTCAACAAGTGCATTATGGGTAATAAATATCATTTCTCTTCTATAATTCTCCGCCTACTATATCTGTCAACATATTTTAAATCAATATACTTTATTATATTATGTGCTTTCCGTCTTAAACACTGTTTTTTGTAAACGTGACCATTATTTTACAAACTCAATTAGATAATAAGAATTATTTAAAATCTAAGGTTCAAGTTGTTATTCTTACACACAACGTAAAGCATATTTTTTTTGGTAGCGCTTAAAATCGCACACCATATCAAATAAAATCTATACTGTCTAAAATTAATAATGAGACGAAGACCATAAAAGAAAATATTTGATTGTAAACAAATAAATTTATATAATATAAAAGAGTTTTATATCCGGGAAAATAATATTCAGTACATAAATTCTTGTAATTTGAATGGAGTGGTAGTAATATTATAAATGCATTAATTGCATTCTGTATACTCTTTTTCACAACCTCTATGTAGAGCATGTAACTGAGGTTAGTAAAAATGAACTTATTTGTGCTTAATACAGCATATTAACTGGTTTAATTTATAAATAAATAGAATTTAAATAATAAGTTGGGTAAGTGAAATTAAAAACATTGTTTTATCTTCACCTTAGTCAGACTAATGTTGTGGATGTGATTATATTACTCTTGGCATTGGATTTTTAAGTGTAACAGAGCTTAATATAGTTTCTAGTTGTTTATTGTTTGCACATAAATAAAATATTAAAATGTCGTTTTCTTTGAAAAAACTAAGTATAGATCAATTGAAACTTGCAGGAAAAAGAATTTTTATACGTGTGGATTTCAATGTGCCTTTAAAAGATGGTAAAATAACAAACAATCAGCGTATTGTTGCAGCTTTAGATACAATTAAATTTGCTATAGATAAAGGAGCCAAGTCGGTAGTGTTAGGTTCTCACTTAGGTCGCCCAAATGGAAATAAGAATTTGAAATATACCTTGGCACCCATAGCGGAAGAGCTAAAGAAGTTGTTAAAAAAGGATGTAATTTTTTTACCTGATTGTGTTGGGAGTGAAACTGAGAAAGCATGTGAAGATCCAAACCCTGGAACAATTTTCTTGTTGGAAAATCTTAGATTTTATGTTGAAGAAGAAGGAAAAGGAGTTGATTCCACTGGCAAAAAAATTAAAGCAACTCCAAAAGCAGTAACAACTTTTCGTAACTCTTTGCGTCGTCTTGGTGATTTGTATGTAAATGATGCCTTTGGAACTGCACACAGAGCACATAGTTCAATGATGGGTGAGGGCTATGAGCAACGAGCATCTGGTTTTCTACTTAAGAAAGAGCTTACATTCTTTTCAAAAGCATTGGATAATCCTGAAAAACCCTTTCTTGCTATATTAGGTGGTGCAAAAGTGGTAGATAAAATTCAGTTAATTGGTAATCTCCTGAATAAAGTATCTGAAATGATTATTGGGGGAGGAATGGCATACACTTTTCTAAAAGAAATCAAAGGCATGAAAATAGGAAACTCCCTTTATTGTGCCGAAGGTGCAAAGATTGTTAAAAACCTTGTAGCAAAGGCTGAGAAAAATGGAGTCAAGTTACATCTACCTGTGGATTTCATAACTGCAGACAAGTTTGCTGAAGATGCAAAAGTGGGGCAAGCTACAGTTGAAAGTGGAATCCCTGATGGATATATGGGTTTAGATGTAGGCCCTAAAACAAATAATGAGTTTATGAAACCAATTGAACATGCAAAAGTGATTATTTGGAATGGTCCTCCCGGTGTTTTTGAATTTGATAACTTTTCTAAAGGCACAAAGTCTATAATGGATGCTGTGGTTGAAAGGACTAAAAATGGAGCCATTACTATAATTGGTGGTGGTGACACTGCTACTTGTGCTGCAAAGTGGAAAACTGAGGACAAAGTGAGTCATGTCTCTACTGGTGGTGGTGCCAGTTTAGAACTACTTGAAGGAAAAGTTCTACCTGGGCTAGCTGCTCTCACTGATGCATAAATTATGATCACAACACTTGTTATTTTTCAAATTTGTAAAAAAAAAAAAAAAATTCCAGTATACAATAACTACTGCAGAAGATGTATATGTTTAAAACAAAACAAAAATCAGTATTATTATTGTTAACTGTAAACAAAATGTTTATATGATTTGTGTTCTTTAGTTTAAAATTAAATAGGGCCCATTAATACTTGTAATAAGTTTTAACAACAACAAATAGAAATACTCCTAGAGGAAAGAAGGGGTAGGTGAAGTTAAAATATTCAACATCATTCTCAATATGCATATCTTATTGTATTATAGCTTTCAATGTAAGATAATACATAATGCTAATTAGATTGTCACTATTACATTAATTCTTCTGATGTTGAATATTATAATATAGTACATAATATATAATAATAAAAATCGATTTAAACAAAAATTTAACTTTTACATGATTGATTAATTATTTATTAATCATAAGACACTAACATATTAATAGTGTAATGGTATTCTAGCTTATATATAAATAAATTGATTTACATATCAATATCAAATTTATAACAAATTAAAAACACTAAACAATATTACATATTCAATTTTAACTAAATAACCAAGCAAGTAATTACAATAGATTAAATAAATTTAAATTGATAATTTGTACATTGACCTCAAAACACTAATTACATTTCTAGTAGAGTTTACCATGTACAGTATTACTTTTTAAATGTATTGATTTTACATCAAAAGCCACTGAAGGAAACTTATGGAATAGATTATCACGAAGTTATTGTTAGGAATACAGTCGTATTAACTTAATATGCAAATATAAGATAAAACAACCCCAAATGAAGTTGTTTTAATAATTTTAATAACTACAGTTTCGGAAATAAATATGCCATAATGCATTTTTAAACGAATTGCTAATTCTCACGACATCTAGTGGAAGATCCGCATAATCACGTTTACACAATGTAAATTAAACAAGAGCCTAAAAATACTAGAGTACCGACCAGATAACTTCAAATAACGTGATTCCCCGAATTTTAACATAAGCCTCGAATATACAATTTAGAGGCCTAAACTTCCATATTATTCAAATGAAATAACCCCGTAGCAAGATTAGGACTAAGATAGACAAATCAATCGAAATCAAACACAAATTTTCAAATATTTACAATGGCCGAACCGGACCAGAGCGTCATGAATAATTAATTATAAAGAATACGACTATCGCTTCGACAAAACAAATATGGCCTATGGATTAAACAGATATTTTGACGTATAAGTTGTCACCCGAACATACAAAGAAAACCTCGAAATAATTTAGTATTGACGATAAATACAACCAAAGTCCTATTTCAAAGATGGTGGAATAGACATATGTGACAGAAATCCCCTATCAATATAGTGGGCCTAATATCCCCAATAATAGGCCTATGTAGCCTACTTTCATAAACTTTGAACATTCATACACAAAAGTGGAATAATTATTTATAACTAATATCACACCAATATAACCATTTTCTATACAGGGTGATTCACGAAGTTATCCCCACACTTATACAGCTCATTCTACTAGTAAAAATAATGAAAAAAGTTCATATAAACATATGTCCTATCTCGTTTCGTTTAGCGTCTGTCTGTCTGTATGTGTTTTTTAGAAAAAAATTTCTATCTTAAAAATGGTTTGAGATATCAAGTTGAAACTTTTTACATTTAATGACCTTATTAGTGTGCATCTTAGATAAAAGTTTAAAAATAATATCATTTACAGAAACAAAATGGCGGTCATTTAAAATGTTCAAATTCTAATAACTTTAAAACGGGTGATGTTACAAAAAAAAGGCACGATACATTAAAAATAGCCCCTTTTAATACAAGCATTTTGGTACCTGGTTTATTGATCTAAGATAAGTAGTAACAGAAATAACTACGATTTCCCAAGTAAAGGTTTGTGTTTTATTCATAATTGCAACGTATTTTCAAAATCAAATCACACACAACATTAAAACATCTTACTTATTTCTGTTACTAATTATCTTAGATCAATAAACCAGGTACCAAAATTCTTGTATTAAAAGGAGCTATTTTTTATGTATCTTGCCTTTTTTTTGTAACATCACCCTTTTTAAAGTTATTAGGATTTGAACATTTTAAATGACCGCCATTTTGTTTCTGTAAATGATATTATTTTTAAACTTTTATCTAAGATGCACACTAATAAGGTCATTAAATGAAAAAAGTTTCAACTTGATATCTCAAACCATTTTTAAGATAGAAATTTTTTTCTAAAAAACACATACAGACAGACAGACGCTAAACGAAACGAGATAGGACATAATATGTTTATATGAACTTTTTTCATCATTTTTACTAGTAGAATGAGCTGTATAAGTGTGGGGATAACTTCGTGAATCACCCTGTATGTACTCAGAGTACTAAGAAACAAAGACTTTGTGAACAGTTGTGACTATATAAATATATATGAACTTTTCATAACCTCAGTGAGTAGTTAATAAGAGACATTTTCTTTTAATCTCATTTGTTTGATATTTTAATTTTATGTTCAAAACAATTTTATATATGTAGGTACCGATTAAGTTCGAATGAACTCATAATTTTATTATTGATATTTAAAGGCAATAAATGACTAAAACCTTTGTATTGCAAATGAATTTCATTTCTTAATTTTCATATGTTAATAAGTAAATCAATTTAATAATCATAAAATCAGCTTCACAACTTGTGAGTTTTTCATAATTTAAAAATCTAATTTTTTTTTTATCAAGGTAAATGATTATATAAGTTAATACTATAACAAAGATTACTAATGGAGTATTGTAGTTATAGTTCAGTGAAATTGTCTCAAGAGAGGGTGACAATGAAAAATTTCTCTAAACAGACATTTTTATTTATTTATTTTTTTTTAATCAGTAGAATTTGGGATGCAGATTAAGCCAAAATTAATGTACCTGCTCAACAAGTGGTGCAAGACTCTTTAAAATGGGTAAGAATTAACCGATTTTTGTGGTATTTAGCTTTACTTACATTTATTTCTTATTGGACTTGATGAAAATTAAATCGGTTAACGAATTTTAATTAAGGACTTAAAAACAATGATTTTGAGCCCAGTTGAGTGTAACTTGACTGACTTAAACCTGAGAAATAGGTTTTTTTTTGGCCGGTTTTCTTGATTAAAAAAAAAATCACTTACAGTATTTAAAAATTATTTTTGACCTATAACCTCCGGAACATCTTTCATGAGGTATACTTTAGTGGGTCCAATCATAAAGTTTGCTATTTCTTGCTAATAATAAATGTCCATTTCAATATATGAAAATTAGTCAAATTTTATTAAAACTAAATATGATCAAAACCTGTTTTTAACCATTTTGTTCAATCAAACTTTTTATCAAATTTTTTGATCCCACGTTGTTGCTAAGACTAAGCTTTGATTTGAGCCCTTATAGAAATTATTTTGACCATTTGGGCCTGAGAAATTGTAATTTTTGTACAATTTTTTACGTTCTTATGAAATATTTCGTCTTTTTAATATACAAATGAAATTTTTCGAGTGCTGGGATTCTCTTAGTCACAAATATTCATAGAAATTTAGATCATAAATAACATTTTAAATGATTTTAGAAGACGTTTGGACCAAAAATATTGTTAATTTTAAACTCCTTTTTTAGTTCTTTTAACTTAAAATTTTCGCATTTTTTACAAACGAATTAATTTTTTGTATATTTTAGCAAACTTTGATATAAAGACAAAGAATTAAAAAAATTTTAAAAACCAGGAAGAGGGGTTTCAAATAAATAGTTACAATTTAAAATCAGTATATAAGTATTTACCAATTTAAACAACAGCTCATAATTTTGGAAAGTAATGGTAAATGTTCAGGATTTCTTTGAAATTCTTCTTTGTTTAAAATCTAGAACAACTGAAAGTAAAACTACCTACAGGGACAAAAATAGAACAGTCAATTCTGAACAGCTTTAAAAATATTAGATTCTTTACCACGTAAAATTTAGATGTATATGGCTACTACATTCAATGTTACATATTTATTATTTACTCTGAACGAAATGGAAATTATTACTTGTTCTTATGTATGATCTGTTATACAGTACATGGCTGTAATAAATATTATGAAATAATAATTTATCAAATAAATTCAATTAATATGAAATGAATGTAGTTGTTATTAATAGTAATAATATTCATCTTGTTATATTGGTTTCTCATTTAAACTAATGTGATACGACTGTTTATGTAATGTATTAAACTTAACTTATCTTCCATTTAAGCAAACAAATTATTTCAAAAGATATTGGATTTAAAATGACACATTTCAATTTTGTTTCAAGACATAGTTTTCTTTCCATAATAGAACAGTTTGAATATTTACTGCAAACATTGGCGATCAGCTATCTAAGAAGTAAAGAAAGCTAATACTTCAATATTATACATAGACAAGCTTTTAGATACATCACTCAAAGTTTATAGAAGAATGAATTATTACAAGAACAGTGTAATGATTGGCCCTTTCCTCTTTTTCGTTCTGTCTCCGTATTTGGAACAGGAATTTTCGGTTCTTCGGGAGTGAGTTGAGAACTTTAATTTAAATTCTGTTTTGTAATAATTTTTAACCATTGAGCCATATATTGCATATACCAAATGTGTAAAAACACAAGTAATAAAGGCAATCGGAAAAATTGTATAGAGTTAGAATAAGGGAACGATATAAGAAACCAACTAGACAAAATTTACTGAATTTATTAGGTAACATATTGTGATTTCTTTGTAAATTTTGTGCTGATTCAAAATTGCTTCTCTAACGTATTTCTTGCTATAGAAAATAAGAGAGTTATATATATATATATATATATATATATATATATATATATATATATATATATATTATATATTTTTTAATAACATAAATATAACTAAAAATTAAAATGAATTACAACCAGAAGCCGGAATTTTAGTATAATTTAAAATGTAAGCTAAGTTCTTCATGGTAAATATGGTTGACACTAAAGAGAAAAGAAAATAAGTTGTAAATTTCAAAATGTTGGCAAACATTTAGTTCCTTCTTTAGTCATATATAATAAATAACCCACTTTATTCTACTTCACGACTAATATCAAAGTCGAGGCAGGTTAATGAGCGAATATACAGAAAACAAATTCGCATCCTACAAGTTCTTTGTATCAGTTGAATGCCGATTATATTAGTGAACCACATTTTAACATTACAAAAATAAACATTACAAGAATCATCTTGTGTAAAAAAATGGCCCATTTCATTTAACCGTAAACTAAATATAGTTGTATAGCCATATTGATATTTAAATGTTATACAAACAATTCAATAAATTAATCAATAAAATAGTATTCAGCAGTTAGTAAATACATTTTAAACAAAATACAAAACAATATATGGTAGGTCATAAAATAATTTTTAATAATAATTAATTAAAATATAACAAAATCTCCTTGGTTAAGGAAAATCGTAGTTTTTAAAAAATGCTGTCATTCAAAGTCTTAAACAATTCATAATTACTCTTTTTTCTTTAATTTTAGACATTTGGTTTACAACAACTGAAAGAATGTAACACCACTTAAAAATATGTATTTTTGAGAAATTTAAAATGATAGTAAAAGATCTCAAAAAAACAGAAAAATGTTAAGTAAAGATTCCGTTTTGAGGATGACAAAAAGTTTTATATTATAGTGATTTAGATGTGATCACTGTCAAGGTTCATTAGCATTTAAAAAATATTTCTGAACAATAATTTAATTTGATTTACGACTTTACCTTAAAAATTTACGACTTAACATTATTCTAAAATTTTAAATCGATTTTAAGAAAGACATTCTTTATTTTATGCTCTATTTTTTGGTAGATTTATCAAACAAGGAAAAAATTTGACCAAAATAGTAAACCTGATTTTGAATTAAATTAATTTTGGTTTTATAGTAGGAACTTTCTAGTTATTATGACTGTATTGTAAGTACAAATAATTAGAATCAACAAAACTCTAAAGGTAAATAATATATATATATATATATATATATATATATATATATATATATTGCTTTGAATGTTGTTATATCTATCTTATAAATTAGATATTTAAAAATGGCAAGCTCACAAAGATCATGAAAGAAAATCAGTTGAAACAAGAAAACAAAACATTAAAAAAGGTTTTAAGAAAGAATTATGATTAATATTTGATAAGCCAAAGTTTGGATATGGTAGTACAAATGATGGCAACACTGCTTAACGATTTTTTGAAATTTCACGTATTTCTGAATCTATAACTGGAGTAGAAGAAATCATTATTCATCACTTTTACATTATAATACAAGTTTCATCGGGTTATATTCTTAACCAAGAAAGATTTAAAGAATATTCATTGGAAAGAGCTCGTCAATTTGTTCAATTATTTTATTATACGTCTAACTCAGTACACAAATTTTATTCATGGAAATGAAAAAATAGCTTCTTCAGCTATTGTTCTTCAGCTTCAATGTTACCTATTGGTAATTCTATAAAGATTATCAAGAGTCTTGACACTTATATATTTTTTAATTCAGTGAAGATTTTTCGCATAAATACTCGAGAACAAAGACTTTGGACGATATTTTTTTCAAGATTTCTAGTATTATCAGATCCATATACAGTATATCAAGTTGTAGGCAACTTAGATCACTGTCGTCCGATCCAATAACGTTATTATTAGCTCCTCCCCAACAACTGTAAGACATGAAAAGATTTGGGGATAAAGAAGAAATTGTTTCAACTTCAGAAAATTCGACAGATCATGTTGATACAAATGAGGATTTTTTTGATGATAATTCTTTTCTTTTATAAAAAACTTGAATTTTATATTGTGACTTTGGCACAGGATTCAAATAAACAATTCCTGATACTTATTTTAAGTGTATCAATAGTTTATTTGTCAATTGTCATTTTTACATTTTCTGCATGATTGATAAATGTGATATTATTTTAATTAATATTTGCTGTTTAAAAACAATATCATGTTCTTACTGAAATTATATTTCTTTTATATAATAATTTAATATAAATAAATAATTTTTAATGATCAATATTTTGTTTGGATATTTCTTATGTTTGCCATATTATATACGTCATTTTGTATTTCAGTATTTCATAACCTTTAAATTCTTAATCTATGACTCGGAAAATCTCTGTTAACAAAATTTTTCTACTTCTGAAATGGCTATATTAAATCCTCCAATTGAATTTTGTAATTTTGACCCCAAATTCGTAATTAGCTATCACCCCCCCCCCCCAGCAACAGATTTCAGATGGATTTGTGCGCCGTTTTGAAGGTCTGAGTAATTTTAATCAAAATTTGGTTATATTAATTACCGAAACTAATGATCATGCTGTAGTTGAGGAAATGTAAACATGCCGCAACGGACAGAAGTTAGAACTGCTTCCCTAACTTATAATATTTAGCTATTATTGGAACTTGAATTAAAATTTATGAAAAGTTTTAAGGTTGTCACAGTATACTTTTCAAAGTGTACTTTAGATTGCTACTTCACAAGTTATTTCTATCTTGTCTCGTTCATAAGCTACGTGACGCTAAGTTTAAACTTTATCAAAAATTCTCAAAATAAAAACAAATTTTTATGTTTCACAATCAGAAAATCAATACAAATAAAAAAATAAAGAATGAAGTTTTTTGTAAGATTTAATAAATAAAAAGTTGGTTGATAAAGGATAACTATCAAACTGTATGAAACCAAAAGTAAAATAATTTTGAAAAATATTCTAAAACAAGTTAATTAGTAAGGTCAATTAAAGGGAAAAATATTAATAAAAATTAGTTAAAATTATTTTAGGGAGGGGAGATAACTTACGTAATAAAATCAGATGAATAATTAAAATTAGTTAACAATAAAATATGAGTAGGAAGAAAATTAGTGTTAAAATTCAGAAATTTTAATTTAATTAATCTAAAAAATCGCGATTGTAAAGAAGACAATAGTGCAGGTGCGAATATCCTCAAAGTACTGTATGTTACGTATGAGTTTAGCGGTGGTGGTGTAAACTTTGTTAGAGACAATAATAGTCAAACTGAAGCGACGTTCAAAATAAAAACTATCAAGGTGTCAAAATATAATTACTAGAACAATGGGTTCTGACAAGAAGTAAAATTTCTGGGAACAAGAAGTCTCATGAGAATCAATCGAAGTTCTAAAGATGCATCAAATCGCCAGGAATACGAAGAAAGTTGTCTGGAGGAAATCCGATAATCCTGAAGGAAGGACAATCCTGGGGGTTTCTATAAAAAAACAATAGCTAAAAATATAGCAATCATCAAAAGGCATTGCTACTGTGAAGCGGATTCAGGCAGCTAAAAAACGGCGTGGCTTGCAGAAGAGCCAACGATAACCAAAACACACTAATAAGGATAATTAACTGCTTTAGTTTAAAAAAGAGAATTAATCCTGAATAAATAAAGTAGAAACACTTAAATTAAATGAATAATTAATATTGAAGCAATTCCAGACCAAAAATGGAGGAAAACAGGAAGATTTGGAAAAAATATTAGGTACCAAATGAAGCAAGGAAAAGGGAAAATTGTTGGTACCAAAACATAATACTAAGAGGGAAAAAAAATTAATAGAAAATGATGCACGAAAAAATCATGATCTTCTCTCGTCTTAAAATTTGAAAAGTTGTAAGATTTTTTGCTGTCATTCCAATTCTTGAAAAATGTCAAAAACCCGCAAATAGAGGGTTTCTACAGGGTAGAAGTTGAGAAAATCAAGTCATCGAACAAAACCACGGGGCTTCGGGGACTAAAAAAAAATGCCGGGACGAAATTTAATAATAAAAAATAATTAATTAAAAAGTTAAAGTTAAAATCAAAAAAGCATAAAGAAAGACAGTCGAAAGAGTTGTAATCGTTTGAAGTAAAGAAAACTGTGACAGTAAAACGGGAAACTGAAATACGAGCCGTGGAGACGAGATACTCGCCGCCGAAATCGTCCAAATTCAGAAACAGTACTCTGGACTATGCCTAAGTCACCACAGGAGATATCAATCACACGGATCCATCTTCTACCAGGACCCTGAACTACGCATAATTCACAGGTGTGTCATAAACCAAAATTTCTGTAAAAATTATCTTAGAATTTTTGAGTTGGGTAGAATGTGTCAATTTTAAATTCATTTTCTTTTTATTAATAGTATTTTTCATTTTTACATTAATTTTCTTTCTATGAATACAATTTGTCAATGTAATATGATTTTGAGAAAAAAAGTTGCAAATTTTTAAATAATATTTTTTGTAAAAGATTTTTCATTTTGAAAGAAAATTGTTTTGTTCTTTATTTAAGGTCAGTTTTGCTCTGCGTCTAAGTTTAAAAAATTTAAATTTTGTTCATTCAAGAAAACTTATCAAGTGTGATTAATTTTATTACTTGTTTGTCATAAGATGTATGTTTTCTGTTTGGAGGATTTTTGATATATTTTGTTAGTTATAAATTTTTGAGTTAAAATAAAATTTGTTTTCTTTTTTAAATCACACTTGTGACGACTTCATCAATTTAACCAATAAAGCAGAGAAAGTAGAAGCTTTGCATAAATAACATAAAGTCTCAAATTGCATAATAAATAAAATTTCATTATTAGTTCACATGTAAACTGCAGATAAGTTGGGTATAAGATCCTACGCTCCAGAGATTACCAATAGTAGAAAATTAATAGTAATTTAAAGTTGAAGCTAGTAGGTTATTCGTAAAGTAAATATAAATACTAGAAGGTATTTGAATAAATAGGGGGAGGGGGTCTATCAAGTTCGGGCTGCTGAATTCGGTGAAGGAAACGCTTAGACCAGGCTAACAATTATTCAATCTAGAATTCCAGTGGTCTCTGTTGTTCTTTTCCGCAACAAATAAGCTCCCCGACCAGGATAAAAGTTTACACAGAGAATTATTTCATCCTAATTAATCACATTGGTAAGTGGACTTAAATAAATAAATAAAAGTTTAGAATAACTAAATAAATGTCTGCAGCAAACAGTTAGTAAAAACCATCATCAAATCAGATTACACAGTTTTGCTGAATCTTGTATAAAGATAATTTTTTAATAATTATGCACATCTCTACTTTAGGGACGAGTGATATCTGATAGTCCTCATAGAGGTGGATTTATTAAACAGCCTCCATTCGCTAAGCTCGTCTCAAGTGACACGGCCTTAGAGGACCTGGTATTTATTATCCAATTTTCTTGTAAGTTCGTTTCGATATTACAATTTTTGAAATTAATTAATTATTTTTGCATTAAACTACACCGAACACATTTGTTTTCTTTACCTGTTCATGTACAAGAAAGTCCTTCTATTTCGTGCACTACACAGAAAATTTTCTGTGCACCAGCTGATTTTACAAATAAGAATAAACATATTAGTTTTATGTAAACAGCTGATTATAACAATAACACATTTATTTAAGAGAGGTTAGTTCCAAAGTCTAAAATAAGAGTAAACATAGTGGTTTATGCATCTTTTGAGTCCTAAAAATTTCCATAATGGATTTCAGTGATGAATATAATGAGCCTGATATTCCAGATGATATTTTAAAACAATCACAAGAAATGACTACGACTTTGCTGCCAAGATAATCAAACAGGTAGAAATTGAATACAACCAATTTTGTCAATGGAAAAATAACAGAAATATCAAACGAGTAAGTGATGACGTGCTACTTGTTTTATTTATCAGAAAAAACCAAGCATACGAAAGCTACTACTTTATGGAGTAAATTTTCAATGTTGAAGAATTGCATTTCACCAAAATGTCAATGTAAATGTCAATAACTTTTCAAAAACAAACGCTTCGTTGAAACGTCAGAGTACTGGTTACACGCCTATAAAGTCAAAGATATATCAAAGCAAGTTAAACAATTCTTAAACGAAGCTCCTGATGAGAACTGGTTATTAACTAGAACAGTTTTAATATTTGGGATTTTCGA
Source organism: Aphrophora alni (assembly GCA_963513935.1). Lineage (NCBI taxonomy): Eukaryota > Metazoa > Arthropoda > Insecta > Hemiptera > Aphrophoridae > Aphrophora > Aphrophora alni. The sequence continues at coordinate 51,706,031 of OY740774.1, forward strand.
TTAGAGATTATCTACTACGTCTTAAAGTAAACGATATTGAGGACAACCGCAGTTTTATGGTGGAGTTTATACGTGATGGGAAAACTTACATCCCACGCTCATTCACAATAACAAATGATGGATGCAGTTTTAAACCATGTGATTTATATCGTAAATACATACGCCTAAGACCAAATAGTAATGGGAAATATTTTGCTCAAAACGTGGGAAACTATACCATATCTTCAATTCCTAGTAAGATTGCTAAATATCTACACCTTAAAAATCCAGAAGACTTGTACTGGACATTCTTTTAGAAGAACATCGGTATCTATTGTTGGTTGAAGGAGGGGAGGTTTATTGACCCTATAAAGGCATGGAGGATGGATGGTGATCATCAACAACAGCAGAAGCTTATATAGAAGACTCTGTGAGCCGCGAGGTAGAAGTTTCTCGAAAACTATTCAAAAATAATAGTTACAAGTGAAAAATTACACACAGATTACATCGAAGAAACCATTGAGCGCACTGATGTTTCTATGGGTCCTTCAAATACAGAATCAATGGGAGATATGTCTAGGCCTACATATGCAACACATCTCTCCATTAAGTAAAATGCACTACTCAGCAAAGGATTAAATATCCAAAATACACAAATTGTACTATTATTAATAATTTCAAATAGGATGATAATTGCTTAAAATAAATTATAGTTATGTATTGAGTTTAAATTGTCATTTTGAAATAAAAAGATGTTATGATTAAAAAGTATGTTTTTTTGTGTAATATAATGAAAAATATCGTACGTAACTCGCCCGGTAGGTTTTTCCGTGCTTGCACGAAAATCCTGCACTCGACTGCGCCACGAGCAGATGCTCGCACGGGATTCACCGGTCTTGTAACGTTGCCATTGCCATTGAGGAAAATGTATTATTTATATACTTTTTTTGTAGAACTGAATTGTTAAATAAATATTATATATTTCACACTTATTAATTTAAAACTGAAACGTGTTTAATATGGGAAAGTGCCTATACAATAATTAGGTTTTACCTATAATTAAAATCCCTAACCTAATCATATAGTTAAATAGATAATACATTTATCTAAGAAATTAAATATTTTGCTCCTACGTAGCCTACATGTACAAATTGTTTTTAATATACTTTTAAATCAGAAAACTACATATATAGTCTAAGCTGAGAACACTTTTATTTTTAAAAAGAATTGATTTGTTGTTTTGTTTTTTGTATATAAGGATAGTAAAACACAAAGTTGGTTTAGTCAACTACGATACCTAGTTTTCCATAGATTTTAAAATTTTCAATTTTCACATAACAAAAAATAGAGAAAGAATATCTATGTTTAAAAAATAAATAATATAATATAATATTCTCTTCTTATGATAGAAATGTCAGACTGTGTAGTTTTACTTTTTGTATATGGCTGTTTTTTTTTCATTTAGTTCAAACAGCTGTTTAATTTTGTAGTGAAAAGAAAATCAATTCGATTCTATCCATCATCTTGAATTACTCAAAACATAATTATTATGGTAAGAAAAATCTTTATAAGATCTAAATTTGAATACAGGCACTCAATAATATAACAATCATTGAATCATCTTATTAATAATTGTTATAACAACTAGGCTGCTCTAAAGATCCTTTATTCACCCTTGACTGGTATGATTAGCGTTGAAACTGCCATGTATTGTGGGTTGCATTGTTCTACATTGCTGGGATCTCGTCGATTTTAATGCGGTTTTGATTTTAATGCGTCACAGATATGATTTTGAACTAATTTAAAACAATGTAATGATGGTCCTTCAAAAAATTGTATTAATTTCTAAAATTTCCTTACTTGTTCATAATCATCATATGTTAGTTAAAAACTATAATTTCCTATACCTTTTTTGGCTCAATATTTTCATGCACAATCAGTAACATGTTGAGAAATAGTCAATTTTGAAATTTTATTAATATGTCAAGTTTCAATACCTGTAGCACTATTTCAAACCTGTCTTGTATGTTACAGATGCCATGCATTATATCACCATTTATTTAAAAAATTTATAGCAACTCAAACTTTGAGATCTTTTTTCTTCTTATTGAAAACTCCTCGATTCCCGATTGTTCTAATTTGATTGTATATAAAACTTCAATCCAGTTAATTTTCAGATTAAATTTTTGTTGCGACAGATATTTTTGTTATCTGTAATTCATGGCAATGAGCTACAGTTACTGATATGAACAGTTTGCTCACATATGTTGGCTCAATCAGATGGATTGAAAAGACTATGTAGAGAAATGTGCACAGGAAAACTAACTCACTTATTCAAGTTTGTGGAGTGGGGCAGTATAAGAGTATATAGTTCTACTGGCCCACACTACATTCTTGTATTTGTCAAAATAGTTCACTATTCTATTATAAGCATGTGTGGTTTCTTTATTTTTAAATAATTAATATTGTCAGTTTTAGATTCCAATGATTAATATACATTTAAAAATACCTTACCTTAAAAAATAAACTATGTATTATGTGTTGAGTGTAGCAAGCACGATGGACCATTTTTAGTCTTCTAGTCCTCTCACCTTTCCTATCAGGATGCTAATCATATGAAGGCTAGGTTGTCTCTATTTTATGGGTATTTTTCTTCTTTTTTTAAGGTGATGATGACCGAGAGTTTTTTGCTTTTGTACAATAAGGGGAAAATTGGTTATGTGGAAGAAGTCAAGTAAATATTGATTTTGATATCACCATATCTAAAAAGCTCTTGACCGTGCAGAAAAGTATAATATATGTGTCCCGTGTTTTAGAAAAGCCTAGACTAGTATTTGTCAAACTGTCGATTATGAGCTACCAGTAGTTTGAAGGAAGATTTGTGGCTCAAACATGAATATGATAACAAATACAAAAAGAAACTCACTGATGAATATTTGGACAGTAAAAATCTTTGTAATTGGCACTCCTTTCTATATATTTGAGGTTTTCTTTTACAGCATCCTTTCTAGTCCGACAGGTACCATAAATTATAGAATTTGAAAAGGATTCAGAGATGGTAACTCTTCCACTTCTAGTTGATATCTTCGCAAAGTTCTTGGTCATTTAATAGCTACAGCCTCACAGTCTATTAATAAAAGACTAGAAGTTTTCTCTTGCGCCTCACCATACCTACATGTCATCTGTTAGGCCAAATTTTCAGACATATCCTTTGATCATGCCACACCCAATAAAGAAACTTGTTAGTATTTTTAGACTATTTTTACATACTTGTACTAAAAGACTAAGCCACGCACGAATATGCAAGACATCATCTAGAGAATACGATATGTGATCAAGGACGCATGGAAATGATGTAGTACAGACTCAGAAAGGAGAATCAAAGACTATGAAAATATTTCGACTCTGCGATTACCACATCAGCAAAAGTAGAGTACTTAAATATTGCCGATGGTCCAAGGAACTGTTAGCTTCGTTTGTAACACAATATGATCTTCGGAGATAAACTTCATTTCACTTTACATTTTACAAAAACCTATATAAAAATTCATTAGGCGTTTAAAGGCATCTTTTTTTTTTTATTTCACGGATAATAGTTTTGTCTTTTATAACTCAAATGACAGAATTCTGCAGAATTATTAAACTCTTTTCTTCAAAACTAATATCTTTTTTTTTCATTTATAACGTAAAATTCACGTAAGTTTAGTTATCACCAATGTTTATAAAATCATTGAGTAATTTAACATATATGATCATAATCTACTTACTTTTATGAATTGATTCCATTTTGTTAAAGATAAATCTACGAAATTTTATAACTATTTAAACACAACTATTGTTTCTTTTCCTGCGTGCGAGCCAGATGTTGTTCGAGCAGCGGTCGTTATTGTCTAAATTTAAAAAGCAGGTATAGGGTATAGGGGATCTGACCCTAACATTAACAGATCCGAGACTCAGAATATTACTCTAGCCAACCAACAGTAAAAATTCCCCAACTAGAATCTTTATTTTTTTAATTTTTCGCCAGCTTTTTGGGATTTCTGCCCCATTATGCGGCGTTCAAGATAATTTTTTTACTTTTTGACAGGTAACTCTAAAACCAGCCCATTGTAGAGATATGGCGATCAATATTTTAAGTCTTTAGAGGCTAATTTAAACAACATTTGAACAAATCTTGTAAGTTTTGTACATTAATATTTGAGTTACAACAGAATGAAAGGGATGTCTGTAAATGTGACAAAAATAAGTCCATAATATATCTAATTTAATTAAAATCAGTTCATTTTGATTGGGTTAAAAGTCGCTCCACAAACAACAGACAGACATATCATTTCAATAGACTTTTATTATATGATCTACAATGTGGAGATCTTAAAATTGTTCAAAATTGAATTATTTAACCCTCTATAGTTCGTTCAAGTGAAAAGATTAAATTAATTAACATTATTTATGTTCGTCATCCTCAAAATGACAAGAAACAGTGTTTAACAAAATTTCGTTGAAAATGATATTTTAAATTTTGTTTGTCATAATAAGATTAAATATTTGTTCTAAATTTTTAAAAAAAAGTGTTATAATAATTATTATATTTATGAAAATTTTTAATTATTTTATTAAGGATTTCGTATATAATATTGCCATAAATCTCTGTTACTTTATCAAAATAGCACTTTTGTTGTTTTATCTTTTATTTTTAAAACATTTTTTTAAAGATTAACAATCTAAAAATTAATCAGATTAAAAATCTATGAAAAAAATAATATATATAAATGAACTTAATACTCTTTTCAAAAGTACCTATGTCATGAAAGATAGTGTATCCATCACCTAAGATTAAAATATATATTTAACTTTTGCCATTTATAATAGAAAACACTTAAAAATACTTCTTCGTAATTTAGAACTTTGTTTTGTCTTAATAATTATAACTCTGAAAATTAGAGTAATTTAATTGAGTGATTAGAGTAAACATATTGGCTTAAATGTTTGCTTTCTTTTCGTTAGGTAAGATAGGTAGTAAGCTATGAACTAGTATTGGAAATATGATATAACAATTTTTGATATATCATTCGACCTGCTTCTTTACATTGCTTAAATTCACTGGCGTTGGGAACTTTACCAATAGAAAATATGATATTGTGATTTCGTCAATGATAGGAAATGATAGGACCAAGCATGTGTGTAAATTGAAAGTAGATTTGAAAAAGTCTCTTCTTAGCGAATTATGAAATGAATATTTTCCGCGAATTTCGTGTATCTAAATACTGTAGTAGGGTTTGTTTGGTCTGGACATTGATGAAATAGTCGGGACATTTGATTTTATACAGAGTGGTCATAAAGTCCTCCTTTCTCTACTTTTTACACAGCTTTCATTACATTGATTACGGGCTAAATGAAGTTTGTGTATAATTTACTACGTTTTGTGATCTGTTAAAATTTTCGACCGCCATCTTAAATTCGTTATATTTGATTCAATTTTTTAAAAGCAACTTTGTATTTTAATACATAATTTAAGATCGTATCCTTGAGTTGATTTTTTCAAGCTGAGTTCAGTGGTATAAATATTTTTTGTTATATATCTTACCTATCTTCATTTATTCATGAAAAACCATTTGAAATGTATATAATTAGACTTTTTTTTTCTTTTTCGAAAACTGTATTATTAAATGTTGTAAACCACTTGAGACGATGATAGTCCATGCATAGCGTTATGTACTATTGAAGTTAATCAAATTTCTAAAGTAAAAGAAACATTGAATTTTAAATCAAATTATTTAAAAATGGTCGGAGTCTGATGTTATCAATTTCATCAATTTTCAGAATGAATAGGCCTATTTTGAAACCACTTTACCAATGTACCATTTTACCTTTTAACCGAGCTTAGAAGTTTAATTACAGAAAATCCCTTCTTAACTAGGAAGGAATTTAGCGAATTTCACGTATTTATGTTCAGAGTTTTAGGTTGGACGTTGGTGAATCAGTTAGGATATTTGTTTATTGTCTCAGGATTTCCAAAACAACATTAGTTAAGATTTTTTTGTCTGTCTGTCTCTCTATAACATATATATGTATTACCAAAAATCATAATTGTTCACTATATGCCTACTTAGGGTATATTGTAGGGGACTTAGTGTGTACATTGTAAAATTCACTTCAGTGGTAATTGTTTAAGACAACGGCGAGTGCCAGAAACATGTAACATTTGAGGATGATAACTTAGTCTTTGAAATGTCGTATATACACGCGAGAGTAAGTGAAGAGAGTGAATTATTTTTGTCCTCCAGAAAAACTACTCAAACAATTTTCCAATTTTCTTCAAACTTGTTTAACAATTTTAGATTTCAAAGATTTCAGAAAAGTTCTTTAATCAGTGAGTATATAAATTTTAAAGTGTTGACTGTACAAATCATTAAAAAAAATCTAACTTCAGTTAGATTTGATACTTTAAAAAAAACTATATTTCGTCACGTAATAAAACTTTAAAAACACCAAAATACATTTTGAAGTAAATTTAAGCTATTTTTGTTTTTTAGAATATTAAAATAAACAATAAATTACATCGGGTCTTTGAAACATTGTGGACCATGTAGCATACTGTTGCATGCGTCGTACAAAATCTTGCCATTACACTCAATAAAGCTTCAACAGTGTTTTACAGCATATGAATAATTTGACAGTATAGTTCTTCGTTACGGTTCAATAATAGAAGAATTTAGTTTTTTATGTATATCGTCTAATCATTATACAATTTTAATTATTATTATATAAATTGCAATGTTTACTTGTCAATAGTGAAGTTATAAATTACTATCTAGTGATATTATTAACACCTCGATAAAATAGTTTAAAATCTCAATATGCCTATCCTTCAATTACCTGTGAACCTCCTTGTACACAACGTTGACTATCCAGTCATCTGGCTGTAGGACGATCAAGCTATTAGGTGAATTTCTAAAAACGGATTCTCATCTTTAGGTGTTGATTTGTAGGGATAACTTTTGTAAACAAAAATTGAGTCTGTATCTATCTCATCAGACATAACAGACATTGAGAAATTGGTGAAAAATACATTTTATCCAATTTGACACCAAAAAGGGAATCGAATTGCGAAAATGTAGAACCCTATTTTATTTCACAAAGTGTGTATATAAAATTTTATTTGAGCCCGTCTTGCCGTTTAAGTGCGAAACAGTAAATGACAAACTCACGCCCAAATTCAGATTCGTCCCGTTAGGGATCAGATCTTTAATCTTCTCTCTATGCATTTGTAAGATAAAATTAAGGCGATATCTCATCAGGCGTAACAGTTTTAAGCAATCTGTGAAAATATAGTTTTCTCTTTTGCACCCCTTCCGCCTTATTATAGAGGTTGAAGCATCTCAAAACTGTTTAGTGTCCATAAACACCCTGTTACGAAATTATGTTAAATTTCAGCATTCCACATGTGTGGGAAGGTGGCGAAGTCAATGAGTGAGATATTTTGCTTTTTCCACGAGTAATCTCCAATTTCGGCTGAAGAGTCCGCAGAAGACATTCTCTTAGAGTGTGAGGCGTTAGGACGAGCCAGGCTATACTCTCTAGGCCCTCCGGGGAAAGAGAGGGAAACCATCCTAGATAACCTTATTGGTAGTATCTGTTCCTTCATAAGGATGACAGCTATTACTGAGTGGGTGTAGGAAGGAATTTGGGGCGGCAAAAGATCTCTAGGTCGACGCCGGTGAGGCCTCTGAAGGAGGCTTTCACAGCCCACAACAGAAAAAAAAAAAACTCCAATCACTACGGCCGTGTTAGTAATAAGGAAAGTTAAAAGAGAAATGGAAAGCTTTGGTGGAAGAGATACTAGTTTATTAATGCCCCGTTGCTTCGAGATGATTTAATTAATCGCTTGAATGCAAAACGTGGTGTTATTTTGGGAAACTTTATTAGAGCGAGTAAAGAAGATTTTAACTACAACTGAAACGTTTCGATACAACAATGCCAGACTTCCTTACTTCAATCCTCGACATCCTCTTCGTAGTGTATCCAATACAAAAATTAATTTTCGTATACAAACCACTTACCCTTTTTCTGTAGCGATGATCAATTCGTCTTTGTGTTCGTCGAGGAGTGCACATCATATATTTTTATTTTTAGTCAAGTCCACTATCGACTCATATTTTGTTCGCTATAATCTGACCTTCGAAACCATTGCAGCAATTTACTTTTCCTATAGTTTTTAATGACGGACAATATTGTTCCGTTTATCAACTTAATCACCCTCGGGCCTCATTTTAGTGAGTACGAGATTGGAAATTCCGACGGAATCTAGTTGGATCTAAACTTTTTTCTTGTAGTCTTGGGTTATATAAAAGTGGGTTTATCTTTAGAAACACTTCTGTTCCTTCCAAACTAACCTTTTATGTTATGGGTAAATGGTAGGTCGCCTGCAAGGTCGATGTCCCAATAGCAAGCCTCCCTCCAGTTACAGTATTTATTTATAAATATCGGGACGGGATTTCGACAGTTAGTTATGCTACCCATGTTATTTAGTTTGTTAATCACTTATCTCTCGTAACGTTGTGCTAACAAGTCTATTAAATATTTTAAGCGAAATCATAAAAATTTGTAAACTTCATTGTTTTCAACCGTGAAAGACCAATCATACCATATGTTTATATTTTCTACTGTTTTTTTATTATTCTTTACAAAACCTGGCATTCAAGTGAGCAGTTTTATTCTTAAATTTTTTAGTGACCAGGGTCAATTATGTATTTCGACCGATCGCAAATCATGTAAGTATTTATTTTTTGTATTTTCGTTACTATTTTTGTAGGGATCAGTTTTCATTAACCTAGTTTTGTAATTACATCTGTAATGTAAACACGTAGACGATACTTTCCTGTTGGCGCCACCATATCCAAGCAGTGAGTCCTGGTTTAAATCTATAGGAGGGCGGGAACATAAACTTTATGTGATTAAATTTACCTAACTTTAATTGACTTTTCACTTGGTTATGGTGGTTTTAGGTCTCATTAGTCTTACAGCCATGAAGTATGGATGTTAAGCAAATAATATAACTTACATAAGAGCATCATATATTCAATAAAGTTCAAAATAAAAATTCAGCATTAAAAATATCCAAAATCTATAATAAACTAATTCGTTCGGGTATGTTCATTCCTTCAATTTAGTTTCTTGTTAAGAGTTTTTTCATTTCGAATAAAAGTCTCTTTGCAGTACCTATTCTTTAATTTGTTATTAAATAAATTATAATGATTTTTTTTCAGTTGTTAATTGTTCTTGTTATTTTTTAAATCTTATTTTTCTAGTTAAGATTAATATTAATAAATATTATAAGTTGTGGTTAATTTCCTCTTGTAATTTAATGTATTTTTCAAAATTTAATTTTTAGTAAAATTGACTTTTAGGGATTTCAACATTACAATGTTATTAAATAGTCATTTAACAAGAAAACAATTTATCATAAAAAACACAATATAGCAGTTTTTAATTAATATTAGTGATATCGCATCGAATTTTAAATTTACATTCTATGTAATTTCGTTTTAATTTTTTTCATAAATATATACATTTTTTACAGGTAGAAATATGAAACATCTTCAATTTCTTTACTAGAAACTTTAATAAAATGTTAAATCGATGTTTGTCTTTATATGTTTATCACATTTCTTTAGAAACATAACATAATCCACCTTTGATACCATCATTTTTACAAACAAGAACCTATCGCTCTTTATACAACTAGTAAATCTCTCCTTTTCCCACTATCAGTTCAATCTTTGGTGTGACTTTCTATTTAAACAAATTTTAATCAATTATAGTAAAAACAAGTTTTGACACGTACTTAAAAAACCTACTTATAATATTTACATCATTTAAATCTTTCATATTTTATCCTGCTTGATTAGTTGTTCTTATACAGAGTGTTGCCAAATATCGTACCAAAACTTCAAGAACTTATACCTCACATTAAAACCAATGAAAAAGTACATAAACATATTTTTTTAAATCCTTAGTTTTCTATCTACTGTAGCTGCCATTTTGTGTTTTAAAAAAATTCATACTTTTTTTAACGGTAAATGATAATTGAGTTGAATATTTACAAGAGACAAAATATATTCCTTTTTTTAACAATTGTTCCGAACTGTAATAGTGTTTTACTTGTGATTTTCACGCGGATTTGAGTCACTAATCTACACTTTTCAATAAAATTGTAACATCGAATTTTTACCCATCACATAATACATTACATATATGTTAAAAAGTATTAAAGAACTAAATAAAAGATAACAGCGTTAATTGATTTATATCTATTAGATGTTGTAGATACGGAGTCAGAAAATTAATATCGGTCTAAACTAAAAAAATCAGCTTAGTAATTAATTGTCTTCTTATTATAACGTTCTTTGCTACAAAATAGGACATTCCAATATGGATGCAAATAAACATCTCTAATTACTCTGTGCTTAGAATAGACATGATAGTGTTGCCATTTTATTCTCTTTAATACTCAATCCCCACACTCGGAAGAGAAGTCTTTGTATTATTGTTGTTTGTTATATTTCACATTTATTTAACTTATATAATTTCTTATAAATTAAAAACAAGATATCTAATTATATTACAAGATACTTCTATAAATTGTTCTTGTAAAACGGGATTTCTAAATTAGAAACCAAAGGTGGAGATTTTTGATTTTACCTCTTACAGAAACGTAGATATTTTATGGTTACTAAAAAAAATTTTAATTGAAGTTTCCCTTGGGAGACAATTGAAAAGAAATTGTAACAAAGCTGTACATCGGAAACTGGTTTGCTAGACGCGTTTTTATGGCCTCGAAAGATCTAGGCCTGCTAGATGGCTTTTCATAGCCATTAATGTTCTGGACCTGCTTAAAAGGCTTTTCACAGCACTGAAGGATCTAGGTCTACTAAACGACTTTTCATTGAGTGTTCCTATTAGGTTTAGAATGTGATTAGCTCATACATAGGCTATCTCGAATAGTTTCTAAAATGGTAGGTTAATAAAACCACATTCCGTAGGCTATATATTACATAAAAGGCGTTGCAAAATGATATTCTCACCTCAGTTATAAGAATTTTCCTCATTAAATAGTTAAGTCTTGCTGAATTCCAAGATGGTTAAGTAATGCCAGCCTGAAACTGCGATCTTGACATACGATAAACATTAGTTTTAAATTTAGCCATTAAACATTGTCTGATGCCGAACTCTGTCTTGCCTTGGGGGAGACAACTTTCTAACGAGCTTCCGAAGTCAGAAATAATCTTCATTAGGAAGTGTCCGAAAAAATATAATAAAACAGTCTAAAGATTTTGGTTTAGTATTTGTAATATTAAAATTTAATGTTTCAAAATAGATTGCTTTGATTTATGACTGAATTTTGTAGATGACTATTATTTTCTGTATCAAACAAGTAATTCTATTGGTTCAAAAATACCGATTCTTAAACATATAACTTTATTATCTAGTTTCAGACTGCGACGATTATATTTTTATTTCCCAACGAGATTTAGTGGGCCTTCGAAATCTTGTATTGGTGATGTTTTTAATCAGTTAGTAAAAATACTTTTTTCAAAGCCACTATCATTGATTTGGGTGTAACTGATAATTTTTGACTTTTTGTACCACTGTTGGACGTATTATAGCTCTTCTCTTCTTAGCTATAATAAATTTAATTATTTTTACTTAAATTACCTATTATTTAAAAAAATCTTGTTTTGTAAAGGCGATAAAGCTCTATCATCGCCTTGTAAAAAAACAAAGACCTCTAACCCTAGAATACTCAATAGCGTCAGGGTGGAACAGAATAAGAGAGATTTAATAGGAAAGGTATTTAACCCACTCCCTTCAGCCAGGTCCCTCGGTGAGCGTCTAAGGGTAAAATGATCTATTAAATTATTCAGATTGGACTAACGAATAAGTCTATGGTTCTTTTATTGATATTTTTTAAAACTTGTATTGAAGAAGTAACGACAGTTATTACATTTAATAGGTGTAAGTGATGTTTGTAACCTTGGGTAACTGAAGCTCTCCGATTGCGCATTGATAAATAGAAGTTGATATTTTAGGAACTTAAAAACCAACCATATACTACAAACTTAGGAAATTATTTTTAGAAATATAGAACCTTTCTTGTAGAGGATATTCGTGAACAAAAGAAATGTTATTTAAAGCTCAATGAGGAATTGTGAATTACATAATTGGTAGTAATTCTATATCTCAAAAAAGAAATATTAATAAAATATTATTTCAGAACATAATAATTGCGTACAAAATGTATTAAACTGGACATATTTTTCATGGGGGTTGTATCAAAGCTCGGGGGTGACTCAACCATCTTACCGGTTACAAGTAGCCTATGCCAAATAGAGTGATTTCTTTTCTTTAGTTTCAAATAGTAATTCGCTGTTTCACATCTACTAGCCCAAGAAAAATAAAATTCTTGGTCTAAGAGTAAAAGTCCATGAATTTACGGGCATCAATTAATTATACAGGCTGTATGTATTCCCAATTTGTCAATACTTACTCATATTTATAATGAGTTTTGAAACTGAGAAATTTCCAAATCTAATGAAAACGGCAATATAGTAATATAGTGGTTATAATTAAATAAGTGGATTATTTTGATTTGTATAACTTCAATTATTATAAGTTATATTTCAGTACATTTTAATTGCATAACTAATTTCTGTTAATAATATAAAATTGTAAAACTTGAAATTTGTATTAAGGGTAAGGGAAAAATATGATATAAGTCTTCAGTCCTCTGTCAATAAAGTTTTGTTGTAAAATTCAATTCTCTTTCTCCTTCTTTTCAAATGGGAGGAACATTCTCCTTCTCCGTTTTGTTCATGGGAGGAACGTAAATAATGCAAAAATAGTAACATTGGTTATATTTTGATGAAATTACATTTGTCTAATTAAATTTAAACTAGAATTAAATTTTTAATGCTATAAAATTTCTGAACTAATATTTTTTTAATTCTCTTCCTCATTAAATATGCGTATAAAATGATGAATTTGAGATTTTGTTAAAATTTTCATTCTCGGACCCCAAAATACTAGTTTTCGTAACAATTAATGGAAGAGGAAAATCTATTTTACAGATTTTTGGCACACTCTGTACTTTGAAATGTTAGTACTGAAACGTTAAATAGAAATTGCCTTGATTATGAGTAGTTCTGTATTCTATTTAGTAGTTTCATCTTCACACAGGCATCGTCAGGCGTAGTACACACAAGACTAAAAGAATACAGAATTACTCTTGACGAATATGAAAAAGGTTCGTTATTTAAGATATGATTTAAGTTCAGAATGTAGGTGTATTGTATAACAAACATGTTATTATTACGTCATTAATCAATGAGTCCCTTGTATAACTCGCTGTATACAATCAGTATTGCTTGAGGTGAATAAAAGAATTTATTGCATAAAATGTATGATGATCGAATGAAAGCATGCATATATTTAATATATTTTTATTTTATATAGTTTTATTTTATTTTATTCCAATAGGTTTACAAAATTTAGTTGTTTTTATTGTTAAAAGAAGTGTTATTATTATTTTGTTAGATATTTTATGTAATATTTCATCAAAGTTATACATTAATAATTAGGGGTTTTGTTTTATAACATAATATTTATTTGTCTTTATTCGTGTCTCTTCCTCTAGATAGACGGGTTCTTTATCTAAGAGGTGGTGTTAGGACTATGTTCCTCCTCTACCGCTTAACCCCGTAAGAAAAAAAAACACAATACGAACAAAATTAAGATACAGAAATTAAACAAAATCATAAAAAACACAATACTAATGAATAATACAAAAACAAAAATCAAATAAAGATTATAACCAATTAAAATTGATAAAGATAATTAACACCACTATAACACAAACAATAAAAATATAAATTGGTAAAAAATTTTGGCAGTTTAAGATTGACTAAGGAAACAACTTCTAAAAACCAACTGGTTATCCCGTTTTCGCTCTTAATTCATTCATCATACATGCTTTACAATGAAATCCTTTCATCACACACCAAGCAACATCACGCCTAGTTGGTCTATGTAATAAGCTTTAAGAGTTTAATAGTTGATGAACAAGGTAGGCATGACTTTGAATAGATTTGATCAAACCTGGCACGAGTTCTACAAGTGATTCACGAATACAGTAAAGGATTTTGTTATGCGTTTTAAATAAACTGTTTCAAATGAAATATATAGACTAACACCAAGCTATAAATTAAAAAAAAAAAAACCATGTTCAATCATTTTGAGCACGTCACAATTTCTTAGCCATTTCAACAGTTATATCAATGCCACAGGATGTAAAGTTATGTACTATTAAGATTTTACCTAATGTGAAGTGGTAAAATAATCTTCCATTTTCTCTGTCGTTAATCTGTCCCACAAAATTTGTTACATTTTTACCCTACTCTGAAACGGTGTTTTCAGTAGTTAGTTTAAAGAATGTGTTAAAATCTATTATGTCGATTAACCAAGTGGAAAAAAATACTACCTGTATGGACCTTAAAGTATTTTATTTTATTTTAAAATTTACTGGATATTGAAGGATTGTTCATATTATTTCATAAATTTGCCATCATTTGTGCAGATAAAAATTAATTCATGTCGTTTCGAGAGTAAGGATCAACTCTTGTTATCAAGTGATAAACATATAATGCATGAAAAAGAAAACATAGCAGCCTAGGATTTTGTTAGACACTAATAATGTGAAAAGTAAACTCTTTCAAAACTATGAAGATCAAACTAACCGCGACCAAGAAAACCACAAGTCAATAGATGTCAAACATCAAGTTGAACCAAAAGTAAACTGTGCAAAAAGAAAACCAACAGTTCACCCAATGGTTTGTACCTAACAACCTTTACAACCTCTCTCAATTGTTTAGTCTTATTTCTGCACTGGTTTGACTGACCATAACTTTATCCATTGATATCACATGATAGGTAAAAACACGCATATTCATTTGTTTACTAGTCTGTTTAAACTTCACAGACTGATGCCATCAGCTAAACCTAAAGTTATTATATGTCATTTTTGAAAATTTGAATATAGAACAATATATTTATGTATATTTAACCTCCTGGTCTACACGGTACTAGATCGAGTTCATGAAGAAGTTATGAACTTGCCACAATTGTATTGGGATACCAGAAGGCAAATGGAGTAATCTATGGATAAGCCGTTAAAACTTAGAAAATATATTTTGGGTTTTTGTTTGGAATTTAGTATACAAAAGTGAAAAAGCAAAAATTTACTTTTCTACTTTTTGATACATATTATGGTATCAAACCCAAATATGTATTTAAACCCAATTTATACAAAGACGTATATTTTAGTGCTGATTTTTAAAAATGTATAGTTTTTATCTAATATTTAACAACAAAATAACTATCATAAATATAGTGGCTAAATTACACAAGAAAAAACGTAATGACGCACGATATGAGTCTTTTTGTACATATACAAATGTTTGCAAATTTCAGAATAAATTAATATCATTATTAAAAAGATTTTAAATAATCCTGTAAAGTTTTATCGAAATAGTAAATTTCTAAGTAGACGTTGTGCATACCGCCCACACCGCTCAACAATCAATAGGGCCCACACAAAGTTTTTTACTTGCATTTGTTTACGTGTTGTCTGTGGTTTTTGGCATCTTTCAAACACTGCTGGAAATAAACACGTTTAGTATTTAACTTTTTATTGTTTAATCAAATAAATATAAAAACCCTATAAAATCAAAATATCCACGTAGGCGGAGGTGAAACAGTTGTGGTTAACCAATTAAAGAAGAGTTGTTGTATTTACTTGCTTCCTAATTTGATTTTCTTTTTATACGCTTTCTTTTTCTATTACATTAAGTAATTTACCGCATTATAAATTCAATCGTGCGTTCACACTAAAATAGGAAGCGTAACATGATTTTAATAAAATGACATTATAAACAAATGCTTTACAAGTTGTTTAGACATATTGTATGTATAGCTTCCTGGATTGTATATAAATAATTTAAATAATTGTAGTAGGTTAATTACCTTGTTTTGCCTCTGTCAAAAAATCCAAATTTAGGTAATCCTTTAGGAACAAATTTCGATTGTTTGACGGAGATAAAACCTACTACAATTTTATAAGTTTGCCTATATTTCAATGTTATTAGTAGATTACAGTTTTTTCTGAGCACAAAGCATATCTAGTAAGATTTCAGTAAAATATATTATACAACAATAATAATAATGTGAAAAAAAATTTAGGTTATTATTTAAAAGTCCAAAATCGGTGCTGTATTTATTACCAGAGGGGATTAAAAATATAATATTATTAAAATATTTTCAAATGTATAAAACTAAACTAAAGTTTTATATTATAAATTCAACATTTTATTCAATAAGTGTAAATATCTGTTGCGTCATTTAATTTTTAATATTATTTGTAAGAATAATATTTAACATACTACGTGATTATATAACCTTGACCATCGCTCTTTGTGTCCTTCCTGCCAATACTAAATACCGGTTTCCTTTGTGAGTGATAGCCGAGAGAGGAAACTGTGCCACGCAACTTTTACTTTCTTTTTAAACAGTGCATAGAGAAAGTATTGTGATTAGCTAAAACAACAGATTTTGATCTTTACAATGAATTATCCGTTTGAAGACCAATGTGTTTTACTTTACGTGTGTACTATATCTGTTTTATTTAAACTGTTAGACCAATATTGTTTTCTCTTTGGTATGCATGAGTAACACAAGTAGATGAGCTCGTATAAACATGTCGTCTAATTTTTGTAATATCAGCAAAAACAAAAATCTCTTCTTTTTTTTTTTAATCGGCTCTTATCGTTTCGTCATTTCCTCTTTGGATCCGATAAGGTAATGGGTAAATGTTTGTACGGGTCCTGATAAACACAATTGTTGAAAATTATATTTTGTTATTGTATTTTATAAATCTCTCTCTCTCTCTCTCTCTCTCTCTCTCTCTCTCTCTCTCTCTCTCTCTCTCTCTCTCTCTCTCTCTCCATTTTGAATTAATTGTTGTTAAATGTAACTTACAGTTAAGTTTTAACCCAATGTTTCAGACAAATAAAAAAGAGAAAATTATGATTTAAGAATTATTTACAAAACTTTAAGAGAAACCTTAAAGAACATTAATTTAATTAGAGAACGTAATAATTTAGAATGCAATTACAATTTATAAGTATTTTTCTTAATAAAATTTGCGACAGCTTTTACTAGCAAAACGCTTACTTTTTGAATATAGACTATTTTGATGGTTCCAGCTTACGGATTTATTAAAAACTCACCCATTGAATGGGAGAGCGGATTCAAAATTTTCGTACGTAAGCCCATATAGTGCATAAGCTCGTAATTAGATAAATATTAAGAAGAATTTAATTATTTTTTATTGTGCAATTTAAAGTTCTCATTAACAAAACAATGTTAGTTCACGGTGAGTAGTGTAATTCAAGATTTTCTGATGCTGCTACATTTTCCAGTACAAATGAAGAAATCGAGAAAACTAGTGATACATAATCACTAGTAGTTCCGCATGCCAATAATTATGGGCAAAGCAATGTAAACTTAAAATGTAATTTTTCCTCCTCATTTTCTTAAAGGAAGAAAATAGTTAATAGTTACAGTCTTATAAAATTTTGAGTAATTTATATAATGGTGTAAAAATTGTTAATAAAAGAAATTAACTCGGGTTTAAAGACACATCACTTGTGAGATTAATTCATAAATAATCTTACAATTCATATTTTCTAACAAATTTTATTCATATTAATAAATTAGGATTAGCTATCCAAAGTTCATCAATATTAAAAGTTATATTCAGATCTTGAATGAACACTTTCAGAAATTTTATGGAATCAACCCTTAATTTATCCCCCACCATTTAAAAACTTTTGAACAAATTTTAATCAATCCATAGATCATCTACTGAGTACTAAACTGCAAATTTTTAATTTATTTGGACCAACCATTTTTGAGAAAGTTGCGTGACAACCAGTTTTCACCCGCTTCCTATTTTCATTATAAACTCTTAAGCGATGTGTTAGAAAATTTAACCACTTCATGGGACACCAAGCTCATATAATGCTTCAAACTTAATGATACAACCGGATAATGGGTGTCAAAATAATGCCACAGGAGTGACCAACAGAATCATTCCGAAAATGGTATTAAAATGTTCACAATGTAGAGGGAAACGTCAGTCTAAGCGCCATCACAACACTTCCCTGACTAAGTAATTGAATATTGACAAAAAAAGTAAAGAACAAGAATCATAACCAAGTCTATGACTATATATATAGAATAATAAATTGTTGCAATAGTAGACCCATACCTTCATTATAAGACTACAAACGCAATTATGCGAAATACTACATTAATAATACAAAGTAATAAGGAACTCATAAACGTACATTACAGTCTATAATAGTTAATCATGTTTTATTTATATGAAATATAATGTTGAAAACTATTGTAAATATTATACGATAAATCTTAATAGTAATATAAACTGACCAACTGTAAGGATTAGCAAGTAATCTTACAATAATTAATAATTGTAAACAAACGTTACGAAAGTTGATTACAAAAGTCGTAAGCATATTTTATTGTTTGGAGAATCAAACCGCTGTACTCTGGGCGGGTCTAACATGAGACCCAACGACACTACAGTTTATTTGTTACATATTCATAGTATATTATATTCGATTTTGTCAAATATAGTTTAAAAGTATTGCTGTTTTCGTTGTTATCACAAATATTGTCAAAATCCAAGTCGACATCTGAGAAGACTCGAAATCTATCGCCACCAGGTAGTCCTAGAGTTTTATTTTTGTTTGTCGAAAACAAATATTGCGTTCCTGTCATTTTTATTCATTGGTTGTTTCTTAGGCTTTAAATGTTTTATTTTAGTCAGGTTTCCCCAACGGTCTTGCTGCAGGTCTATCGGTTGCATTTCTTTTTTCAAAGCTGTGTCTTTCTTTTTTGCTTCAACTTGTTCAGTGGATTTCATGGGTGTTCCGGACAATACAGAAGAATGACCTTTACGTCTAATAATCGTGAATAGGAGGTCTTCTCATGATGAGTTGAGTATTTTTGTTAAACTTTAGTCTATCCCGTAATGTTGATCTTGGATGTTAAATTCTCGGGAGACACTTTTCACCGCCATTCCTTTTAAAAACAATCATCTCAGTTTTTACGAATATTCCCCTTATTTTGCCTTTTCTGACATGAGGTATCCGAAAAAAAACCTCTGTATGAATAAAACTTTAAAATTGTATTGTTCTCATGGCGGCATTATAATGTGGCACAATTACCTCGGAGGACAAAATGGCGGATTCGTCGAATTTTTGAGAATCGAAGTAGCTTAAAGACCAATCTAACGTATTAAACGATTATTCTAAACATATATTCTTATTATCTAAACCTAATTAAACCTGTAGAATATTTATATCAGACACTACCTTCAAAATATTTTTAGGTTCAATTACATGAAAACCACAAAAAATAATATTGTTTTAATTAACGGAACAAAACTACACATACAGACATTGTTTGTTTAAACATTTACCCATTAAAGTTCAGCTCCCACCACCCTCAACAGTTTATAATATAAACAGTGTGATTGAATAACCCCGGGTGACGCCATTCCGCCAGTCTCTCCTATATCTTAAAATTTTTGTATTTGTTTCTTTTTTTAGATTTGAAACGAAAAAGGAAAAAGATTTGTTCTCCATATTATGTTAAATGTCGTCTACAAAATTTGGAAAAACGAAAACATACTATCCGAGCATTGTGCTACGGAAATGTTTAATCTAAAAATATACAAAGTATTAGAAAAGTTGGTTAAAGGTATACTTTACTTCAACCACCATTTATCATAAGTATAGGACTACATCAAATTTGTGATTGTGTGAAAACTTAATACGTATATGAGAAGAAGTGTATGTAAATATTGCTTATCGACAATAACAAAGTATGAACTAAAAATCAATACCAATGCAATTTTTCTACACGAAGATGCAATACTAATACACAAGCACACACTTATACTAGACGAGTATTTTTAGATATAGTTATAAACAGAAGATTAGTTCATTACAATCCGTAAAGTGGTTTATAACCGAATATGCACAAGCCGGGTCCAGACCTACGATTGTATACAATTATCCACTACAGCAGTGCTGGGCGGGGAAAGGTGATGCATTTATCAATGAGCTTTCTATTTCGCGTACACGTCCCTCTTTTATAATTCCCTTTAAACAATTTCACCAACAAACCTGATTTTAAGTTTATGTAACAAAATAACCTAACGAGTGTTAACGGACCGGCATTTGGTTTCGGGATGTGGTCTCTCGAAATGCTGTTAGTCGTGTGTGTGCTCCGAACAGGTAAAACAGTGTTCATTTATTTAAAATGTTAATTTGAAAAACAATAATTGTGTGACAAATTATTATATTTAAAATTATGTGATTTAGTGTGTTGTCTTATCTTATCAATTAGTTACGTTTAAGATAAGTTTGAGGTTAGATCTTCTTGTTGAAAACTTATTATCATGTGTTTGCTACAAATTTTATCAGGTATTTTTCCAAATGGAATTATTTTTAATGATAGCTGTAATTTAGCGACATATTTTTACGTTTATGCTTGTATTTTTAATTTAAGGTTAATTTTGTAATTAAATGCAGTGTAAATTTAAAGTATATTTTGTTGTACATAGTTTATTTTCGTAAGAAATGGTCTGAATTTAAATTACCTAAAAATCTATAGCATGTGTTTTCACAAGTAAAAGTGTTGAAAAACGTTTTGGGGTATTTAAGCACTTTTTTAACATTTTATGTTGGTAGTTTCATAATAATGAAGTCCCATTACAAATAAGTTTATTGCATTTCATAAAGGATATACGTAAATACATTCTAGTTTTGTGTTGGTTTTAATATTATTATTTTGTTGTATATATAAATGTATTGTTATTTTTTTTATTTTGTGTATTTTAGTGCCGCAATAGTTTAACATAGAAATGTTTTTATTTTGCAACAGTTCTAAAGAAATATGTATGCATTTTATTATTAAGACAAGGCTAAACTCGTATGCATTGTTCTCTTTCTTGGTGGTCTAGCTTTTACATTTACATACTCTGATTTAAACATTTTGTCTTCGTTCTACTAAAAACTTGAAATTTTATTTGCTTAAATACAGTAAACATAAAAGTTAAATGGGATTAGAAATTTACTTTTGAATCTAATGCTGTAAAAAGTTTAGGATGAAACAATTATACATTTTTCTCCGATTAAAAAAATTGTAATAATGACAATACAATTTCTTTATTTTTTATTTTGATTTCACTTTCTGTTGACTAAACTCAAGTTTATCTATAGTTTAAAAATTTACACCTAGAGTAAGTTATGCGTTTGCCGAGGAATTGTAATATGACTTGGGAGGGGGAGAGAGAGCTTTTTTATTATTATTAAGTTATTTGTTTTCATTTATATTTTTGTATATTTCAATTTATTCACAACTCTATGAGCGCTCATATCCATTTTACTTTGATTATATACTTAATTTAAAGTAAAAAATTATTATTTGAAACATTACTCTATAATAAAATCTACTAAAATAAACTTATTTTTTGTTTGTCTAGGCCTTCCATACGTAGTGATTTATCCTTAAAAGCGATTTTTAACTTTTTAACGAAACTTATTTTCAAAGAGATTTTTGAACTGCTCATGCGTGTAAAATATTTTTTATCGTACGGGTAAAGAACATTGTTGTTATGAAAATGTGGAAATGTCTAACGTATGAAAAAGTTCAATTAAGCCTGTTTAATAAAATATGCACAAATGTGGTTCGAAATAAAAGTTGTTGGTCACTACTTTCTAAAATATACTAACTACTAGTAAGAAGTAATAAAATAAACTTGACCGCTATCATTACACTATAGTCATATGTAATGCACTAGTAAACATTTCAAATCTAATCAGTTAATAGAAGCAACTCCATCCGTCAAAGGGAAATGCCAGCCGCCATTTTGGTTTTTAGTGATTTTTTAAATCTTGTATTTAGAGCCAATTTTTAGCTAAAAACATCAACCTTTTGCGTATTTTGTTACCATAAGCATTAAACATTTGAAAAGAAGGAATGTAAGAAGCCTCGCCTTTGTAATTTAGAGAAAAATTTAGTTTCGGATTTTTTTTTTTTTAATATGCTTAAACGCAAGTTTTTCAAAAGATTTCTTAGTGAGCCCCTATTACCTATGAGGAGTTACCTATTACCTATTACCTAGTTTCATTGCAATCCGTTCAGTAGAATATATATATATATATATATATATATATATATATATAGAGAGAGAGAGAGATATTAGTAATCTTTACGTACGGTATAACAATATTTTTGTGATATTACGTATATATTTATTTGACAGGAAGTTGGTATACCATATAATTAAAATTGACGTCTTTGTGCACATAAACTCTTTGTGACGTTGAATCTTATTTTATTGAAATCGTTTTTGTAATGTCAGAGATTTTAGTTTCTTGCCAATTATTCCTGAACCGTCATTTTGTTTACTTGCGCAATTTTGTACATCGGCTCGGGTCAAAATCTTTACATTTTAGATAACTTAATAAATCCTATTTTGAGGAATTACACCCCACAGACAATTTATTGTGAAGTTTTACTTCAGACCTTAGGAGCTACTTGAAAAAATCAAAATCTTTATGGCCATTTTTGAGAATATTATAAAATCGCCTAAATTTGATCAAAATCGGTTCACCTTTGCTCATTATGAAACACTCAACATCGATTGTTTTTGTCAACATTAAGTATATATGAGAGAAAGTAAAACTTGTCTTAATCATTTCTCGCAATGTTTTCACTCGGTTTAAACTAGAGATGCTCAGGTGTTAAATTCGTTCTGTAAAATGAACTATCACTCTTTACTGTTGATACTTTCTCTTAAACTGGTCTACATGTTTATTGTTCTTGTTAATTTAGATTGATCGTATGCGCATGTGCAGGCGCTTGTGTATTGTATGTGTAGGGAAACACTCTAGAGATCGTAATTTATATTTAATTTGGCTCACATTTGATATGTACAATCGATTTTATGAATCGTTGCAAACATTTTTAGCTATACAAAGTAGTCAAATCGTGGTTGATTTTTTTAAAAAGGTATTTTTGAGGATGATTTTTACCTACAGGTGAACACTTCCCAAAATAGCTACTAATGGTGTTTCAAAAAAGGAGGGGAAAGACTGTTAGTGTTTTCAATAGCTAAAGGGGGGGGATTAAGTCTCTAGTGATGTGTTATCTATTCAAAAATAAATATTCCGTACATGTCATGTTTAACTCCAGCTTATAAACAAGTAGTTAGTAAAGTTATGGGTTTTGTACGTGTTCCTGTGTAGTCTACACGACGCCGACAAGTGACGACACTTAAGTACTACGTAATAAACAATAATTATATTATTAGCTTTATGACCGTTATAAATTACTTTATATTATGGCTTATTATCTCCTATTTTGTTTTTTTTAGAGTTTTTACTCCTTCGTCCGTTTAACATTCAGCTGAAATTGTAGCCATACAATATAAATATTGAAATTTGTTATTAAATTTGAACATTATGAAATGACAATGACTGGCAAGTTTCTTAGTATATATTGAAACCTTGCACGGCGTCATTAAGACCAGTGTCGTTCAAAAACAGCTAACTTCTTTTTTTAATGAATATATTATTTCTTTGTGAAAGTCATGTTTAAAAAATCAGCTAAAAGAGGAAAACATGTCAATAGTCCTACATTTGACTTAACAAAACTATTATATACTAGACAAACCACGTTCAGCGCAAAGCGCCGCGTGCTTGCTTTGCTCATAATAAGGAGGCCTTCATATTGAATTTATTAGTTTTTAATAAATCTTAAGATTATAAAAGATTAGTGGAGGGAGATTGGGATAAAAAATTTTTTTTTGTATGTCTAAATTATTTATATGTAAAATTTTGATAATATGCAACAAATTAAAATTCTAATTGACTTAGAATTGTTGATTGCATCTTACAGGTTAACCGTTTAATAGTCTGATTTCATTAGCTTTGGCAAAGTCGAAAATGTAGAGTTGGCCATATGAACTGTTTTCTTTATTCTCAGCATACAAAGGTGAAATGAGTAATTTTAAATCAGTAAGGACCATAATTTGGTGGAAGGTCAATTTTTGCACCAAAAGAAGTAAAAGACATTGCATTGTTGTACTGGCGAATGTTCTCCCTAAAATTTTTAGATTTAATATTGTTACCAGTAAAAAGATCTTTCAGTTCATCAATAATTATGGTTATTGGCTTTAGTTTTACCTTGCCTTCATAACAACAAAGGGTAAAGCGTCTTGATGTATTTACTTCCGGTTGGAAATACAGTGCAGAACATTAGGCCTACTGACAAACTCCCACCAGATAACCTATAGAATATGGATTAAGAGTAGGTGTAAACTTTGAAATGACACACTTGAAAGTTGGTTTTGATATTTTTGGGTGCATTTGTTGCATTATTTCATGAGCAGGATGGTCAGTTTTGTTAGATAATTTACGTCTTGCTCGTTCTAGACAACCGGTGAGGGTGGGTTTTCTTTTACGTTTTTTGTAGTTGCTGCAACTGTGCAACATCGTAGAACTGTAATAGAACTGTAAGTACTTCCCTATTCTGCAGTACTTTTTCACGTAGCGTGCAGTACTATACATTCTAATATTTGACCCACTAATTGTCATCCAATCTTAATAAACTTTATACCGTTGGAAAGGAAACTTTTCAAACTTTAATCTTTGTATTTACCATATGTTTCTAAAATGAATATTAACACGTCTAATGATCGATGGAATAATTGCAGAACTGTAAACAGCTGGTCCGTGCGTCGACGAACGCTAGAATTTCGTCAACTTTCAAGACCTATAACAGTTATACACACCGACTTTAGGACAATGATATTTACACCAATAGAAAGCTTGCATTTCCATCTTTCTATAACTGCTTTCAAATCTTAGATCACGTTTACGGTTTAGGTTTTGTGTTCAACCGCATAAAGGCTTGGTATTGGCCAAGAGTTCGACCAATAAGCAAGCATCTTTGGAAGTCGATATGTTTCTCACAGATGAAGTGTTTGTAAAATTCTTTTTACAAGGTATTGAAGATAAAGGTTCACTGATTCCATTGGTATGTCTTGTTCACATTTTGTTCCACTGAGTCTTTAGACAATCCCCTCTCTAACCAACCGTTTTTACAGTTGGAAATCATCCGCTATGTTTGTATGTAAAACCACGTTTGGCACGTTTTAGGTTAGCAGTTAGTTTGCTCTGAATTGAATGATATTTTGTTGATTTATAGTGAATAACGTTTATGAAATTGTGTTTTATATATAAATAAATAAGTGTAGTGTTTGTTATTGTGTTTGTTTAGTGAAATTAGTTTTAGACAAGCTAAATTTAGTAACAGTGTAGGCAATGTCGGTAGGTGAGTTTATAACATACATAACGAAATTTCGTTTCGTAATTTCTGATTACAAAATGGTAAGTTACATAAAATGTTCAAGTTTACAGTTCTATTCTATGATTTATTCTCTACAATTTGGTATATAAAATTTCATTTTTGGGTAAAGGATACATTTTAGAGTGATGTTTCAAAATAGGCTAAATTTTAGTGCCGGTGTGTAGTACGGACATAAAAAAATCTATTTCATAAAAACTACTTTGAAATTGGTAAATGTATTTACATATTTCTATTCACAACTAAATTATGAAACTTTTGTGTATTTTGTATAACCAGGCCTATACATTTTTATAGTATTTATTTAGGCCTGAATTTAGAAAACAATTTTCCGTTTTTGAAAATTTTTGCTTCCTGAGCTTATAACTTTTACAATTTTGCACCAATCAAATTTTTAGTTACATATATGATTAATTTGGACCTTTTCCTAAAAAAAAGCTATGGAGCACTTTATGATTGGGATAGAATTTCTATTTTTGGCGAATTTTTGAAATTATTTCACCCGATGAAAAAAACGTGAATTATTTAACATTGCAACTGTAGGGTTAAAATAGTTTGTTTCATTGGTAGCTGCTGAAGAAGAATGAAGGTCTATTTCTTGCATTATTTCATACGTAGGAGGGTCACTTTTGTTAGTTATTTTACGTCTTGCTCGTTCTAGACGACCGGTGAGGGTGGGTTTTCTCGGACGTTTCTTTTTAATTGCTGCAACATCGTTAAAATATTTTGTTTCAATGATAGCAGCTAAAGAAGGAGGAGGGTCTATTTCTTGCATTATTTCTTCAATAGTAGAACCAGTTTGGTTGGATGGTTTGGATCTTGACCGTTCTCGACGACCAGTAAGTGTGGGTTTTCTCGGGCGTTATTATTATTATTATTTTTTTTTGTAATTGTGCTTGTTTGTGGTATCTCAATTACACTTTTGTAATTATCAAAACTTTAATATATGGAATTCAGCTGATTAAAGTTTTGTCGGATGGCCTATTATGTAATCACTGTATCGATACCATTGATTCATTACGTTACTAACGCACTATAATCGAATATCATAATGATTTTCTAAATGTCCATATAAACAATAGGAAACACTTCTGAATAAACAGTTTCCATCTCCAATAATTGGAGTTATGTCAAAATGTTTATAAGTTAGTCATGATCGTGGTTGTAATCAAGCGATGCTAACCAAACAAAAATTTACCAGGTATAATATATCATCTAAAAAATTAAATATGTTATTTGTTATGTACTTAGAAACACAATTCTACACGTTTAATCACCACTAACCTACTTAATGAAGTAAATTACAACATAAACAAACCATGTTATGATAATAAAACATATGTTTTGTTATAATCAGCTGATCTGTGTTGTTATATTCAGCTGATCCGTAAAAACAATATTAATGAATAGAAAATATTTTAAAATTCATTTTTAGAATATTAAATGAAGGAATAGTAAACTTTTCAGGCAAATGGGCAAACATATAGAGTTAATTACCTTTCATTTAACACAACCCGCATGTAAATCGGTCCAATAGAACTCCAGATCTCACTCGGAATAGGCTTAAGATTTTACCCCATGTTAAAATGCTATAATAGATTTTAGTTTCCATTTTTACAAAATTTAATGGGGTAATAGCTGAAATCAAAGCAAAATGGGCATATATACAGACAATTACCTTTCATTTGGTACCAACCATGTGTAAATCGGTCCAGTAGTATGGTCGGTCAGGCTCGATGTCATAACTTTTAAATTTCTTCCCTATGTTAAATCTCCATAAGAAAAGTTTATTTTAAATTTTTGACCCAATTAACATAAATATTTTCAAAATATAAATAAAACCTGCACATATAGGACCGCTAACCTTTGTTTTGGTACAACCCGCATGTAAAACGGTCAAGTAGAACGGTCAGGGTCGCTGTTATTAGTTTTGCAATAGTTTTTTAATATATAAGATTATGATGTTAGTTATAATTAATTCGTAATCTTGTTGGTTAACTAAACCTAAAATTGATTGTATGATTATTCTTATGAATTAGCTTTTATTAAATTTGTTGTTATAGTAGCAATGTTGAAATGGTTTAAAGTTTCAAAAAACAAACAGCTGCTTTAAATCGCTATAAACTGTAGGCTATTTGAATTTTTGGTCAACCCAAACTTTCTACTTAAGTTAAAAATTAAATTTCTGTCTTCGTTACAATCGACGCATTGTTGAGTTCTTATATGTGGGAAAATCGCGTGAACAGTCACATAGGTTTGAGATACATTAACAATAAACTAACCTGTATTTTGAATCTAATCTAAAATAAGCAATTATTATTATTATTGGCCTGCTTGTAAACAACATAAAGTTCAGAAATCTTCAAAATCTGCAATCGTTCGATGAAAAATTATTTCAGCGGTTAACAATATACAGCTTGAATTATTCAATATTTAGGCCTAAGCTTTGCAGCGCTACCTAGAGAATCACGGGTCTTTCGTTATTTTTCTAAATACAAAGATCTATTAAATTCCAATTTCATATCTTCAAGAATTAATTCCTTTTAGCTATCAACTCTACTACGGAAGAACACTCCCTTCCGCTATTTTTATCTGGTTTACTTTAAATTTCAAGTACAGTGCGATCAAAAAGTCTTCCTATAGTGAGTAATTTAAGTTGTGTTGATATGAAACAAATGTATTTGCGTAAAGTATTTACAAATAACAGATTTATTATAATACTACATTAATAGTATCTTCACATGAAGTGTATAAAATATAGTTTTCATTTTCGATGCATAACTTAACTCGGCCACACTTATTTTACACATCTTTAAGAGCTTTTTGTATTATTAACAGTGATTGCCCTTTCACCTCGTTTTGGAAAGATTACTGTGCACAAATCCTTTACCTCCTGCCCAGGAAAAAATATGGCGGTGTCTTATCAGATGAACACGCTGATAAAACTTGCCTTGCAATGATTCCCTCTCTAAAGATATGTGGAGCTCTATCATGAAAGTTGATTATTATTTTAATAGAGTTATATGAATGAATAGATAATATCCTAGGAGTTTCTCTCGCAGTTGATAGTATCTTCAATGAATATAGGTCCTATAAATATTAATGACAGCAATGAAATATTTTAGTGTGATCAAAAGGTTTCAATTCGAGAATAACCGGAACTTTGGAACCGGTACTTAGCCGTGTGAGTACTTCCTAGACTAATTTTTGTTTTCTACGCTAATTTTTGTAATTTTAACGGGTTTGTAACTAATCGGAAGTGTCTTCTGATAGAACATCAAGCCTACGGCTTCTTTGTGGATTTGTAACCGAGCCGTTGTTTTAAAATTTCCGTTTCAAATTCCACACAGTGACACGATGTGCAACAACAGTATTTTAAAACATTTCATTGAACCTTTATTTCACAGTATCATTATATTTATCTGTAGCTCGAAAAAAATACGTTCTTCAATAGTTAACGTAGTAATACGGTGAATATGAATATTATAACGCAATAATCTGACTGGAACAGCAGAGAGGATTAACAATAATGTCTACATGCACAGTTAATAACCAAGAGGTCATTATAGACGACATTCACTTAGCTGCACCTAATACATTTAATAGTATTGGAGATTTTAATTCTGAAAAGTAAAACATGCAAAAGAACAAAATTTAAAAAAATTGTTTTTATGAACTTCATCTGTAAAATACCATTTTTGATAATATTTGGTATTAACATAAATTAAGGAAAAAAATCAAACCAGAGGCTTCATGGGAAACGTCACTGATTTCATTTTTAATATAAACGTACAAGCAAACAAACACTAATTGTACAATTTATCAGTAGAAGATAAATATTTCAAAAACAAACAAAATTATAAATATATATATATAGAGCTTGACTTGCGAGATAATATTAGATAGAATAAAACTTGAACACAAGATGTCAAACTAAGTTATAGTTTAGTTATTTTAGTTCATGTATCAAACTAAGTTATAGTTTATTTATTGTAGCTCAAGTATCACTGAGGATGGCGACTTTGTCGTTGAAACGCGTTTAATTAAGTAAACGTATTTTTTGTAAGATCTTGTGTTCGAGTTTTATTCTAATCAAACAAAATTATGCTTACGTGTCATTCCGAATATTTCATATAAACCACTAATCCGATTTTGTATGTAGTTTGCGTTAATCTAATTCATGATCCAGGAAACATAATGTTTTTTTAAATTATTGTTATTTCAGCTTCAAAGTACTGTATCGGCAATTTTTATCTTTTTTTTCAAACGTGATTGGCCTTAGATGCTAAAATAATCGATTTATGCAGCCATTTTTTCCCTCAAGTACACTGCAGTTATCACGATGTCAAAGTTTCTCAATCCGTCTGCTAACAATAAACCGATTTCCACGCAATTTGTTTACTGTTCTTTCTTCTGTTTCAAAAAAAGTTGGATGATTATTATATCACGCTGTTCGTATAGTTTATTCGAAGTTTACCATCATACGACTTTCAAGAGTTATATAGTGAAACTAAGGGGCAAGAAACAAAAATTAGTAATTTAAAGTAAAGACCACAGGCGTAATTAACTATAGGTACGAGCTAATAGCGGTAATTCGTTCCTTACATCTTTTACATTTTTCATAAGTATGTACTCTCTTAGATTCTTTCTCAAGTAATCTATAAATTATATATTGATTGTCAATGATACACAAGCGTCCGGTGTGTTACACATTGCATTGATTTAGGACTGACTCGGAGTTTTGAAGATCTAATATAGGATGTAGAGAACAGGAATTTGTAGGGTCGAGATTTGCGTGGCAATCTTCTAAATCATTTATCGTTTGTGACGATTTGACGTAACTTTTAATAGATAAGAAAATTCTGAACTGATTTTATGCTGCTCCTGGTTTCTGGCGTGACAGCATCTACGAAACATTGATCGAAGAGACGGTACTTCGCTGTTCGCCGTTAATAGCTCTCGAGGATTAGAAAGACACTGTTACCGAGTAGATGGCTTGCATTGTAACATTAGAAATATATAAATTTCCAGTTGAAATTTAGGGAAATTCCGAAGCTTCAATACGCCACTGCGGCAGTAATGGATAACCTCTGTGACGGCTGGAAACGGAATGTTGACTGCTTAGCAAATTTCTGAAAAACGGAATCATCGAGGAGTCGAGCTACTTTTGCGGTAGCTGGAGTCGTGCGCTTAGCAAACCACTGCAACCTAATAGTGGGAAAGGTAGATGGTTTCTACTGCGAGCTTAACAGACCGACTCACCAGTTCAACTAACTTCAGTTGTCCGCCATCATCGTCTTTCAGAGAGGGAGGCCGGAATGTGTTGGGGGTTTCTGCTAGGTTTTCCTTATTAGCGTCCCTAGCGCTGAACACGTTTGAGTGTTTTTATGAAATTGTGTCTATTTTATTTAATTAAAAAGAACAATGTATTTAATCAAAGTGAATATTTGGTTCAGTACAAGCTAACAAAATAACTAGAACTATTACCAATGTGAACAGGAAACCACAGATCAACTGAAGTGTGCAGTGTGCACCAACTCAAGGAATAGCAAACTAAATCTTGGACATACACTGGTCAACTAAACACAAACAAGTGTGTATAGGTTATTTACGGAATAGTGACCTAATCAGTTGCATGGGGTAACCAACCTTGTTCAACAGGTTAATCCGTTACCTTGAAGCAAGCATTGTGGGGAATTAAATGTCAACACAACAACTAACTGAGTGCACCCGACAAACGGGTATCATCGAATTTGGATACAAAACATAGCATATAATGAAACACATGGTTTAAAGTCTATTTCATTATGACCAATTACAGATATAGAAATAACTCTAAATAATTTCCTCCTCTCTTTTCTTACATATACATTTTAGTTATGTGATGGGTCAAAAATCGACGTCTAGCTTTATGAGTTAACATCGGTTTTAAGGTTCATTGAGTCCAAAAAGTAGTTTTGGGAATTATGTCTGTTGTATGTGCAGTGCTCTACTACTGTCCAAAAGGAGTAGACCAATTTTAATCTTGGTCAAATCTAAATACTTTTTTCCATTTTTTGATAAACTCAAAATTTGGGTAACTGGCAAATGAAATCACAAAATTACATTATTATTACAGTCAGTCTAAATACGACAAGTCCCACACAAAACGTATAACCATCTCTCTAACAATGTTGATTAGTGAGTTATCTGTAATTTCAGTAAAGTATTAAGATTAATGGCACAAACTCGTGTAATAAGTCGCAAATAGTTAAATACACGGTTCAGGAATAATTGATAAAAAACAAAAATTAACCTTTACAGCTACCATTAAAAGTTTGATATTTTTCAAATATGATTTACATTGAGGACATGTTTAAGGTGTATGGAAGAAAGTTCCTTATTGAATTTTTGTTTTTTTCTAAGACGACGTGGGTGGTTCTTTTTAACAGACAACTACCGAACTGATATTTTTGGTACGACTGTATTAAGATAATGACTTCCATATAGAATAAATTGTAATATGTTTAGAAACATGGTGTATGCATTTTAAAATATGAATAGTTTCCTTGGTCAGTAACGTTGGCCTTTAGGAAAGGTCATTTTCTCCTCCTGCAGCTTGTTATATTGGTTTCACATTTGAAATAATCTGATAACACTGCTGATAGGCTATATAATGTATCAAACTTAATGTATCTTCCAGTTCATTCAAGTGAAAATATTATTCCAAAAGAATTGGATCTAATATGTGATCTTTAAATTCCATTCAAGGCATATTTTTCTTTTATTATTACATTAGAGTTGTTTAAATATTTACAGCAAACTTTAGCGATCAGTTGTCTAAGCTGTAGAGAAAGCTAATACATAGACGAGCTTTTAGCTTCGTCACTCAAAGTTTGTAGAAGAATGAATAATTACGAGGACAGTGCAATTTTTGGCTCTTTCCTCTTTCTCGCTCTCTCTCCGTATTTGGCGTAGGAGTTTTTCGATTCTTCGGGTCATGGTTGAGAACATTAATTTATAACTGTTTATGTTTCGTAATCATTTTTAACCTTCATTAAACCATATTCTGCATACACAAACCCTCAGGACAGATTTCTTCTATTTATTAGGACATATATTGTGATTTATTTTTTGTAAACTTAGACACCAGACGGCTATGAAATACACAGGCGGCAAAATCTACTTATATCATAGATCCTATATTTGGAAGTAATATACCACTATTTTTATGTGTTATATATATATATTTTTTGTGGAATTAAATAATTGTTTCATTATGTCCATTGGAATATATTTATTAGTAAACTATTTGGAACTCTCAGTTTTGATCCGCATGACTTTTCCCCTAACATCTCGGTCATCTTCGCCTTGTAAGAAAAAGAAGTAAATATGATAAAACAAAGACCCAAGACCTCGAATATTCTAATAGCGCCAGGGTCTAAAGAGAACAATATTTGGTTAGGTGAGACTTGGTAGGAAAGAGAAGAGTCTAAACCCAAGAGTAGATCCAGCTAGGTTCCTCAGGATTGCTAAACTATAAAATGCTCGTAAGTGTTAATATAACGGCTGATTTTAACAAATCGTAAAAATTTTGTGGTGATTCAAAATCTTTTCCCAGGCGTGTTTCTTGCAACAAAAATAAGAGAGTTATTAAAGAAACAAATATAAAAAACCAAAAATTAAAATAACTTCAACCAGAAGGAAGAATTTTGTTAAATTTAAAATGAAGCTACGTTTTGCATGGTAAATTAGGTTGATACAGAGACAAAGTCGCATAATTTCAAAAATCGACAACGTTTTTAGTTAGTTCTGTTTTAGCCACTTATAATAATCATTTATTTTATTCAGCTGGGAGATTAATATCAAAGTTGAGGCGGGTTAACGAGCGGATACACAGAAAACAAATTCGCGTCCTACAAGTTCTTCATATCAGTTGATTGATTTTAAAGTTACAAAAATAAACATCACAAAAATGTATTTTTCGATCGTCTTGGGTGAAAAATGTCCCATTACATTTATTTTAGGCTGTGAACAAAATACAATTGTATAGCTATAGTCATTTTTAAATGTTATATAAACAATACAATAAATGAATCAATAAAATAGTGTTCAATAGTTTATCAATACATATTACGCAAATACAAAAGAATAGCCTATTATGTAATAATACAACAACAAAAACCTTCTCAGTTAAGGAATATCATAGTTTGTAAAAAAAAGCTGCCATTAAACATTTCAAAACACTCTATTTTTTATTTTAAACATTCGGTTTTGATAATTAAGACCACTTAAAAAAAAAAGTAATTTTGAGAAAATTAAATGCTTTTCAAACAGAAGTAGGCTAGGTTCGTATTCCTTTAGAGGGTGACAAAAATACTGGCGTTAGGGGTAGAATTTTAAGAATGAGGGTAGGCCTATTATAAAAATATAATGTTTGTCCACATGTTTTATTTAGTGTACCAATAATTTTTAAATTTTGTGCATTCTTGAGATATAATATAACGTTTATCAGAAAATAAATAAATTCATTAAAGTTTTGAGTTTAAATTACCGATAATAAAATAAAATTGATGACAATATAGATAGTTTCAACGGTCGTGCCACAGTCCCACAACGAACCAGTTTTAAAGAAGTCTTATTAATAGCGGAAGTTTATATTTTGAAAACTAAACGCGATAATGTATTTTTACAAATGAGGTGTGGTGGAGCGATATCAAAGTGCAAGAGCCAACGGCGGTGCCAAACTTCCTGGAACGACATTCAAGCTTAACTAACTTTCTACTGAATTGTTTGACAGTTCACTTTTACTTTCAATTATTTTTTGGAGGTAGAATATTTTGAAGAAAGAATTTTCGAATTAATGTGATTAACGTAGGTTACGTCCAAAACTGGTTCCAAAAAGCTGACGTTACTTCCCAAACTTGTTCAAAACATTAACAGTATGAGGGAATTACTTCCGGAACCTTAATAATACACCTTAGGTGTTCTTGTCATTAGGGTGATTTCACATGCGTGTAAGTATAGACTTCAGTGAAATAAAGCGTTATTGGGACTCCAGGTGAAGTAAGTTTATGTACAATTTTAAAAATAACGAGAAAATAATTCGTTTTTATTAATGCTTACATTTTGGAAAGAGTCTTTATATATATATATATATATATATGTCTTTATATATAATGCTTTATATATATATATATATATATATATATATATATGTGTGTGTGTGTGTGTGTGTGTGTGTGTGTAATTATATATATATATATATATATATATATATATATATATATATAATATATATATATATAGTTATTAATTAAAATTTAATCGAATTACAGCAGATTTATAATTGCTGTTTTTAATTTGTGGAATCAAATTCGTGATATCATTGTTTTTTAATCAATTCCCAAATTAAAATTTAGTTAAGTGTGTTAAAATAAAATGTTTCTTTGATATCATGCTGCTTTGTTTGGTTATACTTTTGAAAAAAATAAACAAAAATTAGAAGTCGATATGATGCTCTTGAAGTAGGTAACTTCAAAATTCAAAATACAATATTCACTTATGGGAATTAAAGTGTTCAAATAATTATATACTTTATGATATTCATGTTCTCGTGTGGATATCGTATTTTTATTTTTTACATATTTACAAGTTTATAAGCTAATTAAGTTGAATATTTTAACCAAAATATTAAAATCGAATGTAGGAATTCATATAACGAAAACGTGAACGGTTGTATTAAATGTGATGCATTTCTTTTTACAAACAATAACACGTGAATTTGATCACGTGACTGTCGATATCTTGATCAAGACTAGTTTCAAAATAATGTGAATACTAGATATAACATTCGCTGATACGATAGGATCTGACTTCTTTGTTTTTTTTGATCATACACAAATTTACAGATTATATAACAGGGCTATATAGCGACAAATATATGCAGATAGTCAAGCTGCACATAATGAGCTTATATTTTGTTCGCATATATACCGAACTTGTTTGGATCAAACTTCTTTAGCAAGTGCTAAACATAGAATTTAGTAAATTTCGTTTTTGTTTAGATTTAATAAATTTTAATTCTTTGATAAATTTATTTTGAATGCTCCTGGTAATATTTTATAGTTTTATAATCGTCCATTATTAGTTCTTACGTATTATACAAAAATGAAAAATGTCGAAATAAACAATACGGTATTAATAATATGACATAGGTTGTAGATTTTATATAGGAAAAAACTGATGCAACTCCATTTCAAAAGGTCCCATTTCTTAAATCATATTAAATTTGCTTTGATTTAAAATTGTGTTAAAATTCTAAATAATTTGAACTGAATTATTCTGATTTTGAAGTAACGTTTTTAACTATGTGTTTTAGTTTGTTTTTATTATTTATTTTTATATACAAACTCTTACATTGTTTTATGATAGAAAAGACGTTTGAGTTTTATTGATACAGGTTTAAAAATTGTATTATTTGGGGTTTTTTGTGACGTTGTATGATCATAGGTGAAAAGCTATCCTTGCAAAACTATTTAAACAATTTTTAAAAGCTGCCGCCATTTTGTAATTTAGTGACTTGATTTTGCTGGCGAATTTATCCAATGCATCGGTAAAGAAATTGAGTCAATTTTAACAAAAATGTGACCTCTAATAAGCATTAAATAATACATATCCCACTCACACACATACACCCCAAATATCAGAGAGCTAAAGTGTTGCTAAATTACTTCTTTATGTAAGCAAGTGTTGATTGTCTTTATTTCCGTGAGGAGGTCGCAATATCTGAGATTTATTTTTTTAAATTCGGTAATAAGATGCAAAAACTATAGGGCCATAATGTAGTATAAAGCTAGTTTGAGTTGTTATTTTCAAAGGAACACTGCTAACATGTTCAGTAGCAAAAAATTGCCCCTACACTACCAAGCTGACAAGCTGCCAAAATCTGGCTGTGGATTGACTGCACTATTTTCGTAGTTGTTTACTACAGGCTGCGTCGTTAGGTTATGTCTTGCTTCTTGGGTGTCCCGATTGTTCAAACAATAAAAACTGTGATTAAAATCCTAAGGTGTACTAATTTTTGTCGGAGTTTTGTGTGTTTAAGAGAATTACAGTTATTAGAGTTAACCTATAGGCCAAGGGAAAACGCGAGTAGTTTATTTTTCAATCATCAAAATACTTCAGGAAGCTTCAAAGACGGCAGTAAGTTTTTAAATTATTCTCTTGAATGATTGCTTTCTCATTGGTTCATGAATATTCAATCGCTTTATCACACCAAACAGTCCCAACTGTTTAAAATCCTGACATTTAAAAGAACAAGTTATTTGTATTTATCTTGATTAATAACAAATTAAATTAATTTTATTATCATTTTATTTTCACAAATTACATTTAAATACGTAACATGACAATAATTTACAACATGATTAAATTCGTTTTGAGGCTCCCAGAGTCAATAAAAGTAATGTTTAGAATAATGTCGGTCTGCCTATTTATTGTTTGTCCGTGCATATATTCCAAACGGATGAAACTATTTTGATCAAATTTGTGAACATATTTAGCCGCAACTTCAAGTTTTTATATACCATAGGTATTTTTTAGTACCTATTACACTGTACAATTTCAATTTTCTAAACATCAACCCTAAAGGTATAGGTACAATTTTGCATAAATATAGCCCTTATGGGTTCAAAGAAAACATTTTAAAGTGTTACAATATTGTCTTACCAAACTGCTGATATAAATCAATTATTATTTATCAAACTATGGAAACCACAAATTAAGGGGCAAGAAATTTCAATGAAAGAATGTGAAATGTAACGATTTAAGACCAAACCAATACAAATGCTGCATATTTAAGAAAATTATTATTTGCTAAAAATGGATAGGTAATTATATAGCAGAGCTGCCTCACTTCAAAATCAATTTTTATGGGTTTTATTCGGCAAATAAATGTTGGAAAAATATTTTATTATCGAAAAAAAGTGTCGGTATATAACCACCTGGCCAAACCTTCCGTACGTTTATCGAAGTGAATGACATGAGTATGAAAGATAACACAGAGTTAATTTTTTCACGAAAAAACTACTTGTGTAATTGTATTATTGTATTATGTAATCATCTTTCCGACACTTTTTTTCGATAGTAAAATATTTTTCCAACATTTATTTGACGAATAAAACCTTTAAAAATTGATTTTGAAGTGAGGCAGCTCTGCTATATAATTACCAATGGATAAACTCCAAACGAACCCTCTGATAACACCTGAATCACGGTTTTTATTAGTGAAATATGTGAAATACCTTTTGATTGATTTTGTTTATGGGGGTGGAAAAAAGTTAATATTTATTTATGAAAATTTTATTTGTATTGTGATTATGTTTGAGTTTATGTAGGCTATACAACTATATTCAATTTGCAAAGTAAGTTGTATATATAAGAGGGTATGTTGGTCATTAGACATACTTAATTGTTTTAAAGCGAATTTGTGTTACACCTAACAAAAATTTGTTGATTTAAATAATTATATGTTGTTTTGAACAATCATGTAAACATAACCTCAAAATAAGTTAATTAATTCATAAGAGTTGATAAGTTAAAAATATTTTAGAATCGTTGTAATTGTACAATGGTAAAACACATCAATTTGATTTTTCGTAAAACTGCAAAATTCTTTCTTGTTGCTTGTATAGGGTCTGGTTGTTTCTCATACCAATGGATGGAGTTTTATTAAGTATTCTTTTAAGTATACTATAATAATTATTATTTTAAGTATAGTATTTAAAAATACTATATCACTCATGTTTGAATGAAACTTCTTAATTAATAACTAGTCATATAATTGCATTCAGACTTCATTAGTTTAACATACATACCATAAGATTCGAAAGAAAAAAGAAAGAAAAAAACCACTGTAAAAGTCGCATAGTAGTTGTCATGAAATATATCATGTTTATTATATGATAAATTTTCTTAAAATCATACATGCTGTTTTGTTGTAACTATTGTAGTTGTAGTTTAGATCTTAAATAAAGAATCTAAAAGCTCACACAGTCTTGTATACATATTATTACAAGGTGCTACAATTAAATATGTAAATGAAGCCAGAAAATGTATTCAAAAATTTCTTTTATTACGATTATTCGTATAACTTGGTTTTACAATATCTTGATATCAGGTAATAATCTATTGTTTGAGATGCCGCGGCTAACTACCACAGTTTTGGTAAATAATGTAAATAATTTTGTAGAAAGGGTCACTTGACAAAAATATGTGCTGAATATTTACTAGTTCTGTTAATACATTTGAAACCAATAATGTTGGTGTTAATAATGAAGAAGAATATACAGAAATATCACTGTCCAATAAAAATAAGCACAATGAGATGGACTGGGTAGAAGCAATTGTACTAAAAAGATGTATGTAAAATAAATGTAAAACTGGACATCGAACCTCAGTGTAATGTTGTAACTAAAAATATAGATCATAAATACAAATTAAATACTAAACAGTTTTAAACTAATTTTCAATAGTTTATGCAAGTTATTGGAGAAACAATTGAAAAAGTTAATATTAGTTATATTGGAAAAAAAAAAAAATTTTATGTCAAGTTTTTAGTTGTTGACAATAGTTATCAATGTGTCCTTGGAAGTAAATCATGACAAGAACTAGATTTTATTAAAAGAATATAGACAGTCAACTATCCTGAAAATATGTATCCTACTTTATTTAATGCTTGAAAATTTTCGAATATGAAATAAATTTATTTGAAAATTAAAATTAAAAAAATTTTCTGCCTGGAAAAATGTCCCATCTTTTAAGAGATGAAGTGAAAAATGAGTTAGATACAATGATTAAGCATATAGTAAAACAAGTTATTGAACCAACCCCAGCAGTGTCTCCCATGTTAGTTGTAATACAAATGGTAAAATATGTATCTATATAAACATTATACCCTAAGTACTCTGGTTGAAAGGATTTTAACACTTGTTTTATACGCTTCCATGGATAATTATATTGTACACTTTTAGATTGTATTTAAGGGTTCTGGCAAATAAAGGTATCAAATAGAACTTTAAAATGCTTAACGTTTGCTATGCCTCATAGAAGATATTTGCGAATATCGTGGTTTAGCATCATATCTGTTACAAGGGACTGAAGGAGTAGAATGTTCTGTGGATGACTTCTAATTCATGGAAAAACTAAAGAAAATTTCAAAAACATTACTAATATTACAATAAAAACTTAAGGAATCCAGTGTAAAATAGAAACGTGACAAGTGTGTATTTGGTACAAAAAACTTAAAATACTTGGACAACATAATAACAAATAAACTTATAATATCTGATATAGATAAAGTGGATACTATTAATAACTTAAATAAACCTACATGCATTACAGATTTGCAATGATTTTTAGGTTTTATACCTTACTTACTTAAAATTTATTCAGAATGTATCAGAGAATTGGGTTCCTTTTTGCATACTAATGGGGAAAAATATTGAATGACATTGGAATGAAGATCATGAATCGGCATTTAGCAAATTAATAGAAGCTGTAAGTTTACCACTAGGTACTCAGATATTTTAATCCAAAATTACCAATTACATTATATGTCAATGCAAAGTAGCTGTTCTGTTCCAAAATGACCAACCAATTGCTTACAGCTTGAAAGCATTAACAAAATCACAGCTAAATTATATTCAAATGAAAAAAGAGTATTAGCTATTTCATCTACCTATAAAATAAATTTCCTTCTCCACCAGTAGAAACAAACCACAAGCAACTAGAAGCTATTTAAAAAAAAAACAAACAAAAAAACCTCCAGTCAGGTTCATAGAATTTGTTTCGAGATTTTACCATTTAATCCACAAATACACTTCAAAAAGTGTTCTCAATTATTTAAAGCGGATACTGTAAGTTGTTTCAATAAAGAAGAAGATGTAATTGAACCATCCCTGGATATTAAATTAATCATAGCAGTTTCAAAATTGGATAAACAGGAATTGAAAGAAATATGTTATAAGAGCCAGTAATAACTTTCTCAACTGAAGGGTACTATTCTAAAAGCATGGCCAAAAGACAGAAATGATCTGTTTAGTGAAATTAAAAATACTGGGCTTTTAGAGAAGAACTAGCTGTTTATAATGATATGATATTCTATGGTATAATGATATGATATTTAAAGGTGAATTTCACCTAATGTTATGGAAAAATTGGATTAATTGTATTTGACTCATGAAGGAATACAAGGTAAGGTACTAATAGTGGTAAGGGACAACCTATTTGGGATTGGAATGTCAAGGACATAGAAAGTATTATCAAACAGTGGGATAATGATATGTCAAAAGCACCGGTGGGATAAATCTAAAGAAATGTTAAAGGAACGAGATATTCCTACTGGACCATGGATGTTCCTGGCATCAGATTTATTTAATTGTAACTGATCTAATTGGACGTCTTTAAACGGAAAGGAACCAAGCGCCATCAGTACAGTTTTGAGAAAATGAGGGTTAAACTCTTTTGTGAGTCTAAAATTTATGAATTATGCGAAGTCTTTGGTTATTGTTTATATTGAAAGATTTATATTTTCTTTAATTAAAATCAACAGTTGTCATGGCAATGGAGGTGTTTTTTTATAGTTATTAAGAAAAATGGTGTTTGGTTCCTTTCTGTTTAAAAGAGCTGTTGAATTGTCAATTTTTGTTAAAGGAACTAAGTCCATATTATCTGTTAGTTTTATAGCTTTTTGCTATAGAAATGCCACCCTTTATAGTAAGACTAAGTCAAAATAGAGTAAGGATTGAATAAATTAAAGAGGTAACTGTGTTAACATACAAAACTTAGATATTTTTGTATAGTGTAACAAACATATTATGGTACCCACTGTGTTGGTCAATATCACATGTTAAAATACAATTTGCAAGGGGCTAAGCATCATTAAACTCAATATCAAAATCCAAATCTTCATTAAACCCTTCTATCTCATCAATTACACTGGGATCCTCAAAAAAGTTTCTGTAGAACGGTTTTGCATACGGTTTCGGTATTAAACTAAGCATAGACTTCAAGTCCTTCATCTTGGGCTTAGAAATTCCTTTGCCATTTGGGCATCGAGGATTCAAGTCAGAAGAAAACATAGCTTCAGAAGAACAAGGTCTGCCTCTAGAGGCCTTCTTAAAAATGTTAATCTCTTGCCATGTAGGATGTTTCCAGTTAGCCAATGAGAAAAGAGAACCATGGCTTTTGGTTCCTTTCTGTTTATTACAGCTGATAATATACTGTTATAAACGTAAAGTAGTCTGCAACTTGGTTCCTTTCTGTTTATTACAGCATACTGGATACAGCAATTAACTTTTTTTTGTTATTTTTTACTGCTTAAATGACAACAAATATTTTCAACTGTTTTTTATGACCATATAAATTCGATACCTCTCTACAAGATAGCACCACTATCTCAATTTCGTAAAAAAGGTGCTTGGTTCCTTTCCATTTAAAGACGTCCAATTACACTGTTATAGCAGATGCTTATTCAGATTATTTTGATTTTACAGAATTTAAGACTACTAGAAGTTTTTCAGTGATAACATTATTTAAAAAATGGTTTGCTCCACCTGATGAGTCGAGAACTAATAATGGTGGTCCTTAACTCACAGCTATAGAGTTCAAACAGTTCTGTGTAAAAACTGTGAATTTATACACTGTATATCAAGTCCTAATTTTCCCCGATCCAGTGGGATAGCAAAAAGATTTATACAAGAAATAAAAAATTTGCTATCTAAATGTCTGAACGACAAGTCAGATATTCAGTTGACTTTATTCCATCATAGAAACACTCCTAGTGAAAATATTGGATCACCAGTAAAATGGCTATTGAGTAGAACAACAAAAACTTTAGTATGTACTAACTACAAACTCTTAAAGCTAGCTATTATAAAACATTTGGAAAAAGTAATTAAAGGAAAGCCTGATTGTAAGTAGAGAACCTAATTCTAAATCGTATACTAATCAGCGACCAGCTGGAGATCTTTACAGACAAAATTCTTGATTTTTCAACAAAATGAAGGATAAAGGTCGATTCACACACATCAGTCTAGTCTCAGTACCGTCACAGTCCCGTCACAGTTCAGTCTCAGGGCATCAGAGATTTTCGTCAGTCAGTTTTCCATCACAGTTGGTTCACAGTCAGGCGAATTTCGATGTATGTTTAGTATGTTAACGGGAGGAGTTTCCATACCTCCCGAAACATAGTGTAGTTTTAAACACTAGAAGCGATAGGAAAGTCTAAATAATTTAAAACTAAACATGTATTTACATTGTTATTTTATAAATTTTAGTTGGAATAAAAATATATAATGGGGTATTTTAAAATTTAATATTTTTTTTAGTAACTAAAAATAACAAAAAATAATCACTATCTATACTCATTTCGGCACCTATCTTCTCCCAAATGTCGTTTTTT
Organism: Aphrophora alni; assembly: GCA_963513935.1. NCBI lineage: Eukaryota > Metazoa > Arthropoda > Insecta > Hemiptera > Aphrophoridae > Aphrophora > Aphrophora alni. The sequence goes on from OY740774.1 coordinate 51,749,031, forward strand.
GCAGACGTGTCCATATACTTTTGGTCAGACAGATCATACAAAACTTGATGTTGGCGAACACATTCTATCAACTTTTCGTCATTCATCTTGATATTAAATAATAACATAAAAACTAAACAGAAGTCTATAAAATGTTGTCAGGCCCGTCCGTCACGCGTCCGAACAATCCTAAAATATCGGTGAGAAGAAATATAAAAATGACTGACTGACGCCGGAAGAGCGACTGATGGACCGGCGCCGGAACTGCGCCTGATCAGTGTAGACATCGTAACGGGAAATCCATTTAAGAATACATTTTTAGACTGTGACGTGACTGATATGACTGACCTGTGACGCGCCTGAACTAATGTGTGTGAAGCGGCCTTAATGAAGCAGCACTACCAGTTTCAACACCTAGAAAACTAGTAGCACAACTGGATCAAACGGAAGCATGCAATTCATCACATAAAAACCTAAACAATGGTCAAAATAAATAATTGTTGTCATTCTACAAATAACAGTCTACTATCATCAAATATTGTAATCAAATCATTTTATATGACAACCAGTGGAAGAAAAGTGATTTCACTTAAAAGATTGGACTTATTTAAATTTTTTTTTTTTAATATGTCATGAAAATAGCTATTATGTTTATCATATGATAAAATGTTTTAGTCATATGCTGTTTTGTTGAATTTTTTGTTGTACTTGTTGTAGTTTCGATCTTAAATAAAGAACCTAAAAAGCTCACACAGTCTTGTAATAGAGTATTTATTACAGTATTTATAATAGTTAGTACTTAAAAAATCGAACTGATAATCAACTCCTTGATTTCCAATTTCCTATATGATGCATACGTGAAATAGAAATTGATTTTTTTTCTACCAAGAATCCAGTTGTATCCAAATTGAGAGAAGTTTGTTTCTTGGTTATTCCTCAAGCTATTTTGTTACTACTGGTTAGAATCACATTGTTCGTTCTTTAAAGTTTTTTAAAGAAAGAAAACAAAATGATGTAAAGACAAAATATGACACTGACAGTTGCTCTTCATCATAGTGTGTGATGACAAGATTTAACTCTTTAGATGGTGGAATTTTACTCATCTGTACTTTTGATTTATTACTATTTTAATAGTGATTACATCACTACATTTCATGTGGCATGTCTATACATAATAAACTTAGGTATTAAAATCAATCATTTTAATTGGCAATTACAATTAGTTAACAAAGTAATGGGTTTTATTGCACTTAAATCAACTTTCATATTTTTAAATCAACAATGTACTTATTTAATTGTATAATCTAGTAACTTAAATTTTATGTTTTATTTCAAAACTCTGTATTAACAAACTTAAGCCGATATTGTTAAAGAACTCAATCATGAAAAAAAGTTGCTTTCATTTTCATGATCAGGAAAATTTTCTAATTGTGAGAAGGTACATTAGATTCTACTCATTATCAGAATTGATTGTTTGACTTTCCATTCACCTATTTCATTACCTATAGTACCAGTATGACTATGTTTTTCATCAGTGCAATAACAAAAACTAATTAACACACTCATGTGGTATATTATATATAAATTTTGTTGTTGTTATTTTTTGACCAAAGTACTTCAGTTATTCAAGGAAAACAAGATACTAAGATTCTTATTGTGATTACATTGTAATTTAAATTAATCAACTGGCTACTTTTCTTTCTGTGATGTAGTATCCATTTTAAGTTCAATTTAAAAATTTAAAAAAAATTTATATCTTTTTGTTAAATATCTTTCGTTAAAAAAAATATCTTTTTTTTAAAGAACATTGTCCATTTTCTTGTACCACCAAATTTACAGTTCAGGTGACCTTAACCATTTACACACTTTTCTATATCGTCTGTACGCTCTAGACCATAAAATCAACATATCTTAATAGTTCAAATATTTTTGGCTTGATTTTAAAACCCTGAAATTACGACAGAATATTTTTAAGTTACTTATGCAAGCAAAAGGAAAATTCTTTGTAATGTGACAAGTCAAACAAAAGCTATAAAGTCCCTTAAGAACTCAACTTTATATACGAGTTAAGGATTTTGATTTTTAAGCAACTATAAAATTTAAAATGTCTTAATTTTCTAAACCGTATTAACTGGTTAAATTCTTAGGGACAAGAAAAACTACCTTAATTAACGTTAATGTGAAAGAGCTTTAAATCTAAATTTTAATATGACTATACGTACACATTAAAATGGAATATTCAGCAATAAACTGATTGGCTGGTTTGATAGTTGGCAAATACCATTTAGTGTTTTTGTGTATCGGTTCATTTACTGGCCATGATCTTGAAATGCTAACCAAAATTGGATATATAGACACTTTATATAAGAGGGATTTACCAAAAACCATCAAAGGGCACCCTCTTTGAAATTATTTAACGGTCATATTTAACAAATAGTGATAGTTAGTTTAGTGCCAAATTTTAACAATATCCAACTAAAACTCTTGCAAATAATTACTGATTTTAATTTTTTTTTCTTAAAAACTAGGTTTTTTGATGAGAACACCTGTTTTTATTATGAAAAAAAGAAAATATTTTGGTTGTTATCATTGGATGCAAATTTTAAAGGTCCAAAAAATGTGTGATTGTGGGACTTCATAGGGCTTGTATGTTAAAGACCTGTCCCCATTTATAAACTTATCAATCGATTTTTCTTTTTAACAATCTTGTTTAACAATTCACACAACTGAGATAACACATCAAATTTGAATAACATTGAATAAAAATGTTAACCTCTGAAGCATTTACTACTAAACTACTGTACACACTTAGGTTTTTCCTTTTTTCTCTGTGTGGGGATAATGCTATCCAAGCGACTTCTTTTTAAGCTTCTAACTTCTATTATACTCTCTATAGAGGGTTCATTAGTTTTCTTTTTGCCTCTTCCCCATAGTTTAGGATTCTACTCAATGCCCTATTTTGTGAGACTTTCCGAGGGCTTTTTTCCCCTTTTTCTGCTCTAGTACCGGTATATTTTACTTTCACTTTCATCTGTTTTAATTTCTCAATTGTTTCAGTTGTGATGCTGTCTTGAGAGGAATCATTTGTTTCCAGCATCGTGTCCTCTTTTTCAGATGAGAGTTCAGTATTGTTTTAGCTCATAGGTCTTCCCTCCATTTTGTCATTTGACACCGAATCAACTGAAGTTCAATGTTTAAACACGCTAGAGTATTTGTTTTTTTCATTATTTTTGTGTGTGACGAATCCGTAGTTGTTCCCACAAGTAATAACATTTGTAAAATGGCTAAATTACTATGAAGGGTGGCCAGGTCTTACATAGGCTCCATTTAATGCACAATTACCCTTGTACAATTCATCCATCTGCATTAACCTTAGGATTTCCCTAAGGACACTTTACACCTTAGATTGGGGAATGTTTATTGACCTCCTGGTCTAGATCCACTGTGTTTTGTTGAAGCAGGGTCCAAGGAGGATTTCGTTTTTAGCTCGCGAACAGTGCTCCTAAGGGTAGCTTCCTTGGATGAAGATGTTATTATCATCCTCTGGTACGCCCCTGGGATTATTTGTCCTTAATTCCTTAACCCCAAATTTTTACATACCCATATACAAAATCAAAACCTTAATTATGATTCACAAGTACATTTTGTAAAATCAAAGTGAACCTGAAGGTAACATTCAAAACCTTCTTAAAAACAAATAAAACTAATTTTAACAAGTTTTCATCCAATTTCAACTATTCAGGTCTTTCATTAGTCTAGTTGTGGACTACAGGAATCCGGTTTTGAATTTCCTGTTTATTAAAACAAATATTTGAACACCTTTAAAAAAGTTAGTAAAAAATTGTGAATTACTATTATTTTTTTTAAATAAGAAATACATGCAAGAAAAGTGAATAGATTAAAAGTAACAGTTTTTGCCCAATTAATGAAACGTAGTATTTTCCATGTGTTTGTGCAACAAAAACCCATTTTCCATTAAATTTTGGTTTAGACGAGATCTTTTAGCTTTATGGAAATAAGTACACAAATATTAAACTAATGCTTTGTTCCATGTTATTCTATTATGACAAAACAACCAACATTTTGAATGACCTTAATTCGTTAGTCAATGTTTAAGTTCTATAAAAAAGTAAATAAATAATTTTAATCAATGAACTAAGTGACATTTATTTCCCTTCAATTATTCGTAACCTAATTCGTTAAATTATCATATTAAAAGTACTTGTCATGCCATTTACTAGGTTGCAAACTGATGTTCTATTCATTTCTTCGATTAGGCTGTCACAAGTTGCTCTGTCATTTCTATTCAACTAACAATTGTTGTCAAATGTCTGTATGACTTTAGAACTGTTAACGAATCAGCCGTCTTTCTTCTTGTCTGTTACTGAATAGTGAATACTATTTAATGAGATATGAAGAGATTCTTTAAAGTAATCATGACTTCTATCAAGTTATAACAACAAGAAATATTGGTCTACAAACTTTCTCACACACCAGTACACTAGACCAAAGGTCTAAGTTAACAGAAGAATTTGTCATCCCCTCGTAAAGATTCCAAATTGGGTGTTGTTACTGGTCAAGAAGTTAAAATGAAGAATGATGGACATAGTTCTGAAGTTAGCCAAAATGAAAGGGATCAAATTAAAAGAAAATATTCAGGTCAGTGACCCAACTAATTTTTCAAGCGATATAGGCTATACAAAAAAAAAGTTTGGTAGTAAATTGGAAAAACAAAACAGCTTCAAGGTTTTTTGTTACTAAAGTGTGTTACATATGAGTCCAAGTATATCATAATCTGGACCATCTTGCCTGAATGATGCCTATAGTTTTAGTTCTATACCAAAAGAAATCAGAAACTGTAGCAACCAAAGCAACTGAAAAAGAAACCAAAGAGGCATTTTAACAAAGGATGTGTCAAAACATTTCCGCGTATTATTAATTACAAGCTGAAATATTATACTCATGATTCTCTGTAAGAAAATATATGAGGAAAAGTATTTCCAATTCTCAACTAAAAAAGAAATGACTTTCAATTAAACTGGATTCTACATGTTTGAAAGAAGAGCTCTATAAAATTTAAACTACATGAACAGCCAGGCTCTTATATCATTATAAAGTAGCAATCATTAATAAAAATCAATTAAAAGATACAATGAATATTTTTCATAGGTATCTGATAGAAAACAGAGATAAATGGCCTAAATCTTTATTGATGAAATTGTTTCCATCAATATTGTACTTATCTACATAATTTTTTACTTTTCAAGGACAGAGAGGGAAAGAAATTAACTTCAAAAACATTTTAAAATATCTTTAACAGTAATGTGGACTCTGAACTTCTTCATTTCTCAGATGATGCAGAATGAAGAAATGTTTTTAAGAATGTAAAGGACATCAGGTACTTTAAGTAATCCGTTCATGAAAGTAGTTGCTCAGAAATCTTTAAAAATCATGACTACAACTCCTGTGTCACTTCAACAGTGGAATGGTTTTTCTTGGGCCCTTAAAGACTGAAGACATACTTTAAGATTTTACCATGTGAGACTTTGGTGCTTAGACCATGTCACACTTGAGAAATTCCATTTTGTTATAATTTAACTTACTTTAATTTTTAATGGAAAGTTCCACCAGATTTGATTCCTCAATCAATATCGCTTTGCATGTTTTATACCTATGGGTTAAAATAAGTACAGAGACGAGATTGAATGGTCGAAACTATTAATTATTCTCAAAATAGATTTAACATTGTTTTGTGTTATAAATAAATCAAGTAATACATATAATAATAATGTCTATCTTACAAAATTTACTTAGTTATTTTATCATAAAGATTGCTTTAAACCTTATTTCTAGAGATAACTATGCATTATTCTGTAATTCGTTCTCTCAACATTTATTTCTATAAAATTATGAACTACTAAATTATCTAAATACACAATTCATTACTTATTTTCTACACATAATAAAAATAATTTCATAATATTCATACTTATGCAATTTTAAATTACATTTTATTTTGTTTTAATTACAGATTTTCCCAATTCTTTAAAATTGCTTGGCAGATATTGTATATTAGCTAATTTATAATAAAGGACTTTTTAGTCTTAAAACCATACTATTTGTTATAAATACTTGATATTAAGTTTATTTTAGCTATTCTGAATTTGATTTGATTTTATTAACATTTATTTTATTTAAGTTTATTTTAGATTTACAGGTTATGGATTTGGTCTTATTGGCATTAATTTGATTTAAAGTTAATTTTAGTTTTGATATTAAGTTATTTTTATTATGGAATTTCCTTTACATAAATTTGAAATTACAAATTACTTACATAATTCTTTGAGTTTCTATTTGTATCACTTTAAGTTTCATTTTACACACACCATTCACCTCTCTTAATTGATAATTTGTACTGATTTAATTTTGATTTTGATTTAACACTTTAGACTTGATTTCATAATGTTTTTTAGGACTTGAAATACTTGCCTTTGACATACACTATTTATTTTGATTTATGAACTTGTTTACATGTTGAATATCTTAAACCTTTTATTTTTGTGAAAGCCATGTTATTATGTCTGGTTGGTTTGATGATTGTAAATTGACTTACAGTGAGTTTTAAGTATCACCAATGCCTGTTTATTAATGGGGTTAATAATTTAAAAATAGCTTTGTTTTTACTATGGACTGCATTGGTTATATCATGGGGTTCTTTTTATTGGATTTTCTCCTTTATAAAAAATTTGCAGTCCTTTAAGTATACTAGAGTTCAATGAGGTGAATTCTCAGGATTTTATGTGCAACTTCCTTATTTCCTGGGAACTTTTAGTTCAATAAAAAATAGACTTAACACATGTCATGTCTTCATTGAAACCTAAACTTGTCCTCTACTCTTGTCCACTTAACTGAGTTGTATTTTAATGTTAATATTCTATAATAATTATTTTAAATATATGCGTTTTAAATAAATTACTGACAATACTTACTTACATTATCCACAGAGAAGAGTGTATTGAATTCTGTAATTCACTTGAGTCATATCCATAAGAAAACTGGTATTGAGTTTGATCTGGAGCAGATGGCAGATGATTTAAGTTTAGCAAACAAAGCAGACATTTCTGTGGAGAACACATTTATAAAATGAGTTATGTTATTGCACTTCTCTGTTTCTGTTCTCATTATTACTATTATATAATGAACAGCTGTAGACAAATAAGACTGTTTCTCAGATGGGGAGGTCAATTATTTAAAAGGAAAAATAAAGGCAAATTGTATCATTTAACAGAGGAATATTCTTGTTGTTTACCATAACTTTCATCAAACATTGTTTCTACAATTTCTTGACAGCTGGTAGAATATGTTGCTCTGCAATAGTATGTGGCTTTTTACATTTGAATATTTTATAAGTCACTTTGTACTATTCCAATAAAGCTACTAGAGTCAACGCTACAATGGTTAATTTCATTAAAAATTTTGTACAGAATAATTTAGATGTTTTGCAATAAATGCTTACCTTATAGTTTCTTATTCATTGAGTTAATAATATGAAATACATAACACTTATTTACACCACATCCACACAATTACCAATATTCATAATGAAACTGCTGATGTAGTCAAAGGACTTTTTTTTATATTTTGGATTTAATTGGTCAATTATGTCTCACCAAATTTTTGAAGTTTTCCCTGATCCACTTCCTTAATATTTGAGTAGTATTTGTATGATACCTTGGACACTGTTTCATAAAACTGCTAATATTGTAAGCAGATAAAATATTTCTTTATACATATAAAATTTTATGTTGCATATAGGAAAATTGTTTACTTATAAAATTATTGTTATACGTTATAAGTCAGCTCATGTATGTTTATTAAAGATTCCATTATATCGCAGTGCAATAAAATACAGTAATACTCAGTTAATATCCTTTATTCAATCTTTTATAGTACATAATATAAAGTCAAGGGTCTTGTTGATCATCTTCCCTTTCATATAATAATGCCACAACATACATTACTTCCTTGCAACCTTATAGAGATATAACCTTTACACTCCTTCTCGATTTTATATTTTAAAAAAAAATTCAATTGCAAACTAATATCATTGCATAAAATATTATAAGAATAACTTCATTTTACTTCTTATTTACACAGTCCTTCAGCAATGGTTTTTTTTTAAAATTTCAATGTGCTTACCTCTTTTTGTGTTAATATAATTCTGAGCCAGAAATGCACTTATATTGTCCATATTTAGGATAGGTTGTTTTTAACACAAAATTCAATAATAATTCCTTTTCATAGATGAACAATGACCACTGTAATGAATTCTACAATTATTGTAAGCACTAAGAACTTAGTGATTGCGATTCCATTTCAATTAATAACTTTTTAAGTAGCTACAGCTTCACCAATATATTCTGCTTCAGCTGAGACATTGCCATACGACTTTGCTTCTTGGGGATAACTTACTAACTGGATTACCTCCATAGAAAATTACTGTTCTAGTGAGACTCTTGTAACAATTCTAAATATAAAAAAGGGGACAAGAAATTTTGAAATGCTTATTGGATTAAGTTGGACGCCATTTTGTAATGCTTTATTACAAAAAAATAAATAAATAAAAATTTTAATTATGAAATTTATCACTCTAGAAGAGAGTGTAAAATATCTCAGAGGTCGTAAGTTCTTTTGAAAAAAAGTGTACTTAGTAGAATATTGAATTAAGTACAGATATATTTTTATTCTGAAACACATATTTTATTATTAAAACAATACAATATGACACAAGAATACATATAAATCAAATAATACCTGTAAAAAATGAAATTACATATACAACATCCTACATATTTAATTATTTAAAAGATTATGTTCATTAGAATTTAATTTATTAATTTTATTTATGGTTGCAACCTACTTTTTAAATTGAAAATTTTTATGTATTGAAAAGATAATATCCTTTTTGCTTTATATTATTAATTCCATAAAATCTTCATTTCTTTTTAAAATTCAAATTCAAAATATCAAAATCATAATTTTAAACAAAGAAAATCTTTTACTTATGAAAGATTTTGAAAATTACACTTGAAAAACATATCATATCTGCTTACAGAAAACATCAGACAATTCTACTAACATAATGTTAAAATTTCAACAAAATCAAAAATTACAAATCAATTATAGGCTATATTTAGGTTTATACGAAGAATAGTTTATGCATGTTATACCAGACATGCGTTATTATTTTGGATCTATTTTAATTTAAAACACATCTTTTCCTGGTTGCAGTCACATAGCGTCGTTTCACTAAAATCACGTCTACTGTTTTTAAAATTAACTTTTTTAGTTCTCGACTTCACTCATACGAACGTATCAATTGTTCACTTCTTTATTAGTTCAAAATATTATACTCAAATTGTTTTGTTTTTTATTAAAAACACAAATACTTAGTCTTTTTTATACACGTTTTCCGAGTTGCGTAATGCACATTGTTCATTGCACAATATTACCAAATCAATTATTTTTCACTTCTGAAAGTTTATTTTTAGTCAACCGAAACTAACTCACAATATTTTATAACAGTACATATTAAACAACTCTTAGTTTCTTAAGAAAACACTTTCTTTCTATACTTCCATTTTGTTAAGACGAACACGTCTATCAAAAGAGCGTGCTCCCGCTTTCAAGGTTCTGAAGACACTGACTCGCTTTTACTTTAAGTGGTTGATGACAAATTTTTTATGCTTTGTCTACAAAACGTTTACACTGCACTTCTCTTATGATTAAGTTTATAACTGTTTTAAATATTAAAATACATACAATAAATTTCTCTGAGCATTTTGTACTAATTATTTTATTTATATATTTATTTTTTATTGAATTTATTCAAAAAACAAAATACGTTTCCTGTATGATGCATTGAGTCCAACATATACCCCATTCTATCTAAAATCATCAACTAAAAATGTACACTATTAAACTCTTTCTACTGTTTTTATTTCCTAATCAGCATATGAATATCCGATCAATCAGATATTTAAAGCCTCTATTAATTTGTAACTCTTTATCAATAGTCACACTCAAATAACATAGAATTCTTTTTCCATACACCCATACTTGTAATGTTGGTTTGTCTAAATATTATTAGGATTGGGTTCTTTGCAATCAGTGGTTCAGTTTATGAGTTAATAAATACTTTTTTTTGTATTCTTTTACAATTATAACATACAATGTAAGTTTAAACTATATAACATGTTTCCCTGATTTATTCAAATATTAAAATAACAATTAAAATCTATATTGCATATATTTAAAAGATGAACCCAGAATAGTTCCAGCTATTAAAAGAAAATGAATTTAATATATATATATATTGATGACTACAAGCTTTGATAAGTTGTCTATTTGCTCACCCTTTCTGTAATCTGTAAAGCCGCTACTACAGCTTTAACCTTTGGAGATTATTGGTAGCTCCAATTCGCCAATAAAACCTTCGTGCCCTTGTCTGATCGCTTCAACGGCTGATCCTCGTTCCGGCCTCGAACGTTCCCTCTGACGTGCTCGCTCCCGCAGTTGATCGATTGATCCCCCCTTCTCTTGACTCGTCGCTTATATCTCTTTGACCTGCCTTGCAAAGTAGGTTGCCCATGCAAGGCAAGCATTTCATCATTTTCTTACTTATTTCACAATACCTGTCACTATTCTGGGTTTCATGTATAGCTTCTACTTAAAATATTTTCCTAATTATTATATTTTTACTCTAGTATGTATCTAATCCTAACAATATCTACTGACATATGATTTAACGAACATTATCTATGGTCTACTATTATAGAGAGATACTTCAATGAACCAATTAGTTGTCTATATGGAACATCAATAACAAGTAGTGTATTACCTGTTTACATAGGTGTCTTAGAGCCTTCACCACCATCAGACATATTAAAATCACTTAGAATTTTCTTAATGTATTCTTTTTGAGTTATTCAAATTGTGGATTAATACAGGTAGACTGACAACGAGTTTTAGATCAGCTAGCCTAACCAGTAGTTGAACTTTGTGCTTCCATGAATCACGCGATGCTTAACTTTTAGAGAAAGTCGCTATGCGCCAGCACCTGTCAAGGGACGGAAGTTGCTGCTATAGGAAACGAGTGGATAATTGGTCTGCAGGTTTATTTTATGAGATTTGAATGCTACAGATAGAGACCAATTTTTGTTTAGGATTGTTGATAGGTTGAGGAATCTAGGAGGGTCATGATGTGCGAAGGGTTTTAGTATCAATGAATGGAGGGTCGTCCATGAGACAGGTACTACATGGCGCAGGGTAGGATCCAAGGATGTCCTGCTGTCGCATGGAAATTGTCTGTCTACTAGGATGTGTGTGCCCTCGTGTAACGAGCAATGGCACGGCAAGGTTACCTCGACTGTGCCTGGGATATTGTATGGGATAGCTGTTTGTTTTTGTGTATCACTGCATTGTAGGTTAGTGTTTGGAGTTGGATTGGTTAGAGTAAAGGTGTCCCCTGTGATCTCTGTGATCAGTATTCCATTTTCGCTCGGACTACAATGGAAGGTACATTTTTCTGCTATGCTCTCGATGTCACCACCTGCAATCAGCTGGACCGCACAACCTCTTGATAGTGTCCCTGTTGAATGTTGTCGTGGCAGGAAACATATCCCTGTCTTCCTAGGTTGACACTCGTCCAATTGTTTGCGCGTCAGCGTCCTGATGGATGTCCCGTTTGTAGCCACTATTGTAGGTTCCATGGATATGGTGCAGGTGTGATTTTCCCATCGAAGCGGTACAGGCATGTATTCATATAGTCTCCATTTTGTTGAGCGTCGCTGAATTGGAATACCAATAGTGGAGATTACAGAGGAGGATGTTATTTTACAGGATGTAATGGGATAGTGGTAGTATAGGTGCGTGTCTTCTTTTGGAATGACTAAGGACCAATGTTTTGTATTTAGACCAGTGGCGGCGATAGCGGGCCCGCAGGGCCCGCGGTGCGGGGGGGCCCGTGAGCTGGGAGGGCCCGCGAGCCTTGACCGGGATTTTTCGGGAAATTTTACCGGGACCTGGACCCGCGACGGGCCCCCCATATCATAATAATATTTTTATGAGTATTGTCAAGAAATTACTAAAATAAGCTAAAATGTCTTCAGACAAGATTGTGCATCGTGCATCCAAAACGGCAATAACCATTATTTTTTAGAGAGCAGTATTTATTATTTAAAGTCATGATACGAAGTATGTGTATTGTTTACCGTTGGCCGATAAGTAATGCAGCTATCGCTACGTCGCGCATCGCGGTGACTCACCGGCGCCGGCCGGCGAAAAGATAAACATCCGGGAAAAGATTATTTGGATTGGGGGGCCCGTGAACAAATTTGCGGGGGGGCCCGCGGGTTCTTATCGCCGCCACTGATTTAGACGTGACTCAAGTTGTTTCAAGTCTTTGTACAGTTGTTGAGGGGGTATAGTCGTGTGTGTAGACACTCGGTCTCTACAGCTATTGCGAATCTGATCTAAAACTAATAACAATGAATTAAAATAAGATTGTCTTTGTTCCCTTAATAAATAAAACATGATTGTCTCATAAACATCTGCTGCTGTAATGTCTTCCTTTCTTGACATGGCGTCTTGGAATTCCATCATCGCCCTGTGTACTTGTTGTAGAACACTGGACACGTTTGCTGCGTAGCCTTCTAATGTTGATGCTGTGTTGACCAGGTCAGCATGATCTCCTCTGATGAGGTTCTGTACTCTGTTGAGGTGATTATTGACTGTCTCCTCGCTCGCTGTCAACACGTGCAGTTCATCGTCTGTGGCTGTTCCACAACACCAATGAAAGACGTCCCCAATGCTGCTAATCGCCCTCTGTGCTCTAGCATGTTCATGGCGCCCTTTTTGGTGTTCCGTGTTTGATGCTCGTAGGATGTCTTCAGTACTGGCCATTAGTTTCTCCAGTGCGTTCGCTGTCTGGCATCCTGTTGAGTTTTCAGCTCCTAGACATAAGTGAGATTGGGCAATGGTGACTGGGAAATGTTGTATGGGAGATAAGGGAAATATGTAGGTTAATGGGGTAGTTGCTTCGTATACATGTCCAGCTTGGAGTGGTTGGAAATGTGCTCCATTTGAAATTATTATTGGAATCTTTTGATGGGAAGTAAGGGTAATGGTTAGGGGAAGGATGATGATCCACATGTATTTTGTAACATTTTTGGTTCTCTTCTTTTTATCTAGGTTGCCTGTAACTGAGCAAACATTCTCATATCAATACACCTGTAATCATCTTAAGATTTTCCTTTCCCCACTTAACTCCCCTTTAGTTGGAATTATTCTGGATTTGTTCCCTAAGTTTTTAGTATATTTATAAAATTTCCTAGTTATATTTAACACATTTTTTTACGTCTTACCTCATAGTCAAATTTATCTACAACATTTTATTTCTTAATTTATCTATGTATGAGTTCTATAGCTTTAGTTAGTTTCGCTGTTTTAAATGGCCTTAAGATGGCCTTAATCTCGACACGTGGACTATGTCCCCTATCCATCTGCCATGTCGGTAGATCTCAATTTCGTAGTTTAATGGCGATAATTTTCTTAAAATTTTGTAAGGACCTGGTATTGTCGTTCGAGCTTATTGTCCTTCTTTTCATTTCGTAGTAAAATTAACTCTCTACTTTAAATTGTACCTCTCGCCGGTGGGCGTTGTATCTTTCACATTGACCCTGCTGTGACCCAGCCATTATTCTTGGTAAGTCTTGTCTGATTTTATGTATGATTTTTAGGGCTTCTAATACATCATGTTCAGGCACTTTTGGAATTAGTGCCAAGTCGATTGGTTGGTTCGGTTCGAACCCGTGCAGCAAATAAAATGGTGAAAATCCTGTTGTAGCGTGTTTGCCTGAATTATATGAAAATGTCAATAACTTGACATATTTATGCCAGTCCTTCTGGTCTTCGTTTACGTAGCATCGCAACATGTTGACTAGCGTCGAATTGTATCGCTCAGTCACACCCTGACTTTGAGGTCTATACGCCGCTGAAGTTTTGTGTACTATTCCTAACGCGTTGTATAATTGTTTTAATATGTCTGCCACAAAATGTGTACCCATATCCGTCTGTATTTCTGCCGGCATGCCATAACTCGGAATGATGTCCTCTAGCAGAAATCTCGCCGTCGTGTGTGCATCTGCTTTTTCTGTTGTTTTAGCTATCGCAAATCTCGTTGTGTTGTCTGTTGCTATCAGAATGTATAATTTTTTGTTCGACTTTGGTAAAGGTCCTAGGTAATCCATCGTTAATTTTGTAAAGGGTTTCGTCGTTTTTCTTATTGGTTGTAATAATCCCGCCAATTTTTGTCTGTCTGTCTTCATGATTTGGCATTTGTGGCACTTCTTTATGTATTGTATTATATCCGCCGTCATTCCTGGCCAGTGATATTTGTTCTTAATTTTTGACATTGTCTTTGCAACTCCTGCATGACCTCCCCAAATAATTGAATCATGAAATGCTTGAAGAATTTCGGTTGTCAATTTCTTAGGAACGGCAATTAATAATCTGTTTTCTCCATTTGTGTATTGCTTATACTGCAAAATACCGTCTTGTAGTACGTATAACCTTGATGCTCACCTGTGTGCCTTGTCAGCGCTCTCTGGATCTAGTAATGCTTGTCTAATGTTAAATAGGAAATTGTCCGAAAGTTCTTCGTGTTCTAAGTTTACCGATTGAATCTTATTAATTGTCAGTTCTCCTTGTATCTCTTTGTCCGATATCTGCACTTCACCTGGATAGCGACTCAAGCTGTCTGGCACCCTCATTGTTGAACCTGGTTTGTGTTTTATTTCGAAATCATATTCAATTAACTTTAATGCCAATCTGTTTAACCTCGAACTTAATGTTTTTACATTCTTATAGTACTGCAAGCTGGCATGTCATTAAAAATAGTGAATCGCCGCCCATACAGAAATGGTCTAAAATAGTTCACTGTGTAAACTACACTCAGTAGTTCGATTTCCGACACACTCCAGCGCCCCTCAGTATCCCGTAATCTTCTGCTAACATAAGCTATAGGTCGAAGTGTACCATCTTCCTGGTACTGAGACATGACACCCCCTATCCCTGTCCGACTGGCGTCGCATGACACTACTATGTCTTTTTTTTCATCGAAGTTGGTAAGTACAGGTAGTGTAGTTAATGTTTTTTAAAATTATTAAATGCTTCCTCATGTTCCTTAGTCCATTTAAAAGTTTTTTTGTCTGCGTTTTCCTTTTTTGTTAGATCCGTTAGGGGTTTAGCCATGTCACTAAATCCTTGGATAAATTTTCTGTAATATGATGCGGCCCCTAAGAAGCTCCTCACATCCTTCGTTTTCGTAGGGGTGGGAAATTCTGTGATGGCTTTTAAGTTTTTTTCTAAAGGCCGAATACCGTTCTTAGAGATATTGTGTCCTAAGACGTCTATATTTTGGTAAAAAAAATGACATTTTGATGTTTTTAGTTTTAATTTTGCCGTCTCCAATCGTTTAAAAACTTTTTCTAGGTTTGCTAATTGTTCTGTAAACGTGTTTCCATATGCCACCAAATCATCGATATAAATGACCATTCCCTGATATAACAAGCCTGAAAATAGGCGATTCATGCTTCTTTGAAACGAGTTTGATGAGTTTCGCATTCCCATTGGTAACCTCGTGTACTGATATAGACCCTTGTGGGTCACAAATGCCGTATATGGTCTATGCTCTGGGACTATTGGTTGTTGAAAAAATGCCTGATTAATGTCCATAGACGAAAAATACTGTGCTGTTCCTAATGTGTCGAAAATGGTTTCTGCTCTGGGTAAAGGAAATTTGTCAGCCTCCATGTCTTCGTTCAATTTCCTGTAGTCCACTACCATTCTGTATTGGTCGCCGGGTTTTTTTACTAAGAATGCGGGTGCCGCGAAAGCGCTCTGCGAATCTTCTATGACCCCTGCTTTTTTTAACTGCTCCACCTGTTTATCTAATTCTTGTCTTTCTACATTACTGAGCCTGTAAGGAGGGACTGCCACCGGTTTACCTGTTTTCATGTATATAGCATATGCCGGCATATCTGCTTCTTGTAAATCGTGTGGACCGCGTGCGAATAAATGTATATATTTTTTTATTAATGATCGGGCCGCCTCGTACTCTGACTGTCCTAACTCTTTGTTGATGTCTATTTTGTCTCCTTTTAAGTCCGTTATGTCTTTTGAGAGTATCCTTTCTTTATTTATGTTGATCTGATTTACCCTATACTCTTTGCTAGCGTCATTTTCGAAAGTGTCTGCTTTCGAAAATTTTATTAATTTTCTTTTTACTTTCTCCGTGGCCAAGGATATGTCACCTAGTCGTGTCTCGTTTATCATTTGTTTGGTCATTGACGTAGGGTTTGTAACTTTTATTTTTATTGGTGTATGTGTAGTATCCGCGCACGCATATATGCCTTTTTGTGAGAGTAGGTTTCCTTTAGATTCGAAATTATATTTTACACCCTCAGGAATTAAATCTTTTATCTTTATTTCAATGTTTCTAGTATCATGGGGTGGTATTTCAATATCCTCTTTCGTATATATTGGTATTGGTTCCATTTTTGTGTCATTGTCCTCTGGTAGTTCTATCAAATTGTCCCTAAAAATTTGTACCGTGTTTTGTCCTAATGTAATTTTGTTATTTTTAAAATTAATTATCACCTTATTGGTTATTAAAAAGTCATTACCCAACAAAAAGTCACTTGTCAAATCCTCCACCAAATATACTTTATGCTCATATTCTTGTTTTTGTATATAGAATTTTAGGATTGCTCTGCCCGTGACCTTTACTGTCGTGGCATTGGCAGAAGTCAACCATATGTTATCTGCTTCAATTTTCTTTGCTAAATGTCCATATCTATCGTTTAAACAGGAAACACTACAGCCTGTATCAAACAGAATTGATATATTTTTATCCTTAATTTTTCCTGGAATTGCTATACTTAATTTAGAAGTAATATTTCCAATTACTGTTTTTAATGTAATATTTACCGCAGAGTTTGTATCGACCTCATTATGTGTTGTCAGCATTGGGCTTGAACGACTATTAGCTACTCCTGACGTATTTTTTTTGTTGCCTACTTCCACTGCGTGTGCACGTTTACTTATAGATGTAGGCCTACAATTGTTAGCACTGTCTCCACAAGTGTTGAAATACCATTTAATAAACTCTATGTGTTTTTGTTGTTCCACCTTGTGACCTACTTTGTTTTTCTGCCATTCACTATATTTATTTTCTTTTTCGTTTTTCCGAATTTTTGTAGGCCGTTCTGAATACTGGTCGTGTACTTCCGGCCTTACTAGTTTTTTTTGTACCTGTGTACAATGTTTTGCAAAATGACCTCTACGACCACACCTAAAACACTCTGGTTCTACCCGTGTCCCTTTTCTTCTGAAATTTCCGTTGTCCATAAATACGTTTTGCTCTATAATCGTCATTAATCTGTCTAGATGCAGGTATTTGTCTTTGTTCACGGTATTCCTGCGTGTTGTTTTTTTTGTTTTTGATGATCATAAGTTTCAATGTGTCTATCAGGTCTCCTATCACGCCTGTCCCAATTTTCGTGTTTTAATCTCTTGTTTTCCATTTTTAATTCATTAATTTGTTCCATTATTGTTTGTAAGTCGTCTCGCGTAACCTCTTCTTTTGATTTTGCTGCCTCTCCATCATCAATGCCTAATCTTTTTCTTAGCATGTGGGAAGCTTTTTCGGCAACAAACATATTCTCATTTAGCTTCTGTAAACTTGTGTTATCGAGCATTGCAATTTGTTGTAATAGTGCTGGATTGAGCCCCTTAAGTATGTGACTACATATTCTATCTTCGCTCATGTCTGGCTCATAATGTGCACATAGTAATTCCACCTCAGTCTTGTATTGCATCAAGGACTCTCCCGGTAATTGGACTCTATTATTTAATTTCATGAGCAACATTTCTTTTTCGTGTTTTGGAGCAAACGCCTTCATGAACTCGTTTTTTATTTCCACCCATGTTAGTTGTTTTTGCTTTATTTCAAAAATTTCATAGTAATCGCTTGCCACGCCCTCTAAATACCAGGGAAAATAGATACTTTTTTTTTATCAGTCCATCCGTTCGCTGCGGCTGCCCTTTCGAATTTTGCTATGTGTTTGGAAACATCCTCTCCCGTGTCCCCACTAAATTTGCTTGGTTCGAACAACGGTAGCCTTTCATTCATTGTGATATCCTGTCTAGAGGTGTTATCGTTT
Organism: Aphrophora alni; assembly: GCA_963513935.1. Taxonomy (NCBI): domain Eukaryota; kingdom Metazoa; phylum Arthropoda; class Insecta; order Hemiptera; family Aphrophoridae; genus Aphrophora; species Aphrophora alni. The sequence goes on from OY740774.1 coordinate 51,767,294, forward strand.
GGAATTGGGTCTTTGTTGTTTCCCGAATGACCCTCGACCGCGTCATAAATATTAGTTTCTTTATTTGTTTGTTTAGGCCAATTTGTGTATTGATTTTCTAACTCAACTCGGCTCATTTCCGAAGTGGTATGAATTTTCCACAACCGAATATATGACCTTAGGAAAACCATATATGACCTTATATGTTCCACTCAAGGTCTTTCCAAATATTAATGGCTTGAGTTTTATTTAGTGGCTTTATATCTGCCTTGGTTTGATTCATTGATTTGTTATAATTATTTTTTTTGTAACTGTAAGAGTACCGTAAATTAATCCCTATTCAAAGAAAGAATAATTCATTACCCGATTCTCATTGATATTCGTTTCAGTTACTTAATTCACCAAAATCAAAATAAAAATTTGAATCAAGTATGTATGAAGTATGTTCCCGGGAAGACTTGTCACGTAAGCAAGAAATAGCAATGTAGGACAACAAAATCTAAACAAACTGTCATCAGCATTCCGTGGTGTAATTACTTTCGACCTTGCGTAACAAAACCCCTGACGCGTGTGATTCGTAAATATTCTATTTTTATGTCGACATCATTCCCAAACTCATACAAATATGCTAACAATACAAAAATAATCTTAAACTATAGTTAGAATCAAAATCGTCTGTTACCTGTTGATTATCTGTTAATCACACATGCCTCAAATTTAAATCGTTCGCATATAACACTAATCAATTTTAATACATATATCAAAATCTCTTAAATATGTATATCTCTATAGATAAAGCACCTTAATAACATACAAATTTATTACTTTTTTTTTTTATCTCAAAATAATTATCAGATCATTCCATTTCCTTTTTTTTTTTTTTTTTTTTTTTATTCAAAAATAACACTTCAAATACAGTTTTATAAATATATAGCTGATTAAAGAACCAAAAAAATAATCACTGTAATAAAAAATAATCTTAATTTTTTTTAGTAATAAACTAAAAGAAAGGCCGTTTTAACTATTTATTACATAAAAATTACAAAAACAAAATTCTTTCCATATAGTAATAAATTTTAGTAAAAACTAAAAACACGGCCGGTGCACCATTTATTAGGATTGGGTTCTTTGCAATCAGTGGTTCAGTTTATGAGTTAATAAATACTTTTTTTTGTATTCTTTTACAATTATAACATACAATGTAAGTTTAAACTATATAACATGTTTCCCTGATTTATTCAAATATTAAAATAACAATTAAAATCTATATTGCATATATTTAAAAGATGAACCCAGAATAGTTCCAGCTATTAAAAGAAAATGAATTTAATATATATATATATATTGATGACTACAAGCTTTGATAAGTTGTCTATTTGCTCACCCTTTCTGTAATCTGTAAAGCCGCTACTACAGCTTTAACCTTTGGAGATTATTGGTAGCTCCAACTCGCCAATAAAACCTTCGTGCCCTTGTCTGATCGCTTCAACGGCTGATCCTCGTTCCGGCCTCGAACGTTCCCTCTGACGTGCTCGCTCCCGCAGTTGATCGATTGATCCCCCCTTCTCTTGACTCGTCGCTTATATCTCTTTGACCTGCCTTGCAAAGTAGGTTGCCCATGCAAGGCAAGCATTTCATCATTTTCTTACTTATTTCACAATACCTGTCACTATTCTGGGTTTCATGTATAGCTTCTACTTAAAATATTTTCCTAATTATTATATTTTTACTCTAGTATGTATCTAATCCTAACAATATCTACTGACATATGATTTAACGAACATTATCTATGGTCTACTATTATAGAGAGATACTTCAATGAACCAATTAGTTGTCTATATGGAACATCAATAACAAGTAGTGTATTACCTGTTTACATAGGTGTCTTAGAGCCTTCACCACCATCAGACATATTAAAATCACTTAGAATTTTCTTAATGTATTCTTTTTGAGTTATTCAAATTGTGGATTAATCGTTCTTAACCCGGAAGGGGTTGCATGAGTGAAAATTTCGTGAGAGGTCGGGCTGGGTTGTTTAGACCAGGTATACTAAAATGCAGAGTTTTCTAATAATGAACAAAGTTTTATTTTGTATAATATGATTATAATTATATTAAACAGTATGATGTATATTTCTTATGAAATATTAGTAAATAAGATCTATTAATAAAAAAAAAAATTATACTAAAAATATAACAAACATTTAAAAATTTTATTGTATTTATATTGAAATATTTGTAAGTAAGATTAATTATTTCAAAAAATACATAAGAAACATGACTAAACATCAAACAGGGTTAGGTGTATCTCTTACGAAATATAAATAAACAAGATAAATTTAAAACTAAAATGAACATATAAAACATATAACATCACCAAACAATAAACAGAATTAGGTATATATATTGCTTATGAAATTATTTAAAATAAGTTCAATTAGTTCAAAAATTATACACAGAGCGAAAAAATAAAAATTATCAGAATTAGGTGTTATTCTCATGAAATATTATGGCAATTAAATCCAATATCAATCACATAAATGCAAAAATTATGTATGTACATAAAAACTTAACTTGCATACTAGATATGGAGGAAATAAACAGAAAGGTAGGTATATTTCATATGAAATATTCGTAAATATGACTAAATAAATTCAATAATTATACATAATCTACATAAAAATAATAAAACATAACTTACATATTGAATTTGGATAAACTGTATTTAGTCATCTTCAGACTGACCCCCAGTATCTGCTGCACAGTTGATGCAAGTTGTGGTAGTATGTTCTTTGCAGATGCAAATGTGGCAAGTCTGACACCTTGTTTTTGACTTACGGTGCTTCCGCCAATCACACAATCACGCAACTTTAAAGTTTGAATAATTGATTTTTTTTTTCACCAATGGGATTGTTTTTGACAATGTTTTCTGTCCTAAATCTTCTCATTGTTTAGTTTTCAAAACACTCCAAACACTACATTTAACTCTAAGTAGGATTTCATTGCAAGTTTCCAATCACTGCAGTTCTCCCGGGCTATTAATTTTGCTATTGACATTATTATTAGTGTTACTCATTTTCCTAATTCACTTAAGGGGATTTATTTATTTTAATATTGTTAGACATTTACAAAATACAAATTGTGTCAGTTTAGCTCTGAAAAAAAAGCAAAAAATAAATCTATCTTAACTTAGGCCTACGTAATTTACATTAATTTTTGTTTTTTAAACAATTACTAATCATTATCCTCTTCTTACCATACTGGGCCCATAACTTATTAGGGATTCCATTATAATCATAGTTGAAAAAGTTCAGTAACACTTGGTCCATATTCTTTATTCATTATTTTATAAACATAAACTATAAAGTCAAATGTCATATGGTTCAGCTTCTCTTTCATATAATAATGCCACAACAAACAGATATAGAGGATAGATGAATGACTTCTTTGCAACATAAATATCATAAAAATATATAAACAACAATATTTACAGCTGTGAAATTGTTTAATAGATAATTTAAATTTTATAGGTTATTTATGAAAATGTTCCCAAAATTGAAATCGTTTACAAAGATAGTGGGTAGGCTGATTTTGTTTTTGAAAATTTCAAAACCTTAATAAAAACATGCACATTAATTACTTAAATAAGTTATTAAAAGTTAAAACTGAATGGTATCACATATTTTCCTTACAATCTCTGTAGAAAAAAACAGGGTTTGAATTATGGGACTATGTAGTTATATTCATTGAATTGATCACTAATGATAACATGAAATACTACAAGGAAGCTTGTTATGGGATCAACAACAAACGACAATTTAATTAAACAACACTAACAGAATAGTGCAAACAAACTAATATTTTTTACTACAATATTTAGAGTTTGAAGCCAAAATAACGCCTCAGCGGCCATTTTAAAACTGTGGTAGGAATCCCTACCATGCGCACCCGAGGACAGTTTTCTGCACTCACTCGAGATCTTTTGTCCTTCGATGCACATCTATGATATTAGCAATAGACGTTTTTGGCTATATATCACTAAACTGAAGTTACAAAATAAGAAATAATTTTAAAAAATGATGAAAAACACTATAACTAATATATATACAGCCCCACCAACCCACCCGAATGTTGTTATTGTATTTACTTGTGATACTCATCAAAACAGTTTGGCACACATAGGCCTGGTTGTCCTTCACATTCAACACATTGTCACACAACACGTTTTTGTACACCACGAAATGACACACTCGACACCTTTTCCGTCACGACACCTTTTCCGTCACACCTCTTCTCAGTGATCTTGGTAGGTACGTGCGACACACTACCAAAGGTCTTTCGGGTTCCATAGGCAGGCAGTAAAGAATCTACAACAGATAGTTGAAAGTGGTATAGATGCATTTTTTTACCACCAGTGGAAACACCAACCTCGTTGTACATGTAATGTGTGTTCGTCATTATCATCTGCAGAATATGGATGAAAATTTTCTTGTACCAACGTAAGGTTTTGCATTCGCATGAATAATAGCTCATCATCTGGTCGCTGCAATCAACTCTTTTCATGAAATGATTATAAGTCACTATAGGCAATGGTTTTTTCCTCTCTAACTGCACCCAATTGAGAGAAGTAACAATGTTATTCGGAAATTCAGTGGAAATGTACGACACGACTCTTTTATCTTTCCATTTCTCTACACATACACTCTTAGCGTATCGTGCCACAGTTTCACCTTTTTTTAGGGTTGCCGATTTAACTTCTACCGGTAGGTATTTCCTATCCAATCTGAGAGTTCCTGTACAGTATGTACCCCTCCTAAGCAAGTTTGACGCAAGCAGATAACTGTTGTAGTAATTATCCATGAAAAGGCTATGGCAGCAGTTAAATTTACCTTGCATCAGTTTCAAGACAACATTTCCCGCATGTGATTTCCCACCAAGATCATCCAACACCCCACAGTTTAAAAAAACTTCAAAATGATGCCATGCGGATCGCACAAAGTGTAAAGCTTCAGCCCGTACTTGTGACGCTTGCCCTTTATGTACTGACGAAAATGTAAACGCCCTCGCCACAACACCATAGCTTCATCAATAAAGTCGCTTTTTCTCATCTTATTGTTGAAATAATCAATTATATATTGAACCTTACTGTAACGCCTAGCAAGATCGGGTGTTAATTCAAAGTTGAGACATCTTAGTATTCCAAGGAACCGGTCACGACTCATGAACTTGGGAAAACAAGAGTTGAACAGTCTATGTTGTTTCCAATAGTCTTTGATATGTGGAAGTTTCACAATTCCCATGTGCAACACCAGTCCAATAAATACAAGGAGTTCATCAGTAGTAAGATCTTTCCACCTATGAATTCTAGATAACGGGGTCGTTCTAGGGCCACAAAATAGTTCAAATTAGTTGCACACACAATTCCTTCTAGGAAAACCACATCTAATAGCAACCTAAAAAAAAAATTGGATTCAAATCTGGAACAGGAACTAGGAATCCTTCTTCCTTTGTAAAGAAAATATCTCACATGACAAAAGCACAAACAGGTTGCCATTGAGGCAGGTTAATGTTGTAGTCAGTGTCATCGACCTCTGATTCGTCTGTGTCATAGGCGATTTCATCCAAAGTCACGCCCGGGTCATCTGGTTCTTCATCATCAGAAGAGTACACAGTCTCTTGTCTAGATGTATTTGGACGAGAACTACCATGACTAGGTCCATGAAGAACTAGATCCATTGCTGAAAAACACTATGGTACTATAACGTTATCAATAAATCAAAAAATCGCCGGGGACAAAAACAAACACGTGTATTAAGACACTAAGATACGTCCCAAGGAAAGCACACTGAGGCCTTGAAACAACAAAGGAGGGGTGGTAGGGATTCCTATCACGCGCACTGCATGATGTGCAGCCATGGCCGGGATCCCTACCATGCCCACCCAACGTGTTAAATGTATTTTATAAGCTTATAGTTTTATGAAACAGAATATTGGTTTTATATGCTAGTATTATAATTTATATTATTGCTTTTATTTATTATGAAAAAGGCTAATTAAAAACAAGCAATTACCCAATACTATACATAAATATTTAAATTATCATATGTAACACATTTTGTTAAAAACTCTTTTAAAAACTTTCAGGTGCTATTTTGCCAAAAACAAATTATGTGTATGTAAATGTGGCACAAGGTACATTAAGGGGCCAAGAAAAGACTTCTACTAGTTACCACAAGTACTATTCCTTCCAAGGCATTCCATATGCAAGACCTCCATTGGGCCAATACAGGTTTGAGGTATAGGAAACAATGTTTTCTTATTTAATACAGTTAGTGTTCTACAAATTATTCAGTATCATGTACAAATATTATTATTATTTTAAAATAAATATCACACCGTATTTTATTTTCAGAGAAAAATCCTAACATAAAAGGAAATGCAAATCCGATTTGTATATTAGGTTCAACTTCAACTGGTTTGCTAAGCTATTTAACATTGATAATTTAAATTCAAGACGCTATTTGTTTTTAGTAATAACAATACTACAATAAGTTATCAGCAATAGGTAAAAAATAGTCAACTTTTATGTTAAACATATTTAATTTCAATTCGGTAAACTAACCATGCTACAAAATTAAAATTTAATATCACGTTCAGGGGCGTGCCGACGGGGGGGGCGAGCGGGACCAGACCCCCCCCCCCCAGAGCCAAAAAATATTTTAATATTTTTTTATAAATTAGCAAAATTTAAAAATATATATTTCATAAGATATTAATAATAATTGTGATCTCCCATTTATAACAACTTTATTGGATCTTTGTTCAATTTCCACTCTCTGCGTACCGGTAACTAAACTACTGTTAACAATGCAAAGTTCGACAATTTTCCAAGGTAAAGTGATGAGCGTTTATGAGCGGCGAACGCACAGGCTTGTCTGTCGTTCTCTTGGCGGCTCCAAGTTGGAGCAGTCCACCCTGTAGATGTAGTGTCGTGCGTCCTCCCCCGCCATGAAATGGACTCGCCCAAAAGGACCAGCGCTTGGACTTGGACTAGTCCAGTTTGAAGAGCTGAGATAGTGCTAGTGCCGTGCGCAACGAGTAAAGTTTGTTCCATTAGAGACTGATTTTTGTTCTAAAGATGAGTGAAAATAAACGCAAAGCGCTTAATCAGGGCACTCTCTTTAAGTTTTTTAAAAAACAGACTGAGCCTGAGAAAGCTCCAGATGATTCAGAAGAAGCGGGATCTGTATCTGTGATTGTACCGACACCTACTGACGATATTGAAGTTCGTAGAAAATCTGAAGAAGATGGGTGCAACTTAAATGCCATTCATCCTAATGACATAGGATTATACATCTATGGACAGGTAAATATAAGATTTTGCTGTTCATTCATTAATAATAATAGCTGATATTATAATTAAATTATAACATTTCTAGCTATTTAGATATGGTAAAAGTATAGTGTAGTCCCCATAATAGAAATTAGGAAAATATTAAAAATGCAATATTTGGGCCATTCTGAATAAAAAAATTTTAACAACTATTTTTTCGGCAACGTCTTTAAGTATCCGAAAAATTAACTTGAAACTTCATTTGTATGAAAAACTAATTTGAAAAAAAAAAATGTTTAAATTTTTTTACTGTGCTCTTAGAACGATTCTACAACTTTTTTCCTATACCATTTTTGCTCAATTGCTTATTTAACCAAAAATGTTGAAAAAAATAAATAAATAAAGTCAAATTAAATTTATAAAATACTAGCTGTGTACCCGTGCTTCACTACGGGAACTATTGATCAAATGATCACGATGTTGCTCAGACTTTCCTATTCGCAGTGGATAATTGGTTAGACTGATCGCAATTTTGACATAAAAACAAATTTAAAAAGCCGTAGAAAATTATATTCTCGCCTATGGTTATTTTGTCAAAATTTAAATCGCTCTAACCATTAAGCCGCTATGAATATGAAAGTCTAGGAAACATCATGATCATTTGTCTCATAAATCACGCTCATGGTCACAATTTCAGCCGCTATCTTAAAATAGATAATAATTTCGCAATGGAAAGAGTGCATAAATCTTCCCGTCATGAAGAATCGTGTTGGATTATCTGTTATATCCTAATTATCCTTCCTTACCAATGAAATTATGTACCAAAGTAATGTTTTTATAATAATAATAAAAATTTTCTCCCAAATGTTATTTATTATTATTTTTTCCATTAAAAAATAAACACAGTAAAATGAGTGAATTGTTAATATTAATCCCGAGGATATCAATGACAACCTACACTCATAATATTTACGTTAAAACTCACTACAAAAATAAATGCCACCTGTTTACAATTACTTAAAATAGTCATCTGGTAAAACCCATACAGATCTTTACTACATAAGAATAACAATGCAACAATATATAAATAACAAGGTTTATTGAAAATTTTGAACTATATTTCTAGTAGGCACACTACTCATCGTCAGGTTATAAAGAATACAAATTATAAATGATAAAAATTATTTATAGAATTAACTATTTTTAACCTGATGAGGAGTAGTGTAAATACTGGAAATATAGTTCTAAATTTTCAATAAAACGTTGTTTTATTATAATATATAAGAGGATGTGTTTTGTGTTTGCCACTAAAACAAGGACAATAACCTAACCTAATCCGCCGCGGCGCACTGTACAAAAAAATATATAGAGATTACACAGAACTTGTCACTCCTAGCCTATCGCAGCCGACCCTAGCCTATCGCAGCCAATTCTAGCCTAACGCTGTCTATCCTAGCCTATTTTAGCCTATCCTTGCCTATTCATATATTCCATAACGCATTCATATAGGTATTCATTTCAGTATTCCCTAACGATTGCTATATTTTTTTTTTAGATAACTGAAGAAGAAATGGAGAGACTTTTGACGGATGTTTGGGTGCCAGATGAAAATTTTAAATTCCCTTCTACACAGTTTGGGAAGTGCCAGCTGAAATTTCAGTACAGCTGGCTAAAATCAAAAGAGTGGGTTACTTATTCCAAGAAATTGGACCGTGCATTGTGTAAGTACTGTTTTTTATTTGCCCCAAGTGGAGCGGGAAAACAAGGATTGCCACTTGGAAGGTTAGTGACAACTAAGTATTGTGATTGGAAGCATGCTCTTGAAGATTTTTCAAAGCATCAGTTGACTTCTTATCACTCAAAATGCAAACTTGATGCTGAAAACTTTTTATCGATAGGGCGTGGTGCAAAGAAGAGTGTTATTGCTCAGATAGACAAGGGTGCAGCTGATCAGGTCGAAGAAAATAGACGCCTCATAACTCCAGTTATCAAAACTGTTATATTTTGTGGCAGACAAGGTTTGGCCTTGAGAGGTCACAGGGATGGAGGAATGCTCAACATTACAGATGACCAAGACGTTGTTGAAAACGAAGGTAATTTTCGAGCACTTTTGAGAATGAGGGTAGAAAGTGGTGATGAATACTTGAAAAGGCATTTGATGAATGCAAAAAAAATGCAACATACATCAGCGCAAAAATTCAAAATGAAATTATATCATCATGTAACGATATAATTTTGAGTAAATTGGTGACTAAAATAAATGCTGCTCAGTGTTTTACGGTGATAGCTGATGAGACTACTGACATTTCGTGCACAGAACAGCTGTCACTTTGTGCTAGATACATCGATCAAGAGACACTAACCATAAGAGAAGATTTCCTTCAGTTTGTTCCAGTTTATGATTTGACTGGAAAGGGATTAAGCGATGTTATTTTAAGCAAACTTAGAAGTTTTGGCATTTCTACAGAGTATATACGAGGTCAAGGGTACGATGGGGCATCTACAATGAGTGGCGCTTTCAATGGTGTACAGGCTTTCGTAAAAAAAGAAGTTCCAAGCGCATTGTATGTTCATTGCAGCAGCCATTCTTTGAACTTGGCTATATCACATGCTTGTGACAATACAATGATACGAAACTGTATGGGTACAGTCAACAAAACTTACGATTTTTTTAACACTCCAAAAAGGCAAACAGTATTAAAGAAATTCTCAGAGAAAAACTCAAATAAATTGATGCAATGTAGTCCTACCCGATGGATCCAGCAGCACAAAGCAGTAATGGTATTTGCAGAAAATTACGAAGCAATACTGAGGAGCTTAGAAGACATATCAAACTGGAATGATCGTGAAAGTAGCTCTAGTGCAAATATATTGCACTGCGCCTTGACTAAAGTTGAGTTCATTTTGTCACTGTTTGTAATAAAGAAGATGTTTGCTTTCAGTCTTCCGTTAACAAAGTATTTGGAGACAGAAGACATCGATCTTACTAGTGCTGTAAATTATGCTGAATCTACAGTAAATGTATTAAAGGATGTAAGAGAAAAAGGCGACGAAGAATTTTCAGTAATTTTTGGAAATGTTTAAGATATATGCAAGAGGGAGGGTATATCGATAAACATCCCTCGAACAACGGCCCGGCAGACATGCAGGGAAAATGTTGAAAATGATAGCCCTGAATCTTACTATCGTAGGTCCCTGTTTATTCCCTTTGCTGACCACTGTATAAGCCAGATTACTGAAAGATTTATCTCTCACAAGGATGTTCTAGCATCTTTTGATGTTTTGACAAACTTAAAAATGGAAAATAAAATTGTTCAGGGATCATGTGAAACACTTTTCAAGCAGTACAAAAGCGATCTAGTGCCATACATCGATGGTCCAGCTGAACTGTATGGCGAAATTAAAATATGGCACCAGCGATTAGTTACAATCAATCAACATCGAGAAGAAACCCATAAACAGTCGAATTCAACTAAGTCTGTAAAAAAAATATCTGGAATAGAAGTGTTGCAATCGTGCAACAGGGACATGTTTCCGGCTGTCTTCAAGCTTTTACAGATTCTGGCAACATTGCCAGTCACTTCGTGCACTGCTGAATGGTCATTTTCAACACTCCGCTACTTAAAGGACTATTTAAGAAACTCTACTAATGAAACAAGACTTGATGGCCTAGCTTTATTGTATATTCACAAGGAAGTAATTGTAAGATGTGAGGAAGTGCTTAACGAACTGTCTAAAAAACCAAGAAGACTAAGCATTAAGTTGTAAGATGTTTTATATTATAGAAGTAAAGTGTATTGTTATTTATTGTAAAATAAATAAAGTAAAAAATGACAATCTCTTTGATTATTATCCTTAAAAAAAGCAAATTTTGTTTTAATTTGGCTTGCATACATTCTAAAAACATTAACAACGGTGAAAATATACAACACAGTAAATAAAAAATATTAATCAAAACTTTAGACTGTTAGAGAATCATTACTTTTATGAAACAGCTAGCAGTCTCGTATAGCCTAAAATAGCACCATATGAACCCTATTTTTTCAAATTTTTGGACCCCGTCTGGCTGGGGGGTTTTCCATAACCCCCCGGCCGCCCCAAAACTCCCCAGGCCGGACCCCCACCAGAGTAAATTCCTGGACACGCCACTGATGGTACATGTCAATTGTTTTCAACCAAAACAACAAAAACCAAATTAAGAAATCAAAGCAACGAATTCCTTATTCTGTAAATACATTTCATTTTAATGATCATATGGCTTTCTTTATTCATATTCATTTTGTGAGCTAAATTGAAAAATATGTACTGTGTTTTTTAATAAGAATTACTATATCAATGCTTAAATGAAATCAATATATGATTTCTAATATTATGCTAAACATTATGTTATAAACAGTATGGAAAATCTTTTGCTTAAAGTATTACTTCATTTTTAAATAGATATTAAACTGTGTTCATGGTTAACTAAAATGTCAATTCAGGCTTCACTTCAGACAGCTTCTTTCCCTGTCATAAGTTGTCCCCATTACTTGGAACTAAGAATACTGATCCCTGTAGAGGTTTCTGTGCTGACAATTTTACCTCTTCAAGGTGATACAAATTCTTTCTTGTTTTCCTCTTCCTTGAGTTGACTAGTTGGAGCATTTATTGCATAGATATTATCTGGCATTCTTTTTTTCATGTTCTGAACATTACAAATTTGTTGATTATCATTTCAGACCCGTTTATTTAGATCTTCTTAATTATCTTCATATAACCCTATCACATACACTTGTAATTAAACACTTTATTCAAGACATAACAAGTCAATATCACTTTAGGTTTCCACAAATTAAGATTTCCATAGCAAACCTTTACTTATAATGCCACTAATTAAACTTCATGAATGTTTTTTAACGTATATCAGGTTTTGTATGGATAGGAGACACAGTCCTATTTTATCTTGTAGTGGTCCTTGATTTTATCTAGTAGTAGGCCTACACAAATACAAAAACACACAGTAAAACATAATCTTGAAATATTTTGTAAACACTGGTCACTTTCTCAATCAATAGAGGGTATAAAAAAAACTAAATTGTCAATTTATACTGAACAGTGTTTATGAAATATTTCTGAATTTTAATGTTTTATTGTGTGTTTTTCTATTTGTTTACTACTAGGTAATAACCATGGGCATCATCACCAGTTCATTATTGGGGGGGACATATGCCGGGGGGTCTGAGGATATGGAAATTTTTTAAAGTTAAACTTCTCAAAACATCGTTTTTATGCATTTATTTATGTGTTTGTAACAGAAATGTAATGTTAAAAACCCTAGTAAAGACAAAGCCCGATCTTTACCTTTTAAGGTTTTAAGTAAATCATTCATTTTTAGCAAAAATATTATTACATCTCAAATATTGGGGGGGACGCATCCCCCCCGGCGATGACGCCCATGGTAATAACAAGGACCACTTTTCAAGGTAAGCCTGTGTCTCCTATCCACACAATATCTAAACATAATATGTGCCCTATTAAACTCTAACCTTAATATATATTTAGTATTCAAAACATGATTAGGAACAAAACGATGGAGAACTTAATTGGTATAAACTCTGAAATTTTCATCAAAATATGGATCATAATCAATTTTACTTACAAAAAAGTTTTTAATTTAGCATGAAAAATATAATAGTATTTAGTTGTCGAATATCGTAATATTAATTTGTGTTCACAGTTTTTGTCACTGTTATTTGGTTAGGATTTATCTTAGTAATAATAACACTTAGACAGATACAGAGAGCAAGTATTTAGTTAAAGATTGTCTTCCAAATATATCACATAATTAGCTCAAGTTTTTACTATTGATTTCAGATATCCCCTCTTCCAAAATTATTGTGAACAGATTTTTTTATTTATTTATAGCAGCAATTTTAAACATTTCAACTAAAAGAAAAAACTGTTATTAAAGTATATAATAATAATTTTATTATGTTTTTACATTTACATAAGTTTTAAATTTTGCATAAACAATTTTCCTGGTTACGCACCTAAGTAAATTGTATTCAGAATTCAGTACAGAATTTAATCCTCTATACTATCTCCAAGTGCAGTGTGAGAAATTTATAGAATGATGAGAAATATAACAAATGCTTGCCATTTCTTTTGATAATGACAATACAATATTGTGTAATACCGGAAAAAGGTTAATTTGAATTAAATATTTAAAATAGCAGATAATCGTATTGGGTGTAACATGAGTCAAAAACGTGACTAATGATTTTCAATGTTAAACAGAGTAAATTCATAAAAAAATAGATTTCCAAAGACAAATAAATTATGATGTAAAGATTTTAAAGTAATTTAGTTATAAGAAATTTAATAAATTGTGTGTGTAGTGAAATTGAGAGATTCGGACAATTTATGAATTGTGTGGTAGTTGAATAAAGACATTTTGGAACTGAACGAGAAATATATCGCTTACACAGTGATATTTGGGAGATGTCCAGGAGACCGGATATTGGAGAAGCACATGTGATTTCATCAGTCTTAGTTGGGAAGTTAAGGTAGTAACATGTGTTTTGAAAAGTCTTAGAACGGAGTCTGACAAGGTCAGACCTATAATAATTTGTACAAGTAGTGTTTTTAACAAAAATGTAAAATGTTTTAAACAGTCTTAAGGCAGCAGTTAGTGGAGTAAGATGTATTAAAATCAGTCTTAAGGCAGCGGTTGGAGCTGTAAGTTGTGTTTTAACAAAAATGTAAAATGTGATTTTCTCAGTCGTAGAAAGGAGTCTGACAAGGACAGACCTATAATAATTTGAACAAGTGTGTTTTAACAAAAAAATGGAAAATGTATAAAAACAGTTTTTTTGTGAAGGACTTATAGTGGACAGACACTTTAATAAGTACTAAGAACAATATTTTTACGTATTGAAACAGTATTAGTTTAAAAATAGCGGAAAGAATTAGATTTTTCGTATTAAGCACGTGGTGTGAAGTAAAGACAAAAGACTATCGTATTTCACATGCGTTAGACGAACAATGGTGATAAAAAATCGCAGTATAAACTTTTACGAAATCGGAAGTGCGGTTAAATTAATCTCAACGGTAAAACTACCATGCACGACATAGGACACCTCGACTAGATTATATTGTGGACAATGACTCTCCAAAAGATTGGTAAAACGTGTTATATAACACGCCATATCTAAATTTGTATATTGTATAAAATTTATTATGTTCTTTGTTGTGTTAGCTATAAATTTAATCATTTTAAATAGTTAAACTTTTGAGTCAGAATACCAAGAAGGTTACTGACATAGTTAATTTTTTTTTATAATGCATTCTGATAAATAAAGTAACAAATAATTTTAATTTTTTCAAATTCATAAAATAAAATTGATAATTGCAATTTAAAAGTAAATTTAACAATTTTAAATGAAACTAGACCTTGGCAAAGGCAATTAAAATTCAGATAGGATGTTAGTAATAGTTGATTTCCATGATACAATTTTTATGATAAATGATAATGTATAAATGTTTCATGTTTAATAAATTTATGTTAAAATTTCAGTTTAAGTGTTCTTCATTCTAACCAGAAATCGCTGAAAGTACACAAAGAAAGGACTTCGACCCTGAGATTAAATTCATTTAAATTCAATAAAATAGTTAACTTTTCTAAATTGATGATAATTCATCTGGCGCCCATAATTGCTGAGCAAACTTTAAATAAAAAATTTTTAGTAAAATTCATTTTTTTTTTTTTTTAGATAATATTTATAAATGAACCCTTCAGGTCATATTTTATAAGTATTACAATTGTTATACTCCATCATGTACCTGAGATACATTGTATATATTCTCTGCTGTTTCAGCCACCTCTGCCACCAGAACCATGGAACGGAATTCGAGATGCCCTAAAAGAAGGTCCTCAGTGTTTACAAATCATTCCATATATTCCACTTTTACAGAGACTTGTTTTAGGAAATGAAGATTGTTTATATCTAAATGTATTTACTCCACAGGTTAGTATTTTGAAATAAATTTAGTTTTACGATAATTTAATGGAAAACTGTGGAAAACTATCATAATATTAAAATTCATTCATTTTAGTTGAATTATTAACTCTTGAAGTTCCTCACACTTTGGTAAATAAATAAATTTAGACATTGAAATATCAAATCTTGGATATGTATTATATTACAAACATTGATTAATACACCGGTTCTCAATCTGATATAGCAAATTTATCAAATTAAATGTCAATTGTTACAGCGGTCCATTAATATTACTTCATGAAGTTGTTTTGACAAATAATTTTTTAACTAACTCAGATTCAAACTGTTGCTGAATATCTAAGATATATCATTATTTCATTAGCAATTTGTATCATTGTCAGAGAAATATTCTTAAGTTGTTTATCATTGCTTTCACCAAACATTGTTTCTGCTATTTCTATGGCAGCTCTTAGAATGAGTTGTTCTGCTTTTTACATTTTCCTATTTTATAAGACACTTTGTATGATGCCAAAGCTCTCACATTTACTATCACTTTGTGGATATTTGACTTTTGTATCTAAAAGATTTAAGTTTCTCTGCAAAACATTTTGAGCTTATCAATATATTCTTTGTACTTTTCTTCATTTTTTAACAGCTTTTCTTTTACCCAGGTTTTTGGTTCAGAATTGTATATTTGGATTTATAATTTATTAGCATTATCACTATATATATAAACGGCTTTGTCCTGACTGATTGAATGAATGACTAACAGAGAATCAACGTAGAGCAAAAACCAACAAAGATATTGATACCAAAATTTACAGGCATATTTGCATGAGCAAGACGCTCACTAAGAAAGGATTTTGCGAAATTTTAATTTTTAATGGTACTAAATACAAAAAGAAAAACCAAATTTGATTAAGCAACTAGGCTGATTATAAAGTTTATTCTCTTAGAATAGGTCAAGTTGTTTCTCGATTCTTAACCAAATGTATAATATACTATGCTGTGTGTAGTTTACGTACAGATCTAAACATGCACGCATGCAGGTATTCTTTTGTATACCTGCATGCGTGCATGTTTATATGCGTAGATGGGAAATACCACTCAGTATTCCAAATCAGTGTTTACGATTATAATCAGTGTATGTTTAAAATTTCAGTTTTGTTCGAGATATCGTCCGAGAAACTTGAATTTTGTTGTTATAACGTTATTGTATCGTAACATTGTTTCTTAAAGAGATATTAATAATTCATATTCTGTTTATTTTTGATTTTTTATATTTATCGCTCAAAAGTTTTTTTATTATATTGTTAATAGTGTTAATAGTGCATTATCTAAATTAAATAAATTATTAATAGTTTGTTTTTCTTAATCTTATATTCTAACAATATACATAATAAGGTGATATTTTAACATATTTGTGAATCAGTGAAAAAGGGATTATTTTATTATTTATTATTTTATGCTATTTTCTTTCTTTTTATATAAACACTCAGAGGTTTATACTTTTAAACGAAATCTGCATACTTGATAATATCAATGGACGATTTTTACTTTTTTTATTATATATGTACAGGGTTATTCAAAAAGAAATACACACTTTTCTACGTCAATAAAATTGAAACTACAATTTTATACCGGTCATGTTGGCATTACTGCGCAGCTAATAAACTAAAGTTTTATTTTAACAATTGATTGTTGGAACATTGTTGCAAGACAACTCTTGATTTTGTTTATTTAAAAAAGGTAATAGTAGCGTTGATTCAAATGATATATTAATATATATATATATATATATATATATATCGTTTCTCTAAGGTCACGATATACATAATAAGGTGATATTTTAACATATTTGTGAATCAGTGAAAAATTTATTCAGTGTATTTACGATTTGAATCGTATTCAACCAAAATATTTGTTACATATTACTTATTCATGAATATATTGAATTTTCTACATTGACAAAAGTAAAAAAAAAATCTTTTAAATTAATTTTATAACAAAACTTACTTTTTATTTACTACAAAAACTAGCTTTTCTTAAACAACATCTAACACGTTTCTCTGTTAGACAAATACATTAATCAATACTAATTATCGTTTAATTATATATTGAAACTTTATATAAAATATGACTGTCGACTGTTTAAATATTAATGGTAATAATGTAATGCACTCCGTAATTCCAATTATTGAAGATGGTGCGTGTTTATTTCGATCTCTGTCATATATTGTGAATAATAATAAAGAAGGATGTTGCCTTATTCGCCAAAGAGTTGTATCACATGTAATAGAAAATTGGGATAGATTATCACCGTTTTCTGAAAATAATTATGGTGATAATTATCCTGATAACAAGACATATTGCACTCACATGTCTCAGCATTCAAGTTATGCTGGATTAATCAAACTAACAGCAGCTGGAGAATTATTTCCTTATCGCTTTGAAGTATACCGCAATAGTGCACTTTATGAAGTTTTTGGAAATAGTATCAATCCTACTAGAAGATTGCGCTTTTCTGGCACATTGTCTAAAGGTCACTTAGAAGTATATGAAATTTCAAGTGCAACACTTTCTGTAGGTAATAATGAAATTTTAACAACATTATCCTACGAAGACAATAAAATTCTAACAACCCCACCTTACGTAGACAATGGAATTTTAACAACGTTACCTTCCGTAGACAAAAGTCAGTTAAAAAGCGACGAGCGAGATATAGTGGCGCAACACGAAAACAGCAACTAAAATAGGCTAAGAAAACTTTTCTATTAAACAATCCTGAAGCACATCACTTTGCTAATACCAAATACCAGCAAAATTGTCCTGAGGCTCATAGAATAGCAGCAGCATCATATCAACAGCAACATCCTGATGTTCACAGAAAAGCAAAAGCTGCATATCAGCAGAAACATCCCGAGGTTCATAGGGTAGCAGCAGCCACATATCAGCAGAAAAATCCTGAGGTCCATAGAGTGGCAGCAGCTGCATACCAGGAACAACACCCTCAGATTCATAGAGCAGCTCAAAGTCGCTATGAAGCAAATACACCTGGAGTTCAAGAAGAGAGAAGAAAACGTCCATGGACGAAAAAAATACGTTCAGCAATAGAGTATAATGTAGAAATAAATTATGACACAGATCCATATGTAAGTATAGGTTTAATGAATTATGAGTGCCAAAACTGTGGGGCTCTTAAGTGGAAAAATGAAACACCAGGAATGTGCTACAATGGTGGAAAAGTACAATTATTTACAATTCAACCCCCACCGGAGCCTCTTTATAGTTTTTAAATGATAGCCATCCCGAGCATTCTCATTTTATTAGCTCGATTCGTAAATATAATGGTTGCTCTCAAATGACGTCATTTGGTGTGAATAAGATTGTAGAAGATAGATATATGCCGACTTTTAAAGTTCTTGGACAAGTATATCACTTAGTAGGAAGTGTACTGCCCATACCAGATAAGCTCAGTTTCTCCTAATCTACTTCGTAGGTGAAGATGAAAGAGAAACAAAATTAAGATGCAGTCATTAGCCAGGAGTCAAACCTGGAGTAGTAAAGCAATTGCAGCATATGCTCCATGAACATAATACTTATGTTAAAGATTTCAAAACTGCCTTAGAAAAACTTCCAAATGATTGTGATAAGTTTGAAGTAGTTATTCATGCTGATAGGAAACCTGCTGGTTCTCATGCAGGCCGATATAATGAGGCAACATCATCTGAAATAGCTTTGGTAATTAGCGGACAGCAATTTGAAAATCAAGATATTGTTCTTCAAAGCCATGATGAGAATTTACGTCGCATAAGTGAAATTCATCGTTCTTATGATTCTTTACAATATCCTCTTTTATTTTGTAGGGATGAAGATGGCTACAGTATTAATATGCCATATCGTGATCCTGTTATAAGTTAGGTTAGGAAATGACTACATCGTTAGTGTGTCTAATATGAACTGTTTTATTATCAGTTGCATCTTACATCTTACAGTCTGTAACTTGTAGGACTTTACATTTAGTTATCTTATCTATTACACCCCCCATTTCAACATATATTAAGAACATAAAACTCTCTTAATATATACATAAATGTAAACATGTTTATTGAAATAACTAAAAGAATTACAGACTAATTTAAACAATAACAATAACAAAAATTTTCTTCTATAAACAAAATTAATATTGAAGCCTATCTGGCTGTTTTACTATTCTTCCATATCTGGTAGTCAATTCTTTACTACCTTCTGTTTGATTAGGATCACAATCTTTATTTGGAATAACTGTTTCCTTTAATTTATTTGTTTCATCAAAATATGGATTGTTACAAAACATTTTAGAATTATCTTTGATTATATCTTTTCTATTTCTTTCAATTTTTCTACCATTTGGTAAACTTATGATATATGACCTAGGTTTGTGACCTGCTTTGTAAACAACGGCTGGGATCCATTCCTTATTTATTTTTACCCTAACTTTGTCATTATCATGGAATGGGTGTAGCAACTTTGAATTTTTATCAAAATAAAATTTTTGAATTTTTTGTTTTGCCTGTAATATTTGTTTAACTTTATATTAATTTACTTTGCTGGGTTTCAATCGACTATTTATAATAGGAATGACTCCTTTTAACCTCCGACCCATTAATAATTGAGCAGGAGAGTAATTTACTTTACTGATACTAGTATTTCTTTGTTCTAATAGACACAAATAAATATCTTTGTTAGTAGCTTTTTCTTTTTTAATCATGATTTTGGTTGTTTGTATGGCTCTTTCTACCATACCATTAGATTATGGAAATCTAGCACTACTTGTAATGTGTTGAAAATCCTATTCTTTAGCAAAATCTTTAAACATTTGTGAACTAAACTGAGGTCCATTATCAGATTGTACAATATCAGGAATGCCATGTCTGGCAAAAATAGATTTGATACATGTAACCACTACAGGGCTAGTAGTATTACTTAACATCATTATTTCAATATACTTAGAATAATAATCAACTACAAGTACATAATCCTTATCATCTAAATAAAACAAATCAATACCAACTTTGGACCATGGCCTATCTGGAACCGAGTGAGGCATAAGGCTTTCTTTTGTATTTGATTTTTGATAACGCAAAAAATATTACAGCTACTTACTAGGTCTTCAATATTTTTTGACATACCTGGCCAATATAATAATTCTCGAGCTTTAGACTTACTAACTTCAATACCTGAATGATTTAAATGAATTCTATTAAGCATATCTCGTCTGAGTTTTTTCAGGTACGACCAATTATTGATTTTTAAATATTAAGCCTGATGTTTCACTCAATTCACCCCTTACATTCCAATATGGTTTAATAATATTTGGTAACAATATCTTATGTTTAGGCCATCCTCCTTTTATACAATTATATAGTTGTTGCATCTCATTATCTTTTTTAATTTCATCCTGAAATATTTTTATTTTTTCTGACGTTATGGGAAGATTTAATGTAAGTGTACAAACTTGTGCTTCTATTTCATTGTCTAAAAAAGTGTGAATAGAATTTAATTTGTCTTTAACAATGTTTTGATATGCCCTAGACAATGTATCAGCAAGGTACATTTCTTTACCTGGTTTGTATACTAGACTATAATCATATTTTTGTATATTAATTAACATTCTTTGTAATCTTGGTGGACATAATACAAGAGGTTTCTTATATATAGAAATTAATGGTTTATGGTCAGTTTCTATAACTAAATGTTTACCATAAATATATTGATAAAATCTATTACAACCAAATACAATAGCAGCCATTTCTTTTTCAATGGTTGCATAACCTTTCTGACAATCTGTTAATACCCTTGAGGCATAAGCAACAGGAACATTATTTTGTAATAAAACTGCTGCTACACCATCTTTGCTAGCATCTACAGACATTGTAACAGGTTTATCAACATCATAATAATACAATAGTGGTTGAGAACTTATAAACTTCTTTATCTCTTTGAAAGATTTTTCTTGTTCCCATTGCCATTGCCATTCCCTATTATTTTTTATAAGTTCCCTCAATGGTGAGGTGACACTAGACATATTTGGTATAAATTTACTCAAGTAAGTAACCATACCTAACAGCCTTTGTACATCTTTTTTATTCTTAGGTACTTGCATATTTTCTATTGTACGGACTTTGTTTTCATCGGGTTTAATACCTTTACTAGTTAATTTATGTCCCATATAAATTAATTCTTGTTTATTAAATTTACATTTTTCTATATTGAACTTAAGATTAACTTCCCTAGCTCTATTTAGTACTTTTCTTAATCTTAAATCATGTTCTTTTTGAGTTGAACCCCAAATTAAAATATCGTCTATAAAGGTATCAACACCTTCTATGTTTTCAAAAAGTTGACGTATGGTTCTGTGGAAAACCTCAGGAGCAGACTTTATTCCAAATGGTAGCCTTAAAAATTTATATCTACCAAAAGGGGTATTGAAAGTACATAATTTTGAACTTTCTTCATTAAGAGCAATTTGCCAAAAACCACTTTGTGCATCCAATGTACTAAAAATTTTTGCATTACATAATTTGTTTGTGATCTCTTCCAATGTAGGAAGTTGAAAATGCTCACGTTTGATTGCAAAATTTAAATCTTTAGGATCTAAACATATTCTAAGTTGTCCTGAAGGTTTCCTGACTATCACCATTGAATTGACCCAATCGGTCGGTTCGCTAACCTTTTCAATTATATTTAAGATTTCTAACCTTTCTAATTCTTTTTTAAGAGGTATAATTAATGGTTCTGGAACTTTACGGGGTGCATGTATAACTGGTTTAGCAAAATTATCAATTTTAATATTATGTTTACCAGGAATCAAACCAACCCCATTGAACACATCATTGTATTCTTTCATTACATTGCTGAAATACATATCCTCATTATTAGTTATATAACTACATCCCTTAGTAACTTTATCTATCCTAGCAACTAATTTCATGGTTTCACAGGTATTTACCCCCAACACTGGTGGTGATTGTGTATCTACTACCTGAAATTCAATTACTCTAACCATACTTTTATATCTACATTTCAAAAAACATTTACCTTTAATAGGCAATCTTTTTCCACAATAACTAGTTAGTTTTAAATTACTTGATAACAGAAACTTTCTGCTTAAATTAAGCTTATTATATATTTGTAGTGGGATTACATTAGCATGTGCACCTGTATCTAGTTTAAAATCAATAAACTGACCTGGAATAATTTCAAGTTTTACTGACCAATTGTCAGTTTCATATTTATTATTCGATCCTAGGGCACCAATAAATAAATAATCACTTCTTACCTCTTTTTCACTAGTTTCTTTTTCAAACATGTGTAAATTTTTTGATTTACAACATATAGCAAAATGATTTGATTTTTTACACTTATTACACATTTTTCCATATGCTGGACACTTGAATTTTGGATGTTGCCTATCACATCTGTAACGCTTTTTTCCACTATTAACTTTTGGAGCAGTTGTTCTTCTTGTCGGTTGTTTTATCTTGAAAAATGATGATCCTTGAATAGCATGTACATCTTCATTCCTTGAAGCATCTTGATTTATATCCTTTGATTGTAAACTGGAAATTTCTGCCGCCCTGCAGATGTCAATTGTTTGTTGTAAATTTAAATTTTCTCTCAGTAGTCGTTCTCTTAGGTTTTCATTTTGAATGCCTAATGTAATTTGATCTCTAATTAGACTCTCTGATAAGTCACCAAACTCACATGTTAAACTTTTAGCTTTCAAATCTGTAACAAATTGATCAATGTTTTCATGTTTTAATTGTATACGCGTTCGAAATTTAAATCTCATATGTTACATTTGTACGTGGAATGAAGTAATCTTCAAACTTTTTTAACAAAATATTAAATTTATTTTTTTCTTCAGGTTTTAAATTAAATGTGTTAAAAATATCCACACTCTCATCCCCTATTACGTGGAGTAATATAGCACATTTTAGTTTATCTTCTTTTTCTTCTGCTTGAGTTGCCAACAAATAATTCAAAAATTTTTGTTTCCATTTTTTCCAATTTTCTCCAACATTACCTTGAAGGCTCAATTCCTTTGGTGGTTTTAATAAAGTACTTTCCATCTTTTATGAAAATCCTTTGTCTAAATTTACTTTTTCCTGTGCAGTCTTGTTTTTAGAAAGCACGTTTTCTTCTGACTTCATAAATGTATCACACTATTTTACATTATTGTTAAGTAAATCTTTCACTTCTACTGTTTTTTTTTATAAAAAAAAAACATTTAAATTAATTTACTCTATAAAATCACTTTTCGACTGCGCCATGTTATAAGTTAGGTTAGAAAATGACTACGTCGTTAGTGTGTGTAATATGAACTGTTTTATTATCAGTTGCATCTTACATCTTACAGTCCCTAACTTGTAGGACTTTACATTTAGTTATCTTATCTATTACAAAGTTACCTACTACAAAGTAACCACTTCCTCGAAGAAAAATAACAGCTTCCGATTTTTATGCACATCGTATTATGGTAAGATATAATGACTTCAATTTTCTTCTTCATATGGGTGCACTTTTCAGTCAATTTTTAGTTGATATGTTTGCAAAAATTGAAACTGAAAGATTAAATTATATTAGGCATAATCAAAGCAAGCTTAGAGTTGAAGAATACATTCACTTAAAAGATGCAATTGGAAGAAGGGATGTAAATGGGGATCAACTAAGAATATTAGTTGTGCTTCCATCATCTTTCACAGGAGGACCACGCTATATGCATGAATGGGCTCAGGATGCAATGACATATTATGTTCGTTGCAAAGGTCGACTTGATCTATTCATAACTTTTACATGTAATCCGAAATGGACAGAGTTCAAAGGTGTATTATTTCCTGGTCAGAAATCTCAAGATCGGGTACATTATAGCCAGGGTATTCCACCATAAACTGAAAGCTATGAAAGATCTATTAGTAAAAGACAGTGTTTTCGGTGAGGTTGAGTGCTTCATGTACACAGTTGAGTGGCAAAAACGTGGATTACCTCACTCACATATTTTGCTCTGGTTAAAAGATCGCCTGGTTCCAAGTTTAACTGATAAAGTGGTCTCTGCAGAAATACCTGATATCAATAAAGATCCTCTTTTGCACGAAATTGTTAAGACTAATATGATTCACGATCCATGTGGTACTTTGAACATGAATTCTCCTTGCATGAAAGATGGGCGATGCAGCAAAAAGTATCCGCGACCCTTTTTGAAAGAAACACAAACTGGAGAAGATGGTTATCCAAAATATAGAAGGTTATCTCCAGAGGAAGGTGGATTTACTGTGAAAATAAAAGATATGGATATAGATAACAGTTGGGTTGTACCTTACAACCCCGTTTTATCTCGCACTTTCAATGCCCATATTAAAGTTGAAATTTGTAATTCTGTAAAATCTATTAAATACATCTGTAAATATATTAATAAAGGAACAGATCAAGCAGTCTTTGAATTACAAAATAAACGTAATGAAATAAATGAAGTTTTTCAATATGAAAGTGGCCGTTATATCAGCAGCTCTGAAGCAGTTTGGCGAATACTTGGTTTCCCAATTCATGAGCGATATCCTACCGTTGTTCATCTTGCTGTACATTTAGAAAATGGTCAAAGAGTCTATTTCACTTCAGATAACTTAGCTCAAGGACTTAATAATCCACCTCAAACTACACACACACACACACACACACACACACACACACACACACACACACACACACACACACACACACACACACACACACACACACACACACACACACACACACACACACACACACACACACACACACACACACACACACACACACACACACACACACACTGAGACAGAATGAGAAAGTCATTAGTCTCATTGTAAATTTAAATCGTTTAAATTGGCACGCTAAACTCTGTAAAGTGGAAATGCGATAGTGCGGTGACGTCACGCGAGGCCAAGTCAAAACTTTGCTTGTCTGAGCATGAAAAACCAGCCTATGGCAGTTCTAATTTTATTAAAAAACTAAAATATTAAGATAAATAATTATACAGTACAATCAGACGACTAATAATATCAACAAATAAATGTAAAAGTACTTAAAACAAAAAAGTTATTAAAGAAATTAGAAGGGCTCAAAAACCTTCAATTTGCAAAAAGGGGAGAATCAAAAATCAAAAGTAATAGAGTCATAAACAATAGGGGACATAATAATAATCAGAAATAAAAAATAAATAATAATAATAATAACAAGGGGAAAAGGACTTAGAAAGTCATTCTTGAAGAGTTTTTTAAGATTTTAAAGGTGACAGGGTAATAAACTAAATAATAATAATAATAACAATTGAAAAGACAACGTTAGGGAATAATAATATGTGATCAGAATAAGATTTAAAGCTAAAGTAAGGGAGATATAATAATAACAAAAGGTAAAAAGTTAAAGCCCAAAAGCGGTAAAAATAAAGGTTAAAGGGGAGAAATAAGTAATATATAATATATATTAAAGGTGTAAAAATGTAAAATAACAGAGCAGAGTTGAAAATTGATATTGGGGGGGGATTTTATAAACAATAAATAAGACGATCAAAAAGCCAAGACTCCGAACATCAATAACCGAGAGCCAAGCGAGCTACAACGAAAAACTGAAAAGTTATTTCCGTTATAGGACCAGGAGAATAACTTTTGAGCAAAAGAATTTTGAAAAAGGACTTAAATAAATAGTTAGATAGTGGAAATATAGACATTTGGAAAAAGTGTGGTAACTCGAAAAATACGCTGCCGAAACTACGAATCAAGTTTGACAAGACCCTCAAGAGCAGGAAGAAGAGGAATCCGAAGAGAAATTGAAGATCGGGCCAACCGTTCAAAAGTTACAGCAAGATGTACGAAAAAGTGTTCAAAATCACAATTTGCAAGATCCAGCAGGAAAAATCACTTCAGGTAGCATGACGTCAGAGATCACAAGTTGAACTCGCCTGACCAACCGCTAGCACAAATAATGTGAAATAATAGAAAGATCCAAATATCTATTAAAAGGATTTTTAATAGAAAATAGTTTATAAAAGTAATTCAATAGATGAAAACTAAGCATAGGACATCTTCTAGCATAAAAGTTTCGGAGAAAAGCAGCCGAAAACTTGGAAAAATACAGAAGAGACATTTCTTCATGAAAGGGAGTAAAATTGGTTACCTTTTGCGGGAACATTCCTACAAAAAGGGAGAGCCAAAATTGCCGATCGAAAGACCGACACTCTAATATCAGTCGCCAACCAGGAAGGGCGTTATTTTAGTCACTCTACTAATTTCTTCTAAATTCAAAAAAGAAAATTTAAAGATAAATATTTCATGTAAAATAAAGTAACTTATAAATAATTTTTAATTAACTTCGAAAATCAATCAACAAGAAGATTCATCTACAAAGAAGGCTAGTCACCAAGGAAACGTAATTACTACCAGCAGTCCACAACTTTAACATATCCATTAATTGGAGAGGAATTAACTTGAAGACATCGTGAACCATTTACAGCAAAGAACTTCACAACTTCAAATCTTCATGTTAGGTGTGAAGGTACACTAAATCTATAGAATAATTCGTAAAAAGTAAATTCATTTAAATTGTACATTCATTGGGGAAATTTTAAATATATTAGCTTCTTTTAAAGTCAAATTAACTCTGCTTTGGTTTAAAATAAGATTCAAACTTAAATACGACTATTTCAGTCCAGGAAAAACGATTTGTAGTCCTAGCTGGAATAGTCTAGCATTTTTCAATTTGTATTAGTAAATAAGGAATTTATGTCAGATTAATTGTGTTATATTGTGTTGTTTGTTGTTCTATAAAATTTAAAGTTGTTTTAATGTGTTTTATGATCAATAAGATATAAATTTTTATTCTCAAGTGTAATTCTTTTCATTCACCATTCTGGTTTTTTAACATTTCTTCTTTAAATAACTAAAGATTAGAAAATTCATAATTATAAATGTGCTCTGGTAAAATTTAAGAAAAATAAATAATTAAGAATTATTATCAGAATTCAGGAGCCGATTTCTCCCAAAAGGCACTTTCCCCAGAGAGAGAGAGAGAGAGAGTGGGTAAAAGTAAATAGTAAATTCAGTGAGCGATAGAAATAAAATTCAGGGAATTTTCGTAAAATAAAATTGTAAGTTATTGAGAACAGACTCATACTTGCAAAAGCCAAGCTTTGCAATACATTTGATTAAGAAAAGTGTAAAAGTGAGCAACTTGGTCTTGTCCGCGATTGAACAGAAACGAACTCCCGACGAGCGGCGTTTACAAAGCGAGGTTAAGGTTCGTGGTAAGTGAAGTCAACGATGGGTTCGAACGCGGCAACACACACACTGTAACATTCAGGGATAAAATTTTTATTGCTGACTTGGGTTCGTTGTCGGGCCCCACTTTCTGGGCACCATTTACAACGTCCTCGGGTTCCGAAATTTTACTTAGCTTTCTAATTTAGGAAGCAGCCCCGAACGTTCGCAAGAATTTAACAAGTGAGTAAGATAGAGGATTTGTCTCTTCGAAGCCTATACCCTAACTCCCCTATTAATTTCTTAAATATATTACACAAAAATTAATACTAATATTTTGATTGAATTCTTATGCTAATACATTTACATAAAACAAATTTAAATTTCTACATCTATCTTACCTTTATTTATTTTTCTAGAATCTGTCTCAAAAGGTGTGCCTTTTGGAGCTCTTGTTATCTCATCAGATTAAAATTATATTTTATTTTACTTTTAACTTTTTTTTTAGAGCACTTACTTTCTTTTTTAATTTTGGAATTCACTTAATTAAGGATATTTCAAAAACAGAGAAAAAAGTTGAATAATAACAAATTTATTACTTCTGGAACAAATTTAACGAAATGTTGAACACTACTTGATTTATTGAGTTAAATCATTACAACTATCATTAGTTGCCTTATTCGAACATATGAGTTTAAAATGTCACCTCCATAAACAACCTGATACAAACTTACTTCTATGCTTATCCTATAATCCTTAATTTCTAAACAATATACATCTTATACTAATAATAATGAAAATTTGAATTCCTACTCTAATATTTGACCAATCTGTTTGCTTTAAAATAGATTTGAAGTTTTTAATAATGGCAATGACTCTAATTGAATTAATAGTTTCTTTTTAATTATTTATTCCTGATATAATTTAAAATTTTGAATTTTAGATTTTTCAAGTTTTAAAAGATTTTATATATTAAAAATCTTGATTTATCCAGTACCTTTTTTTATTTGAGTATTGCAGATCTTTTCTCCCTCCGTTTCTAGATTGTTGTGGTCCCTGAAGAACTAGCCCAGTGATGTCTTCTTCCGGGAAATCTTCAGAAGTCTGGCTTTCTTCTAAACTTCTTCTTGGCGGGGATAACGACAAATATTAATTTATTTGCCAGAGTTCGTACTAAAGTTGACTCCGGCAAGCTGAATCTGGATGTAGTGTAGTCTTCTTCTAAGGCTGACCCTTCTTTTGGTTATCGTAATTAACCTCGAGAAGTACTGAACACTGACGATTTTTCTTCACGGCGATTTCCTCTTCAGACTTACTAAAAGCGTGTTTTCCTTATATATGTTAATACGAGACTGCCGATCCGATCTCTTACAGATCAGTTCGTCAAAAATTTTGCTATACACGATAGCCATCTTTTTCACATTTTAAACTTTCTTTAATTTTCAATTTATTTTGGTTTTTTAATTTTAATTAATATATTTTTGAACTCCTTCTGGCTTATTTAATTATTCTGTCGTTATCTCTATTGTTTTTTATGTATTTTTCTTTTATTTTTGTTACTTTTAATAATTAGTTTTATTTGTATTCTGCATGACTGTTGGTAGGCCTTCCCCCACTACTTGTGACAAGCTATGTGAGTGTTCGACCTTGATTTCTCGTCTGAACATGAAATCTGTATTCTGAACCGTCGATTTATTCAACTCGTCATAACTCCCGTTTGCTTCACTCGATCTTCTTTTGGATTGGCTCGGTTTGAAGCCCCTTTCTTCCTGGTTCTGTCCAAACTTTATTTGAACCTGTGCGACCTTTCTTTCTTACGTTATGGAGACTTGAAGATTTCGTAAATTTTCCAATTCTACTTTTCTTAATTTTGGTAAATTTAAAAATTTTCTTTTTGTTTACTGTTCCTCGTATTCCAAAAGTCTCAAAACTGTTCTCCTCTTCTTCCTGGCTTCTCTGGTGCTCAAGTTATGGCACTTTCTTCATATTCGGTTTTTATTATCCTTGTTATTTTATTAGGTTTAATTAATTTTTGATTTGGGTTTATGATTATTATTTATTGGTCTTATGATCATATCACTCTATTATTAGTTTTTTAATTAATTTTGATTTACAAAAGTTTTTTGTTTTACACTTTTTTCTTTCAACTATATCTTCTTAAATATTTATTTTATAAGTTTATTTTAATATTATTTATTATTCTATTTTAATTACTCTACAAGATGACATTATTTGTATAGTTGATTTCGAATTTCAAAATTTTAACATGTATTCTTATGGGATGTTTTCATGTTGTGACCGGAAAGCTTGATTATTCCTGTACGGATAATCTGATCTCGTCTTAGCCTTGGCTAGTTACATTATCTTTCCCTATACTTAATCAAATTATTATTCTTACTTCTACTATTTTCGGTTTATTTTATTGAAATTTTGGAGTTTTCAAAATTCTTCCTTGATTTCGGTTCATTGGACCGTCGCTACACACACACACACACACACACACACACACACACACACACACACACACACACACACACACACACACACACACGTGACTATATAAATATAAAATGATTAAAATTAATTATTTGATATACAATTTTCAAATAAAATATAAGCTCTGAAAGAAAAATCTTTTGGTTGTTATTAAAAAATAATTTTTCAAAATAAAATAAGTACCTATTTAAATGTTTTGTTTATTCTATTTAATTTAGAAGTATTTAAGTTCTTGTAATTTTGTTTAATACAAAAAATAAATTGTTAAATATTTTTCATTTTAGTATAAGTTTAAAAGTTTATGGATTGGTTAGCTATTACCCTAAGTTTCCAGATTAATACATGTTGGTCAATTGTTCACCTCTTTAAAATTTCTCTCACAAAATGTTTACTCACGCTATATATTTTCTTGCTTAAAATTCAATAAATGATTTAAATATAAATTTCCTCCAAAATGTCATTCATAGTTCACAGTTACCATGATTATCATAATTTCTATTATTCCAACAATGTTCAATTTGGAAATTTCGTACCAGTCTGTACCATCCTCATTTATATATTTTTGAACAAATAATAAAAATTATCAATATAATTTTTATAATAATTAAACTATAAAAGTTTTTATTGAATATTTGTGGTTCAGTTGCTTACAGAAGGCATTCCTCTAAAACCTGTAATGGTCTGGATTCATGGTGGAGCTTTTGTCTTTGGATCAGGAAGTTCTGCAATCTATGGGCCTGATTATTTGATAGACGAGGATGTTATACTTGTTTCAATCAATTATAGGTTAGGATCATTAGGTGAGGAGACATTTAATATTGATAGAAATAACTATTTCCTTGGTTTTTACCAACAGTGCCCAAATCTTTTAATAAATTTGAAGGAGTTGTCAAATATCATTACATTTGTCACCATTTGCTATATTTTTATTAAAATTTATTACCCCCAAGTTCAGATTCAATGAGCGTAAATTCAAAATGTAAATGGGAATCAATTAAACGCATTTTATTCTAACAATGTCTGACTCAATGATATCAAATTTAGTAAATATCAGATTTTTAATTTTAGGAAGGCTAATATTAAACATTATCATTTACAATAAGATGTTCTAACCCTCTTTCTACTACATACTTTTATTATAATGGAAACCGAATTTAGGCTTGTTTAGAATTTTGGGATACCCAGCATTTAATGTATAATATGGTTTTTTATCATCTTTACTAAAACATAAATATATCTGTTATTTAAAATTTTGTATATGTATATATATATATATATATATATATATATATATATATATATATATATATATATATATATCTTTTTTTAAATTGTTAAATGTGGAAATGCTATTTTATTTATTATGCTTTTACATAAATAGGAATACATATTTTCAAAACTTTTGTACAGTATTTTAGTTCTACAGTGGAACCTTGATAACTCGAATCTCAAGGGAATTACTAACACTTCAAGTTATTAAATAATTTGAGATAGCAAGGATCGAGTTACTAAGGGCAAAAATCACTGACTTCGAGTTATAGAGGACCCAAGTTGACCGACCTTTATTTACTTTGGTAGTGTGTTCCCATTACATTTTTGTTCCTGTAAGTAACATGTGAAATAGAACATTTCGAGTTATCAAGGTTTGAGTTATAAAGGTTCCGCTGTAAATTTAAGCAAAAAGTAAATACTTTAATGTGTATAGGATTATGAACTGGCATGACTTATAGATTCAAACTAAAAGTACTAAATACTGGTACTTATTTTTTTTAATATCATGATTGTTTAAATTAAATACAAAATGTATTGTTTTAAAGTATGCATAGATTTTATTTTTAATACTTTTATACCCTGATTCACAAGTACACATTTTTAAAGGTAATTATGGTGTCTTTTTTTTTTAGGCTTCCTGTCATTAGAAGACAATGTCTTATCAGGAAATGCAGGTCTCAAAGATCAAGTGCAAGCTTTAAGTTGGGTGCAAGAAAATATCATTCAGTTTGGAGGTGATCCCTCCAAGGTAACAATATTTGGAGAAAGTGCTGGAGGTGCATCTGTGCAATATCATATATTGTCTCCAATATCCAATGGTAATTAATGTTTTTAAAAAAAAAATTAAGTTTATTGTTTAACACAAATAATTTTATTTTTCAACTAGTCGATGCTTTTTTCTTTATCTTTATTACCAGCAATTGTAACTATTGTCTTATCTTAAGCTGATTAGTGTTTTTAAGTTTTCTGTTTTCTGACCATAGATGATGCCTCTCTCCTTATGAACTGACAACTCAAAAGTATCAATCATTTTGAAAATTGCAAACATTACCCTTGGAGAATACGACTTTGACTGTGTAAAGTGTTTCCATTACCATGTAGGCTACTCAGTTTCCATTGCCATAATGGAACTCCTTAAACTTTGTACGGAATGCAATTATTTCCAAATTAATAATAAAATATATCGCCAGGATGACGGTATGGCAATGGGTAGTCCACTTAGTCCTGTTTTTGCCAATATTTTTATGGAGGAATTCGAAAAGAAAGTTATTGATTCTTTCGAATTTAAACCGAAAATATGGCTCAGATATGTGGACGATACATTTGTTATATGGCCTCATGGTAGTAATAAATTAGAATTTTTTTTTGCTCTCATGAATAACACTTCTGATTCCATATCCTTAACCATGGAAAATGAAGTAAACAATAAACTACCCTTTCTAGATGTGTGTGTTGAGAGAGATAGGGGGATCCTAAAAACTCCAGTTTATAGAAAAAAGACACACACCGGTCGTTATTTAAATTACAATTCTAACTATCCTATGTCCGTCAAAGAAGGAATTGTTCATTCCTTATTGACAAAGCTTATAATATTTGTTCTGATAAAAACAGTCTAAACTTGGAACTAACACGTATCGAGCAGGATTTAAGTTCTAACGGATATCCTCTATCCATTCTTTCCAAATGTAAAAGAGCGAAAAATAATAAAAATAATGAGTCTAAAGATGAAAATAAACCACTAGCGTACATGACAATCCCTTATGTGCCGGGATTATCGGAAAAAGTTAGACGCGTAGCCAGAAAATATAAAATTTGTACCGCTTTTAAAACACTAAACACCATTAGGCAACATCTCGTCTAAACTAAACCTAAAAATGGCACGCAGGATACTAAAAACTGTATTTACAGTATCAAATGTGAGTGTGATAGACAATATATTGGCGAGACAAAAAGACCTTTAAACATTAGAATAAAAGAACATAAAAACAATGTGCGGTTAGGCCTAGTCAATAAATCGAAAATTGCAGAACATATATGGTCTAAAATCTCAAATTTAATTGGGAAGAGGCAAAAATCATACACCGGGAAAGTAACTTATACAAACGTAAAATAATTGAAGCCTCATATATAAAACTAACGGACAATCCTATCAGCCAATCAAGTATAGAAGTAAGGCCATTATGGCTCCCATTATTAAAAAAGAACTAAAATTTGATTATAATACCCCTACAACTAAAAAACAAACTGAACTTTTACCTGTTAAATCGCCACAAGGGGTTGTAACCCGCTCTCGGGCTAGGAAGCTTAATATGACTAACAATAGGCCACTCCCCTAATAGTTTGTCACGCCTTCTGGACCACGTCACTTGTTGCTGTATCTTTGATACAACAATATTTGACGTTAGTTGTGTGTTACCGTGATTGTGTTTTTTGACTTCTCAGTTTTAGCTCTGAGATGCATACTTAGATATTAAGGTTGGTGGTATTCTTATTTAATTTTACTTCTTACATAGGCTTAGTTTCTAGTTTCATGTTTCTTTAGTTTTTAGTCACTTGATAACGGGAATTGATTCTTATTCCCGAAAAGTCGTGTTTTGATTTTTAACACACAAATGATGGCAAATGTCCGAAAAATGTATAATAATAAAATTGAACTTCCATCATTAACAAATAACTTCAAACAGAGAACATTACCATGTGCTACAATGAGAACTAATAACAGTAAAAATTAATTTGCAGATTATGCTATGAAACAGAACTCATTTTGTTAAAATCAATCTTCTGAAATCAACCTTCTTTTTGATTACTTCTTGTTAATTAATACTTGAATATTAAACTTTATAAGACCCTTAATAGGCCATTTATGACATGTTGGCTCCTGATGAGAATGCTCTATGTATGTTTGAATACATCACATGTTTGAATACAGTCAGAAGGTGGTGGGAGAGGATCTACAGTAGAGAAGGAATTAGAAGAAGGGTTTTGATAGAGGTCTAAACCCACTGGTCTGTATCACAGAAGAAATAACTAAGTTTGAAATTATTATAGCTATGCCCAAAATAAAGGGAAAAAAGATTAAAATGAGAACAGTAAAATAAATGTTCAATAATTCAATTAATTTGAACTCATAATCTTATATCATAATCAAAATTATTTTATGATAATAAGAAGAAAAAAACAGATATTTTTATGATAAAAAAAAGTTTTGTTCCTTTGCTTAACATTCATAATTTATGCTCATTGGATTATTTATATTTTTGTCTTATTATTAAAATGAATAAAACAAGATAAAGAAAAGGATATGAAATAAAGACTCCTTGATCTCGAATACTCTAATAGTGTCAAGGTTTGAAGATAACAAGAGTTGATCAAGACAGACTTCATAAGAAATATAAAAGAAAGAGATCTAACCTAAAATTAAATGAAAAAAGTGTAGATCCAGCTAGGGTCCTCAGGATTTCAAAACTATAGTGAGCCTCAGAGAGTAATTAGGACAGGAAACCATTACAGCAGAGAGAGTAAAATATAAGGTTGTTTTGGGTTCAAACACTTAAATTTTTTTTTATTTTTTTTAAATTTATTTATATACAATTGCAACTAGTTAGAACTATCTAGCAATATTTTTCTCATATCAAACTGGCTGTGTGGTGAAAAGACGTCCAGAGTCGTCCTTCACAATGCAACTACACTTGATCATGTGTATTAATCCTGCACCAAGTCAACAGGTTTCTTTCTCTTCAGCCTCCGCACTTGTGGGACGTTGCTGATCAAATGTGCCATCTCTAAATTTTGATGATCACGGAGTCTGGTTGCATGCTTTCCAGCATACTTTTGTACCTCTTCAGCGACTAAAGGCACTTTCAAATCCCGATGAATGTCTGCATTTCGGATATACCATGGTGCTCTGACAATACAACGAAGCACTTTGTTTTGGAATGTCTGTATTACTTGGATGTTACTTTTTTTGGTGCATCCCCACAATTGAATGCCGTAGATCCAGATGGGCTTTAGGATTTGCTTATACAGAAGCAGTTTATTATGTACGGACAATTCAGAGTTCCCTCCAATAAGCCAGTACATTTGTCTGTACTTCATTCCAAGTTGTTCACGTTTCTTTTTCACGTGTGACTTCCAACGAAGTTTAGCATCCAGAGTCATCCCCAGATATTTTGCCTCGTTTGCATGTGGAACGATCTGTCCATTAATCATAACTGGCTGATACACATAGTGTTTGTTGGTAAAGTTGACATGAGTAGACTTTCCTTCATTTAGTTTAATACGCCATTTCCTAGTCCAGCTGTTAACACAATTGATGGCTGATTGTAACTTGGCAGTAGCTGCTTGCATGTCTTGTCCAGTAGCAACTAGAGCGGTGTCGTCAGCGAATGTGGCTGTCAAAACCCCATCATTCTTTGGGATGTCACTTGTGTATAGTAAATATATAGTTGGCCCTAGGACACTACCCTGAGGGACTCCAGCAGCAATACTTTTTAATCCAGAATAGTCCTCACCATGTTTTACTCTGAAGTATCGATCAGATATATACGATTTTAAAATCTCACTCATTTGCCTCAGTAAATAGCGATCAAGTTTACTTTCCAAGCCCTCATGCCACACTTTATCAAAAGCCTGAGCCACATCCAAGAATATAGTTGCACATATTTTTTTCTCCTCTAATGATCTCTCTATGACATCAGTTATGCGATGTACTTGGTCTATAGTCGAGTGCCTACTACGGAACCCAAACTGATGATTTGGAAAAATTTTCCTAGCCTCAATAATTGGCTTAAGTCGATTTAGAAGTAGCCTTTCAAAAAGTTTTCCAATAGTTGGTAGTAATGATATTGGTCGGTATGATGTTTTTTCTTCCAATGTCTTCCCAGGTTTTGGGATCATAATTACCTCAGCAATCTTCCACTGTATAGGCACATATCTAAGCCGTACTGCCGCATTAAAAAGATGTGTTAGCTTAATTATACATTTATATGGCAGCTCCTTGAGTATCTTAGCTGTGATAAGGTCATAACCAGGAGCTTTGTTGATTTTAAGCTTTTTTTCAATCTCATTGATGACTTCTGCTGGTGTGAATTTCTTGACCAACGTATGATCTGTATTATTAACTGGTGCTATATCTTCCATACCAGTCGGTGAGTGAGGTTGAAACACGTTTGTCAGATATTCAGCAAATACTTCTGCCTTCTCTTTGTCACTTCTGGCCCACTTACCGTCATCTCTGCGAATCGGTGGTGCATACTTTATTGGTCTTTTTAATATCTTAGCTGCTCTCCAGAGAGAATAGTCCGTATCTCTATCATCCGTCAGTTCCCTCAAAAAGGACTGAAAGCTTTCGTTCTTAATGATTTTTATTTCTTCTTTAAGTTGCTGAGTAAGCTTATTTAATACCCTCTTGTCTTCCGGAGAACGACTTTGCTGCCATCTTTTACGTGCCTTTCTCTTTTCTTGTACCATGCCTCTTACTTCTTTGATATAGTTCAGCCCAGGTGTTTTATTTTTCAGAATTGGAGTATTATTCCATACTGATTGTTGAAGATCCGTAACCAGTTTTTCCACTTCATGGTCCAACTGATCATTTGCTTTTAATGGTACACTTAGGTTGATTCTTTGCTCAACTTCTTTACGAAATTCCTCCCAATCCGTAAGTTTATTAGCTAACTTTGGTGGGTGGGTCCTGCTAATAACTGATTCACTCAATGAAAGGACGATTGCCGTGTGGTCAGATGCAAGATCAATATTCTCCTCAATTGTGACATATTGAGATGCAATACCTCGCAGTACAAAAAAGTCAATTAAACTCGGAGTCTTAGCCGGATCACTGGGCCAATACGTAGGCTTGCCAGTAGATTGAAAATGGCAGCTTCTTGCTTCTGCAGCTGCAAGCAACTGTCTACCTTTTGGAGTTATATTTGCTGATCCCCAGTAAGTGTGTTTGGCATTGAAATCTCCACCAATAATGAAACGATCTCCAATCACTTGAAAGAACTGCAGATAATCACTTTTACTGAGCGCTTGTCCAGGTGGACAGTAAATTGCAGCAATTGTGATGTCTTTAGATTTTGTCCTAACATTTACAGCTGTTGCTTGAATGGCACTGGTTTCATAATTAATCTGTTCAAAGTGATTTATGTTTTCTTTAATTACTACAGCTGCACCTCCTTTGCCAACTTTATCAGGGCGAACTGTGTGATAAACTCTATATCCTCTTATTTTGCAGTAAGAGTCTCTTTTCATATGAGTCTCTGAAATTAGGCACACGTCTATCTTTTCACTCCAAAGAAAAGCTTCAAGCATTTGAGCTCGCTGGACTAGTCCATTAGCATTCCATGCTACTATCCTAAGTGAACTTTGCATGTTTACTTTCTTTTATTAGCAGCAACATACTTGTTGCTAATTTCAAGCTTATCTAATCTGTCTAGAATTTGTTTATTAACTGCTTTCTGCTCTTTAAGCTCAGTCAGTATAGCTTGGAACATGTCAGGCATTTTTGGAGTCAGTGAATTATCTTTCTCAGAGCCAGGTTTATTGCTCCTGACAGCTTGAGCAAAGGACTTTTCCAGCGTGAGTTGCCTCCTTACTGGTTCATTGCTTACCAGCAACAAGGGGTTTTTTGGCACCTGTATATCAATTGGTTGTATGGTACTTTGCTTCACTCCTTTAAGGTTCGGGTTTCTTATATTATTTCCTCTCTGTATGCGCCTACCATCATCTCTTTGTTTTTGGGCCATTTTGGCTACCATACATCCACGATAATTAGCAGGATGTGCTTCTCCACAGTTGAAACATTTGGCTGGGCTGCTTTTTAACTTCTCGCACTTATTCGTAGAGTGATGACCTGCGCATTTAACACACCTAGGATTATTATTACAAAACCCCTGTGTATGACCATACTGTTGGCATCTCTTACACTGTGGGATCATAGCTGAACGCTTACGTAATGGCTCAATCTTGACTTTTAACCCTAATATCTGATCAATTTCATATATTTTTTTAATATTTTCTGTTTTATTGAAAACTAGCATAAATAGAGGAAGCGTTTTTAAGTTTACATCATTTCCTGTTCTTTCCCTCTTTTTAATATTGACAACTTCACTAATTGCAAATTTCCTATTCTTTAAATGTTCAGCAATAGCCTGCTCATCACATGATGGGTCAATACCCCTTGCCATAACTTTTATTGGCCGATTATTTTTATCTTCGTATGTATAATACTGAAAGTTTCCTTCTTTTAAATGGTCCATTAATTTGCGATAATCGTCGTCTGTTGCTACATTAACCTTGTGAACACCACTCACAAACGTTACCTCGTAACTACTGACTCCAGATTTACCAAGCATTTCAACAAGATGATCATATTTTTTTATTTCAATAAAATTTACTGGTGGTGGGGCAGTGGGCTTCTTTTCTCCCTGCCTTGTATGTTGATTGTTGCTTTGTTCACTTTCTTTTATAATTTGTTGTTGTGGTGAAGCATCAGGCGATGTAGAAGCTTTACGTTTTTTGTGTTTTTGCCTTATTTGTTTAACCTTCCACACAGTCTCCTTGGCTAATTCTTCTTCATCCATATGATAATCGATGCTTTCTTTACCACAGTTTATTTCAGTCTGACTATTGGCTTCTATATTTCGGTCTTTCCTAAGAATGTAATTTTCATTTTTCAATTCAAGCATATCATGTCTTAACTGCTTAACAATTACTTCAAGGTTTTCAATCTTTTCTCTAAGCTCTTTATTTTCCATTAACAAGTCAGAATTTAGTTCTTTATCGTTACTCCCAGATGATTGTGGAGATCTACTTAATAGTGTACTTTTCTTAAATGGACTTTCACCAAGCAATAGTTGGTCCCAACCAGAATCCTTGGGACCGACCTCCTTAGAGGGTGGATTTTCCAGTTTACCTGGTCTGCCACCTGGGGTATTACAATCCGTATGTTTATCCATTGCTCGTGGTTTGGGACTCTTCTGTTAGTATCAAATGTGAGTGTGATAGACAATATATTGGCGAGACAAAAAGACCTTTAAACATTAGAATAAAAGAACATAAAAACAATGTGCGGTTAGGCCTAGTCAATAAATCGAAAATTGCAGAACATATATGCTCTAAAATCTCAAATTTAATTGGGAAGAGGCAAAAATCATACACCGGGAAAGTAACTTATACAAACGTAAAATAATTGAAGCCTCATATATAAAACTAACGGACAATCCTATCAGCCAATCAAGTATAGAAGTAAGGCCATTATGGCTCCCATTATTAAAAAAGAACTAAAATTTGATTATAATACCCCTACAACTAAAAAACAAACTGAACTTTTACCTGTTAAATCGCCACAAGGGGTTGTAACCCGCTCTCGGGCTAGGAAGCTTAATATGACTAACAATAGGCCACTACCCTAATAGTTTGTCACGCCTTCTGGACCACGTCACTTGTTGCTGTATCTTTGATACAACAATATTTGACGTTAGTTGTGTGTTACCGTGATTGTGTTTTTTGACTTCTCAGTTTTAGCTTTGAGATGCATACTTAGATATTAAGGTTGGTGGTATTCTTATTTAATTTTACTTCTTACATAGGCTTAGTTTCTAGTTTCATGTTTCTTTAGTTTTTAGTCACTTGATAACGGGAATTGATTCTTATTCCCGAAAAGTCGTGTTTTGATTTTTAACACACAAATGATGGCAAATGTCCGAAAAATGTATAATAATAAAATTGAACTTCCATCATTAACAAATAACTTCAAACAGAGAACATTACCATGTGCTACAATGAGAACTAATAACAGTAAAAATTAATTTGCAGATTATGCTATGAAACAGAACTCATTTTGTTAAAATCAATCTTCTGAAATCAACCTTCTTGTTGATTACTTCTTGTTAATTAATACTTGAATATTAAACTTTATAAGACCCTTAATAGGCCATTTATGACATGTTGGCTCCTGATGAGAATGCTCTATGTATGTTTGAATACATCACATGTTTGAATACAGTCAGAAGGTGGTGGGAGAGGATCTACAGTAGAGAAGGAATTAGAAGAAGGGTTTTGATAGAGGTCTAAACCCACTGGTCTGTATCACAGAAGAAATAACTAAGTTTGAAATTATTATAGCTATGCCCAAAATAAAGGGAAAAAAGATTAAAATGAGAACAGTAAAATAAATGTTCAATAATTCAATTAATTTGAACTCATAATCTTATATCATAATCAAAATTATTTTATGATAATAAGAAGAAAAAAACAGATATTTTTATGATAAAAAAAAGTTTTGTTCCTTTGCTTAACATTCATAATTTATGCTCATTGGATTATTTATATTTTTGTCTTATTATTAAAATGAATAAAACAAGATAAAGAAAAGGATATGAAATAAAGACTCCTTGATCTCGAATACTCTAATAGTGTCAAGGTTTGAAGATAACAAGAGTTGATCAAGACAGACTTCATAAGAAATATAAAAGAAAGAGATCTAACCTAAAATTAAATGAAAAAAGTG
Organism: Aphrophora alni; assembly: GCA_963513935.1. Lineage (NCBI taxonomy): Eukaryota > Metazoa > Arthropoda > Insecta > Hemiptera > Aphrophoridae > Aphrophora > Aphrophora alni. Next base: position 51,808,132 of record OY740774.1, read on the forward strand.
TAGATCCAGCTAGGGTCCTCAGGATTTCAAAACAATAGTGAGCCTCAGAGAGTAATTAGGACAGGAAACCATTACAGCAGAGAGAGTAAAATATAAGGTTGTTTTGGGTTCAAACACTTAAATGAACCACTTTTAACTTCAATGGTATAGTGATGTATACCAGTAGGTGTTTTGAATGTAGCCATAGGTCCTCAAGTTTTTTAATATCTTGTGTCTGTTATGATCATGTTTTTAAACCAAATACATACTACTAATTTCAAAATGTAGGTTACATAGATACTCTTCATTGAATTAAACATTTTAAGCTTATCTATAATCTAGTAGTCAATTTATTTGTTTATTAGGTTCAAAATAATAAAGTTCTTTTGTTTTCAAAAACATTTAACAAAATAATATTAATATGATTCTTGTAGTAATAACCCATAACTTAATATGATTGAAATTCTATTAAAAGTAATATTTACTCACAATAACTCGACAAAGTTTATTGATATTTGATCTATTTTAGGATTGTTTAGCCAAGCTATAATTCAGAGTGGATCTGCACTTAATCCATGGGCTTTTGTAGAGCGACCTCGAGAGCGTGCACTTCGTTTTGCTAAAATATTGGGGTGCGATTTAACAGACTCCAATCAACTGAAAGAGTTCTTCCTTAATGTGCCAGCTTCTGATCTAATCAGAGCACAGGAAGTTATCCTTACTGATATGGTATTTAAATAATTTTATATTTTATATTTACTTATTTGAAATGTTTCAATATGTTAAAAGTACATTAAATTTAGACCTAAATAATTAAATACCTCTAAAATAAATTAGGTTTGAATGATGCTAAACAATTGAGGATCTATGTTAACCCTTAGCACGCTGAATAACAATTTAGGCTATTTACTCATAACGTGCTATTAGGGAAAAAAATATTTTTTGTAATTGTTTAAAGTTCTATTTGATTTTGGGTTCTTACAGATATATTTAGTAAAAAAAAATGTAGATGGGCTTTAAAAAAATTTTTTTTAAATTTTTTTACAGATTAAAACAAGAAAAAATAATTAATTTCACATTTTTGACCGCCCTATGAAACAGATTATATATATTTTTTTATATTTACAAACAAATCATATTAATTTTTTTTTATATAAAAGTAGGCCTACTATTTAATTCAAAATAACCTGAATTTCATCAAACAAGTAAATTTTACAAAAAAAAAGATTTTGAGAAAATCAACATACCGTATCAAAAATATCTTTCTACTGCTCATAATAATTATCTACATTCAGGACATCAAAATAATTACTGATATAGACTAAATATACATATAAACAATAATACGGCCTATACAAATCAACAATGAACAGCTATAGCGGTATAACACTGACACAAAACATTTCACAACTGACCGACCGTCGTAGCTTACTGAGACGAGAAATCACGTTATACGCGCTGGGGCAGAACACAAAATGGCGCATTGTTGCTATAACAACCAAATAAAGACCAACAACAGGTGATCGAGAACAAATACCGTAGTGGGAGTGTCACAATATACCAATAGGACATTTCCCAGCACTCTATTGGACTTTAAACGAATTAAAAATGCCTGCAGAAGTCAAATAGTGTTGAATCGAGATATCCCATCATACTCGTTACCGGTCAAGTTGAGGGTTACGTGAAATCCCGTCATACGTGTGCTAAGGGTTAAGATTTAAGATCTAAATTAAATAAATGGTGTACTATCACCTTTTTTTTTTTTAGATTTTAGTCAACTTTTCGTTAGTTTATTCCTGGATTCTCCTAGAGGCAATCTCCATCCTTAATCAGTCTTTTTAAACATCACACTTTTGAGTGCTAGTTGTAACACCCTATGTTAAATTAAGTTTATTTTTAATATTTTTAGAAAACCTGTAAATTCATTATTGAGGGACGCTATCTCCTTTTGTATTCATGGAGAAAGTTATATCACTTATGTTGCAAACACAAGACTTAATAGTTAAATATAAAAATAACATATTATGTCATATGTGATAATTTCATAGGAAAAATTACTCAAGATATAAAATATAAAATGTGACGAATTTATAGTTGAACTATAATTGAATTGAAGATGAAAACTTTATTTCTATCTATTGATCTTCTTCAGGTTATATGCTGTCATTCTAACATCTTCTTATTACCTTTTTAGTTATTAGTTTCTAGTAATTCCATTTTCAGAATTTCTTAGACATAATTTGTATCCAAATTACTGTCAATAGTCTTATTTCTTCTTTCTGTTATTTAGTCATTTTCAAGTTTTATTTTGGATAGTTATTATCCGTCGTCACATAATAAAACACCTACACACATTGAAATTATGTCCAGTGGCCCACTGTCTATGATTCTAAATGTACAATATAATAATACATAGGACTTTTGAAAAGGAAGTTACTCTAAAACACTAATAAGTACTTTGACGAAGCGTTGTAGAAGATTGTACTCAATCATGTAAATCCTAACAGAAATATGTTATATTATAATAATTAAAAAGTATTATCAGTTTATGTTGACTGAGAAGTGTTTAAAATATAAAGTAAATATTTGTGTTTTTTAAATATGATCTATATTAGAATATAACCATGATAAAATTGCACAATAATATAACAAACAAAATGATTCAATAAGTTAAGGAAATATGTCATAATTTAAAATGCAATTTAGACCTCAATAAGGGGTACATCTGTCAAGCTTATTGTAAGTAAGTAGTAAGGAACTTTAATTTTAATTATGTATTTATCCCTTTTAATAATCTTTAAATTTTAATACCACATCTTTTGATTTAGAAATTTTCAACCATCTTGAACATTATTTGTGATGAATGTTCAAAACAGAAACAAAGAAAGGAAAAAACAAAACTTAACCAATACACAACAATGTATAATTTAACAAAAATGTTGTAAACAGGTGATAATTATTATTTTGTACTCCTATTATATTATTTTTTTTAGGAGAAGAAACAAGGCATATTGACTCCATTTGTTCCTTGTGTTGAAGTTGAAGGTCCAGGAATGAAATTCTTAACCAATCGTCCTCGAGAATTGTTGGAGCGAGGTTTGTTTACGCAGGTCCCCTTGATAATAGGGTCATTACCTGGAGAAGGCATACTGATGCTAGCTGGTATTTATTAGCTTATTTATTTATGTATTGCAGAATTACTCTTTATTTAAATAATTATAAGATTTTTCTATTATTATTATTATAGGTTTATTATTGTGCTGATAAAGACAATTTAAGACATTCTTATTGTAATAAATGAACACATAAATAATAAGTTATGTGCCCTATTAAGCCTAATTTAAATAGAGTAACACGAAATAGATTTTATTTTACTTACCAATACATAGTATACGGTAGGTATAGTAATCCTAATCAAAGTCAAAGACATTTTTGATCCACTTTCATGTTTCAAGACCTAAGGAAAAAGTAGAATAAAAGTAATTTTCAACCTATTGTTTGTCAGCCATCATTGTCATATATTCAAGTGTGATAGCAAAGATAAGAAATTGGATTTGAAATTTAGTAAGAGGGACTCTTGTGTACCCAAAAGAAAACTGTTAAAAATAAAAATCCAAGGACAAATATATAAATTATGAGCATTTAAATTTTTTTTTATCTATATTATCTTATGAGTAATAATGCAACATTTTATTTTAACCTTAATTTTCTAAGAATTTGATATTCTTATAGTTAACAAGCCTTGTCAAACCTATTCCTTGAAAACATGAGTAGATTACACATGATATGAAACAAAATTTCGTATTGTTTTGAAAATGGTTGAAAAAACAGATTTTACAAGTAAGCCTAAATTGTATAATATAATTTATTTTATTTAAAAAGCAAACATTTTTTAAATTTCTACTAAAGTTAGTTGCTGGGAGGTTAAATTGTAAGATAATTGTATTTTTCATAAGTTAATCAAATTGTAGTAAACTAGACCACCTCCTGTTATTTAGGAGTTAAATATTCATATAAAAATGTTGAATGTGAAACAGTTGTAAAAAAGGAAGAACAGTTTTTTGTTAAATTCCTATCTAGTTAAGTTGGGCGCCATTTTGTAATGTATTAATTAATTACAAAAAATAAATAAATAAAGATTTAAAAACAAATTTAAATCTCTAATAGTAAATATTAATATCTCGTGGGTTGTGAATTATTTAGAACAAGTGCACTGAACAAGACACTGGATAACAATATAGAGTCTTTTTTATTCTGAAAGGCGCATAAATTTTATTTAAACAAATTATTAAAACATGTAAACATATATGAAAACAAATTCCTATAAACATTTATTACTTGTTAATACATCCTATATATATAATTTAAAAAATCCTTAAAATGAAAATTTAATTTGTAAATTTCAATTTTGGTTGCAACCGAATTATTGAAATTGAATTTAATAATATTTTATAGAAAAGAATTTAATAATATTTTATAGAAAATAATATACTTTATTCTTGAATTAATATGCAGGAATATTCAACAAAAAATTTAAATTTAAAAGAAAATGTCTTATAAGTTTTAAGATCTTAACATTACTTTCAAAACAACATATTATTATGTTTTTTTTTATAATGTCATCAAACAAAATTACAAGTACAAGATTAAAATATTCATCAAATTTGCAAGTCATTGAACAATCACATTTTATTTTATATAAATAGTAGTTTATATGTGCTTTACTAAACACGAGTATTAGTTTGTAACAAACTCTTTATTTAAAATCACAACTTTTCCTCATTGTAACAGCATGGCATCGTTTCATCACAATCACTTTAATCGTTATTCAGAGTTAATCTTATAAGTTCGTGTTTTTCTCTGGTAAGAACACATCAATAATTGTTCACATAATAAAAGGTATAAATTAAATGTTCAAATTGTTTTATTTTACATAAAACACCAAAAAACTTAGTCTTTGCGTTTGCACTTTCCGAATTACGTCATACTTTTGCTGATTATACAAAATTATTAGATTGAAAACTTTTTATTTCAAAACGTTCGATTTTTGATTCAAACATGACTGAATCATAACAACAAATAACATTATATGCTAAATTAAAACAGTTCATTTTTGTTTAAGAAAACACTCTCTATTATTACTTTGCCTTTGTCCAAACTAGACACGAATGTCCGAGAGACGTGCTCTCGCTTTGGAAGTTCTATCCAGACTAAACTATATATCAGTTATTCCCAAGTCTTTCGTCTTTGTATTCAAAATGTTTGCATTGCACTTTTTAAATTATTAAACTTATAATCATTCTAATTACTATAATATATAGAAAAAAATTCTCTGATCATTTACCATTATTTATTTCATTTATTTATTTAAACTTTATTGAATTTAATCAAAAACACAAAATATGTTCCCTGCTTGACTCATCAAGTTTAGGAGTACACCCCATTTTATCTAAGATCAAAGTATATCCCATTCTGTTTAAGATCAAAGAACTAAAAATGTACACTATTTACAAGTATTTCTCTTTTAAAATTTTTATTAAAACATACTTTATGATTTTTAGGGCTCTTTGTAGGACATGATTGTTTTCAAAGTTGCTTTATTACATATAGTTTCTAGTTTCTTATACATTTCACACAAACTCCATGCTGCACATTCCTATTGTGTGTTTGTGAGTTGAATATATTGGACATGAAGCCATTGGAAACAAGCCTTACTAAATATGAAATAAAATATATACTTATACTAAAAAACCTTCTCCACTGTTTCGTCATTTAAGGTAAACTTTAATTAGGTCCAGATTATAATGTAATATATTTTATATAGATATAGAATATATAGAACATTTTTAGGAAGACAACAATTAACAATGCAATAGTTGAAATGTTGGAAAATTGAATGTTGTTTCATACTTTTTCAAAACCGTCATAACATATAAAAAACAGATAATCAGACTAGTGAATGTGAAAATGATAATAATAGTAATTTAGTAAAGATAACAACAAACAAAATATAAGTACCGGTAGTAGTTTTATAATTATAGCTTCAATATTAGATGCAAGTTATTTTGATTAGTAATTAACATTTAAAAATTATTAATACTTATTTAGACAATGATTAAATATTGCAGAAATTTGTTTTTTTTAATATTGTTTTCATAACATAAGTTTTAAGTTTTGTATATAATTTTTATTACTAGTAGAAATGTTATAATTAAATTAGTGCATTGTTCCTTCTTTCCCAGCTTCATTCATCTCATGTTTGTGGACACATTTCGGATATGCTCGATTCTTAAAACACTAATCTGATTGAGAAAGTGAATAGTGTTTACAAAATATTTCAGAACTTTAGTGTTTTTGTGTGTTTGTGTTTTCTTATTTGGGTACTATTAGGTGATACCGAGGACCAGTTTCCAAGGTAAGCCTGTGTCTCCTATCCATATAAAATCCAAAATTACACATATTAGGCCTACTATTTTGAATTATCCATATTAAATTACATTATGGGGGAAATATGAAATGACTACCAGTGTGTTCAAATCAAATTATACAAAACTAGCCCTACTCCATGAGATAAATATTTATGTATGGATTAACATAAACAATTAATTAGTTAAACAAAACAAATAAAAAATAACTAGTTTGTCACTTTTATTTGTTCACTTTTTATTTCTTTATTTAAATGGATTGTAATGGCGCAAATTTTGTGATCATAAATGTCAGACAAAATAATCTGATATTTACTTTATACAACAACCAGTATTAGTATTTGTTCTTATAAATCATTTAGAATTTAGTGATAGCAATTAAGTTCTATTTTATTTTTTTAGCAGATATGAATAGTAATTAATTTGTTTAAATATGATATGGTACATTTAATTTTATGATAGTAAAATATCATATTTTAATATTCACATAAATTTATTATTAGTATAACTCTAACCATTTCTAATAACCTAGCCTAAACAGACTTCTATTTTAATGACCAATCTTTTGACTTATTTAATATTTACAAAAGATTGTATTCAAATTGAATCTAGTAAGTTGTTTCAAAATGCATACCAATCAACCGAATGGATTGCAAGTGATTTGTGGCAAAATATAATTTTTAAGACTAGTTAAAACAGTTTAAACCAATAATAATTACTCTATTTCTTGTTACAAAATTATTAGAACCAAATAGAATTAGGTGTTAAAAATCATATTCCTATATGTATAATAATCATATTAGTATAAAAAATTAAATAAAACTAAGAAGATATTTGCTTTCTTTTCATCAGATTGGATGTTACCTGTTCCAGCTCTAAGACTGAATGACAGACTTTTCCAGGAATTGAATGCACAATGTAATTGGATAATACCTGAAAATATGTTTTACCATTATGAGACCAAAACCAATCTAGGAAATGAGATAAAAGACTTTTACTTCAGAGGTAGACAAATATCTTGGGAGACCGTAAGGAACTATGTAAAAGTAAGTAAAAACTAAAATGTTTTAGTTTAAAAATAAACTTATTTAAATTAGATTATATAGCTTTTAATTCAAAGAACCTGATCCTATGTATGCTCTAGAAAGATGTGTGGTACCATTAGAATTTACTTTATTATTACCTTTATTTGGTCAATAAGGTATATCCAGTCTACTATGAAAAATGCAATACAAGTTGTAATTTTCTAGTACAGTAAAAGTATCACCAAATATGGTTCAAATGTTTCTTCCAGAAAGGTTTACCCAAGCTTCGTAAGCTGTGTTTTGAATAGTTGTGTTTTTTAAACATACAAATAGTTTTAAAAATTGCAATACTTAGTTTTTAAAAACAGATTGTTATCTTCCTTTTATATTTTGTGGGCACATTTGTCTCATTTATTTTTATTCTTTACAACCCCACGAGATGAAACTGTTAAGTACATTAATGATCAATATTTCCCAAAAACCTTGACTTCAAGCTTATCTATCAATTTAATAAAGAGTATTCACTATATGAGCATTACATTTTATTAACTTGAAACCCTGTCATTTATTATTTATCTGACCCAACTGATTGTTTTTTGATAGATTAATACATTAGATATGTTTGTACTATTAACAATGCATTAGATAATACTTGTAGATTAGATATGTTGATATTTGTATGTTTCTTCCAATCATAGTTACATTTTCTTTATTTAATGCTCTTTGTTTTAGACATTCATCATCCATCTCAAGACATCTGAAATTATTCATTTTTTCCCCCTTTTATTACCATTAATAAAATAAAATAAACACTCTGCTTTTAAACGTCATTCTTTCCTTCATTGTTCTTCTTTTTCTCTTTAAAAATACATCAAGATCTTGAATTTTTCTACTTTTAGTTGAGCTCCAAAACCAATAACTAATAAAACCAAAATTTTCACATCTAGCGTCCAATTTTTTTAACTGTATTGGTTTTTTTTCCTATTGCATCACATCCAGTGTAAAAAGGCAGTGTAAAAATATATGGTTTTCTTCGTTAGCACTTCTGAATTTGTTCCATACATTATTTATTGTCTCCTCCCCCCCCCCCCAATCTTGGCTACATCTAAACGAAAATCCATAACTGATTTTTCCATTAACACTCGGTTTTATTATGACCAGTTAATTGTTAGAGATTAATTGTAAGTGAATATTAGATTATAAATATATACTACTATAATATATATCTTTTTTAATGGTTTAATAACTGTACAATGAACTTATTAGGAAATTATTTTTTACAACATGCCACCAATTAGTTAAATCTTTCTGTAAATCTTAAAATATTCATATTATAATATTCTAAAAGGGATTTTAATAATTATTATATTGAAACAGAAAGAAAGTTAAGTTGTAATTTAACAAAATGACAACACATTTTTGAAAGAGTAAGAGATCCCAGAAACCCATGGAAATCACAGAAATGATTTGCAAGGCGAAATAAGATTAGAAAAAAAGCATAATATTGGCCGGGGGTGGTTTTTTCTGTATGGAAAAAGCAGTTTTTAATGTTATTAAACCAGGATTGTAAAGTAAAAATACATAACACAATAATAATGCCAGTGGTGAAATATGTGTTAATGCTTTATGTTAAACCTTTATAGAAAAGTACGAAAAAAAAATTTTTTTTAATAGATATTTTAGGTGAAGGATTTTGAATGTGGTGTTAGAACTAATTAAAGTTAAAAAAATTCATAGACATTCAGAGTTGAGCACAGTTTTTGATTAACCAGTGACATAATAATTATAAGGTTTGTTGAGATACAAACAATTAAGATGATTAAATAAATTACAAATGATGGAACAAGGGAGAAATTTGAGGATTTCTCTGAATGAAGACATTTAGGAGATAGTACAGTCTAAAATAAGTGATATATTATTGATAGAGATTTATTATATTCATAAGCCATTATATCTTTTATTTTTGTTTCATTAAACATATTTAGCATAAAAATGAGGGACAACATTTTATTTTGTCCTTCTGGGAAAATCTTTATTTCTGGGCTAGGGTTGACATGAAATTTTATTGAATCTACATGAATTTGTTCTACCAGTGGCTGTTTCCTATCAATTATTCCAAAAATAATATATTATAATTTTTAATAACTTTAATAAACAACTGATTCGTCAATATTTCATGTTTAGCTTATAGCCTAGTTATTTAAAATTTTCACTGATTTATAATATAAAGCAATGTGAGTTCTTTTATTTTCAATTATAACTAATTCACAAAATATTTTTGATTTTCTAGATTGCCACAGATAAAATGTTCCTCGTTGGCATTGACCAAAGTTTACAAATGCATCTGCATTATTCTCAAACTCCAACTTATAATTACGAGTTGACTCATAATACAGGTCGCAGTATATTAAAAATTTTAGTTTTAATGTTATATAAATCATCTTTGGGCATACAAGGTTAGTATAACGAGTTTAAAGAAGTTGTACTTGTTATAACTATAAAGCAGTTATTTAAAAATGTTTTTGTTGGTAATAGCCTAATGTATTTTTTTTCTTCCAATTACATGGTAAAGATGGATATTTAAGTATCACTTTTTAAAATTCTTAATGTTACCCATATAATAATTTTTGAAATAGTCCCTGTCTGACCATTTTTGTCATACATTACAGCTCAAGAACAGTTTATCAAATTGTAATAAAATTTTCAAGTTTGTTGTAGGGGTTATTACACCACAAATGATTTTTTTTCTTTCTGAAACTCAATTAAATATTATGGGATAAAATAATTAGAATTAGTGTGAAAACTTATAAAAAAAAATTAAATTAAATCATTTTTAACCTATCGATTAGTTGTAAATTAAGGCTGAAAGTTCCCAAATATTATGAAAATATTTATTATTATTGGTTTTTGTTGAAATTTTTAAACTCATCATATATATTGTAACAATAATGGTAATTATTTATTAAGTTGATATACAGATTTTGAATTCTTCACCATATCTGAAACATAATGTGCTAAAAAATAATAAAATAGTGCAAAAGGTAGGGTTAAAATATTTTCCACTAAGGTATAGCAAAGAATAAACAAATATCTTACCTTTTAGTTCACTAGATCATATGTTGAAGATCTTGAAAATTACAACATGTCAGATAGTATGCACAAACATTATTTAACAAAGAATAAAATGGCAAAGAATAAAAATGAATTGCTTCAATGCAAGTTTTTAGTATCTATCAGTGTGGAGTGCTAGTAGTATCTATAAGATGGTGCTCCTTCTTAAAGCCATTTATAGTGATGATACCAGAACACGAGAAATGGTATGAGGGTAGAAGACCTATACCTCTAAGAGAACTGGAGTGGTTTACAGATGGTTCAAAAAATAAAGGTAGAACCGGCGAAGGGATCTGTGGAAATGAACTTGGTCAGACAATTTTGCAACCAATGGGGCTATACCCCACAGTATTCTAGTCGGAAATAACTGCCTTGTTACTCTTTGTTGGTTGCTAGGACATGCTGGAATTAGCAGAAATGAAAACGCTGACATGCTGGCAAATAAAGCATTGGCAGCAAAATTCACAGGACCAAAACTGTTTTGTGGAATCTTCAAGGAAAGAGTTATGCTTGCCATAATACTTGGGCTGAGAAAGAGCATGGGACAAGGTGAAGAAATATCTCAGGTTTGAGAGTGAGTAAACTCACACTTTGTGCCCCCTCTAAGAAAATTGCATTGGATCTTATCAAGTCAAGCTGGCACAATATTAGGAAAGTTATAGGCTGGATTACAGGACATAGCCACTTTAGAAAACAAATGCACAGAATGGGTATCTTTACAGTCAAACCTCTGTGCAGGATATGTGGAATGCATGATGAAACTGCAGACCATCTGCTCTTAGACTGCAGCAGTCTTGAGTAGGAGAGGATAGGCATCTTTGGACATGTATAGAAAGGCCTAACAATTCCCCAAGACAACCTTATAGGAAAGATCCTCAAGTTCACTGAGCTTGTTGATCCATAGCGGGCAAACATCTTCCGGAAGCACAATAAGCCTTAACGGCTGAAGTCCTAGGGTAATAAGGACTGCCCGAAGTAAATTGAAGGTGGTGCTACCTAGCAGTATGAACTTAAACTAAGTCATTCGTCATCTTCTTCTACTCATCAACTTGCCGTGGTCTTTCCCTACAATATAACAAAGCCTAAATTTGTAAAAATAGGTATAATCTCCTGCGATCACATAATATTTGAAAAACTCCTATTTAGAGAAATAAGAAATTTATGAACTATCGTGATTTTTTTGAAAATAAAGTAAAAATTTTAGATGCAAGATTTAAATTGAATATTAATAAACTTCCAAATGTAAACTTAAGGGTAAATATCTAAATAAAACTGAACTGAAATATTAAAAATAATTCTAAAGATTTTATATATAACATAAGTTGTTTAGTATAAGATAAATTTAATCAGAATTTCATTCAAATACATTGAGTCCAGATCAGTAAAACCAAAGAAAGAGAATGCTTAAAATTAATTAATTAATAATTCTAAATAAAATAATAAATATTTGTATATGTAATATAAATTGTTTAAAGATTAATAAATAAATTTATAAAACCTACTAAATTGAGCACTTGATTCCTTTATATATATATATATATATATATATATATATATATATATATAAAGAATAAATAAATATATATTTATTCTTTATACAAAAGATCTTTTAAAATAAATAGAAAATAAAATATTACTAAATGAAACCTCAACTTGAGGTTCTTAATAACAAAAACATGTTACAATAAGTATTTTGTACCTTTGAGTTTGAATTAGATAAAAGATTGGGTACATGTGAACACTGAGTAACCCCTAAAATACAAAATTAGCCAAAAACTGTATTTAAATAAGCCATTGAAAATATTTGCTTAGTGGTAAATTTTGATGAATCTTACTTAATCTATAAATATTTTGGACTGTTTATTTTCATATAAACATTGAATTATACATATTTGCATTCTGGATGCTTTTAGTATTCAAGCCTTCATTATCTCAATAATGGATTATAAAATTAACTAAAACTTTTGTTTTATGTGGAAAGAGTGTGTATGTTTATTGTAAGTTAGAATGATTAGATATTAGATCAAAATGGTTATGGGTTGGGGTGAAAGTGTGATAGGATTAAAATATTATTGTTATACATTACCTAAGAATAGATAAAACGAATGAGAGGAATAAAATTATTAAAATCACAAATCTAAATTGTTTATACAAAAGTCTCTAAGTACTTCAAAATGATATAAAAGATTAAATAAAAATGAAACCAAAAGTCTTCCTACCACAATATTAAAGGAATAAAAGGGAAGTATAAGTTTTAATATTACAACTGCAAATAATAAATTCAATGTTGCTTAAAATTAATTAAATTGTTATTTTACAGAACTAGTTCTTTCTTTCAAACTATTACCAGTTAGAAATAAATTACCAAACATTACACAAACTTTTTACACTTATGTATACAACAAGACAAAAATAAACTTAAATATAACCATTCTGTTTACAAATTAAATTGTGTGATCAAGTTTTCAATGACAGTCATAAAGGTTTGTTTCTGTTCTTTCCAAAATAATCCAAAACTGTAATTTTATTTTACAATTTACTGTAACTTCGCTCCCAAATTAAGATTGTTGTTGAGATAGTGATTCAGATATATGTTATATGTTGAACCTAAATACCAAAATCATGATTACAAAAGTCTTATAAAATTAAAATTTTGTGTTATTTTTTTTTTAGTGGCAAACTCTAAAATGATTAAATTTTGATTCATCAAAAGAAAGCAGCAGTAAATAATTCCCAAAATATGACCATAATATACTAAATTTAAACAACATGTAGCATTAGGTCTACAGAATCATGGACATACAGAATCATATTTTGTTAATTTTTATTTTATTTTTTTTTGCAGAAGGACTTTAATTGTATGTGTAGCCTATGCTTAAATATACATTAACTTCAAAAAAGACTGATTGTATTCTGATTTAAACTGGAATAGGATTGGAGTGGGCAACGAAACATTATTGCAAAATTGTTCTACAGCTACTGCTTTGGATGCTTGTTTTAGCATTGGGTGTGCAACTATAATTAAATAGCCTACACTAAATAGCTAACTAAGCTGTCTCTGGTTTAATGGGAATAAATTTCATAATATAATTTGTTATAATGCATTATCTATTTAGTAAAACTATTGAATGAAACTTAATAATTGCTATTATAATTAATAATTGGTAATAAAAAAAAAACCTCAGAATAATTTAAAGCACCTACCTTGTTATTGTTATTATTTATTTTATTTTTTTTATTATTGTTGTTTAATCATTCACAAAAATTATTTTATCTTACTATGAGTGTAATGATTTAAGCCTATATTATGACATTATTATTTTTAAAAAAAAATATAATACTGAAGTTAATGTAAAATAAATTAATGTTTTTAATTTGGGAAAAATAATCCATAGGGCTACACAAATTATCACAAATTAAAAAATACAACACACAACTTCCACAAAACGAATGCTTTAATAACAAAATGTTTTCAAACATTGAATAACATATTTTATTAGTCAAGTAGTACAAATTATTGTTATTGTTTGAAACAAATAATAGGTTTGTACTAATAATACATTACTTTAAATTTTAAATTGTTTCTCAAACTGACAATTAAAAGTTGGAAATATCCAAGGTTTTTTCCATCATTTGAGATGAAGGAAAAAAGCACTTACATCACTCACTAACACCCTCATCAGCCCTCGTCACTATCATTGTTTATCTAGATGATCAGCTTTTCTACTGTTTGTTCTAAAATACCCTCCCTCGCATAAGTATCAACAAAGAGTTTTTTAGTGTGGTCGACAACTTTTTCCACTCACTTCTAGTTATATTCATCAAAGCTTCTTTGGTTATAATTGACATTTCAGTCAGGTTGGAATTTGTATTTGTTTTAGAAATATAGCCCTTAACTTGTGCCCATATTAGCTCTATACTATTAAAATTGCAATGATAAGGCAGTAATCTTATAACTTTTTATTTTTCTTAGCCATATCATTTACTACATATAGAGATAGACATTTTTTATGCAATGATACTAGCTCCACAAGATCAGCTTTATTTATATAATCCTCAAATGTGATATTATTCATTGTAAGCTATCCTGCAATTTCACTTTTTCTTGATCATATCTAACTAGTTTAAAACCAGTTACAAAATTTTTCATGATTCATTTCCTTGTGGTAGTTGTTTGCCTTCTTCGATTTAAAAAGTAAAGAACAATTAGGAATAAATCTCTCCGAAATCACAGCAAGTAATAAAATAATTGTCCCTCCTTTACTTAATGAGATAGCAATAGTGCCTTCTTTTGAATCATCTGTCCATCCTTTGGTCATAGAGTGGTTCGAATTGACCCACCCAGACAATTTCATCGAAATTTTGATGTTTAGTGCCTCTTAAAAATCAACAGGTCCAAGCAACAATGTCTTCTCTATCCCAACAGAATTTTCTACTTACACATCTTCTTGTACACAAATACAATATCCTTAACCACTCTCAATTTCATAAAGATGACTTCCTTCTTTGAAGAAATCAGCATCTTTCAGAGAAACAAACAGTTTTTTCATTTTCCTCTTTTTGTTAGGCGTTTGGTGTTTTGAAGGTGGAAGACCACAAATCTTACACATCATGTTACGAAGGAACATTAAAAAATTTACGCAAACACTTGCACAGTTTAGAAAAGCACAGAATATATATAAAAAAATAAAATACTCTTGAAAAGACTGTTTTATTTGTGTAGTCAACTCTCAGAATGAATAAATCAAGAGTATATTACAATAGCATCAGAAACTAGACTGAGCAGAATATGCGAACTACCATAATATGTTTGGCACAGTGAGACTGTTGCTATGGCAACAGTATATCAGTGATTGGCCAAGATGTAGGACACACCTTCACTCCACCAGCTCCCACCTAAAAATCCTACTCCAGTTTAAATCAGACTATGACACCTTTACACAATCTATAAATTTGGCATATTCATGTATTTTTGATAAATTAAATTAAAAATACTTGAATTAAAGTAAACTATTTTTGTTATGTAGAGTAATTTTAATCTTTTATCCTACTTAGGTCCTGCACATACTGATGATATCCCTATGCTGTTTACTCAAGAGATACTAAAATTATTACCTTTAAAAGGAAATGATGCAAGAGTCTCAAAACAAATGACAAAAATGTGGACAAATTTTGCTAGAACTGGGTATGTATAATCCTGTTATATTCTGTATTATTTCATTTCACATTTATTGTCATGATGTAAATAATTTCTGTAAAATGTATAGCAAATATAGAAATGAATTTGATAGTTCATTAACAAGACTTTTCTAAACATGGGAAAGCCGATAACATTTGGTTTATAATTTATGATACCAAAATTAAGGTTCACCAACATGGCTATATAAGAAACATACATGGCCCAAAGGTATTAATTATTGTAATGCATTTTAATCTCAGAACTGTCTCATAACATATTATCATGTAACACTAACATCTTGTTAGTTCCAGATGAGGTTAAATAACTAACTAATGGTATAAGATTACTAGCTTCAAACAATGGTTATTACTAATCATTTGACCTCAATAATAATCAAGTGTCAATGATTGTTGCATTTACATGTTACTTACTTATTCATCCCATGAGAGTCAAAAAAACTCACAAAATTAAACTAAAGTTTTATGATCATTTTAGCTGGAAAAAATAACTTAATTTTATAGCTAATAAAAAAATTGTAAATTGATTTATGTCCATAGGAATCCAAACGATAAAATTCTACCCATTTACTGGGAACCTACAAATTTATACCAACGTAACCATCTCCAAATAGGAACTGAATTACAAGTCATTAACAATGGAGTTCAAGAAGAGAGAATGCAATTTTGGCACCAACTATATCTCAGAAATCCTGCATTGTATTAGTTCTTGCTTTATACATGTTAAAAGTGCAAATTATTTTATTTAAATTGCTGATAATTGATTATTAGCATGAAGATGAACTGAAATTTGTTGAGAGTCTAGAAAAAGACTCGTTTTTTATTACTTTGTATCAAATGTGAATACAAGCATTCCAGCTTTTAGTAAAGCACATGTTCTAAAGTTTATCAAATATTAAATATGTAAGCATAAAAGTAAAGAATATTTGATATAAGAAACAGATGAAAATATTTTCTCTACATCTCAACTTGGTTATCTTTATTAGGTACCAGGATCAGGTACCACAGAAAGGCTATTTAAAATATTGCTAACAATAATCAATAACAATTAAAAAAAAAAAAATTATTATGTAAAGGAAAAAACTCATATTAATTTGTTGGTTACTCCTTAACTTATTGTTTAAAATAGGTAATTTCCAAAAATGAATATGTGACCTAGATTATATTGAAATATGTATAATAATGTTTTTCTCTTTAAACCCAAAACATTATTGTATACATTGGTGCTGCTTTATTTTTAAATAATTTTAAAGTAATAATTCCACTTCTGAACTTGTATATGATTTTTTCTTTTTCAAATCTAAGATGGTTTTAATTCTCCAGTGATATTCTTAACTAATTGCAAATCTCTAACTTTCTTGATCTCCTTCTATAGAGTTATTTTTTAAAGTAAGAACCGTCTGCACACCATAATCTCTCAAGCCACAGACCAGAGCAGTTTCAAGATCAGGCTCTTTTTACTGATCCCCACCCCCAACATCTTCAGTGTGTTTCAAGACTCTATGTGTGTTGTTTGTTTGTGTTATATTGTAAAAATGATGTCACTCACCAATCCTACTTATTGTGAAGTATGCTCTGTAATAGGTTTTTGAATGCAAAACAACATTCGTCATGCTAAAATTCATTGACAGCTTATAGAATTGCATGGGGAAGTAGCTGTAATAAATAGAGAAAAACATGTGTAAAGATGTAGGCTGTTTTAATGAAAGATTAACTGATGTTTCACATCTGGAAACCCAACTATCTATCATTACTGAAGATTTGATTAATTAAATCTGTAAACATCGTTGTGTTCTTCATTATTGATGAACTCAAGGGAGCTTTCCCTCAAGTTTCATGATCTGTAATTATTTATGTCATTGTTTATGTTAAGCTTTTGTACAAAAAAGCTAAAGGAATTTTAAGTAGAAAAGCAAATTGCAAATGATGATGAATTGAAAAAAAATCATGTATGGATTGGTTAAATGGACAAGTGGAAGACTTCTATGATGAAGGGATTAACAAACTTCTGCCTCGTTTTAACAGGTGCTTAGATCTCCATGTGTATTATGTATAAAAATAAAGAAGAATGTAGTTATATTGTCAAGTGAAATTTCATTTATTAACACACTTTTCTGTGATCTGGATGAAACGGTTCTTACTTAAAAATGATCATCATATTAAGAAAGTATTTTAACGTCTTTTTTTAAATAATTTAAATGAAGTTAGGGTTGACATTTCTCCCTCCCCTCTACTCTCCTCTTTACAAGTAGTGTAAATTCTGAAATTACTCATAACAGAATTATAGAGAAAGTAGGATTGTTCCATTTTGTAAATAGAAATACATGGGGTGATTATATCACACAGATGTATATGTCTTACATCCTGTAACCAAATTAGTTTAAATGTTAAATATAGTATTTTTGCTAATATATCTATAGACTATATAAATTAAATTATTTAATGTTATTCAAATTGTTGGTGTTCTTATTTTATGGTAATATTAGGTGACTTTTTGTTTATTGACAAAAGATGTATATTTATTGGTAACTACATATTATGATGACAAGTGAACTCCTTTTTTTAACTTCTAATATCATTGTTTAAAAGTTCGGTGATTTCCCTGCTTTAATATGGCTTTATTCTTGATAATAGTATAACAAAAACTGACAAAATAATAAACTAAATATTTGAAAATAAACTTTATGCAAACAAAAATAAAATATGTAGGCCTACATATTGATTTAACTTTATAGCCTTATCATATTTTAGCCTTACAAAAAGTTTTATAAAATGAACTTTCTGACATTTATTGACTTGTGATAAGTAATTGCACTATACAGCTGATCTTTAAAGTAATACTTTTTGTTGTAATATTAGTTCAAAAATATTGACTTATTTTTTAAAAGTTACAGAGTCTTTTTTAAAAATTATATGAGAAAAATAACTTTAATAATTTCAAGATATCTTTACTGTTAAACTAAATTTGGTTTATACTATGTATCACAACTATGACATTAGTCAGTTCTAGTCTCTATGTAGTCCATATTCAGAGTAATATTTATACCATACACAAAGCCTTTTTTTTACAATTGACGGCTTATGATAAGAAGTAGATTTGAAGATGAGAAAAGGAAACAACAACAAAACATAGATTCTTGTCTACCTGTGTTTTGTAATTATTTACCTATATAATTTTACTTATGTCTATGTCTAGAAATTCCTCTTAAACTATTTCCACTGCTTTAAACTAGTAATATTAAAATATGTTCTTATTATAAATAATTCATATATTCATCTTAGCAGCAGTGAAATATAAATATTTGTTATTATTTATGTAGAAAAAAGAATACTACTGGTAACAAATAAAAATAACAATAAATACTATTAAATCCTGAAAGTGCTATCAGTTTAAGACAGTGAATAAATTTGCGGTTAGAGGGGAAACTATGTTTATATTAGATGACATAATTCTGCAAGATATTTTTGATTGAAACTTAACTATTTTTATTTGTTGTTGTTTAGTTCTTCTTAGCTTATGAATAGATTGGATAGGAAAATAATATCGGTTAACTTTATGGTTAATAATTTTGTCTAGTTTTTTATTGTTTCTATCAATTCTTGCCAGATTTCCTTGTTCCTAATAATTATTTTATTATAATTGAACCATTAATAATAAAATGTATTACATTAGTAATTAAGTGTATAAATCAGATATGTACTTTTGAATGAAACTGAATATTTATTTACTAAATATTATGTCACCTAGGCAACATAGATGTAGATATATAAAAAATTAATCTTCTTGTACAATAGTAAATATGTCATTACCAAAGTGAATATATGAATTAAATAATGTTTTGCTTTTTATGTAGATACATTCAGGAACAGATTTATATATGGGCAATCAGACCAAATACTAAGGTTGCTAACTTTGAGACTGAATAAAATATATAAATATTGGAATACAAAATACATGTTTACATGTCATATTGTATTTTTCCTTAAAATAAAAAATGAACATTTAAGTCAGAGAGGGAAAAGAAGGGCTCTCTCTTGTCTTTTGCTCAGGGTACCAATAAACATTTAAATCTGTCCCTGGATAGACAATGTTTTATTTGATTGAGTTTTGTATGTGCGTATGTATGACTTTATATAAATATATTAGAGTTTTAAGTTTTGTATCATATTATTATTGAATTAAAATAGTAACTGGGGATAAATATTAGAGTGATGAACATGATTCAAATTGATCAATGAACTTGTTCTAGTGCTTCAGAAAATTGGTTGTGATAATACAAAATACAAATTTAGCTTGTACTTACCAAGTATATTCATATTATTTTATGAATTATATATATTATTCTCGGACTATGGGAGTTTTATAAAAGCTGATTAGAAAGTAGTGTAACATATAATCGAAACTGTATCTTACTATAAAAGCATTCTATAATTAAAGTATATACATGGATATAGTTGAAGTAATTTTATCAAATTATTTTATTTTGAAAACGGTTTGTCTGACAACTTAATTTGAAAACCAACTTTGAAATACACACTAAAATAATTATTTTAAATGACAATAAAGTATTAAAATTTTTATTTTATATTTACAAATACTGAACATTGAATTTTGAATAGTGTATTTGTATCAAATAACACTAGCAACAAAGATGTGTACCTGCAAATAAAATATGCTATCTGATATCTGTCAAATGCTTTAATTTATGATTTTATTGTTTATGACCATTAACTAAAAATAATTCATGATGTAAATGATGTGTGAACATTGTGAAATTGTTTGTTTAAATGTATTTTTTAACATTACCAAGATTATAACACTCTTAATGGTTATGTGAATTGTTATATATTTTATATTATGTTATAAGTTTATAGAAAAATAAAATTATTTTCCAATAAATTGACTTTTTGTGTTAATTTAATTTAATTTGTTAATTATAATTGATTAATATGGAATTCCAAACTGATTTGAATTTTCTTTTTAAATGAGTTAACTTAAAAGACATATTTATACGTAGATGGCTATTGTTTAAAAATAATTATCTTTAATAGGAAACTTTAATGCAGCAAACTGAGTTTTTGTTTGTTTTTCTACATTAATGTATGTAATGCCTTTAAGTTTCAATTGAGACCAGAAAAGTTTACTTACTCCCTAGTGATAGAGTAGTTAAAGTTCCCACAGACACCACTGTGTAGGGTGGGAAACATTACTTAGGGAGCTTCAGAAAGAGGGATGATATTTTAAATGTCATGTATGTTGTATGTGAATGAATATGTGTATGATATAAATAAATAAGAATACGGTTTATGTTTAATTTATTCAACATTATAAAAAGCTTTAATAAAAAACATGAAATTAAGAAATAAAAAAAAACTTATAAAAACAATTTATATTAACTATGTTAAATTTAATAGGCTAATTAATATAAAACAACGCTGTAAAATGTCAAAATTTGAACAAATTGTTAGAGAGTAAATCATAATTTGATTAAAATTGGTCAATGAGTTTGGGCTATAAGAAACTAACAGATGACAAACACCATTCCAAAAACCACTTTTTGGGGTCCAGAAACCTCAAAACAGATATACAGTATTTCCAAAACGCATGACATAGATTTTATGATTAACTAAACTTTATACCACATATATGTGAGATTTTTTTCTGATATAATTTAAAAACATAAACTTTTGGGAGAAGGTGTAAACATAAAATCATTTTATGATCAATCGTAGACGGATTAAGAGTTCAGATGAGGTGGTTCTTGTTGTTTCACTTTTTTGTGTGAAGAGGAAGAAGAGAGAAAAGGAAATAGCAAAGAGCAAGTTCTGATTAATCTCCATAATTGAAAATCTGTATTA
This sequence comes from Aphrophora alni, assembly GCA_963513935.1. Classification (NCBI taxonomy): domain Eukaryota; kingdom Metazoa; phylum Arthropoda; class Insecta; order Hemiptera; family Aphrophoridae; genus Aphrophora; species Aphrophora alni. The sequence continues at coordinate 51,829,727 of OY740774.1, forward strand.
ATGAATAAGTAATGCGTTTTACTATATATTTTCTGGTTAGGAAAAACATTTGGTAACAATTATCCTGAACATATGGTTGTCAAGAGAGAAATTTAATTTTAAAAAAGAAACAAAATTAGTTTGAGATACATCAATTTTATTTACAAAATTATTTCATTTTTATAATTGGATTAATGAGAGAATATATATTAATTTCTCTCTCTCTCTCTCTCTCTCTCTCTCTCTCTCTCTCTCTCTCTCTCTCTCTCTCTCTCTCTCTCTCTCTCTCTCTCTCTCTCTCTCTCTCTCTCTCTCTCTTCGTTCTTGTCTATATGATGATTCCATAATATACATTTAATTATTGAAGTTATAAGAATCAAGAAGTGTGCTACTTAAAGAAAAAATATTCTTCCAAAAATAATTAAAATGAATTAATTAGAAGTACTGTTAAAATAAAACCTAAATTATTAAAACATAAAGAAAAACACTCAATACTAATATATAAACAAAACATTTCTTTAAATAATTTAAGAAAAATTTTGATGCTTCCAAGGCCTAACTGGAAAAAATGCCCCTCACTCATTATTGGAAAAATATTTAACTTAAGTAAATAAATGTTATATTTAAAATAGTAACAACTCCCTATCTAATGTACAAAAACACTTTAAAAAAAAGGTACAAAAAGAATACTTTATATACAAATTGATTGAATTTTGTATCTGATTTTTTCATTATACCTTGGATAAATAATACAAACAACGTAAGTTCAATTTGGCCGATTTTAGTTTGAACTATTAAATTTATGACCATAAAAGCCCCAGAATACTTGGATTTATTCATTCAACATTTGGTTGTGTGATTCTGTATAAATAATCTCTGTAAAGCTTAAAAGAATAATAAAAATCTGATATCCATACAACAAGATGGCAGGGTAAGGTTTGTAATATTACTAATATGCAAGTTTTGAATTTACGAATTGATTTGAATTTAAAAATCTTAAATTGGCACTTTTTGATCTTAAATATTTATTTAAAGGAAATTGCTCAGCTTATGGGCGCCAGATGGAATTAACTCATCAATTTTGAAAAAGTAAAAGTTAATTATTATTATTAAAATTTCTCAGTGTCGTAGATCCTTTTAAAAGTGTACTTTCAGTGGTTCTTGGTAAATAAAGAAATCTTGTTTGTTGTGCTGAAACTTAACATGGTTTATTGAACTCAAGATATTAAAACATTTACACAAATTTATCATCAATTTTCTATTATTAACATTCATATTCAAAATCTTAACTTAATGCATCCTAATATTTCCTGAAAAAAATCAAATTGAATTTTAATTGTTGAATTTACTTTTAGCTTATTTATTTGAATTTACGTAATTATTGATTTTATTCTTTAAAATAGATCGTTTCATTAGTTTATTTATTTAAAAAAGACTGTACTTTAATATTCTCATATTTTATAATATAAGACATAGTCTCAAATATTATAATCCAAATTTTCAAATCAAAAACTTATATTTAAACATTGAAACATTTTTTGTCATGTTATACATAAATATAATTTCAGAATAAAAGTCTTAACGTGTTCTTTAGTTAAAAACACAATTCCTTGGTGACGTCTTGCTTCGTTCTCCGGAAATGTCCTATTTCCTCGCGGACATTGATTATGGTCTTACGCTCAGACGCTGACATTCTCTATTCACCTTACTGCTCTACAAAGTTCATTTTTTTTTATTCTATTTAAATAACAAAATAACTGTTAGTGTTATAATTCAAACTGTTCTATTTTAACACTTTCCGGCCCTGTCCATAACTCGCGATTCAAATGTCTTACTTACTATCGAACACGTGTAAGATTTTTGTTTTCACCACATTTATCAGAGTTCACATTATAGTATTAAAAGTTCACATTTTAAATTAAGACGAACACTACTTTGATCATTCTTACTTTGATCTCCCAATTGGATTTAACACTTTCCCTACATTGTTCTGAAAATTTCTCTACACATAAATACGTCTGACTAGGTCAGAGACCTGCTTTCAACTGGTTTTAACACTTTCCCTACATTATTCTGACAATTTCATTACACAAAAATATGTCTGCCTAGGTCAGAGACCTGCTTTCAACTGGTTTTAACACTTTCCCTACATTATTCTGAAAATTTCTTTACACAAAAATACGTCTGCCTAGGTCAGAGACCTGCTTTTAACTGTTTTTTAACACTTTCACTACATTTTCTAAAAAATATTTTAACAAAATAATACGTCTGATCATGTCAGATGCCTCCTTTCAACTGGGAACCGCATGTCTGCCTTTTTCACATCACGCTATCCAGGGTTTACCTTTCTGGTCCCACGGACACTGTTCAAATCATTTGCCTGACAACTTATTCTGTCTGTTATCACAATACAATTATTATCTACATATTTATTGCAACTTATAACTAACATTTTATACATCAAATTAATATTTTGGAAATCTATATTAAATTTTATTCACCCTTGTTTTAACATTTACTTTCAGTTATTCACGTGGTCCCCCCTCCAATTCAATTACAAATCTCCCGGTTTATTTTTATGTTTCAAATCTTAATATAACCATTTCTTGGTTGTCCAAGTTAAAATTACCATTTTAGGTACTACAGGTTACCAAAACTTGAGCTCAACCAACGTTCCGCATAAAATTTAAATGGCAAACATTATTTATTTTGTTTTAAATGTTTATATTTCAAAACCATCAATCAAGGAATTTTGAGCTGGGTGGTACAATTTTTTTAATTAATCTTGAGATATAAACATATTGGTCTATCCTTTGTAGCTGCAGCAGACTGGACGTACAAACATAAATAATTCAAAAAGACAACTTTGTTAAACGAACACTTGACAAGCCCAAAGTTTCATTTTTACTTTAGAATTCATTTCGCATTGATCATTATTTTGTATTTAAGATAAAGTACAATTTTAGTCTGCAATATGTCAAAACATTTTTACAAAAGCTAGACATTTCCGTAGCTCTTTGCATACAGTCAAAAGTAACCAAAACTTTTCTAATTATATAAAGTCTTTTTACCTAGCTATACCGTACAAACAAATGCTGAAAGCTGTACAACATAAGTTTGCAACATAAATATTTGACTAGACATTGAAATATTTTCCAAAATATGATTGTTGGAAATATATATTACAGATAGGTGGACATTTGTGACGAGAAAATATGTTACAAGTACTGTACAACATCATTTTACTGCAACTTATATTATCAGATTTAATATAAATACATCTACATCTGTTCGAAAAAACATCCTGTTATGACAGGTGCCAAAACAAATATATATTATCATTTCAATATGATTCTTGATATAAAAAAGTAATTATTTGGTCTAGCTTTCTTGGAATTGGCTTTGTAACATATTTTGGGAACTAAGCACAATGAATTGATTTTGAAACTGTTTTAAAATATTTGATAATGCTTCCTTACGGTGACTTAGGCAGCAAGCTTACAGTTGATAATATTGAATATATATTATATATATAATCTTTTAAAAATTTATTTTTAAAACATATATTTTAATATGTATTTATTTTTTCTGATGTAAGATATGCAACACATTTCTGATAAAAATATTAAAGTACCATACTTATATTATTTTAGATCATCATATACATACTTATATAAAATCTTTATACAAATTATGTAAGAGGTATTAATATCTTTGTTTTAGAGGTTTCTATACTCTAGGTACATAGAATCAGGTTTAACACTAAAGGATTTTTTATTTGGAGGCATTTAAAATCTCTTGTGTACAAGACCCCACCAGCTGGTCTACATGAATTGAGAAACAGAATTGTTCAAGACTCTTTTATAGGTTGGAGAGAAATGGTGAACAATTTGAAAATCTCTTGCGATTTTTGTTAAGATAACTCCTGTTATTATTACTAATTTTGTTTAATTTTTAAAGGTAATGTACGAACTGGTTGGTCATTAAACTTTTTTTTTCCTTTTACATGTTTTTTGTACAGTTCTACCAAAAGTAGTAATTTTCCTTAGTAACTCGAGAACAGTGTCAGTACTAATTCTAATAATTTAGTACTAAATAGGTTCTAAACCGTGGTATAACAATTCGAAATACAAAGTGGCCAGACTACCATGTCACTGGCCAGGCCAACGATATTCTTTAATAACTGGAGAACGATGTTAGTATTATTTCTAATAATTTAGTACTTAAGTACTAAATTGTGGTATTAATTTTGGGACTGATAAAAAACATATTTGCCAGGCCAGTGACATGGAGCTAATAAAATAATTTTTGAAAAAACAATAATTTGCATTTAGAATTATGTTAATGTTTTAATGATTTATTGTAATCAGATTATATACATTACAAACAGTATTTGTTTTGTGCTATCTTCCTTTCACCTCAGCGTTAAGGTGGTGAGAATCATCCAGCATCATTTTTAGATATGGCATGTTTAGTTATTCTTCAATGAGCTAAATAGGGCGAATTCCAATAAGGTGATTAACTACAATAACATACCAACGAACTCTATAAAACTCGGAACACCTTTTCTTCACTATCATTAAGTCTTACCTTTAATATTTTATGTAGCACATAAAATTCATAACGGATTGCTTGCCAAATTGAACATCTAAATAAGTTAAAATTGTCAGACAGATAATTCATTTTATTTATTCTATCAACAACAGAAAAAAATATTATTATTGCATTTGTTTGAAACTGTTACTATATCATCTGTTATACAATTATTAATTTCTAAATGATTTGCTGAATAATTTCTAGCTTTTTGACACATTAAATTATTTATCACACTCCATTTGCTCTAGTATTTACTTTATAGTTTTCAAAAAGTGTTTTGTAATCATTATTTTTAAAATTTCTAATATCATTTTGCAATCTGTTTCTGTGTTTCTGTAATCTCAAAGTATAGTTGGAATGCTTTTTAACTTTTCCATAAAGAGAATTTTTTATATTAATTCGTTTATAGATTAAATCATAATTTCACATTACATTTTTGTATATAATATCTGCTCTGTTCTTTTAAATGGAATTCTAAACAATCGTTGAAATAAGTAAAATTCATAGTGTAAATTTTGATGAAAGCAAACATCCACCCAATTGGCAGTATCAAGAAGACTTTTAGTCTTTAATAATTGTGTAAATATATTAAAAAGAGACAGGGGTTTAAAATATATTGATCTGATTTTAATCTTAAAATTGACACTTTGTTGTATTAATATATATATATTTTTAAATTGCTCAGCTTATGGGCGCCAGATGGAATTAACTCATCAGTTTTGAAAAAATACAAACTTACTTTGAATTGAAATAATCTCAGGGTCGTGATTTCTTTTGAAAGTGTACTAACAGTGGTGGTTTGATAAATAAAAATCCTTACTTTTTTCTGCTGAAACTAAACATGGTAATTTATTAACATATTCATACAACATATTTATTCATACAACATATTATTTGAAATTATTTATATTGTAAATTTAAAATTATCCTGTCTTGAAGAGACCAAAATTCTTTTTAATGACTCTACTTTAATCAGTTGTAACTTTTAAATTATATTAGTTATGAGCTTCTTTATTCTCATATATTAAAATTTATATTATTTTTCATTTATAAGTTAAATTAAATTCCTTTTTAAAATTACTGCTTACTTTACAACTATTTGTTTAAACCAATTTTAATATATTTTTTATCATTGGTCCTTTTATATACAAAAATTTATATAACATTGTCCATCATTTTTTTTTTTTACAATTGGAAATCTAGATCACCGGATTTGCTTATAAATAACTTTAAATATGTTACTCACCGCCAGCAATCCTTTTTTTGCTGGCTGTGAGTAACATATTAAAAGTCATCATTTTTTGTTAAGACATAGTAGCCATCTCCATGGTGAATGTCCTTTGTGGTGAGCAGCCCTTGTTCCTGAAGTACAAGTTTATTGTAGACGCTCTCAAATTGTCCATACAAACTCACAGTCCTACTCAAAGTGTCCATCAGTTTCCTGCACATTCTACAGTCAATTAATTTCAAACTGTCCTTTTTTATTCACTTTGTTACCAACTCAGATATCTCTAACTAACTTTTACTAAAATATTTAAACTGTTTTCTACATGAAATTGCATCTGATCAAGTCAAACGCCGCCTCTAAACTGTTAAAACATTTACACTACATTGTCCTAAAATTTCTTCTATTCATAAAAAAGTCTGACAAAGTCAGATGCCACCTTTCAACTCCTAAAAACACATCCTATCAACTCAAACGTTTTTCTCAGACTGTCTAACACACATCATAATACTTTGAAAGTTCCCTTAAGACTGACTCCCCACATGCTTGCTTTTTCAGATCACACAATAAAGCGTCCTTTCAGATGTACAAAGTCAGCTAAAAAACTGTTCACATACTTTGCACCACGGACACTACTTAAATCATCCATATAACAACATGTCCTGTCAATCCTCACAACACAATATATCACTTAAACATTTATTACAACTTATAACTAACATTTTATACTTCAAATTAATATTTTGGAAATCTATATTGAATTTTTTATTACCCTTGTTTTAATATTTATTTTCAGTCATTCATTTGACTCACGTGGTCTTCTCTATAGACCAATTACAAATCTCCCGGTTTATTTTCATTTTTCAAATCTTAAAACAACCATTTCTTTAGTATCAAAGTTAAAGTTAAAATTTAAGGATTACAATTGATGCCATAAGTAATAGTTTTAGATGTGAGTCAAGGCTGGGAAGTACCTTCTCACACCTCATACACACTGTTATCATCAAATGAATAGTAACTTGTGTGTTTATAATTGTTTAATTTACAATAATCCTGTTTATTTGAATTCTCACAAAAACATGGTTCATGCATGTTTCTGATGTATCTGTGATCTGTGTTAGTTCATTAACCAGTGATTCTAAGTTGTAACTAGCCATAATAATTTTATAATGATCGAGAAGACTATTCCATTCTAAACCATTTAAATTTATATCATCAATTATATGAATTTTAATGAAATTATAAATGTTCATGGATAATATTTTAATAAAAATTCTGGGTATTTGCAAAGTGAAGTTAAAATTCTGAACGTATCACACATTGAACTGATCCAGTAAGTTAATGAATTCAGTAGTTAAACACTTATAGAAAGTATTTTAATGGAATTATCTTTGGATAATTTCTTCCAGTGGTGCTTGAACATACTTGTGCTTTTCAAAATGTGATATTACTTTTTTATGAGGACTTTAAGTTCATGCTGTTAACTTCATTATTTCCTAATTCCTGCAGAACAATATTGTATCATGCTAGTAGATAGATATATGATCTTATACTAATCTATTTTAAATGTGAAATATGTACTCCTTCATGGTCAATGAGTATACTCCTGACATTAGATTTATTTTGGCCAAAATGATGAGTGCATGTTACACATCATTTATTATAAAGCAAAACCACTTATAGTTACTTTAAAATATAATAAACTTAGGTCTGTACTATTTAAGAAATCAAGTTATTAGTTGATATACATGATGTATACATGGGCTAATATTATGCCATTCCCTATCTTAGAAAACTATGATAAGCTTTATATGTTGAATTTGTGCTAAGTTCGTTTTCATTTGTGCAACAAATATCAAAGTTTGTGGAATTCATAATTGTGAGTTATTTGATTATAAGAGTGTGGAATAGATACCACTCTTAAGCTTCACCATCTTCCTTTACCAATTTAAACACTGTATTACTAATTAATTAGTACTAAATTTGAGTTAGTTAAAATTAGGTTATTCAATTATAAAAAAATGAGAAGCTAATGACATGTCAGCCTCCTATTTTAGAAAATTGTTTTGTCAATTTGTGCCTCAAATAGCTAAGTTTTGTATCCCAGGAATAGAATTAATCTAGGTCTCTTTACAATTGAAGAGGCTGATAAAAATCTCACTCACTACTTAGAAAATTCAATTAAACTTTGTATTTAATTTATAAGTTTGTGGTAATTTTTAATTTGATATGTGCCATTGATATTAACTTTATACTAGTTTTAGACTGGAGTTATTCAATAAAAAATTATGAGCTGATGGTATTCCAGAGGTTAAACTTAAAAAAATGTTGCTAAACATTGTATGGATAATAATTTGTCCTTGTTCAGGAATTAAGTTAATTGATGATAAAAGTAAGAGCTTTAGAGATGCTTGGCATATTATTATGTAACATATCTCTACATATATAAAACACAAATACAATATCTCTGTATGTTTGCAATCTTATAACTTGAGAACCGCTGATATAATTTCATGCAGTTTCCATTCCTTAGTAGTAATGGTATCTGGTCAGTTTTAGTCTTTGTTTGATTCAAATTTATTCATGGGTTCTTAAGTTATATTAATATTGTCTACACAGGTACTGTAAAAACGAAAATGTTTGACACATTTTCTTAAAATTTTCAGCAACAATATATATTTCTTCAGTGTTAATTGATGGTACATTTCGAACTTGTCTAATTCGAATTTATGTAATTCGAAATCACGGATAATTCGAACTTTGACCACGGACCCTTGACATTACTATATTAAAAAATGTAAAAAAATCATTTGTTGGATAATTTGAAGTTAAAACCAACAAAATTTGTTAAGAAAACGATGAAATCATTGATGTTTAAACAATCAGTATTACTTTAAATCACCTCCATTATGGGATAGACCACCTGCAAATGGGCTAATATGGAAAAATACAAGGGCATCCTCTCCCTCCATAGTTATCTGCAGTCATCAAGTACTACCCTGTAGGCTTATGCGCATCTAACCTGTACTATATTGTCGAGTAGATTTCTCCCTTGCAGGGACCTGCAGTAGATGTGCTACAATGTTACTGAAACTTATGTCTTTTTTTTACAAATTAATGTTGTGAGTCAGTGTTTTACTTTTTGTTCAACTGTATTTTCCGCCATGTCTACATCAAAATGATTGTACAAAACAGTAACTTTAGTGGAAAAAGTCACCACTATCCGTGAAGTAGTAAAGGTCGTAAAAACATATCGCAAGTAACGAAAGATTTTGGAATATGACTGAATATGTTGTCTATGTATTTAAAACATAAGTACAAAATTATGAATAGTTTATCAAACAAATGTGAAAAGGACTGAAACAGAGCAATAGGATTGGAAAATCCTGATGTTGAGGATTCATGCTTCAATGGTTTAAATAAGCTTGAGTTAAAAATCCCACTTGTGGAAGTGGATCACTTGTTCACACTAATGCCGAGGAATTTGTACTAAAAAAAAATTTATTTTTTTCATAAATATAACTGTAAATACTAATGTATGGTAGACTATGATGATTTTATGTGTTAGACTGGAAATAAATTTATATTATAAGTTTTTTACCTGAACACCTAACTTTTCTAATTAAAGTTTTTGGATAATTTGAATTTATATTTGGTCTCTTAAGCTTTGAATTAAACAAGGTCCACTGTATAAAATTTGAATATTAATTGGAACTTATATGAAATTGGTGCAGTAGTTGCCAAGTTTTTACAACTATTTTGCAAGCAATTAACACGTTAAGTGCCATGGGGGGCCGATCGATATGACAGCAAGTTCATAGTTAAAGTGGCTTGTCGGCCGATCGGTACGACACTGCCATCAATGCAAGATTTTATTTTAGAGTATTTTATCAGGAGGTGTTGCAACCTAGCGGAAAACACATACACTAAGTGAAAAGTAGAAGATTGTAGCTAATAGCCGTAGATATTTCATTTTATTATCTTTAAATAGTGTTGCGTAACAACCAAATAAAATACCTCAACAATTTGTTAATTTTGTCTTACCGATTGGTACGGCAGCAAAATTTTCAGTTGGAATTATAGATTAATGCATTAAAACAAGTTATATACAGTTTGAACATTCTACAGTTGTTATATTTTTTAAAAATAAATGTATAAAAGTTAACTTTTACGGTACCGATAAGCAAAACAATAAATTTTGTATAAAACATTGAACAACTACAAAATTGGAAAGCAATTTTTAAAACTGTTTAACAATGTTATTTATTTACAATTAAGTTTTTTAAAATCATTTATTTATATTATTACTGTCTAAACTGTAAGATGAAAGCATTTTGAAACAAAATGAAAGCATTTAAAATCTGTTATTGACAAGTATTGGTGTTGTGGTCGTGGTCCTACATTGCTTTTGTAAGCGAGCCAAGCATTTACAATGCAGGTGCCAAATAGTATATGTACTGCAACTTTATGATACCATCTTAGTGTCTTTCGTACTGCTGAGTTGTACGACGACATTTGATCAGCAACATTGATGCCGGATTTTTGCTCATTGTACTCTGTTATTGCAATAGGCTTGAAAAAGACATTTCTTCTTTAATCCTGCTTACCAGTTTGAACCATGTCGACTTGATGTTTACGTGCAGTTACTCAACGCGTTTCCCACCACTGAGTCATGTGTTACCAACATCACAGACCAAAATTATCCTAGGAAATCAATCAAAATTGTGGTCGGCCAATCGGCCGACACGTCAAATTCCAAACAAAATATGGTATTCAAAATGACATGCCGGGCTTTTTTTGAATGTTTTGAAAAACTATTTCTCAAAAAATCAGTTCTCCAAATAACTAGAAAACCACATATATACAGGTTATGTTATTAAAATTGTTTATTTAAGTTGGCATTGTATGATAAAAGTGGCACAACTGGCTTGGCACTTAACGTGTTAAGAGGGAATCTATATTTTCCCAACATTTTTGAAATTTTAGAAATAACATACATTTTATAATAACATATTTGGACAAAATTAAAACTTTATTTAGAATTATTAAAATAGCTTAAGGTTTCAAAGTTATACATAGTTTAATTGGAAGAATGGAACTCGCTTCAAGAGGTATGTTTGAGTTTAAATTCTATCAGAAATAAAATCAGAAAAAATAATAATATGACAAACCTGTGGAATAAATTTCATTGTACAATTTTATTTATTTAAGAAACAAATTTCAACACAGACAAATTTAAGAAAATTTCAAAATAATTGGATCAATAAGCGTATAAGTAAAAAATATCTACTTTTAGTTATTTAAAAAAATAGTCTAGTTTAAAAATCGCTTTAAAAAATTATAAGTAAAAATATGAAAAGGTTTCAGGATAGCTCCTAATTCAAGGCATGTTTGTTTTATTTATAATATAGGAGAGATTTTATTTCATAACATTTTTGAAAATTTTGACTTATGGTGTTTCTGCAGTAAAGAGATGGAAAATGTTGAGTTATGTTGTTTTTTCAAAGAAATGGGTTTGCTTTATAAATATAAAACACCACACCATATATGTATAACATATTATTATAACTTTGTTGATGTAACAAACATACTGTAAATTATAAAACACAAAATTGTAAGTTTTTGGCACTAATAGGCTATACAATTTTGTACAGCACTAAAAACAACAACATTCAAAGCATCAGTTGTCTCCCATGAAAAGATGTTCTGATAAAAGCCATGGATTTTCACTTTATCTGGAATAATTGAATTTAAAAGAGATCATCCATTTTCTTTTTTTTTATTGGAATAAATCCTTTAGGATAAGCCTTTTGAATAGGAAACCATAACTCAGTTCTGTTCATGTTCCTTACTTTGAGTGTATGCACTTGTAGAACTTCAATATAAAATCTAGCTTTAATTGTACCAGGGTTATCAAGTAAATGGTTGAAATCCATGAACTTTTCAATCTTGAAATTTACCTATTGTTCTCTTGGTACTTTTATACCACGTGATTTATAAGAAAGTAGATTCTATTTTTTATTTGGCCACCTATCTTTAAAGTTCAGTATACCATCTGGTTCGGGAAGAACCACAAAAATTAATTCCTTGCTGAAGATGTACAAATTAATTAAGTAAATTCTTTAGGTGTATACACTCTAACACATTATTGCACTTTACTTTTTATGACAGTAAGTCCTTGTCATAGAATAGGAACAAGTGCCCTCATATAGGAAAGTATTGTTGAACAGTTTGCAACTTCCTCTTATTATTAAAGTTTTGGCTAGCTAGAAAACAGAATGGTTCTTATTCTAGCTGCCATAACAATCTGAAATAATAATATGCAAGCGATTAATTCCCTTTTAGTAATTTATATAAGTTACTGTTGCGTCAGAGAATACGAGATGTATTCTCCTTCACAAGAGAAATAACTGATTAAAGGTAATCAGCTAGTTTGTTAATTCGATGAGAAAGAGAATTACTTAATGAGTAATTAGCAACTGAATTAGTAAGCGTTTTCCGGAGGACCAATTAGTTTCTGTTTTTCTTTTATTAAAAAACTAATAAAAATTATAATACAACTTGTGTACATATATTATACCCATTATTACTCAGCGATTTATGTAAATAAGATTGCCACAGTACCTCGCAAAGTTTGTCCTGCTTGCGCTCCAGATAGCGTCCCTTTGTGAAGCCCAAATGATGATGGATCCACTGGAAGATGTTGGCAGAAGTAGAGATGCGGATACTTGAGGACAACATGGCAGCTGTGGATGGTGGGGGTACCCCCTCCCCTTTTGCCCCTCCCCATTGGCCCCTCCCCCTTGGCCCCTTTCACCCCTCCCACCCCTCCCCTTTAGGCCCCTTCCCTTTCCCCTGCCCCCCACCTGTGACGTATTGTTGTCGAGACACACACACACACACATGACATCATACACTTAACTTTTTTATTACTAGTGGGATTCGAACCTGTGAAGTTGGGATTTGAAGGCGGACATGCTACCGACTGAGCTATCGTGCATAGTATTACAAGTTGGATATTTAACGCAGTATATAAGCCGCCATGTTGAACGCCAGAACCTTTCGTAGAAGTTCGGACACGAACCCCTTACCGTAAGACGTACGCGAGTTTTTCGCGGTCACGAATGGGTCTGAGTCGTACCTCTAGGTTAAGGTTACTCTGATGTATACAACAAATAGTAGTGTCCAAATTTAATGTGTTAAGATAGTTAACCTAACCTATAAGTTTTCCTACTTTTGCCTATGTTCACCAGAGCCTATTTGTATCATATACCATACTTAAAAAAACCTATCACCAACCTAACCTATGTATGAAAAGTTACTACTTTTGCTTGTCCACCAATTACAACGTGGACAGATTAGGTTAAACTAGAAGGTGTAACCTAGGGTAAATATCTACCAACCCTATAGAAGGTGTAACCTGATGTACATAATTACCAATTTTATAAATGGTGTAACCTAGAACACTTATTTACCAACCCTATAGAAGGTGTAACCTGATGTACATATTTACCAATTTTATAAATGGTGTAACCTAGAACACTTATTTACCAACCCAATAGAAGGTGTAACCTGATGTAAATATTTACCAAATTCGCAAAATTGTTTTGAGATTTACAATGTTTTGAGGGTGTTAAGATAGTTAAACTAACCTATTAAAGTTTCCTACGTTTTGGCTATGTTCACCACAGCCTACTTGTATCAGCTGGTTCATTTAATGTGTTATACATTTATATAATGTGTTATGATAGTTAAACTAACCTATTTATGAAATGTTTTTGCCCATGATCACCACGGCCTACTTGTATCAGCTGGTACAATTAATGTGTTATATATTTATATAATGTGTTAAGATAGTTAACCTAACCTATAAGTTTCCTACTTTTGCCTATGTTCACCACAGCCTACCTGAATCAGCTGGTACAATTAATGTGTTATATATTTATATAATGTGTTATATATTTATATAATGTGTTATATATTATGTATATAATGTGTTAGGATAGTTAACCTAACCTATGTATGAAAAGTTTTTGCCTATGTTCACCACAGCCTACTTGTAACAGCTGGTACAATTATTAATGTGTATTTATATAATGTGTTATATATTTATATAATATGTTAAGATAGTTAACCTAACCTATAAGTTTCCTACTTTTGCCTATGTTCACCACAGCCTACTTGAATCAGCTGGTACAATTAATGTTTTATATATGTATATAATGTGTTAAGATAGTTAACCTAACCTATAAGTTTCCTACTTTTGCCTATGTTCACCACAGCCTACTTGTAACAGCTGGTACAATAATGTGTTATATATATATATATATATATATATATATATATATATATATATATATATATATATATATATAATGTGTTATATATTTATATAATGTGTTATATAATGTGTTAAGATAGTTAACCTAACCTAAAGTTTCCTACTTTTGCCTATGTTTACCACGGCCTACTTGTATCAGCAGGTACATTTAATGTGTTATATATTTATATAATGTGTTATATATTTACGTAGTTTCCTCTGTTGTCTACCAGGGTGTAGCACATGTGTTTATGTATCGTGTTAAACCTAAAACCTAAAATATTGTTAACCTAGACTTAATTAAAGTTCCTACTTTTGCCTAAACCTATGCTTACCACAGTCCACACGGGTGTTAGTCTTATTATGGCCACTATTTAACAACCGAAATATATTTTTACCAACCGATTTACCAACCAAAATATACTTTTACCAACCGATTTACCAACCAAAATATACTTTTATCAACCGATTTACCAACCAAAATATACTTTTACCAACCGATTTACCAACCAAAATATACTTTTACCAACCGATTTACCAACCAAAATATACTTTTACCAACCGATTTACCAACCAAAATATACTTTTAGCAACCGATTTGTCAACATCCAACCGATATACCTGGTGGCGACCGATGGATTTGCCCGGCCATAGACTTTGCTTCCCCCACTGGCTGCGGGAACCCCCACCACCACCTCCCACCAGAGCGCGTCTGTTCGCGACCTATGGATTTGCCCGGCCATAGACTTTGCTTCCCCCACTGGCTGCGGGAACCCCCCACTACCACCTCCCACCAGAGCGTGTCTGCGTGTGTGTGCGTTGAAGTGACAGCATTGGACGAGAAGGTGCAGATGGAGCATTCTGAGCGGTCACGTGACCAAATGGTCTCAGCCCATGTTGGGGCCAAATCCCGGCCCTGACCTCTAGGTTAAACTCTCCCCAACAATATTTAAAAGTAGTGTCCACAGTCACTACTCCATCGACTACCAGAGTGTAGCACCGGTCAACTACCCAAAGTTAAAACAAGGTGACTCATACGGTTAGAGTTACTTGAAAAGAACTATGGAGCCAATTTACATTGTTTCCTCGCAAAGTAGGGAGACGAAAAAATTTCGTACTCTAAGGACTAAAATTCAGTTTAAATTTCATCCACCACCCGAAAATGTCACGGAAATTGATTGGATAAAAAGAGGTTTTGAATGTTTGGTGGACAAAATGAAAAATGGAACAGCTGATGGTGATCTGTTGGCCTTTACTTTTACTAGTCTCAATTTTAAAACAAAGACTCCTGGATACGTTGCTTTTCGTAAAGCTTCCGAAATCTCTGTCGATCTCTTATGGACAATTTTTGGCGGACTAATCCAAAGCAACGGTGAGGCGGGAACAAGCAGCGATAATTTCGAGATTACCTGCACCAGAGTATCTCAACGAAATAAATAGTGCCACCAATCTGTAAACATACTCATTTACATAATGGATGTAAGGCGAGCCATTGCGGCGGAGCTCCACAAGCCCGCGCGAAGAAATTTCAAAACACGTAGTGTGACACTGAAAGGAGTTAACGACCTTTATCAAGCCGATCTAGTGGAAATGATTCCATATGCTAAAGAAAACCGAGGCTACAAATATATACTGACTATGATAAATTGTCTGACAAAATTTGCGATTGCAGAACCATTGAAGACAAAGTCTGCTCTAGACGTATCTATAGCGTTAGAACCGATACTGAAAAAACATCCTATGAATAAGTTTCAGACTGATCAGGGGAAGGAGTTTTTCAATATGCACGTGAAGGGATTAATGAAAAAATACAATATAAATCACTACGCCACTTTTTCAGACAAGAAAGCGTCTATGGTGGAGCGTCTGAACCGTACTTTGAAAAATATAATGTGGCGTGAATTTACGGCACGCGGTAGTTACGAGTGGTTGGAGCTGTTGAAAAACGTAGTAAAGACATACAATAACACTGTGCATAGTACTATCGGCATGAAACCCGCTCAAGTGTTGAAAAAGCACGAGAAAATGTTACTGGACAAAACAGCACGCAAGAGTACAAAAGCACTGGCACGATTTAAAGTGGACGACAAAGTTAGAATATCGAAATTTAAAAAGACTTTTGCTAAAGGATATCTACCCAACTGGACAAACGAAGTGTTTACCGTGTACGCTGTTGTACCGACCAATCCTGTAACGTACATTTTACAAGACTCGAAAGGTGACATTCTGAAAGGAGGATTCTATGCCGAAGAATTAAGCGAGTCAAAGATCGGCAACGTATATCTTGTTGAAAAGGTATTACACAAAAAGGGTAACAAAGTACTGGTGCGGTGGTTAGGGTTTGACAAGGAACACGACAGTTGGATTGATAAAACCAAGCTTGTTGTTTAGGTTTTGTATTTAATAGGATAGCACTGTTACTTTTCTACAGTATTTAGACAAACGTTGAGCAGCGTAATGCGTTTAAAAAACACAGCGGATAAACTACGTGTAAGAAACTTTGACGTTGTTGCAGGAGGCGGGTCAACAATGCACCGACACAGTTCTTTATTACCAAACACAGTTCGATCTATAGTGTGCGGCCCATCAAACAGTGGCAAGACTAATGTGCTATTTAATTTGCTCTTCAATCCAAATGGCCTGAAATTTGCCAACGTCTATGTATTTTCTAAATCACTCCAGCAGCCAAAGTACAAGTTTTTAGAAAATATACTGTGAAATACCAAAGAAATTGGTTATTACACATTCACGGACAACGAAAATGTCATCCATCCTAGTGAAGCGGAGCCAAATTCGATAATAATTTTTGACGACATAGCTTGCGAGAAACACGACAATATACGTAACTATTTCACCATGGGACGTCACAATAATATAGATTCCTTCTACTTAGGACAGACGTACAGCAGGATTCTCAAACAATTGATTCGAGATAATGCCAATCTCTTGGTCCTTTTCAAGCAGGACGATCTCAATTTATGACACATTTACAATGATCACGTAAACACTGACATGGTGTTTAGTGCATTTAAAAACATTTGTGCCACCGCGTGGAAAGATAAACATGGATTCATTGTAATAGATAAGGACAGTGAACCGGAGAATGGAAGATTTAGAATTGGTTTTGATCGAATTGTAACAGATTTTTAAGGTACAAAAGGCTTGATACTTGCAACAAACGTCATTCTACAAGATGTCTGAGAAGAGAGAGCATCTAACGCTGGAGATAGCCAGATTGCGCAAGGCTATAAAGAAAAAGTACAGACAGTTGAGGTACGGAGAGGCCGAAGAAGAACGAATGTATACTAAGACATACACACCAATAATTAAAGAGTTGCAGAAGAGTGGAGTGTTTTTGCCGAAACAAGAAATTAAACCCGAAGAAGAAGAGTTGGATGAAAAGACGGAAATAGCGAATGAGTGGAGCAGCGAGAGTGAGGAAGAGAAAAATGAAGAGTGGGCTGTCGGGGAAGTACCGGCTACTCCCAGTGTTGATTTTGTGGATACCGAAATAATTGCAGAGACTCCGGACCGACCGCAGCCCAGTGTAAGGGAGCTATTGTCCACACCTGAAGGGCAAAGTGAATCTGAAAAATGGGTAAACAGTACTTTCAAACATCCACTATCGCGAAAATATATGCTCAAACTGATGAACACAGTTACGGACCGAAAATCGGAGCCGACTCTATGATGATCGGTAACAAGACTCTTCAGTTGTCGGACGATGGTAAGATTATAATTGACGGAGTTCACTATAATGGGACGCCCGGATTGTACGAGTTGGTGTTTAAGCGTATACCCGATGATGATATATATATACCGAGGCCGATTTACGAGCGTATAGGGATATCTGTGTGGCATCCAGTGCACACAATAGATTATACGATCCGAACGGACAAGTTAATCGTAACAAATCTATGAAATATAGAAACATTATAGAGCATTTATTCCCACCTAAAAAAGTTAGCGGTAGAGGTTATTCATACTGGGACGATCCGAATGAGTTCTGTGACAGACTCAGACATTTGTTGGCATCTCACGATGCAGGACACACGGGACATGCAAATGAGATAGCTTCTATTATAGAAGAACTAAAAGAAGCTGGAATTATAAAAGGCGCAGGAATTGCAAAAATAAGAACATTAATACGATGAGTGTCGACAAGTTTGGACGTTATAAGAGTGGCGGCTCCAACAGAAAAATAGGTCCTAAAGGTGTAGGGTTTAACCTTACACCAGAGGGAGACTATGATATAGGAGGTAAATTGTTACATAATTTAGCTACAGCACGCTCTGAAACCGATGCGGTCACCCTTAACCAATTAGAAACAAAGTGTTTAATGTTTGATGACAAGAGGAAACGATATGACGCAAGCTGGAGACCTATAGGCGGTTTAGCTAAACCGAAAGACAATGATGATGCCGTGACAAAAGGATATCTCGAATCGTTGATACCAGTTAAACTTGATAGTGGCTATGACTTTAAAAATTATCGGCTACAGGATATTGGTATTCCTCTAGAGGAAGGCGACGGCTTAAACGTGAAATATGCTAGAATGTACTTTATTGGGAAAAATTCGCACAATAAATTTGACGCTCAAAAAAGCTATATATGCAACGTAAAAACCCCAATACACACGGAAGACGCAGCCAACAAATACTATGTGGACAGCAAGGTAATGCCGTTGAACAGTAACGGTTGGAACTGTGGCGATAAAAAACTGACCAACGTGAAGGATGGTACTAACAGCTTGGATGCAATCAACTTTCAACAGCTTGAAGAATTGATGACGTTGATTATAGATCGTGCTCTACTCAGAGATAAAACAAAAGAGTGCTTTGATGCCTCCTCAAAACGTATTTGTAATATTACCGACGGTGTTACGGATAGTGATGCCATCACACGAGCCCAATTAGTACAGGCTATTAAAACAACTGAAGCTGAATCATTAAAAGCATGCAGTAAGAGAATGAACACATTAGACAACAAATGGCGAAAGGAATTGATTGATCTCGCACATACGATTAAAAAGCAATATAGTAAAGTCGATACTCCTAAAGATACATTTAGTCATTGGCATAAGGCGTGGAGCGACGACACTGAACAACCATAAATACGTTGCACCCTTGAGTATTGATTCAGTATAGAAATGGCAAAGGGACGAACAACATCAAAAAGAGTCAAAAAGGGCCGTGGTCTCGTTTCTGGAATTTTAAGCGTTGGTGATAAGGTTTTAAACAAGGCTATAGATCTATTGCCTGTAGAACTCCATTTACCCTCTTACAACTATTGTGGTCCGGGTACAAAACTAGCCAAGAGATTAGCCCGAGGTGATAAAGGAGTCAATCCTTTAGACGAAGCGTGTAAAGAACACGATATAGCGTACAGCAAATACAGTGATTCAGAGCATCGTAGAGAAGCGGACAAAATTTTAGCAGAACAGGCTTGGAGTCGAGTCAAATCGGGTAACGCGTCTATGGGTGAACGGGCAGCAGCGTGGGCTGTAACAACGGCCATGAAAGCGAAATCCAAATTGGGAGGTGGGGAAAAGTCGAAACGTCTCTTGTTGGGTGGGGGTTTGTATCTCAAACCGTATCAAAAAGGCAGCGGCCTGTATCTCAAACCATATGCAAAAGGCACTGGTCTGTATCTCAAACCGTATCCAAAAGGCAGGGGACTGAAAGGCAGTAGCAAAACCAAGAAGAAGAAAATCAATAAAAAAAAAGTTTGATTGATTCATTACCAAACAGACCATTAACAAATATTGATTTAGAGAAATATGCCGTGAGGATACCGTATTTCAGAGGTGTTTTTATGAGGGATAATCTTCCCCCGACGGGGCCGTTGAAAAACGATTCCGCCATTATCAACCTCGATAGTAGCACGGGTGAAGGTACACATTGGGTGTGTTATAAAAAGCGCGGTGTAAATGTAGAATACTATGACAGTTTTGGAAATCTTAGACCTCCACTCGAACTGACTAGATATTTTGGTTCCAACGCTAATATTCACTATAATTACAAGCGACATCAAAGTGACACTTCAGTCGTATGTGGACATTTGTGCTTAAAGTTTCTACTATCATGAGTATTGTTTTAAACGGAAATAGTTCTACACTTTGGTGTGATTTCTTTCCACCGATTGATCTATCCGATGGAGAGTGGGAAATCGGTCTCATTGATCTTGCTGTGTACAATTCCATTCCCAATATCGAAGAAGGAATTAATAATAAATTGTATCTCGGTGAAGATCAAAACGATAATTATGAAATGACCGTTAACATACCGACAGGTTCGTACGAAATTGAGGATATTGAAAAATATATCAAATCACATCTGCCGCCGGAGATTGCATTTTCACTCAAGCCGAACAATAACACACTTAAAACGGAACTTAAGTGTTCAAAGACTATTCATTTTAAGGGTGGATCTATCGGAAAACTACTCGGTTTCAATAATGGGAATTTATCAGCCGACCAAAGACACGAATCTGAGCTGCCCGTCAATATTTTAAGAGTGAATGTTATTAGAGTTGCGTGTAATATTGTAACTGGGTCATTTCAAAATGGAAAAGAATCACACAATATACACAAGTTTTACGCACAAGTGGCTCCGGGGTACAAGATTGTCGAAATACCGACGACTGTAATATATTTACCAGTCAACGTGAAAACCATTCATAACATCACCGTATGCCTTAGAGATCAGAACGAAGTACCTATAAATTTCAGAGAAGAATCAGTTTCTGTCCGATTGCATTTACGTAGAAATGGGTCTCGTATTTAATGGACAACGTTATAAGAACATTATCAGTGTACGTTCAAACTCCATAGAGTTAACAGCTAGAAATATACGTTTTCTCTCGGCTTTGGGATTTAAAGTGAAAAATGGATCTACTGGCAATAGATAGTTCAGCAGAATATCTTGACGTCATCAGTGGTCTGGAATACCATTCGCACAGACCTTATGCGTCGTCAACGTACGGTAATAACGATGAAATTCGTATTCCCATAAATCAACAGGACGTGATCACAGCACCGTTTGGTAGTATATTGCATATAAAAGGAACACTGAGCGGTACAAAAGCGGACGACAGTGCTGCAACAGTGAAATTGGTCAACAATGCCGTAGCCTTTCTATTTGACGATATTAGATACGAATTTGCCGGTAGCGAAGTGGACCGTACGAGAAATGTCGGAATTTCCAGTACCATTAAAAATCTATTGTCGTTGCGAGAGAGTGAGAAGAATAAATTCAGCAACGCAGGATGGTTGGGAGCCGGTGGGATGGCTACCGTTTCAAACTTTTCCCTCTCTGTACCATTGAAGCTGTTGATGGGCTTTTTCGAAGACTACCAACGGATTGTAATGAACGTAATACAGGAACTAGTGCTCTTACGTTCGGCCTCCGATTTGAACGCTGTATACAGTGATGATGCTGCAAACGTTAATCTAAAGATAACTAGTATACACTGGAGAGTGCCTTATGTGACGGTTTCAGATTCACTGAGATTGAATCTTTTGAAAATGATCGAAAGAGACGAACCTGTCCATGTTCCGTTTCGTAGTTGGGAGTTACACGAGTATCCAATAGTGCCGCAAACAAATCAGATTTCGTGGACAATTAAAACCGCTAATCAGCTGGAAAAACCACGCTATGTTATTCTAGCCTTCCAAACAGATAGAAAAAATCAGATCAAAAAGGATGCCTCTGTGTTTGACAAGTGCGGCCTTTCAAATTTAAAACTGTATCTAAATTCACAGTATTTTCCTTACGATAATATTAACGGTGATATTTCCACAATGTACGAAATGTACCATAGATTCCAAGAGTCGTACTATATGCACGAGTCCTTGCCAAGTATAGATTTACAATATTTTACAAATTGTCCTCTCTTCGTAATCGATTGTTACAAACAGAACGATTCTATTAAATCAGGTCCCGTGGATGTCAGACTAGAAATAGAAACTTCTGCTAATATACCTGCAACTACTACAGCCTATTGTCTGATTTTACACGACTCGCATATTGTGTACAATCTCCTTACGGGCACAGTGAAAAAGGTTGTGGAATAGATGCGCACGCGCACACAGTATAATATTTTTTCGCACGCGCACACAGTATAATATTATCGATACACAGGGATCCAATCATTCGCGGACGAGACACCATGTGCTACACATACCCAGGAGTTGTTCACGCTTTCCTCAGGCTCGTGCCTAAGGATAGGTTATCCGATTTAGATGATGTAGTTGACGAGGATAATATCTATTCATTCGATTGTTATATGATCGAAGAGTTGTTGAACGAAGCATTCATCGATGACGGATTGCTCCACAACAAAAGTCAGTTTCAAGTCAATGAGACACAAATATCGAGACACGTCTATGCAGCGTTAAAGAGTCGGCTATCTTCGGGTAACATTAGCTGTGCTACAGATTCGGTATACGTTTTAGTGGGTGCTGTAGGAGTGGTTTTTCGTTCCCGATATTGTGAATCTTGTGAAGATGTCGAGATTGATGACGTGATATACTATCAATTCGATATCGACGACGAACCACGATTACACAAATCGATCTTGTACAAGTCGATCCGGAATTTGACAACGATTTAACTAAAATTACTCGAACATTTCAACAAAAAATGTTACGCGGTGGGAGTGATAGTAGTGATAGAGCAGTGTGCTCACGGTTCAGTCGAGACCATGGATCCGAGCAAGATGGATGTGGAGCGAGCTCCTACTAAACGTCAGGTACCACCTAACCTCCCTTTGGGAATTTTTCTTAAATCAGTTCATTTCTTAAACAAAGAGTGCACTAAATTCATAGCAACCGGTTTATTCCAGCATACAGGTTTCACTCTCGGACTTTTAGTACAGAGTGGTAAAAGATTTGTTTACTTCAATCATCATCTACTTGACGAATTGTCGATTCATTTAAATTTTATAACGGCAGCTCTCGGCAGCAAGAGTACGTTAAACTTCAACATGAGTATCGGTGACGTAATAGTACGGAATACTTTCGGTAAACGTTACGTTCAATTGTACGACGGCCAACATTGTATGACCTTGACCGCTGACGAATGGAGGCTATTCGAGGAGAGTATGCCGCTCGTGTCCAGACGTGTCGCCGAGTTGTTTTATATCGAGAAAGAGTTACGCTCCTACATCATTGAGATCTTGGCAAGTGACGAGCTCGTATCTAGCACACTCCCCAAAGCGGACAAACTGTACGACGAAGTCAAGTTGTTTAAGAAACATGCAGGCGGCGGTAGTTGAATTTCACGCCTTTCGAGACAACAAGAACAAGTATATAGTCAAAGAATTGGCAATTGTCGGTGATCAATTTCAAAGTGTTACAGTTTATAAACCGCCCTACAGATTTTCTCTCCTTAACGAAAAATCTCAAAAATCGGCTCGTTGGTTACAATCACGTTTTCACTATATCAGATGCGATGAAGGAGGTGTACCTTACAACGAGGACACGATACGCACTTTGTGCAAGCCTTTTGCAACACTTTTCACAAAAGGATTGGAAAAGGCTCAATTTCTGAGACAATTTCATCCGTGCGTGATGGAATTGTGTCAGGAGGAGAAATTCTCCCATAGTGGAGACATTAACTGTATATTACCTCAGCATAATAGTAACGTAGATAGTAAATGTGCAGTAAAAAGTGCTAAAAGTTATTACGATTTACTTCTAGCCTAATTTGAGTTGTGTGTATTTCTCAGGTCCCTGGCGAGGAGTTAATTCTCTCGTAAACCTGTGTGTGTGTGTGTGTTTCTCAGGTCCCTGGCGAGGAGTTAATTCTCTCGTAAAAATGTGTGGCTTGAAGTAAATTTGTAAAAAAATTGTAAAAAATAATTAAAAAATTTTAAAAAATCAAAAAAAAATTGGGGACCACAATTTTGTAATGAAGTGGTGGTCACAGGAAATAGCGATGGATTTGGGGCTATTTCCACAAGGGGTAAGGCCTTCTGCTTGCCCCGGCTTGTAATGTGAGCACGAGGAACAGCTTCACTGTATCACGTGACGGTTCCAACCCCGTGAAAACACAGAGGACAAGTCTATTTCGTTTCAGTTACTGGTTAGAAGCGCATGTGAGAAGATGTGGTGGACCGATTGCATAAGTTTAGAAAATGTATACGATTCCCGATACTCGACTTACTCGGCACGGATACAGACCTATTCAAATTGGGACTATCCCTTGTCAGCGGAAAAATTGGCGGAAGCAGCCAGTGGGGGAACCACTATTTCTATTTCCTATTTCTCGACCAATAGGAATCGTCCATTTGGTCACGTGACCGCTTCTCGTCCAATGCTCCATGTGCACAGCCGCTTCTCGCCCAATGCTGCACCGTCGCTTCTCGTCCAATGCTGTCACTTCAACGCACACACACGCACACGCGATCTGGTGGGAGGTGGTGGTGGGGGGTTCCCGCAGCCAGTGGGGGAAGCAAAGTCTATGGCCGGGCAAATCCATAGGTCGCTAACAGACGCGCTCTGGTGGGAGGTGGTGGTGGGGGTTCCCGCAGCCAGTGGGGGAAGCAAAGTCTATGGCCGGGCAAATCCATTGGTCGCCAACAGGTATATCGGTTGGATGTTGACAAATCGGTTGCTAAAAGTATATTTTGGTTGGTAAATCGGTTGGTAAAAGTATATTTTGGTTGGTAAATCGGTTGGTAAAAGTATATTTTGGTTGGTAAATCGGTTGGTAAAAGTATATTTTGGTTGGTAAATCGGTTGGTAAAAGTATATTTTGGTTGGTAAATCGGTTGGTAAAAGTATATTTTGGTTGGTAAATCGGTTGGTAAAAGTATATTTTGGTTGGTAAATCGGTTGGTAAAAATATATTTCGGTTGTTAAATAGTGGCCATAATAAGACTAACACCCGTGTGGACTGTGGTAAGCATAGGTTTAGGCAAAAGTAGAAACTTTAATTAAGTCTAGGTTAACAATATTTTAGGTTTTAGGTTTAACACGATACATAAACACATGTGCTACACCCTGGTAGACAACGGAGGAAACTACGTAAATATATAACACATTATATAAATATATAACACATTATATAAATATATAACACATTAAATGTACCTGCTGATACAAGTAGGCCGTGGTAAACATAGGCAAAAGTAGGAAACTTTAGGTTAGGTTAACTATCTTAACACATTATATAACACATTATATAAATATATAACACATTATATATATATAACACATTATTGTACCAGCTGTTACAAGTAGGCTGTGGTGAACATAGGCAAAAGTAGGAAACTTATAGGTTAGGTTAACTATCTTAACACATTATATAAATACACATTAATTGTACCAGCTGATTCAAGTAGGCTGTGGTGAACATAGGCAAAAGTAGGAAACTTATAGGTTAGGTTAACTATCTTAACACATTATATAAATATATAACACATTATATAAATACACATTAATTGTACCAGCTGTTACAAGTAGGCTGTGGTGAACATAGGCAAAAACTTTTTATACATAGGTTAGGTTAACTATCTTAACACATTATATACATATATAACACATTATATAAATATATAACACATTAATTGTACCAGCTGATTCAGGTAGGCTGTGGTGAACATAGGCAAAAGTAGGAAACTTATAGGTTAGGTTAACTATCTTAACACATTATATAAATATATAACACATTATATAAATACACAATAATTGTACCAGCTGTTACAAGTAGGCTGTGGTGAACATAGGCAAAAGTAGGAAACTTATAGGTTAGGTTAACTATCTTAACACATTATATAAATATATAACACATTAATTGTACCAGCTGATACAAGTAGGCCGTGGTGATCATGGGCAAAAACTTTTCATAAATAGGTTAGTTTAACTATCATAACACATTATATAAATGTATAACACATTAAATGAACCAGCTGATACAAGTAGGCTGTGGTGAACATAGCCAAAAGGTAGGAAACTTTAATAGGTTAGTTTAACTATCTTAACACCCTCAAAACATTGTAAATCTCAAAACAATTTTGCGAATTTGGTAAATATTTACATCAGGTTACACCTTCTATTGGGTTGGTAAATAAGTGTTCTAGGTTACACCATTTATAAAATTGGTAAATATGTACATCAGGTTACACCTTCTATAGGGTTGGTAAATAAGTGTTCTAGGTTACACCATTTATCAAATTGGTAAATATGTACATCAGGTTACACCTTCTATAGGGTTGGTAGATATTTACCCTAGGTTACACCTTCTAGTTTAACCTAATCTGTCCACGTTGTAATTGGTGGACAAGCAAAAGTAGTAACTTTTCATTCATAGGTTAGGTTGGTGATAGGTTTTTTTAAGTATGGTATATGATACAAATAGGCTCTGGTGAACATAGGCAAAAGTAGGAAAACTTATAGGTTAGGTTAACTATCTTAACACATTAAATTTGGACACTACTATTAAATAGTGATGTTGTATATATCAGAGTAACCTTAACCTAGAGGTACGACTCAGACCCATACCGTAAGACGTACGCGAGTTTTTCGCGGTCGCGAAAAACTCGGTACGTCTTACGGTAAGGGGTTCGTGTCCGAACTTCTACGAAAGGTTCTGGCGTTCAACATGGCGGCTTATATACTGCGTTAAATATCCAACTTGTAATACTATGCACGATAGCTCAGTCGGTAGCGTGTCCGCCTTCAAATCCCAACTTCACAGGTTCGAATCCCACTAGTAATAAAAAAGTTAAGTGTATGACGTCATGTGTGTGTGTGTGTGTCTCGACAACAATACGTCACAGGTGGGGGGCCAAGGGGGAAGGGAATGGGCCTAAAGGGGAGGGGTGGGAGGGGCCTAAAGGGGAGGGGTGGGAGGGGCCAAGGGGGAGGGGCAAAAGGGGAGGGGCAAAGGGGAGGGGGTACCCCCACCATCCACAGCCGCCATGTTGTCCTCAAGTATCCGCATCTCTAGTGGCAGAGTTCATAAGTTTCGTCCAGCTAGATAGCTTAAAAACACTTTATTATTATTTATACACAAATCACTGTTCTTTGGGTAATATGTACACAATAGAGAGAGCGTGGTACATTGGAGTTAATATAACTATTTAACACAATATAATTCATTAATGAAACACACAGAAAGGTTGTTATGATACACAATACGCGCATTACCTAAAGTACTGAAGTTTCTGAGTAATAAATAGTTTATTCTATTTCTTTTAGAGATGCTTCAAATCAAACAGTTTTTGATCGACTTAGCGTCGTCACGACGTCACTACACCCCGTTTCGCATTACTAAAAACATTAAACTTGAGATTGAGTAGTTCGCGTGGAAAGTTACACAATTTATTACCATTAGTAACATTGAGCGAGAGAAAAAAAACCTTTTTTTTCGAATACTGAGAAACGAGTTAGAGCTATTTTACGAGACATTAGAGGGTCTCGGAGTTTACACGTATGTTACGTTTAGCGTTGAATGGCACACACCCAACTGGCTGGCGTCGGGTCTATTCCATTTCCGCATAGAAAACAGGCAATTAAACTTTTTGACTAATGGAATTATAGCGTCATATATCACGTGGGTGATAGAAGAGCATTCTGGTCTTGTCGACAAATTAACCTCCCTTTTGCAGGGGTAGGATTCGCAGTGTTTTAGCGCGGGAATAAAGCAGGGCACTTTATAGTATGTAAGAAGAGCGGAAGTTTGCCTGAATGCTTTATGTACTTAACAGTTACTGTGAAAGAAATGGACATACTTTGTTGGGCTTTTAAGTCTAATTCCCTGATGATACACTTATTCTTAAAATTATGAATGTAGAAAATGCTCATGGTGAGTTATCACTTTCCTTTGACATGAATTGGTAGGAGCTGCAAATTCTGCATAAAATCTATACATATCCCAACAATCTGTCTGTGTAAACTAATTTGTTTACATCCTGGGGCTTGATATAAAACTTTCTACCCCTACGTTTATAACCAATTTTCTCTACTACATGAACTCTCTTAGCAGCACCATTCAAGATATGTTAAAACATTATTATAACACTAACTTGCATTCATTTTCGGGAATTAATAGTGGCAATTCTTTTCCAGAATAGATTTTATAGGATCTACCCCAACTCTTGCATTTTTAAAAATTTCAGACTTGTATAACATTCAATGAAAGACCAAATTTTATAATTGTAAATTATTTATCCAAATATGGTAGACTGTAATACCTAAAAAGGGTTAATTTAATTTGAATAATAAAAGTAACAGGGAATCGTTTAGAATTAATTTGGGAGGCGGTAAATGAGTCGAAAACATGACTTACATTATAATTTAAAATAAAGAAAACTAAATTAACATAGATTTCCAAACTCAAATAAATAATAATGTATAAAATATTAGTTGTAATATTAATAATGATAAATTAGGTAATGTGTGTTATTAAAAATATAGACAAAGACTTGTGGTCAAGAGAAAATATTGAATAGTGTATGCAACGAGATGCAAAAGATTTTATCACGGACGTTGCGGGAATTGAATGACTGTCCGTGATGCAACGAATGTGACCCCTGTAGCAGGAGGATATTAGAATTTCACCATGCGCTCTTCAGTCTTAGTTGGGAAGTTGCAAGAACAAGGTATGTTCTAATAGTCTTGGTTGAGGAGTTAAGATGGTTAGACGTGTTCTAATAAAGTCCTAGAAGGGAATCTGACGGGGTGAGGCCTATAATGTGAAGTGTGTCTAAAAAGTTTTGTTAAAAATGTAAAGTATATAAAAATCAGTCTTAGTAAAGAAGTTATAGTGGTCAGATGTGTTTAATAAGTATTTGGAACAATATCATCAAATATTAAAAACAGTATTAGCTTGAAATAGAGGAAAGAATTAGAAGAGTTCGGTACGAATCGCGTGTTGTGAAACAAAGACAATTAACAATCGTATTTTCATGCGAAAGACAATTACGCGAGTTGTATCTAGTACAGTAAAATGATGAACAGTGGTGATAAAATCGCAATACAAACATTAGTCGAGTATAGTAAGAAACTAGGGAAGTGCGATTAAGATAATTCCGGCGGACGAATTAACACGCACACAGAATGGCGGAATACTCATCAAATGCGACGGCACCTGGACCATAGTTGAATAATAACTCGCTAAAGGACTGGTATAACGTGTTATTTAACACGCTGTATCTAATCTGTTTATTGTATAAAATTTATTATGTTTGATGTTTTAGTTTTATAAATTTAATATTTTCAAATAATTAAACTTTTCATGTCAGAGTACAAAGAATGTCTACTGACATACTTAACTTTTTTCTATAATGTATTTTCAATAAAAAAAAAACAGATAATTTAATCTTTTAATTTCATAAATAATTTTGCTAGTTGCAACTTAGAGATAAATTCAAGACTTAAAAATAGACCTTCTTCAAAGGCATTTTCAATAAATTTGGATAGGATGTTAGTTATAGTTGATCTACATGATTTATTTTTTTAATAAAAAATAGTAATGTATAAATATTCTGTCAATAAATTCATGTCAAGTTTTCAGAAAAATAAGGATTATTCATTTCACCAGGTAAATCACTGTGAGTACACTTTCAAAAGAACTTACACCCTGAGATTTAAGTAAGTAAATTAATGTTTTTCTAAATTGGTAAGCGAAAGCTTCCTGGCGCCCATAAATGTCGAGCAAACTTTAAATTCAATAAATAATAACTTAACTTATCTTTTCTTCAAGGATAAAATAAAGCAAAAGCTTAAAGTTTCAAATATTTAATAGTATAAATGTTGTTGCCCGACGATGCCGCAAGGCGAAACAATTGTAGCTCATTTATACTATTAAATATTTGAAACTTTAAGCTTCTGTTTTATTTTATCCTTGAATATGGAGTTTCAACAAGAAATATCTTCTATTACATTAAAATTCTCTTTTCTTTTTAAAAAAATAAAACCCTTCATTTTATCAATTATTACAATACTGATAAAATCTTATTTTATTACAGTCCAATTAAACCCCTAATTTATCAACAAAAGAATTTTTGTTTATAAGTTTCTTCCTTTGAATTTTTCATCTTGGTAAAGGTTTCATCTTTACCTATTAGGTAAAGGTTAAATGACATTAATACATTTATATTTATTACATTGAGATGTCTCACCTTACTTCTCTTCAAAATAAAGCACTTATTCATTTATTCAATCTCTTTTTTCTACACATTATAAATACCATGGGTTAACATAGTATGGCCAATAATCATCAATTTAATTATAACTTCTTCAAACAGGAAGAATTTTAAACATTAATAAAGTAATGACGACTAGTTTACAAGTTTACAATAGAAAAAAAATCACTGATGACATAAGTGTTTTGTGTGAAATATATGTAACACTTGGGTAAATATTTGTTGTTGTTAAAATGTATTAAGCCTGTTTCAAAGATGTAATACATACATTTTTAAATTTTGAATTGAAACAAAGAGTACATGATTGGTTAAGTCGTTATAATGCTAGAAATGTGATTGGTTCTAAAGTGCCGGAAAAAGAACATGCGAGTCAAAATAAAGTCTAGAGAAATTATTAAATTTAAAAAGTAAAATAACTGTCAAATGTATCCAGAAGATAATGTTGTAATATAAATATGTTTAGAATTAAGGTAGAGTTAATAACTAAGTAAAATTTCTTGTATATATGTGTAAAAAAATCTGTTACCATATGAAAAAAATAAGGTGATGTAATCGTCCGGGATTTTAAAAAATGTGCCCAAGGCAGAGTCGGGGAATAACGTCTGAACGGTGTAGACGTGTGACCTTCTGTGTAAAAGTTTTCATATAGCAATAAATTTTGGGAAAATATATCTTTTAAATTGAAATTAGCATACATGTATTAAAGACTAGAAGCGTATAAACTGTGAATTTAATGTTGACAGGCGATGAATAGTGTTTAAATGGTAAAGGTGTGTTGTAATGTTGAGCAAGCTGAATAAGAACTATAAAATGGTGGTAAGATAAATAATTTATGTGTTTTTGGATCGAACAATTATTTATGATCGGTGATGAACTGTTTAAGAAGTGTTTTGTGTACAAAATATCAGTGAAAATAAACTTACACTAAACTTTTGTTGGTATGATCTAAAAGGTATGCACGTGGTCTTCACAGTAATGTAGATTCCACGGGGAAAAACTGGTGGAAATTCGACATTGAAATGGCAAGTCATCAACCCAAAGAGTGAATTGTGATTTACGACATGTTTGGTAACATGTATAAAAAACATTCTATTTAAACATTACATAAATATTCAGTATAAATTCTTTGTTCAACATGTTAGAAAATTTAAGTTTGTATATAAATATATAGAATGTCTATTTGAAGGCATAATATGATCAAGTAAAGTAATTTAAAATGTTCTAAAGTAAAAGAAATAAATTGGTTTTTTTTGTTAACTTCATTTTCATGAGTTCCAACTATAAAGATAACTTCAATAACTAAAATTTTTGATTCTATTAAAAAATAAATAACACATAATGTAAATAAATTAAAATAAGGTGTTTAACATAAATATTATAAAAATTTGTATGTGTATGCATAACCAAAAGGTTTATTATATGTTCAATTTCAGCATAAAAAGGACTTCTATTTTCTTTTGACAACCACTGTAGTACACTTATAAAAGAGTTAATGACCCTAAGAGATTTTTAAATTATTAAATTCAAAGTAACATTAAATAATTTGGTAATCATAGCATTGACATGGTGCCCAATACTTATAAACATTAGCTTCTTTTCTTTTATAATAAATTTAAATCAAACCCCTTTTATTAAATTACTTCAGTTGTCCACAACTTTGGGGCAATTTGTTAGTAAAGTTTCTTCCCTTTTTATTAAATTATTTCAAAGAGTATTCTACATATATTCAAAATTAACACAGTAATAAATTTTATTGAAAAAGTACTTTTAACCTTAATTATGTAAATATTACTTTTTTTCCTTACTTTAAAATTGCACAGCATATTTATTTTGGTTTCAGGAAAGGAGTCAGTGACATCAACATAGCTTGAGAAATAAGTACAACTTCACTTTCATTGTAGGTTTGTGATTTAGGCCTTAATTATGTCACTGCATCTGTATCACTGTTTATTATCTTTATACCTTCCTAGCTTTAAAAATGTCTACTGATTTAATATAACAGCAAACTTTCAGATATTAGATAAACAATATATATATATATATATAACACAGTTACAGAGGAGTGTGACAAATATTTGGCACAGATGTAAATTATTCAAAGTTCTTTAATTTAACATCTAACACAGATTAAAAGTCTCCATTATAAAAGTACAGTCATAATTATATTATATGTATATGTATATGTTGTCAACTCAATTAAGTTAAGTTCATATATTTACTAACCATAAAAATACTTGTACTAAAAACATCAAGTTTTGATAATATTACCAAAGTTAATTACACAATATGAATGTCAGCAACAAATATTAAAGCTCTGCAGTAACAAATTAACAATAATTAATAATTGAAGGTTGAAAAGGAAATGAAAATAAATAACCAGCTGTCAGTTGCAAGAAATACTGAAGTAAATACATTTATGTTTTTACTTCAACTTATGTTATGACTTCTTAATAAATATTTGAAATAATAATAAAACTTTATCAGGGGTAGGCCTACTGTTTCTTCCTCAATTTTTAGCAACTTAGCTGTACAATTATATTAATACATTCTTACTAATTGTGCACTTAGTTTTTTGATTTGTTTTGTACTCTTACAGATTATATATATATATATATATATATATATATATATATATATATATATATATATATATATATATATATATATGTGTGTGTGTGTGTGTGTGTATTGCTAGATATTACCAATTGTTATTTTCTTAGGTAAACGGAATCTGTGCAAAATAATCTTCAGTGTAATTAATATAATATAGACAGTGTAGGCTTTATTTAAATCTGCAATTAATATAAATAACCATATGTTGTATACAGATTATTCCAGAATTGGAATCTTTCTTCATGTAAAATACCAGGAGTCATTTTCAATTCATTTCCAATGTCCAGGTATTTGTAGTTAGAACTGGTAGCAGGTTCCCAGGTTGGAAATTCCATTCCTCCATAATTTGGGTTCCTAAATTGCAATTAAATTATCTTTTAGAAACATGTTACTATATTTGTATTGGAATGTAAACAAATTCAAAAGATTCAACCATAAACAAATCTACTAATTTCCTGGTCTGTACAAGTAATTACAATCTTTTCATAATGTTTTGTTTTATTTCAACAATGAAAAAGTGATTTTGTTTTATTTTTTGTTTATAGATTTCACTACCATTTCAAAAATTATTTTGGCTTATAATAATAATAATTTTAGACCAAAGTCATAGTTTATGGTTATTACATATCATTCATACATTTTACTCCACAAAGAAATATACAGGGTATTTATTTTTAATTGCAACAACAAACAACTTGGGTAATATTTTTTGTAAAGCTATTTTATGTTGTGTAAAATTGAGACGGAGGTATTTCAAAAATTTGTTGCTCTAAGTTCATTAGTTGACAACATTATTATCATTTTAACCCTGCATTTTAGCAAAAATATTCTTTACATTCTTACAGTTAAATATATTGGCACTATTGCAGCTGCTTATGGGATAAATTTAGGACCATTAAATTAGCACCAACCCTCCTCAGCCAGAACTTTTTTTTAGTATAATAAATATTTTATAACAGAAACCAAGACACATATGATATTCAAAATTATTGTGCAACAAGGAAAATGAACATCTATCAAAATGAATATAACATTACCAAAGATAAACAGCTTTTGTTTTAAGAAATTCTTTTTATTTATTGCTCATAAAATATTTTCATAAAATCTTTAATATATTGCCTTATAAAATTTCAATTATTAAATATCAAAAATAATTATTTGATTTTGAATCTATGGATGAACTTTTTAGAGACATATATTATTATATTTATATGTACTGAAACGGTTAAATCCGTTTCAAAGGTTGAGTCTAGTTTTGCTGGAGAAAGAAATTAAATTTTCTTGTTACCAAGCCAACTTGTACTTTAGCCTAGTGAAAGTGGAACATAACTGTCGTCATATCTTTTGTAAATTGAATACAAAGACCAAGAACCCGTTAAATAAGGGATTGGTTTGTTGAAAAAATTTACATCACCTCAAAATTATTCTTTTAGTTTGAATTTATTCTAAAATTAATTAAAAATTTGAAAATATGAATTTGATGCTGAAATTGGTACAGAGTATAGTCCTAAAAGCGTGCATTCTTATAAATATCGAATCAGATCATATTTTGGATTTCTCACGTAGTTATTTAAGATTAAAGTTAATAAAAAATTCCAAAATTGATCAAAACTGGAAATTGTTAACATTTCTAGAAATAAGAATTAAAAATATATCAAATTTTTTAATATCAAGAGGGAAAACTTTCGATAAAATCCACAACTAAAAAGTTAGCGGTAAGTGTTATGTTCGATGCCTGGAAGGTGACAAAAATCAACCGACTTAACAAAATCAAACTGTACACTTTCAACAACTTGTTTAGAACAATCAGGGAAAATAATTACGATTTAAATTAAAATTAAATTCTGAAAACAAAAGAGGTTTTCAAAAGTAAAGTCAAAGAAATGCAGTTAAATAATAAACATAAAGAGATATGTGGTAAATTGGATTAAAATTTAAAATTGTAAACAGCTCAATAATTCAAAGAATTTTAAATTGTAAAACCAAAGGTATGACATTTCGAGACTAGAATATTTCAAGGTGGGAAAAAACGCGGAAGAAATGACGGAGCGATTTTGTGCTGCGAGTATGAAACTTTTGGATAATGAGCAACATTTTCAAAAAGTTTCAATATGGCGGCTCAAAAACTCCGGAAGTTTTTAGGCGTACCTTCACGATTTTTCGAATGCCATTTATATGAGAACCAAAGCTCGTATGGATTTCATTCGAAGTCGTGGAGATAGAAGGCATCACGGGCTTCAAAACAACACCTTGGGAAATTCAATAACAGATCTGGAAGTGGAATTACGGCGGTTTTGAATAAAACAATAGATAATAGGTATTCAAAAAGGGTGGAAGGAAGGGGCCAGCCGGCCGGCGACTATATAAGAGAAACTTCGGGGAAGCCACGGCACTGGTGTTTTCCGATTCGTCTAGAGAAGGTCTCTCTGCATATTACTTATTTAATTGTGAATTAGTTGTTCAGTCAAAATTTTATTATTACGACGTTTACTAGATTCTTAGTGGAACAGTACAACTCAAGATAAATAACAACATATTGAATAAACACTAGACTAACTAATAAATGTCTTATTAGTTAGTGAAGAGCTCTACATATCATCATAAATACTTGAGGACGAACAGGGTATCCCGATACGACCACACTACAAGCAAGACACCTTCTTTAGCCAAAAAGGACTCCAAGTCAACATACACATTAGGGAATTCCAGCCGTCCAGTTGAAACTTCTTCAAGACTAGAAGACTTCCCCATAATAGAGGAAGGTCAGATTTTCACCCTTTTGGATTTTGGTTTAATAAAACAAAGTTTTTATATATTTTTCTAAATTTTTTTTTTATATTTTAAATATTTGGATTGGGCTGTAGAATTAAATATATTCCAACTTCGTACAACTTGTAAATCATTCCATGAGTGGATATACAATTAATTTAAATAAATATTATCAACTAGATTATTAAATTCTTTAAAATTTGTGCTTTTGTAAAAGAGTACTATTTCTGCTTTAGAGTTAAGAATATAAATTGTTGGTTAGATTAAGATGTTTTAGAATAGACATATATATGAGTACCTGAATTTTCTCTTGAAAAAAAAAAAAGAACTAAATTAAATCAATAGAAAATAAACTTGTTATAATTTATCTACCTATAGCCACTTGTAAATAAAAATCACCTTAATATCAGGGTGTGTATGAATTGTTTTATGGTGAATAATTGGTGAAAGAACCTGCTACCTGCAGACATAAGAGTTTCGTAAAATTAAAAATAATTCATACAAAGTTAAAATTGAAACTTTGTTTTTGTTTGCTGAAAAAGCGTAACTAGAAAAAAGTAAAAGTTAAAAACCTAGTTTAAACTTCATTGCAGTACTTAGTCTTATTTTTGCAAACCTATAGCCTTTAAAAAGCTACTTTACTTTGGCATTACATTCCCCACCATTACAGTGGCAACAGTTATGTCATATAGAACCATTTTAGACTTCATAGAAAGCTTACATCTTGGCTGGATCTAAACTTAGTTGGGTTGTCACAAATAATTCATTTGGGTTGTAGTTACAGGAAGCTGAGTAGCCTTAGAACTCTTTATAACTCTTTTGGCAAACTTTTTGAATAAACAAAATTTTTATAATACAAGGTATTAACACGTTAAGTGCCAAGCCAGTTGTGCCACTTTTATCATACAGTGCCAACTTAAATAAACAATTTTAATAACATAACCTGTATATATGTGGTCTTATGGTTATATGGAGAACTGATTTTTTGAGAAATAGTTTTTCAAAACATTCAAAAAAATAATCGGCCGATCGGCCTGGCATGTCATTTTGAATACCATATTTTGTTTGGAATTTGACGTGTCGGCCGATTGGCCGACCACACATTTGATTGATTTCCTAGGATAATTTTGGTCTGTGATGTTGGTAACACATGACTCAGTGGTGGGAAACGCGTTGAATAACTGCACGTAAACATCAAGTCGACATGGTTCAAACAGGAAAGCGGGATCGAAGAGGAAATGTCATTTTCAAGCCTCTTGCAATAACAGAGTACAATGAGGAAAAATCCGGCATCAATGTTGCTGATCAAATGTCGTCGTACAACTCAGCAGTACGAAAGATACTAAGATGGTACCATAAAGTAGCAGTACATTTACTATTTGGCACCTGCATTGTAAATGCTTGGCTCGCTTACAAAAGCAATGTAGGACCACGACCGCAACACCAATACTTGTCAATAACAGATTTTAAATGCTTTCATTTTGCTTTCAAAATGCTTTCATCTTACAGTTTAGACAGTAATAATATAAATAAATGATTTTTAAAAAAACTTGATTGTAAATAAATAACATTGTTAAACAGTTTTAAAAATTGCTTTCCAATTTTGTAATTGTTCAATGTTTTATACAAAAACATGCAAAATTTATTGTTTTGCTTACCGTAATAGTTAACTTTTATACATTAATTTTTTTTTAATATAACAACTAACTGTAGAATGTTCATACTGTATATTACTTGTTTTAATGCATTAATCCATAATTCCAACTAAAATTTCGCTGCCGTACCGATCGGTATGACGAAATTAACATATTGTTGAGGTATTTTATTTGGTTGTTACGCAACACTATTTAAAGAATATTAAATGACATATCTACGGCTATTAGCTACAATCTTCCATATTTCACTTAGTGTATGTGTTTTCCACTAGGTTACAACACTTACTGATAAAAGATTCTAAAATAAAATCTTGCATTGATGGCAGTGTCGTACCGATCGGCCGACACACCACTTTAACTATGAGCTTGCTGTCGTACCGAATGGCCCCCCATGGCACTTAACATGTTAAACAATTTTAAACAATAATGGAAAAGGACAAACAATACAATTTAAGACCAAACCCCACACCGAGTAAGAAGGCTAAGGAGTCAGAAATGGTAAACACATCGTCCGCCTGCCGAAAAGAAAATGTAAATACAGAACGGGAATTAATTGAAGAAGAGATAGCATTAGGTGAAATGTTTATAGCAAACACCGCTACAGAATCCGAGTATGTACGAACGGGAGAAGAAAGAAGAGTCGATAGAACCGAACAACTCGATCACGCGGAAACGACTGGCGGAAATTACTGATGGAACCGGTACCCGCCGACAACCGTGATGACAATCCACCGTCATAGATAATTGCTATTTTTTAAGATTGGAACAACAACGGAAAGAACAGCTTGACGACCTCCAGCAGTTGCGAAGCAGTATACAAGAACAGCGTGACGATTTGCGATGAGGGCAGCAAAAACACAGGATGTCAGGGTGCATATGGACCACTTGGAGGAGGAACTCGGAAAGAGGAACTCGGAAGGAGGATTGAGATTCAAAACCAGTCATTGCGGACAGAGTTATGAGAAGAGTTTCATATGCAGCACAGCGAACTACAGGAGGAGTGCAAGGAAAAGAACCAGCAACTCCGACAATGAAGGACCTCGCAGAACAACAAAGAGAGGACATGCACCAACAGATGAAATCTCAAGACTCTAACCTTCAAGAACATTGCAACCTTTATACTGATCAGGAGTGTGAACGAGTAAAGAACTCTATGTCCAACATCATCGAGCAAACACAAGAGACGAGGGCTGAACAGGAACAGAAGATCGTATGAGTAGAAGAGAGTTGTTGGAGCATAGAGGGAAGCTCCAGCAACTAAAGAAAGGTCTGCAGGCAAATCAGCGACCATATCAACCGAACATCTACGTATCCTGCACAGGGTCAACCAACGGAGGATTGGACCTCGCCACACTAAAATTTCACGGGCGTGAGCAAAACCCTAAGGAACATCTCAGGAAGACACAGTGATACTACGAATGCCGTAGAGCTGCGGACAGTTCACTCGACACTCCAGAGAAGCTTTATGCCATCATGGACACTTGCCTAGAGTCTCACGCAGCAAGATGGTTTGTACTAGCCAGAACCGACATACGAACATGGGAAGACTTCCAAGAGGCTTTCGAACGAAAATACTGGAGCAGAGAAGTGCAAAGGGGTATACGACAGAGACTAGAGGTGGAACGGTATGGCCCGAACGGAAGACTCAGTAGAGCGGTGTACTTCACCGAAAGAGTGATCACCATGAAACTCATGCAACCACCACTACATGACGAGGAAATAGTTAACTGCCTATCGGAACATTTTGAGGACATCATACAGGACACAAGGAGAGTCCAATATATGATAAAAGTACAAGATTTTGAATTATTACTACTGAGGGAGGATCTAAAAGAACTTCATCAAAGAAGCAAAGGATCAAGCACACCAACATCACCGCAGCGTCGAAATCAACTAATGTTCACTCCTCAAACTACCGAAAGAAGAGACTCACAGAACCAATAATTTCGACCGTCGTATCCTTCGAATTGGAACCATACACCCCCAGGTTTCACTTTTTGACCAAGACCAGGACAGTACGCAGCAAACCCAAGGCCACCAAGAATGTACCCGAATAGGAACGGCAACTATTACACCCACACGGGAAATCCTAATGGACAACAGCAAAACAGACAGTTTCAACACCCTAATAGGGAAGGAACAAGTCCGAACATGCAAATAGCCACAACAATAGGACCGCTTAGGGAACGAAGACATGGATATCCGACAAACGAGGATAGAGAAGTATGCCATGCCGTAGTGGAGAGTATTAGGAACACCAATACTACTGAGCCACGCAGAAACAAATCATCTCACCAGGAAAAC
This sequence comes from Aphrophora alni, assembly GCA_963513935.1. Lineage (NCBI taxonomy): Eukaryota > Metazoa > Arthropoda > Insecta > Hemiptera > Aphrophoridae > Aphrophora > Aphrophora alni. The sequence continues at coordinate 51,869,340 of OY740774.1, forward strand.
TAAAGAGCACGGGAGGAACCACCGGCCGAGACAAGAACCACAACACGAGAACAACTTTCACCACGACACTCTTATCCTGGAACCTTGCCTGTGCTACACATTGACCTCGGAACAAACTGGCCGAAAAGAGACTACAATAACCAAAATACCTGGAAAATGGACACGTATAAACATATTACATATATCAGCAACCCATTTTGTTATAAGCAATTTCTATTAGAAGAAGACGACCGAAAACCTGATGATACACTATCACAACAAATATATAAATGCCTTCAGATAGAAGTCAAGATCGGCACATATACGTTTTCTTCATTTTTAGACAAAGGATCAAACATCAGTTGTTTACCCGAAAATTGGTTTCTAGAGCATAAAAATAGTTTAAACCATTATGAGGAATTACCAGCTACCAATTTATACATTCGGACTGCAGTAGGAGCAAAAAGTAAAAGTATTACAAGAATAATTATGCTGGAAGCCCAGATTAAAAATCAAAATTTTATTTTACAAGCAATTTTAGTACCAAACTTAATAAAACACATTATCATCGGAATGGATTTGATTAGGATATTAGAGACGACGATAAACTTCAAAACTAATGAAATAAAAATGAAAATAAATAATGAAATAATAAATTTGAAGTTTGAGGAAGTTACCAATGAAGGGATTACATGTTTTATCAGCGACGACTACGACAATAACATAAATGAGAATAATGATACCGACGATAAGGCAAAGCCATATAAATATATATATATATATACCAAGTGTCCTAAAAGTCCCACCCCCCCTATTATATTTTTTATTAATGGAAATAGACAGATTTGCTTTGGGGAAAGTTTAGATAATCAAAGAAGGAGTTTTTTGAAGTATCAAAATTTTCAACCCTTACCCCTAAAATGGGGTAGTTTGGGGGTATGTCAAGAATTTTAAATAGCAACCCCTATTGAGTGTTACCTCATTTTAAAGGTCTTTTAAAAATAAGAATAATGGCGAAAACTAGAGGACTTTAAGTTCATCCTACCCAACATAGTGACCAATCGAATTGTGAATTTTACGTTAATAATTACACCGGAAATGTTACAAAATGTACAACATGCTTTTGAGTCCAAAATCTATTTCTGCCAAGAAGTAAATGGTAACCATTTCGAGAACTTAATCTGAGCTAAAAAACAAGGTAAGGCTCTTACCATCATTTTACCAAAATAGAGCAGATGGTAATGTAATAAAAACAACCGGAATTAGTAGGTTAACATTCACAATTCGATTGGTCAACATTTTTCAGAAAAACCTGTATCATCCAAAATCAATTTAGCTTACCACCTTTTTCCAAGATATACAAAAGTTTTGTGTAATATTTGTGAATATATTTAGAAGAAGAAAAAAATGTTACATTTTCAAAAAAAAAATTACGAAAAAAGGGATTTTGTTAGGCTTATTTTCAAAAATTCACCAAAATTTGTAATATTTATGGAAAACCAACTTCTATAATATATCATTATATTCAGAAAGGTGCATAGAATTTAGCTGTGTGGTGAAAAAAAATGTTAGATGTAAAAAATTTAGAGTTACCGGTACTATATAAAATAGCAAAAAATCGGAAAGTAACGTAGGCAAAAATGCCACAGAAAAAACTATATATACCATACAAAAATTTTTTTTGAATTTTTTCAAGTATTGCTAGAGATTTGTAATATATTTGTGAATATATTTTCAAAAAAAAAACAAAAATACAGTAGGTTTACGAATAAAGGGAATTTGTTAAATTTATTTTCAAAAATAGCAATATTTATGGAAAACCAACTTCTATCTTATTCTATTAAACGAGCAAGGAATTGTATGTATGTATGTATGTATGAATGTATGTATGTACCTATTTCCAGTCATTTTATCTCAAAAACAACTCTAACGATTTTCTCCGTATTTTGTATATAAAGGCCAAAGGGTTTTCAACATCAGGAATCCAATGGACTTGGTCAAAATTTCGAGAAAAATCATTTTCTATGAATTTTCACGATTCGAAAAATACCCAGTAAAAATATATAAGGGAAATATTAGCTACGCCTACTTCTATTAAACGAGCAAGGAATTGTTTGTATGTATGTATGTATGTACCTATTTCCAGTGATTTAATCTCAAAAATGGCTCCTTGGATTTTCTCCATATTTTGTATATAAAGGGTTTGTATATAAAGCGTTTTTTAGTGGGACTTCTGAGAGAAACGCTGAAGGAGCTAGATGTGTTTTCTTTGTGTGCGAGGAAAAAGTGAATTTCGTGGTCATATCGACCGAAGTTGAATCTAGAACTACACTGGTAAGGAAACTAAATATAGCGAACAATTTGAACTAAATTCTTTCCATCATACATCAAAATCTAAATAACTTTTCTTTTGAATATAATTTTTCGTAAGACGGGATTTCTTAGCCAGCACGAGATCGCCTTACCCGATATATTGTATTTTAAAATTTTAAAATAAAACATTTTGACGTATTCTACCTTTGTATAAGTAACCACAACCAAAGACAATTTAATTTGATATTGTTAACCTAGAGTTTGCTTACCTAGAATAGAATTTGTATAACCTAGAAAGATCAATAAGTATAAGTCTATACAATCCTTTATAAATCAAAGAAAATTATATTACACTTTATTTTTGGAAATAAATAATTATTTAGGCTATAATTCAAATCCTTGACGTACTTTCTCTTTTCTTTTCCTTAATAAAGTAATTTTCTCTTTACTTTTTCTTTTTTTTTAATAAAAAATTTATGATAAATACAAAAAATAATAAAATAATGAGTTTTAGTAAAAAGTTAGTTTTTTCAAGTTTATTAGGGTAGTTGCATGAAAAAAAAATTGAAATTTTATTTGGTTGGTTTTGTAGCTGAGGTCCAAATACACGGTTATACACGAAACGTTGTTTGGACGGAAGTATTAAATAACGGATATAATAATATCGAACCTGTTTTGTACCAAGACGAAGATTTTTCCCTTGAAAATTTGGAAGCTTTTGATTCAGCATTAGAAAATTTTCCCATTAGTATTAAAAAAAAAAACTTATGTTTCATATGTTTTATTACTGGTATTTTAAGATTTTGATTTTATAAAATAAAAATTTTAAAATGAATCAGTTATTTTAAAAATAATTATGCTGAATAATTTTATACATATTCATATTTATTTTATATGTTTCTTAATAATAAATAATACCTATTCTGTAAAAAGTTTTGTAAATTTATTTAGTGAGCATACCTATTCCAACATCCTTTTCAATAGATCAATACATTATTTTAAAAAAATAATTCTACAAAAAAGTTTTAAAATATATTTTTATAATTTTCATAATGGGAGATAATTACTTATAACTAATAACATACCCAATTTTTTATAGATGAGACAAAGATCGTGCGAAGATCGGCTTTCCTGGTACTATATCATTATATTCAGAAAGGTTCATAGAATTTAGTAGTGTAATGAAAAAAAAGTTTGAAAAATAATTTTGGAATCAGTATGGCAAAGAACAAAAAAAAAACACACACACACAAATCGAAGGCTAAATTTCACTTCAAAGTCCTTGAGCATAGAAAATTTTGTTTAACATTTTTTTCAAGTATTACTAACATTTTCTAGTATAAATGTGAATTTATACTATTGGTAAAAAAAAAATCTAATTTTTAAATTTTTAAAATAAAAATAATGTTTTCCAGTAAAAGTGGAAATCGACAGAAGTTAGGTTAAGTTTGTTACCTCGACAACCTAAGCCTAACTTGTAATTATCTAAATCTAGATTTCACTAGAATAATAAACTCTACAAACAATAACACACATATACACTTGTATAATCAAATAAAACACCCCATATAAGAAAATTTGCTTTTAGGCCTAAGCTTGTAACTTTTCTAGATTAGCCCAAATATAAACCATTCAAAAACTAGAACTTCACTCAAAAAAAATAAACTTTAAAAATAAAAACACATATGTTGTAACTTGTATACATAATTTATAAACAATTTGTATACACAAACTGTAATGTATTGTCGTCAATTGGGAATGTTTTTATACTGGATTTAAGGAGTTGCATAAATAATTAATACAACATTATTTGAGTTGTAACTTGGCCGTGTGTAGATCTTAGTACAGGTCGGCATACATCTTATCTTGACTCAACTAAAGGAACAAGGTGCTGAGGCTCTTGGGAGATTGGTCACGTGATGGGAACGGCCAATAGCGTTTATTGCCATCTAAATACCTTGTACATAATAATACAAAATCTTACACAAACCTTCAGAATAACAGAAATATATAATCCCAAAACAATAAGCTCCACGCCTTTCCATCTCAATTTATGTCACAAACTTGGATATTCCGTGTTGAAAACAAGAATCAGAAAGTAACCGTATCCTATATCAAGTAATACCAACTTGTAGAATGAAGTCTCCTCTACAACATACTATAAAGATCGGTTACAAAATATCGATTATCTTATTTAGTAAACTACATTGAATGCCAAGTGAAATATGTTCCGTTAAGTTTCAACTTTGGTCAAGTAGAAATATCTCGCGATCTATGACACATAGAACAATTTGTAAGCCACAGATGTAAACAGAAAAATGTGATCTATAGAACAATGTTTTGGTCGACCATTTTGACAGAAAAATAGATTTGTGATCATGTGAGAAAAAATGGCGTCGCTTTTACTAAAAACCGCACAGTTCAAATCTTTGACGTTACATATCAAAAGTATGCGAACTTCAGCAATTTTTGGAATATTATTTATAACTTTTGTGTTTTTTTTGCATGATTATGGATCTACGGAACATTAGCTTTCCAACGGTATTTTATTTATTGTGATAGGACGATTCTAAGTGGACAAATTGCAAAATACGTGTTTTCCAGTCTTTAGACTAAACCATGCGTCAACACTCGACCCGAAATTGGGTCGAGTAGCAACTATAGGGTTAAATAAGATTTTCTCTGTTCAGAGAAGTAACAATTTTATCAAGTTACTAAATACACAACCAATTTATGAAGATATATGCTGTGACGATATAGTAAGGATAAAAATAAACTTGGGTGAATTCATAGTACCCACTAACATAAAAAGAGTAAAAAGAACAACTAAATATAAAATAAAAATAGAAAGGTTAAAATAAATTAATATAGATGGATAAGAAGTGAACCAACCAATAAATTGAAGTGATTTAAAAAATAAACAAATAAATGTGAAAGGCTAAAGGACAAATAAAAAATAAATAAATAAATAAAAAGTGAAAGAAAAATAGTAGAACTTTTGAAACGCGTAGTCGCTGAGTGAAGTAAATTGAATGGAAATATCGGAACTGAGGCTAGCGCTCGAGGCTAGAATTTCTCTAATATCAATACGCCAAGACAGCTGATGAAAATAGAGTATTCTGATTGGATAAGGAAGAAATGGAAGAACTAATTTTAGCCGCGATATATAAAAAAACAATGCGTAGCAGTTGGAAAGGTAATTTCAGAAAGTGCAGTTGAACTTTAATATACTAAATGAACAAGCCTAATTAAAAAGAAAATATTTTGAAACCATCTCTGTGAAAGTTAAATTAGCCTGAACTATAAGTATAAAGAACAATTAAATAATTAATAATAGAGACATTTAGAAATATAATATAATAATAATAGTAAATTTAGAATCTTGAAATTTTCATAAATTAGGACTACCGTAACTAAAAAAAAAAAAAAAAAACCAAGGAATTTTTTAAATAAAGCCACGTACCAGAAACCCGGAATTAAGAGCTATATATTATAAATTTATTTAATTCAGGATAGTTAAAGTAATAATTAAACAATTAAAATTAAATAACATGTAATGTAAAAAAAGGTAAAGTGAATAAATAATTTGCACCAAGAGGTTAACTAATTATTGTATCTTAGTCAATATAATTTAGTTGAAAGGTTGTTTAAATAATGTATTAGAAAATATTAGTAAGAAAATTTAACAAAAATAATTTTTGTGAAAAGGAAAGTATTACAAATTTGGCACCCAACGTGTTGTCATTTTTAAAGAATTGCTTGGTTTTAAAAAAAAATTTTAATGAGATTAATATTTTAGTAAATTATATTTATAGAAATTTTAAGGTTAGGAATTTAATAATAGTAATTTCAGGTGTAACTACTGAGAAAACCTGTTGCAAAATAAAATAATAATAATAAAATACGATGGCAGAATCACATGGACATGATTTAAGGTCAAAGACAAAAGCAACGGAAAAAAGAAAGGCGTTAGAGGAAAATAAAGCGGTGAAGGGACGATTTGTTCACTTAATGGATGAAAGTGAGATTATGACTGAAAAGGAGGATGGCCTATTAATAGAAAATGAGATAGTGGAAAATATAGACCATACTATAGGTACTGAAAAGGAGATAGTGGGCGAAATAATTGAAGACAAGGAGGAACAGAAGGAGACAGATATGTCACAAATAATAATGTTGATAGCAGGATTAAATGAAAATATGGAAAGATTAAAGAGAGATATGACAGAAGAAATAAATAAAAATAGGGAAGAAGACAATTTGAGGTTAAGTAAAAATTTGGAAGGAATAAGTAAGGAAATAAAATTAAACCTAGAAGAATCTGATAAGAGAATGAGGGAGGAATTAAATAGAACTAAAGTTGAATTGAAGGAAGAAATAAATCAGAGAATAGAAGGGTTAAGTAATAATATGGAGGAATTAAGAAATAAGATGGAATATAATACAGAGGAGATGAGAATGGAGATTCAGGAGATAAAAAATAATAATGATGATATGGAGAAGGAGTTTAATAAATTACTAAAGAAAAATAAGGATGAGACTGAGAGTAAAATAAAAGGTATAACAAAAGAAATAGAAGATAAAATTAAGGTGCAGGACAATGGAATAAAAGGAAATAAAGAGGAGATAAAGAGTGTGAAAATTGATTTAAAAGAAATAGAAAATAAATGGACAGAAAAATACGTGAATGTAGAGGAGAGGATTAATAAAAGAGAAAAGGAAGAAGAATGGAATAGGCCTACAGTAGTAGACAGGCAACCACAGATCATATATGTATCCTGTGACAACAATAGTGACCAATCGATACCAAAATTTAATGGCAAGTCAACGAACCCTATAGAGTTCTTAAAGGACTTGGAAAGATATTTAGAGATTCACCAAAATAAGAGGATAAGAGAAGGCAAAGGAGGAGTTGAGTTAAGAGGGGGTTCCACTGAATCCAGGTATATTTTTAAGCCCATAAGAGCAATGTTAACTTTCAAAGTTTCTCCTGCCTCAATGGGTAATCGGATTTAGTTAATTTATGGCTTGTTTTAAAGAGAAAAAAATAACAAAGCGATTTCAGTGAGCAAAATTTTTATTTTAGGTCTCATTTTTTAATTATAGAGCCATAAAAACGGGAATTTTAATTATTTTTTTAAATTGATCTAAAAACCTAAATGAAAATTTTATTCACTGAAATTGCTAGATAATGGTGAATACTACGTGTATACAAAATTTGAAAACGATATATTGAAAATTAAACGCTGGACAAACTTTAAAAGAAAATTGATACAGCCACTGATTCGAGCGCTGCCCGGTGTCAAACGTCAGACTACTTAGAGCCTCGCCAAAAGCATTTCCTGCAGCGCGAGTGGCGCGTTATTTTGAAAATATTAAATGCATAGTTACCAGGTTCAAGAACAAAAATTGTCTATGATTATAGTATTAATTATGTTCATGGGTAACATAGGGTAACATATGAAACACGAATTAAAAATTGTATTTTACAATCTTACTTTTTCATTTTGATATTTATTTTTCAAGTAATAACCAAAGAATTAGTGTGATTTCTCTATTTTATGAAAATAATGTTTCCTCGTTTCAAACAAAGATATTTGTCACCAGAACCAGACATCATCGACCAGTCGACCCGACCGTCGCGCCGGTCTCGGCTTATTGTTTAGGAGAGCCAATAACAATACGCTTAGGATGACTCATACTCGGGTTTTTCCGCCCTTTTGTCGGTTCCACACCCCAAGACACTGTTTCTTGCCACTTCAGTCGTGACGGTAACCGCGACCTTGTGGGTGTAGTGCCGAAGTGAGTTGACCATTGTGTTATGTGTGTTTGTGCAGTATGGGGAATAAAAAGAAATATGTTGGATCACGAAAACGAAACAGACAGGGGTTGTTTTTGAACGAATGGAAGGTGTTGAGTAGCTATGGATTATCCCCCACTTACACTAAGCGCCGAAAATCTGATGGTGAAACTTCAACAGCAAACCTCAGTGAACCATGTCGTGGACGTGTTACAAGTGATGCGCTCAGCAACGCCGCTGATCAAGAACTGTGCCGTGATAGCGAGAACAACGATGCCGTGTGCTCAAGTGATGGTGTTGACAATAATGCCACAGGACAAGAGAATCATGTGTTTCAGAGTGATGTCAATGATGACAATACCAACTCTACAGAGGAACTTATCACTGGTCGTCGTGTTGTCGACATCAAATTTTTATTTGAACAAATAAAGTCACTATGCCACCACAGCCTTATGTTTGGCTGTACGTTTGCTGACATGATGCTCGTCAGAGAAAAAAGTGAAGGGTTGTGCTCTGGCTTCATTTTCAAGTGCAAAATGTGCAAATTGATGAAAACTATTTGGAGTGATCCCAAAACCTGCGGTGCAATGAATATTAACTCTTGTGCAGTCGCCGGTACGATCACCGCTGGGGGAGGTTTCGGCGCCTTCCAGAAAATTATGGGTGCTCTGAATGTGCGTTGCTTCAATAACAAAACATTCGCAAAGCATGAAACGACAGTTTCAAATGGATGGGCAGAGGTAGCAACTGAAGAAATGAAGGCCGCTGCAGATGAAGAAATTGCTTTGGCGAAGGAACGGGGCGACGACGACGCCAACGACGCCAACGGAGTCCCTCTACTCACCGTAGTGGCAGACGGCAGTTGGTCTAAGCGTTCATATCGGACTAACTACAACGCCTTATCTGGAGTGGTAAGTTGTGTGGCATTTATAATTATTTATAAAGTGAATTTTGCATGCCATAAAAAGACATATCCTTTTCAAATCATGTCCTAATCAGCAAAGAGCAAAGAAGAATAATAGTCGACCAAAGAATAATATTAGGGGGAATGATTGATTGATCGATTTTATTTAAAGTTACAATAGTAGGGCTATTTAAGCCCTCTCTTACCTAAAGTAACTATGTGAATACAACTGACTTCATTCAATCAACTATTTCCCGCTTATTTAACTTAATTAACTTTCAATTATTTCCCGGTCATATTTCCTAAATATCTGAATTCTGCATATTATGAGATGAAATTAGAGTCCAGACACAGAGGAATTGTGGCAATTATAAGTTATGGTAATAACCTATTCTTCTCAAAAATTTAACAAACGTGACTCTTCTGACCAAAAATAACCTGTGTTTTTAACTTTATGTCATGAATAATACTATTATTAGCGAATTTCCCATGTAGGGAATAAGCTATTACCGTAGGTGGCATGGTAAGACTTAAGCCCGAGACCATCATAACTTTTCGTTTTCAGGCCCCCAGATGCCAAAAACACCATTCGTTCAAATTCATATATATATGTGTGTGTCCGTAGGCACGATTTAAGGGGGTTTTGGGGGGGGTTCTGTACCCCAAAAATCAGTTTTTTGAACTTTTTACATATAATCTTTTTTAAATCCAAATTTTTGTTCGCACCATTGAATTCAGATTATAAAAAATAAACAATTTAGTATTTTGAATTATTGCTCTATGTCAAACGGTTACTGAGATATTGAAAGTGCTAAACACAGTACGTTGTCCAATGTTAATCTTATGGAGAATAAGTAAAATTTTATATCTCGCTTATAATGAACATAAACCAATGAAACTTGGTATGTGGCTTCATATGGTTGGGGTTTACTGGTATTTGGATACAAATCCCATTTTTTGTAGTCCCCCATGGCAGCAAACCTGCGTACTCAGCAGCTATAATGTTATTCTTGTGGAGAATAAGAAACTTGTGATATCTCGCTTGTTTATGAACATATATTGGTAAAGCTTGGTATGTTGCTTTATTTGGTAGTGATCCATTGGTATATGCACAAAAACCTGATTTTTGTGATCCTTGTGGCAGCAAACCTGCGTACTCAGTCCTAATGTTTTTCTTATAGAGAATAAATGAAATGTCATATCTCGCTTATTTATGAATATGCTTTGATAAAAGTTGGTAAGTGGCTTCATGACGTAGAGAGGAACCATTTGAAATTCGCTGAGTATGCAGGTTTGCTGCAACGGGAGTAATAATTTGCTTTTAATCATACGGTATAATACATTAAATCAAATAATAAAAGACTAATATTGTAAATTTTGGTAAAATGTCTTTTAGCGAATTTCCCCTATAGAAAAGACGCTATTACCGTCGTTCGCGATGAAACCAACCTAAATATGGCGTATAATGTACTATAGGCAAACATATAAGTTTAAAATATATAGTCGTAAAAAAGATTTTTACCTGTAGTTTACTGGAATTAATACATTTTTTGGCGGAAACACTTTTTAAAGCTATTAAAATACAATTTTAATCTGTTTTACATAGCTTTATAGGGCTCACAGAAAAAGTAAGTATTTTATGTGTCCGTAAGCAGGTTTGCTGCGACGGGGGTATTTAAACTAATGTGTATGTCAACTGCAAATTATAACAACAAATATCTTTCTTTAATCTTGTTACAGTAATCGCTGTTATTCACACACAAAAATTCATTCCATGGTTTTAGCAATTTTCCCCTACATTTTACTTATTTTCATTGTGAAAGAAACATCGTCTTATAAAAATTATAAGTTTGTAAGTATGTATGTTTTCATTTGCAGGCTGCCATTGTGGGATACCATACTAGAAAAGTGCTCTACTTTGGGGTGAAGAACAAGTTCTGCATCACTTGTACCAGAGCTAAAGACGATAATTCCATCCCGAAACACACGTGTTTTAAAAACTGGAACGGGAGCTCAGGAAGTATGGAGCCAGCAGTCATCGTCGAGGGATTTCTTCAAAGTGAAGAAATGTACGGCGTGAAGTATACCAAGTTGATAGCTGACGGTGATAGTAGTGTATACAACACGATATTAGTGCATCGACCCTATGGCGACTTGCGGGTTCAAAAGATTGAATGCCGTAATCATCTGCTACGGAACTACTGCAACAAGCTGAAGAGTATAGTGACAACGAGTTGCAACGTCCAAAAAAGGAAAACCCGAAATCGACAAATCCCTCCACTTGAAAATGAGGCGAGTATTGGGTTCCAGAGTCCTACGTTGTAGAACAGCTGTTACAAAGGCAATCGCCCATCGCCTAAAAAGTACTGAATCATTGAAGAAGAAGGCTGAACTTATCAGAAAAGATATAATCAACGGCCCTAGCCATGTATTTGGTGAACATTTGAAGTGTGCTGAAATCGGCTATTTCTGTGATGGAAAATTGAAAGATAACGAAAGGAATTTCATACCGGAAATGAAGGCAACTCAAATTTACCAACAAATAATGGTCGAAGTAAACCACCTTTCTGATTTCAGCCATCACTTAGCCTACAACGTCGACAGCAATATGGTGGAGCATTTCAATTCGATTGTCGCTATGTACTCTGGAGGCAAACGTATTAATTATGTACAAAAAGGTTCCTATAAAACAAGATGCACGGTGGCAGTTGTAACCTACAACACGAGGACTCCATTTTATAAACTGCATAAAAAGGTTGTATCATCGAGCCCTGGAACTTATGCAAAAACCTATGAAATGTCAACTAAAAGGAAGGCAGAACGGAAGTTTGACGCTCGCAAAATAAAACCAAGGGCAAGGCGGTCGCTGGTGCTAGGTTCAATTGAAAACAGCATAGATTATGGACCTCAGGCACAAAAACCCGACATGGAGGAAACCATGTTTCAACTAAAAGTTGAAGAGCATTTGGCCAAGCTGAGAAAAACTCCTGATGAAATAGGTGCTCTCGAAAGGAGTACGGCGAGTCAAAGTGACTGTTATGAATGGTTTGAGGAACGTAGATCACGTCTTACAGCTTCAAACTTCGGACTTATCTGCAAACGGAAACCCTACTCCAGCTGTGTCCCAGTCGTCAATAAACTGCTTTATTCAAACGTCGATTGTGCAGCGACGCGGTATGGGAAAACGCATGAAGATGATGCAATACAAGAATTAGAGAAGTCATTGAAGATAACTGTTAAAAAATGTGGCCTCTTCGTTGACAAGAAAATCCCGTGGCTAGCCGCTTCTCCAGATGGCCTTGTTGATGATGATGGTATTGTGGAGGTCAAGTGTCCTTTGTCAGGAGTAGATCTAACACCTGAAAAGCTCATTGAAGAAAAACGGGGATCAGTGGGAAACCTTTGGCAGAAGAACAAAAATGTAGAATACGAGATCAAAAGGCGCCACAACTTTTTCTTCCAAGTACAGGGTCAGTTACATATCAGTGAAAGAAAATACTGCTTGTTTGCCTTATGGACACCTCTGGGAATGAAAGTCGAAAGAATTGACATCGACAACGACTTCTGGGAAAAAGAAATGTTTCCCAAACTGGAAAAATTCTATTTTAGCTGTGTTCTGCCCGAAATAATCGACCCAAGACGTCGCAGAAGTATGCCAATCAGGGACCCTCAACATATTGTGAATGCCAAAGAAAGAAGAAAGAAAAATAATGTTAAGTGAATTTTTTCATGTAATGAAAATAGTGCATTATGTGTTCAGTTTAGATATTTGTTTCAATTTCTAAGAGTATTCGAGTCAGTAGTGTCATATGTAATTATTTTCGATATTTGTATTGGTTAAATTTTGAGCGTTTGTCGTGTAAATAGTGTAACATGTAATTATTTTAGATATTTTTATAGGTCAATTTATAAACGTATGTTTTGTAAATAGTGCGGTATGTATTCAGTTTAGATATTTGTATAGTTCAACTTCTAAGAGTATTTCGTGTAAATAGTGTAAATTGTGATTACTTTAGATATTGTTATAAGTCGATTTATAATTTTACGTTCTGTAAATAGAGTAACCATGTAGTGAATGAGTTTAGATATTTATACGGTGAAATTTATAAGGGCAGTTAGTGTAAATAGTTTGAAATGTAATGATTTTAGATAGTTGTATAGGGCAGTTTATAATTTTTTGTATTAAATATTTTTGTAGCAGGTTTTATGTAAATAGTCTGACACGTGATAACTTTAGTACAGTTCAATTCATATACGTATGCCGTGGCCAGTTTTATTTTAACATATTTAAAGCGAACAGATCCAGTAGGTTGTTTTTACATAAAAAGTATAAACTACAAATATTTTAACTGATTAAAGAATGTTTATCTCAAGGCATTTTTATTGAAGATTTTATTTCAAACTCTCAAAAGTTCTCCCATCAATTAGCTTGATCAACAATATCTTTAGATTTTATGTCAAAGGGTTTAAAATTATAGTTTGTTGTCATTTAAATGGTTTGAATGGGCTGTCATGGGAGTTAAAATTTAAAGGGTTGTACCGTGAATAGTTTTTTAATTTATGATATAATGTTTTGAGGTTGGGGAAACTAAATTAGTGAAAGTGTGTTGCCCAGTCTATAGATCAGTCTTTATGAACATAATTGTTAACAGTGGCCGTTTGCGTTTGTGTGTCTGTCTGTTGATTACACTGTTTCTTGTACATGTTTTTTGTGCACTATGTATACATGATACTTACATATTTTCATGTTCAATGTGCAATAAATATTATTTACATCAACATGGGATATATTTATTTATTAAAAACCCTCTCACCTAATTTTAACGTTTCTGTTTTATTCTTTTTAGAATAAATATTTACTCACTGCGTAAAAATTAATGTAAGGTTATAATTACGTCTACTGTTTATTATGTATGTGTATATATGTATATAACTATATTCTAACATAGTTGTTATTGTTATTGTCATAGTGAAGGAGCACCCTGTTTTTGTTCATTTTTATTTTATTTATTTTTATGGTGAATGCAAATTTGATTAAAATTTAATGGTCGTATTTTAATTAAAAATAAAACAATACATTCTTAAATTTCAGATCTTTTATTGTTAGAAAATTTAGGCAAAATTGGACGGTAAAAAACCCTGTGTGTCGCAGTTCGCCTCGACCCAAGACTCAAGACTCGTACTGTCCCTGTCGAGGCATAGGGTGGCCGGCCCCAGGACCATATATAGCAACTGCCGGCCCAACGTTTGGTGGTGAGAGAGAGGAGTGGGTTGCCTAACGGTACCGGTTCGTGGGAGGGGGTTGGGGGTTGGGGCGGTCGAGACAGAGAGAGACAGAAGATGGGACGAAGAGCGCTTCCGGTAGTGCAAGTTATTGTAGTTCCAACCAATACCACGTGCAAGGGAGCGCTAGAGTCAACGACGAAATTTTGTTTAGGTGGAACCCCCTCTTAAAAGGAACATTAGACAGAGTATTTGAGGAAAATGCTGCAAATTGGTGGCAGGTTATAAGGGAGGATATAGAAAATATGGAAGATTTTAAAGCAATATTTATTGAAAGATACTGGGGAACTGAAATACAACAGAGTATTCGGGATAGAATTGAAATGGAAAGGTACAGAAAAGGAGGTTTATTATCAAGAGTGGACTATTTCATAGAAAGGGTTATAGTTTTGAGAAATTTAACAATGGGAATGACAGAAGAAGAAATGGTAAGGAAACTAAGTACACAATTTGATAGGAGAATTGAGGATGCTGTGAGAGTACAAGGAATTAGATCGATCAGGGAAATGCAAAGAATTTTGAGGTCGGAGGACATAGAAGAGAAAAACGAAAATATTCGAAGGGGAGGAACATGGATGAACGAAAATAGAAATAGAAACTATAATTTAAGAAATGACAGTAGAGGTACAATGGGAAATAGAGGAAACAATAACAATAATAATGACTATAATAGAAACCGAGAATACAACCAAAGGAATGATACATTTAGGCCTAGACAAACTCCGATATTTACAGACAGAACATGGCAAAATCGAAATGGAAATTATAATAATTTTATACAAAGAGGAAACTATAGAGACCAACAACCGGAAGGATTTAGACCATATGGTATGGAGAATAGGAATGTAGTTAGATTTCAACCTATAAATCAGAGGGAGAGAACAGCTGGTACAGAAGTTAATAGAGGAAGCAATAACTATCAAAATAATCAAGGTAGGCCAAGTGTTAACGCTATAAATGTGCATGAAGAGGTTAGGTCAGGAAATCAACATACAGAAAACTAAGGAGCACTGGGAAACCTGTAATAGGCTTCAAAGAAAACAACAAATGTCAGGATCTCAAAGTGCAAAATAATAGTTTAATTCGGAAAAGGAAGCCTATAAATGAAATAATTGATAATAATAATAACAAGAATGACAAAAATATAATAATAGGAACAATATTAATGGACAGAGAGTTTTTATTAGAAGAACAGGACGAAACTGAGTTCAATAAACAAAGGAAAGGCTATGATCAAAATAATCCAGAAATAATAATTAAAATTGGAAAAGAAAGTGTGTATGGTTTAATAGATACAGGAAGCAATGCATCTTGTATGCAAGAAAAATGGTACAATGAAAACAAGGAAAGATTAGGAAATGTAGAAGAATTACCACTTACAGGAATTAGCATTATGACAGCGACAAGAAGAAGGAGTAAAAGAGTAGCGAAAATAGTAATGGTAAAAGTAAAATTTGGGAAAATAGAGTATGATTTGCAATGTTTGATAGTACCAGAATTAATAAAGGAAATTGTCATTGGAACAGATGTAATGTATGACTTGGGAATTGAAGTTAATTTTTGTAAAAAGGAAATAAGGCTAAAATATAATAATGTAGTGGAAAATTTAAAATTTATAGAGAATGAGAGTAAAGGAATAACATGTGAAATAATAAAACAAGGAAATTGGGAATACATGGAAGAAATAGAAGATGGAGGACAGTATGATCTAAGAATGGATGTAAAGATGTATGATTGGAATAATAATAACAATTTAGACATGGAGAGCCAAATTATGGAAAAGATAAAAGAAGTTGAAGGGATATCTGAGAATGAAAGAGAAGAATTAACTGAATTATTAATTAAATACAAAGATATATTTTCTGAGAAACCAGGAAGATGCAATGCATACAGACATAAAATCGAAATATTTGAAAATAAACCATTTTACCAGAAAAATTATCCCATCCCAAACAAATATCAGGATAAGGTACAAACAGAAATCAACAACATGTTGGAGCAGGATATAATTGAGAAGAGTAACAGTCCTTACATAAATCCAATAATACCGGTTATAAAGAAATCTAACGAAGTCAGATTATGCCTAGGTGCAAGGCTACTAAACGATATCATGGTTCCCGATTATCAATGCAACAGAAGTGTAACTGAAATTTTAAACAAAGCAAAAAAAGTTAAATGGCTTAGTACCATGGATATGACCAACAGTTTCTGGCAGGTTGAATTAGAAAGGGAATCAAGGAAATACACAGCATTTCAGCACAAAGGGAAAATTTACCAATTTAAAGTAACACCATATGGATTGAGTACATCACTGGCTGCATTGGTCAGGGCTCTAGATAATGTTATGGGAGAGGAATTGGAGGACTATACAATGCTATATGTAGATGATATTGTATGTATGTCAAATACTTTTAAACAACATTTGGAACATTTAGAAAAAATATTTATGAAATTTAGGATGGGGAATATGACAATCAAATTTAAGAAATCAATGTTTTGTAGAGAAGAAATTCCATTTTTAGGATTTACATTAAATACTTTAATGGAATAAAGGCGAATGATGATAAAATAAAGGCAATTATACAATACCCAGCACCAAAAAATTATAAACAATTAAAAGGATTTATCGGATTAGCTAATTATTACAATAGATTTATAGACCAATACTCAAAATTTGTACAACCATTATTACATCTAACCTCAAGAAGAAAAAAAGTTTATATGGACAAAGAAAGAGGAAGAAGCCTTTAGGATATTAAAAGAGGAATTTTTAAAGACTACCATGTTAGAACACCCAGACAAGGATAAGGAGTTATATTTACAGACAGATAGTAGTGAATATGCTATAGGTGGACACTTATATCAACAGGACAATGAAGGAAAGAAAAAGGCAATCATGTTTATGAGTAGGACTCTCAAAGGAAGTGAAATAAACTATTTTACCACTGAAAAGGAGATGGCAGCTATATTGTTCTGCTTACAAAAAGCAAGACCCATAATATTGGGAAGGAGAATAAAAATTATAACCGATCATCAGGCGCTGACCTTCATAAAAAAATGTAAAATTTTAAATTCCAGATTATATCGATGGATATTATATATGCAAGAGTATGACTTCACAATAGAGCATTGTAAAAGTGTAGAAAACGTTGTTAGCGATATGTTAAGTCGAAATCCTTGTGATGGTAAAAAAGGGGAAAATTGGAAAATGAAGCCAGAAATAATAATAGCTAACTTAAGACGAGTAATAGATAGAAATTTAGTACAGGAATTAAAAGAAATTAGAAAGTTTCAACAACAGGATGAGGAGCTAGGCAACATTATGGAAAACTTAAGTAATCTAGAAAATAAATATAAAATGGAAAGAGGAATATTATTAAAGAATTATAAGGCAGAATGGAAAGTAACAGTACCAAAAGTCCTAATAAAGAAATTAATTATATCATGTCATGAATACTATTTACACTGTGGGGCTAAAAAATGTTTGAATATGCTACAAGAAACATTTAATTTTAGAAAAATGAATAAAACAATCAAAACAGTAATTAGGTCATGTGACACATGTCAACGATGCAAACATCCTAACCAAATTAATTATGGAAAAATGAAAAGTGTTAAAGTCAACGGACCAAGGGAACAATTATCTATAGATTTTTGTGGACCATTTCCAACATCTAATGGAATGAAACATGTGATGGTAATAATGGATATTTTTACAAAATTTGTACAAATTTACCCACTTAGAACAGCCACTGCAAGAAATGCAATTAAATGTTTAGGAATGTATTTAGAAAAATTTGGAAAAGTTAAAAGAGTTCAGACAGATCATGGAACACAATTCCATAATAGGAAGTGGATACAATATTTAGAAAATTTAGGAATTAATCCAATATTTTCTCCAATTAGAAGACCAAATAGCAATATGGTGGAAAGAGTGAATAAGGAGATAGGAAGGTGTCTTAGAACCTATTGACCATATTCATAAGAACTGGAGTAAATTTATTAATATTATAAATGAATGTATAAATGAATTGCCACATGCAACCACAGAATACACCCCAAATGAACTACAACTGGGAATTAAAACACCTCGATTTTGGTACAATATCATAAATTTAGAAGGATTAAGGAGAACTGGTAAGAATGAAAATTTAGAAATTAAAATTACATTGGCTAAACAGAGGATTAGAAGAAAGGGAAAAATGAGGGCAGAATTGTTTAATAGAAAACATAAATTATTCGAATATAACATAGGAGAACATGTGTTGGTAAGGGAAAAGGGATATTCTAGACAGATAGAAGGACAGATGTCTAAATTATTCCACATATATTCTGGACCTTATGAAATAAGGAATAAAATAGGAGAAACTACATATTTATTGGAATATGTGAATGAAGGGAGGAGGATAAAAGGAATATTTCATATTTCAAACATAAAGAAATATTACCATGAAGAAGAAGAGAAAAGATTTGATGTATAATATTAGAGTCAAAACAGGTTTTGCCAGTAGATAGGGTAATATATTAATAGTTAATACCGTTATAATGTTTATTATTAAGCTTATTAAAGGAGTTATGTTACATTTAGTTAGGATAGTAAATCAGAAAATGTTATAGTTATGATAGAAAGGGTTGTGGCAAGTAGGAATAATAATAATAATAATAAACAGAATATAATAATAATAGTTTAGTAAGACAATAATAATTCAATAATAAATTAAGATTTAAAATCAATTCTGTTCATAATAATAATATGTACATAATTGATTGGAGGACAATTGTGACTATATAGTAAGGATAAAAATAAACTTGGGTGAATTCATAGTACCCACTAACATAAAAAGAGTCAAAAGAACAACTAAATATAAAATAAAAATAGAAAGGTTAAAATAAATTAATATAGATGGATAAGAAGTGAACCAACCAATAAATTGAAGTGATTTAAAAAATAAACAAATAAATGTGAAAGGCTAAAGGACAAATAAAAAAAATAATAATAAATAAAAAGTGAAAGAAAAATAGTAGAACTTTTGACACGCGTAGTCGCTGAGTGAAGTAAATTGAATGGAAATATCGGAACTGAGGCTAGCGCTCGAGGCTAGAATTTCTCTAATATCAATACGCCAAGACAGCTGATGAAAATAGAGTATTCTGATTGGATAAGGAAGAAATGGAAGAACTAATTTTAGCCGCGATATATAAAAAAACAATGCGTAGCAGTTGGAAAGGTAATTTCAGAAAGTGCAGTTTAACTTTAATATACTAATTGAACAAGCCAAATTAAAAAGAAAATATTTTGAAACCATCTCTGTGAAAGTTAAATTAGCCTGAACTATAAGTATAAAGAACAATTAAATAATTAATATTAGAGACATTTAGAAATATAATATAATAATAATAGTAAATTTAGAATCTTGAAATTTTCATAAATTAGGACTACCGTAACTAAAAAAAAAAAAAACCAAGGATTTTTTAAATAAAGCCACGTACCAGAAACCCGGAATTAAGAGCTATATATTATAAATTTATTTAATTCAGGATAGTTAAAGTAATAATTAAACAATTAAAATTAAATAACATGTAATGTAAAAAAAGGTAAAGTGAATAAATAATTTGTACCAAGAGGTTAACTAATTATTGTATCTTAGTCAATATAATTTAGTTGAAAGGTTGTTTAAATAATGTATTAGAAAATATTAGTAAGAAAATTTAACAAAAATAATTTTTGTGAAAAGGAAAGTATTACAATGCATTAATTCCAACTTTTCTTTCATTTTCAAGAAATGAAACAAGTCGTAAGTATTTACTTACTAATACTAATATATAAATTTTTTTATTATTTATTTTGACAATATATACAAATCAAGTTGCAAAATACTAAAAGATAAATTTTAACTATTCGAAATAGTGAAAATAGAAGAGAGTCCCTCAAGTTATTCTGCTATGTGTTTCTCCCATTAATGAAGACATAAACTGCCACTGGTACAGCTAGGAATTTGTCTTGCTTTTCACATCAATATATATTATCTTCAATAAATGAAATTATATATAAATAATCTATAAATATACAATTAGCTAAACAAATTATATTAAACATAAAATTCAAAAGTAAAAAAAAAAATTATATCACCATTAAACCATTAAGAATTATATAACATAATTTGCCGAGGAACATACAACATAAAAAGATACTAGTTTAATGTGTAAAGTTAACATACCCAGTTTTGGCAAACGTTGTAAGCATTTTAGTCACTAATTTGATGTATTTTTTATCAGTTGTTGAAGGTTCTGCATATAGAGAAGGTATAATTCTAATGGGGAACATTAAATCCAAATCACCTCCATGTGGTACTCCTGAAATGTTAGAATAGAAAAAATGCTTTAAATGACCTTATTATAAATAATAAAACTTTTTTTTAGATCATTCGAATATCAGGATCCCTCTTGTGTTAAAAATAGTGTGGCCCAAAGTGTTAGAAGTAAACATCAAAGATACTTATATAGGCCTAATATTGCTACAATTGTGATAAACGTACTGTTTATAAACAATTTTTTCCAAACTCACAGTAACTCCTGCAGGGAGTTACTCATAAAATTTAGAGGATTTCAGTAATTTTGTAAAAAATTGATTATGAATAAAAAAATTAGTAACGTAACTCTGTATAATTATTTTTTATCTTAGATTTTATTTGTTATGTACTAGCTAGCCATTCTGACATTTTTATATTTTTTTTTTTAATGAAACCTGAAGTAAAATAATGAATCAAAGTGAACAATATTTATTAAATTGAAAACTAACAAAACAAGAATAAGATTATCCTTTTTAAATATAAATAAATAAATATATATATATATATATATATATATATATATATATATATATAGGTATACATTTATTTTACAAGTTTGATATAAAAGACCTCTTTTAGTCTTCCAAAGTTAAATTAATTAGAACTAAATTTTGAAACATTTATATTTTTACAAGGATGAAATAGAGTTATGATTTTATTGAAATATTGATTATTGTTTTCATTAATGTTCATTTCAATAATAAATAGTTCAGTCATTGAATTCTTTGTCTGCTGTTTTCAACCTTACCAACTTCTTTTCACCAATTATACCTTGGACTATAATTTGTATTTTGTGCAAGTCTAGCATCAGTAATAAGGAATAAATACAGTAAGAGGGTTAGCAATAAACATATGTGTACTATATTTTACAATAACATTTTTAAACCCCCAATACTAAACATAAAATGTAACAGAAAGTACAAACAAATTGAATATAAGTTCTGACATTAGTTTTATTATAATTTTTAATAAAAAAATATTGTAAATTGTAAACATCTCCATCTCTTTTTTTACTTGCAATTTATATTAGGAGCCCTGTGTTTGCTTTGTTGTACACAATTTTTTGAAGTTAGGTTCTAAAGAAGCCAAGTATAGTCTTATGTCTGTGGCAGCATCCAACATGTTTCTGTATTATTTTTTATAAATGTGTAAGACAAAACAACTCTTTCTACCAGTTATGTGAATGGGAAAGCCAATAAAATCTTAATTGCCAGGTCAAACAGACCTTCATATTCACTACTGAGGTTCAACCAAAAGTTAATGAGAGGTCTTTCCTTGAAAGCTGATTTCAAAGTGTTGTTAGTATAAATGTCAATCAGATTCTCTTTTTCTGCAACATCCAATAATTGTGCCGATTGAAAATTTTTTTCAGAGAAAAATTTCTAATTGAGTTCATACTTTCTTCAAGCTTTGGAAAATATCTTTCAAATGATAATTTTAAACTCTTCAAGTGCACACATATTTCCAACTTAACACCATTAGAGTTGCAATTCATCTCTTTAAAAAAAAAAAAACCATTCAAAGTCTCGAATACTTCTGTCTGCTCCTGAAGAATACAAGACCTCCAAAATTCAATGTTTTTTATCATAGATTATATCTTTTTTTACCTAAAAAATATGATGAAATTATCTGAAGGTTCAGATTTTGCTTATTGAGTTCTTAAACCGTCAGATATGTAAGCCAATTATTCTAACCAATCACTGTCATGTAAATTAGATGAGAGGTAAAAAGAATTACCTTGAATAAACATCTGCATTTCATACCTAAGCTCGAAAAATCTTTGGAGGACTTCTCCTCAGGAAAACCACTTCATTCCTTTATGATAAAGTAAGCTCAAAAATGGGGGCTATCCATTTCTTTGTAAATAGATTTGAAAAGCCTCGAATTTAAGGCCTGTGGCTTGATAAAGTTAACAATTTTCACAGCCCCATCAAGGACAGTTTTAAGTTCACCAGATATGTCTTTGCACGCAAGGCTCTGTCTGTGGATACAGCAATGAGACCAGCTTACATGGGGTGCCACCTCTTTGACACAAGCTCAAAGACCTATAAACTACCTGACATAGATTTTCCTCCATCAGTAGATAGGATACAACAACTTTTCCAGGATGGAACAACTGTTGCATGGATAAACAACTTTTCCAACTTCATTAAAATCATTTTTTATAATAAAATATACATCAATGACAAGAAATATATCAGTTCTTTTCAGTGTTTCTAGCATTATATAACATTGTAAAAAGTTTCCTCAAACTCATTTTTTCACAGGTAACTTGCATTTACAAGCAGTACAGCACATTTAGTCACATTTGTACTTTCATCAACTTGAATAGTAAAGTGTTTGTTATTCTTTATTCTTGTAAAGGCTGTTTCTTCAATATCATTAGACACATCTTTAATTTTGTGAAGTATATAGTTGAATTAGAAACTGGGATAGTGTATAAACACTTTTTGGCATTCTCTTCACTAAGCATACAACTAACAGCATTCTTAATACATGAGAAAATTAAATTTGCTGCAATAGTGTCGTTTTTCCAGCTTTTACAATGTGGTAACTAATTTTATATGACACTTCGTTGTCTTTGTTAACTGAAACAAAATAAGATTCTACGTTCTTTAGATTTAATAGACGTTACAAAAACTGTGATAACTTTTTTGATAGGATTGTTTTAACAAAACAGAAAAGGCTTCATACTACTATTTGC
This sequence comes from Aphrophora alni, assembly GCA_963513935.1. Lineage (NCBI taxonomy): Eukaryota > Metazoa > Arthropoda > Insecta > Hemiptera > Aphrophoridae > Aphrophora > Aphrophora alni. The sequence goes on from OY740774.1 coordinate 51,892,673, forward strand.
TATAATAAACACCTTAACAAACAAATGGGAAGACAAACCAACCAATCCAATGAAAGGGACATCCAGGCCATTACACTGCAACCACGAAATTGCCAGGAAATTTAACACCTATTACAAAGAAGAACACAAACTAACCCACAAAAATAAAAAACTTGATAAAACAGTTAAAAAACAACTCAAAAACAAAGACAAGCAAAACCTCGACATTTTCTCGCAGGCATATACCACTGCTGAATTGGATGTTGCAATACAGAAACTTAAAAACAAAAAATCTCCTGGCCCTGATAAGATCCATCCTGAATTCATCAAGAACCTAGGAGAAAGAGGCAAAGCATTGTTACTTGGAATCTTTAACAAAGTATGGACTGGAGCATCTGGCATGCCAACAATGTGGAAGAAAGCAGTCATCATCCCAATCAAAAAGCCAAAAACATCAGGCGAAGAAATGAACAACTATAGACCAATTTCCTTGACATCTGTGATTGCAAAAACAATGGAAAGAATGGTTGCTGCAAGGTTACAATGCTACCTGGAAAACAACAACCTGATATCGAATAATCAAGCAGGATTCAGGCCACACTGCACACCCATGAACCAGGTGTTGAGATTTACACAGAGTGTTAGGGAACCCTTCAACAGAGGAGAATCAGTATTGGCCGTCTTCATTGATCTAAAAGGTGCCTTTGACACAGTATGGAGATCTCAGCTATTAAAAAAGATTAAAGATCTACGTATAGGAGGTAACATGCTACATTGGCTTAAACAATTCCTAAACCAAAGGTGGGTATGCACTAGATGGAAAACAGCAACATCTACATTCACACAAACATAAGTAGGCCTCCCACAAGGAGCTATCCTCAGCTCATTATTGTTTAATATATACATAAATGACCTACCAAAAGCCTTACCTCAAGATAAACTCAATTTTGCAATGTATGCAGATGACATACTGATATGGACGGCGAGCAACAACAAGAATAAGAATATTTTTGACTCATTGAGTGGTAAGATGAATGCAGCACTGAGGGCAATGGCAGAGTGGAGCGATGATAACAACATGAAGATTAACATTCAAAAGACAAATTACCAACTCTTTTCATTAAAAACAAAGACACAGGAAATACAACTTCAGCTGAAGGACACGGCAATTCAGCAGAGTGGGGGAAACAAGTACTTGGGGGTCATCCTGGACAAGAAACTGAACATAAAAGAACATACTAATTACATCACATCAAAAATCTCCTCCAAGAGTAATATATTGAAGAGACTTGCAGGAAAAAAGTGGGGAGGAACACTGGACTTGCTTAACCAAACTTACAAGACATATATTAGACCAAACTTCTTATATGGTGGGGAGGTCCTTGCCTCAGCTGGCATTGATACTATGAGGAAACTTGAAACAAGCCAGAACAACTGCCTACGAATAGTAACAGGAGCAGTAAAATCTACACCAATTTCAGCTCTACATGCTTTCACAAACACCAAACCACTGTCTGATGAATACAAATGCCAAACAATCATAACCTACGAAAAAATTCTACACAGAAAACACAATAACCCCTGGATTGTGGAACCACTGGTGGAGCAGAAGCTAAAGACACAAACGAGCTTTAAACACCTAGCGCTTGAATGGAGACCGGACAGTTCAGCAGTTGAACAACCGGCACAGTTGAAGAATCCACTAGACTACATGAGTTACAAGATCCGCACACAACTCACAGAACCAGTAAACAAAGCTAATGACAACCCAGTCAGGGTCACCCAAATATCCTTGGAGACTATCAACACTTGGTACCCTTCAGACCAGTGGTTGCGAATATATACAGACGGATCCAGATTTGAGGGAGAAACGGGAGCAGGAATACATTGTGAGCACTTCTCTCACTATTTTGCATTAAGTTCAGCCGCTACTGCATTTGAGGCAGAGTTGTTTGCAATCAATGAAGCACTTAGACAATTAATAATGAGACCTTGGCTGAAGAACAACACAGTGATCCTGGTCGATTCCAAGTCTGCATTGCAAGCAATCGCTAACAATGACTTACACACAAGCTCTTTAATTGAATCCATCCAGAGCAAGTACAAGGTGGTAAAAAATCTTACCAAGGAAATAATAATGCAGTGGATTCCATCTCATAGAGGCATAAAGGGCAATGAGCTGGCGGACGAGTTGGCCAGACGTGGAACCCACATAGTGCAGAAGCCAAGAAGAGTGCACACACTTAAATCAAGGATCAACTCCCTCAAAAGTGTATCACAAATGGAATTTGCCAGTAGAGTCAAGGAGCATATCAAGAACAAGCCGTATGAAGACATAATTAACCTGTACAAAGAAGTCAAAGACCTACAGAGAGGAGAATCAGTTGCAATGTTTCGTCTTGCAACCGGACATGACTGCCTGGCTGAACATCTAAAAAGACTAAAAATACTAGACCAGGACAAATGCACATTATGTGATTGCCCAAACTCCATCATGAACAAGGACCATCTTCTGGTCTGCAGGAAGCTGGACATGGATAAGCAGAGGAGGAAGGATTTGACTGGTCTGTACTGGGAGGCACGACAGAGGATGGCGTGAGCCAACTGGAGCCATTTGATAACAACAACAACAACTATTTGCTATAATCTTGCCACACACTACACATTGTGGCCTAGAACAGTCATCATCCATGACAAAAAAAAATCTGTACATCAAATACTCATCTAAATATTTTCTCTTCTTTGTGATTTAGGAGGTAGTGCCACCATTTTCCTTTTATTATTGTACTCCGTATACATACACTAACTTGTGTTAAGGGGTTTTGAGACCTCTATTAAGTTAGCCCCCCCCCACCAGCGCTAAATATGTTCTAACCATAATTAAAATTAGATGCTAATTAGGTGCCGAGGTCCGAAATTAGGTGCTCAAACCGTTTGGCAGAAATTTAAATTTATAATGCGGGGGCTGACTTAATATAAGCTGAACCCCCATAATAAAATAATATAATTAGAAAAAAAATAAATGTGTAATAATTAGGTGCTCTCAAAAACCGTTATGATATATACAGAATAATTTTTTTTTTTATACAAATTTACTCTTGTACGGCGATAGGCGCGACCGAAGTTTAAGTCCGAAATCTTGCCAAACGGAACAAGCACCTAATTTGACGTTTAGATTACTTAACATAATATGAATCGAGAAATATTTTGACATCAATAACTCTTGAGCACCTAATTTTTTTATAGTACTTTACTCTTGTACGGCGGTAGGCGCGACTGAAGTTTAAGTCCGAAATCCTGCCAAACGGAACGAGCACCTAATTCGGTATTTAGATATCTTAACATATTATTAACAAGGAATATTTTGACACCAATATTTCTCGAGCACCTAATTTTTTTATACTAATTTACTCTTGTATGTGATGTCAAAACGTCACATGACATCATTATGACATCACATGATGTCACAATAAGCGATAGAATTCATAGTTGACTGAGCTAAAAGAGGTCCTATTTAACTATTCCAATTGGCATTTTACCTATATGTTTGTTTATGTGGTTGTCAAATACATATACCAATTATTATAAAATTTAGGTACGTTTTTTGCACCTAGGCTGATTAATGTACTTAAAAGGTTTTAAATTTTGATTTCTCTTTTAAAATGTGGCTACACAAACCACCAGTACAGTACCACCTGTAAAGTTCCAAGGGATGGTTACAGGTGCACTGATTAAAAATTTAGGGCACATACTAAAGTGTCGCAGATTTGTAGGTCATGCCATGTTTATGTTGGGAGGGGAGGTTGTGATATTGATATCTGATTATTTAAATTTGGTCTAGTACCAACGTATTAATTTTTCATAAAAAAAACATACATATTTTTAATCAGAATAACTTTTGATATCCATACATTACAACAAAAAATTTTGTCAACTCAATAGTTTTCACCCCTAAAATACCTCAACGTCTTTTTTTGTTACTGCTAGTCTATTTTTTCCCAATGTGAGACAATACAAAGAATGTAAATGCAAAGTATGAAATACATAGGTTTTATTATCTTGTTTGTGATTTATAGATAGACAGATGGACAGACCAGTACAAGAAATTATAAAAGTCCTTGATTTTACCTATCAACTCTAAAAACTATTTGAGTATCATAAGGTTAAAGTATCGAATATATTCTTATTTATATAAAAATTACTTGAAATTTCTTGTAAAACGTGATATAACTTTTCTATATGTACCAACCAATGAATTAGAATAAAATATAAACTGAAGTCAGATGCTTGTCTTTTAACCCTTTGGCGAGTGATCATTTTGATTACAAATGAGTGAGCACGGAAATTTCCATGTGTGCCCAAATGAGTAAGCACGGAAATTTCCGTTTTTGAGCATGGACTCTATAATTGCTTAAAAACTCTTCAAAAAAATCATTATCTAGGGTAAAAACTTTATATTTATTGAATTTTCTTTTGGATTTTCACTTACTTATTTGATTTTGACATTTTACTTCTTTATTTTAACATTCTGCAAAAGATTTTTCTTTATAATAAAACTTTTTTTTCTCTCTATCAGTATAGTAAAATTATTTAACTGAATTGTAAACACTTAATTTAAAATTTTGCCTAAACTATTAGTAATAAATGCAATAATATAGAAATATTCTATTTTCTAATATATTAGCTTATAGTAGACATACTTGAGGTAGTGGGGATGGTAAGGCCTAGCGGGAACTGGGTAATGCACACTTTTTTACGCGCTTTTTTAGCTTCACACGGTCAGTCTGTCGCTGTCTTTGTAGTTGTAAAAAAATGGTTCTGTTGTTATTGTTTTTGTTGACGTAGTTTTTATTTGTTTTTATTTTTTCGGTAATGTGTCCCGATCTATTAAAAGTGATCCGCTACGTCTTCAAGGTCGCCACTTCATGAGACCTCTCCCCTCCAATGAGTCACGGAAGAAGAAGCTTTCTCGACAATGCTTTGTGTGTAAACATACTAAGCGATCATTACCAAAGCGGAAGGAAACATCCTATGAGTGCTCAAAGTGTGAGGTGTCCCTTTGTATATATCCTTGTTTTGAACAATATCATACACTACACATTTTTTAAACTGTAAATAACTATAAATAATCATAATTTCAATTTTTTGTATATGTTTTCTTGTAGTTTTAATCAAATTTAATGTCTTTTGTTGAAAAGTAAAATTTTTTTTCCCCCACTCTTTATGGTATATTTTAGCGTAATTGCCATACTCCTATAATGCCTGTGTCATAGCATGGAAATATCCGTGCTTACTCGCCAAAGGGTTAAATGAGGAACAAGATCTACTGTTCATAAAACCACTAGTATTACATTTAAGTTATTAACTAATTACACCAGTGTAGGAAAATCATGTGCTCTTAACATTTTGTTAATTTGTAAGACAAAGCGTAAATGGTTGCAGTGCATCATTTATGTTTTATAAATTTGCATACCTTTGAGTTCAATATCAGGATTAAACATAGATGTTAATTTCTTCATAAAAACACTACTTGTTTCATAAGATACTCCATAGCAGTAAACAGGATTCTTCAAACTTTTTAAGAAATATTTTGTAGCTTCACTAATACCATTGTTAAATGTTATGTCACCAATCAACTGTAAACATTTAACATTAATTTATTAAAGATGAACATTTTTTATTTACCATTAGGAACAAGTAATTTTGTAATCCTTAACATGGCAAACTTAATGTAATTGGAGAATTTTCAAGAAATATTAAGTAAAAGCAATTAAGAATTTCTAGGTCCATCAAATATTTACCACCAGTCTGTAATCAAGCACTTGGACACAATAATAGCAATGTTCCCATTATTAAAAAAAATGAAGATGGAAATAGATAACAGAAGTAGATGAAACTATAATCATTATAAAATACATATTATTCTTAGAGACACTAAAACACTTTAATTTATATAATGGTACTATTATAATTAACAAATATCCACACTACAAACTACCCAAACCATTAAAAAGAATAATAAAATATAACCACCATCACAAGTAAACTGATGTACTGGTAATTAGAATAGTATATTAACAACAAATTGTGTAAACTAGGCCTAACCTACAAATAGGCTAGATGAAATAATTGGACTCTAAGACATGTATATTATGTGAACCAATCACTTTTAATAGAACCACTTCCAAAAACATTATTTTCAGTAATCAGTAAGTATTACGTATACATTCATCCAAAAATGAGCAAACACATTAAAATAATGTATCTCTGCAAAAATTGTAAATTAGAAATACAATAAATATAAGATTTCCTAGAATAGCCCTCTTAAAACAACAGCTGTTCATTTTATATGTGGAAAACAGATTGCAAAGTACGTGGAGTAGTACAATAAAGTATTTGAGTTTCATACTAATTTTCAATTAACGTAAAGTAAAGCCAATTTGTAACTCAAACCTGATCTAGATATTTGAATATGTTTAAACAAACGAACTAATAAATCCAAAACGATATATCAAATAGAAGTAGTGTACATTATATGCAAAGACACAGCCTGCACTCGGCAAGTGGAGAAGTGAAATCCAGCCGGAAGACCACGTGATAATCAGCAGCCAATCACAACACGCTAATGGCGATCAAAAGGATTTTTAAAAAGAAGACGAAGCCGCGAAAGAGAAGCGTCCCGGCGTCTATACAGTAAAGGTGTGAAGCGTGGGTGAAGTTATTTTAACATTTTAGATAGAAAATACAGTGTCAGTGATTAAAGAACAGTGAAATCTGGTAATATGAAACTTATTTTAATATTAAATCAATAAAGGAACTGTGAACAATTAACAAATTATTAGATAAATTCAAAAGCAATACTTCTATCTGGACAAGCCTAGCCTACAGGCAAAATCTTAAATAAGAGATCACAATTTGTTCATAATAAAATTTTATGCAGAGTATTAATTTTTTTTTTATAAAATGCGTATTTATAATACACTATTTTAGAATAGCCAGCACGATAACCCCAAACCCGAGATACATTTATAATATTAAAAAATTTGTAATTAAACCCAGCAACCATAAAGTCATAGATCAAACTATTGTATTTTCTTGTTGCTAAATACTGAGCTAAGCCTAGGCAGATTAATAAAAACAATTGTATGATTGTGTTACTAACCAATATGTCTGAAATCTAACCAACAAAATTTTATGAGAATGTAACAATGTCTTTTGATGAATATTTTTTTTATGATTGTAAATGAACATTAAATTATTAATTGATTATTAATAAATGATAAAATTATTGTACAATAAAATTAATGTGGAGTAATTTATTTGTAAAGGTAATTGCTCATAAAGCTAACCAAATAAGTTCTCCCATTCTATATCAAATAATTATTAATATATTTATAATATTTTTTGGTTTATAACATCAACGAAATTTTATGAATGTTATATTTAACCTAAATAAAGGAATCAACATAGATATTTTGTGTTTCAAATGGATGAAAATAAAACTCTACAAATTGATTGTTTTTTTTTAGAACTACTTTGAAAGGAAACAAACTTAATTATATCACAATGAAAAGAAATTATTATCTATTGCATGATGATTACATAAAACAAGATTATAAACTTTAGGAGTTAAGTTAACTGTTTTAACAATGGATTAGTCTTCATATGAAAAGTTATAAACTTTTGTCTCAAAAATCAGTAATTTTTTATCAATTCAAATACTTTCACATAAAATTCAGCATTATAAAGGAAAATAAATATTGCAGTGGATGGTACATGTTAAGTCGAAAAATTTAGAAAACATAATTCCATAGAAATTTTGAAATATAATCAAATATAACATTATATTATATAAAAGCAATTTAACAGTAGTCGGTAAATGAACAATGAATGAGTGACAAGTTATTAGCAATTTTGAGAAATTTTGAACTTTAAATAACATAGTGATTCTTAGACAGGGGCGGCGCGCAGTCATTTTAACTGGGTGGGCTACTAGTGGTGACCTTGGCCTAGTAGTGGCTGGCTTATCGTGCAAGAGCAATGACCTCTACAGGGGAGCACCTGAACACGGCAAGCGTCTAAATAACACGTTTCCGGCGCGTCACATACCCTGTCCAATGCGAATGCATAAATACATTAAATTCTTCCTTGTACTAACTGTTATAACTTTTTGATTAAACAAGTGTTTCAGCTTAATAACTCTTAAAAATATGTACGCGTGACTATGCCGTTTGTTTGTATGCACAAAGAATTCAATTAAAATTAAATTTGTTTAAAATACCAACTAGGATTAAACCTAAAGTAAACCCAAGTTTCCACAATAAATATTAGTTTTGAAACATAAAAGTAGGTAACAAAATACTTAACTAAATAAAAATTAATATTAATTACAATAACATACCTTTAAAATCGAATCCTGTTCGTACAAGGTACAGCCAATCTTCTATTTATAAAGTAGCTGGGCTCGTCTCTCTTTCCTGTTAGCGAATAAGTCTATAACTCTAGTGTGGAAGTTGGGAATAGTGGAAATAACTTCTTTGTGAATTGAACACGCTGCTAAAGCATTTAAGTGGTCCTGACCCATTGTATTTCTTAGAAATGATTTCACTCTTTTTAATGTACTGAAACATCTTTCTGCTTCCGCTGTTGCTACGGGGGTTGTCATGGTTATTTGAAGAGCTTTAAAAGTTTCAGTAAAAGATTCTTTTAAATCGTTCTCAACAAAAAAGCTGTACAGTTCACTTACACGTTCAATTTGATTAAAAGCGTCATTTTTGTAAATTACTGAGAGTTCACTTTTTAGCTTTTCTTTAATTACCAATCCGGTATAGTTTTCAGAAAATGTCTCTATTGTTGTTACGGGAAATTCTTTCCTGTAGGAAAAAAAAAGTTTTGGGTCCACAACAGAAAAACTGCTAAATATGTCGGAGTTACTAAACCTGCTCCTAAGTTGGGTTAACACTGCATCACAAACCTCCTTCGCCACAACAGGGAGATTTTCATTATGTCTTTTACGTTTGGGTGGGGGAGCGAGCTCCGACAAAGTGTTTTTCTTAATATAATTGTCTGTGTTTTTTTCTAATTGCTTTCTCAAAATGATCAAATGAATTGCTAACTGTTACACTATTTGAAGATTTCTTCTGCATTGTACTATACATAATATCAACATTTAACATAACATCGTAAAAGAAGTCAAGGAAAAAAACAAACTCCTCGTTTTGTAGGAGATGCTTCAAGCCAACGGCTTCTCGAGTTGTAAGATCATCCCAACCTTCTCCTTCTTCTATTTGTTCAAAACATTCAATCAGTTTTTCTCTGAGGCATTTTACCGTGCTTACTAGTCGCGAGTGAAAATTCCATCGCGTTTGTGGCACAGTTGGCAAAGTTTTATCCATATTTCCCTAAGCATATCATTACGTTTTGGGGAAACCGAAAAAAAACTGGAAAATCCAGTAATGTTAGCAAAAAATAACTTTACAGGTTTTATATTAAAGCAGGCATTTTTTATAACTAGGTTCAGCTGGTGAGCGTAGCAATGTACGAACTTAGCATTTTTAAAAACAGTTTGAACAGCTTGAACGCCTCCAGTATGTCCACTCATAGTATTAGTACCGTCATAAGCTTGTGCGATGAGTTTGTCTTCAAGTTTATATTCTTCTAATTTACTTTTTAAAACTTCAAAAAGGCCGCGACCGGTACGGTCATGCACTTCAACAAAACTAACAAATCTCTCAACAATACTTTTCCCTTTAATGAAACGAAACACAATTACAAATTGGCTTTTGCATGTGATGTCTGTGGTCTCGTCAGCTTGAATGGATACGAAATCGGCATTGTTAATGTCATTTTTGAGTTCTTCTAAATAAACGCTATACATACAGTCCAATAATTCATTTTGAATATCGTGAGATGTATATTTTGCTACAGATGAACTATTTAAATGATTTAAAAGAACACTGTCCATGTCGGCCATCATTGATACCAAGTCCAAAAAATTTCCACGGTTAAAAGAGTCGTTTGTCTCTGTGTGTCTCCTAAGGCCTATTTCGTGTACTGCACAAAATGTTAAGCAATCTATTAACCTACTGAGGACATGCCTAGTTTTTGTTACTTGTTGATTATGTTTTTTCAATTGATATTTTAACATGATTGTCAATTTGAGCTGCCACATTAACAGTACCTAATGTTTTATATTTAATTGCATTAGTCAAATGAGTGTTACTTTCCTCGTGTTTTTTTGTTTTCTCACTTAACCCTCCAACTGGTGATCGACCCCTTTTTGCTTTAAAAGTGGTCGCTTCGTTAGTCACGGCTCTATTCACCAACTAAAAAACACGTATTTTGCCATTCAACGTTACGCCCACTTAAAATTGTCCCATCGCAATAAATAAAATACCGTTGGAAAGCTAATGTTCCCTAGATGCATATCATGCAAAAAAAATACCACAAAACGATATTAATAATATTCCAAAAATTGGCGAAGTTCGCATAGTTTTCATGCGAAACGTCAAAGTTTTACGTCAACAAGTTTTAAACAAAACATTCTTCCTGTTTGCCTATTTTTCTTATTTCCAAATTACTGTCAGTCAAATATAACCTAACACTGCTTGATAGATCGCGTCTTTCTCTTCAAAACTGTCTTTTTCAAATGTTTCCAACTAGTATAGTTTTTATTATATAAAAATTAAACCAAATCAAGAATTTTAACGCTATTTTACACGCTAAAAATTACATTTTTTACAATTCAACTTTTATCCTAGTAGATATTATATTATCGAAATGTATTTTATACCAATGAAAAGGTTATCTTTCAATCTTTCATAACCAAGTTTAGAAAATTTTATGTACCGTGTAGTAAAGATATAAGACAAGACTGAAGTTTACCTTGTTAGCGCTAGATTGCGACAGTTTCTCGCGGCGAGTTTTATATAGAAAATATCACCTATATGTTCATATATTTTTTCGAAATGGTAAAACTTGTCTAAATGTTACAAGTTGACAATATTATATAGTATTTTTCTTCCTCTTTCGAACTATGAAGACGAAATCATCCTAAGTTATATAGTTTACGATTTATATCCATTCTAGGAAATGATCCTCTGAACTTTCAGACCAGTTTGCGATATTCAATGTCTAGACAGTCTTGAAGAATCCGATCTTTATTTTTATACAATCTTGTCGTTTTTGATATAACTGTAAAGAGGAGGTTTCAATATTTAACCTTGTATTTGAAACACATCTGTACAAGGAAAAATACAAAGGCTGTGGTACTTTATAAAACGTAGAATAACCTCAAATTTGTTACTTCGATCTCGCAAGATTTTTGCCGATGTGGAAATTTCAAAGTGCAATTGCTTTGTGTTTTTATAGTGAATATAAGTTTCATGAAGTGATTTTTTTATTATAATTTGTTTATACAACTTAAAATAAATGTGTCAATGTTTGTAGAGTGTAGTTATGAGTGATAATTTATATTTTCGGCCTAGTCTAGCCAAATCTAATACTAGTCAGGCCTAGTTCTAGATTTGCTATTGGAACTTTTAGTTTCAAGAAACCATTTATTTATTATAATATGTATATACATAATATATAAATGTATATACAACTTATAATAAATGTGTCAATGTTTGTAGAGTGTATTTATTAGTGATATTTCATATTTTTAGTTTTTTTTTTCACAGCCCTAACCTCAACATCTAGGCTATTGTGAAGGTAGATTTTTATCATAAATGACCCATGTCTAATAAAAATTTTCAAAATTGATTTTTCTTTTTAGCAACTTTTATCCACAAATATATTACAAATCTGTATCAATATTTAAAAAAAATCATAAAAAATTTGTAATATGGTTTATATACCTATTTCTGTGGAATTTTGCCTCGGTTACAGGGTAAATTTGTTGATTCCATCCGTAATAACTCTAAAATGTTTCCATATAATTTTTTTTGCATTGCACACATAAAATCTATGTATATTTGTGGGAACATAGGTAATAAAAACTTTGGTTTAGAATAAAAATTATATTTTTGGTTACTGTTTGAATATAGTTAGTCAATATTCACATTTTACGTAAAAATGTACCTAGTCTAATGAAAATTTTAAAAATTTATTTTTCTTTTTAGCAACTTTTATCCACAAATATATTACAAATCTGTATCAATATTTTAAAAAAATCATAAAAAATTTTTAATATGGTTTATGTACCGATTTCTGTGAAATTTTACTCTCCGTTACTCTCGATTTTTTGGTATTTGACCAAAAAACTCCAAATGTGATGCATGTAACATTTTTTTGCACTACACAACTAAATTCTATGCACCTTTCTGGACATAATGATATATAGAAGTTCTGTATAAAATATATTTTACTATTTTTAATGTTTTTTGGAAAAAATAAAGAGAAAATTCAGTTTTTTCGTAAAATATTTTTTTAAATTTTTAAAATATAAATTTTTTTAAAATTTTTGTTCCTAAATATATTCAAAAATATTACACAAAACTTTTGTATATCTTAGAAAAAGGTAGAAAGCTATTGATTTTGGGTGATACAGATATTTCTGAAAATAAGTTAATATCATTTTTGACATCTAACATACTTACTCCAAAACCGTTTCAAAAAAAATTTTTTTTATTACATAGATGAATTCTATGCATCTTTCTGAGAAAAATGATATCTTATAAGTTAGGTTTTGTATACAAATAATATATTTTATTAATTTTTATATTTAATTGCATTAGTCAAACGAGTGTTAATTTCCTCGTGTTTTTTTGTTTTCTCACTTAAGTGTTTAAGGTCCTTACAGCCAATTTTTGTCCAAAGATCATCATTGCCCTTATGATTATTATTATTAAAACATAAGCAATAAAAACAAAATAATGCTTGTTTTTCAATGCTTGGAGTTAACCACGGCTTTTTATCGAACCACGAGGTACAAAAGCTTCTGTTTTGCTTTGGGTAAGTTACAACAAGCTTAAAATCTTTGGGCTGATGCGGGCCTAACTCTTTAATTTGCTTTTTTAGCTCCAATGGCAACGTCGAAAACTGTGTTCGAAGTAAACTGTCCACGTGATTTAAATTCATTGTAAACTTACCGAAAATACTGATGATACCTACTAAAAAAAGTCATAAATAAATTAGAGTTAACATTTAACATCATGCTGATAATATTCCACTGCACTTGTACTCAAACACACGCGAATGTCCAAGGAAGAGTGCAACGCACAGCACGCTTAGTCAAATTCTCGACTCGGGCTAAGCCCCAGATACTATTACATTGGACATATGGGAGCCGGCAGGGAGGGGGAACTGTCTGCGTGACGTCACCCGTCCTTGACGCTATGCTACAATGCTATTCGGCCAGGGCTACTTTCAAATCAGCCCTTCCCGCTTGGGTGACTCTCAGTAGGCGCGCAAACATATTTTTGCGTTACATTTACATATTCACGCGCTGTTTTCATATCAATTCAGTGTTTATTTTAATGAACTAATATTTTCTTTTTCTGAATTATTGGTGGGGCTCAGCCCCACCTGCCCTTATGAACGCGCCGCCTCTGTTCTTAGAGCAGATTAGAGAAAATGTTCAACTGTGTTCAAGAGAGTTGGGGAACCTAAAAATCTTAGAAACTATAATAAACTACAAGAATATTTTGCAAAATTTACACTACATTATATGTTCCATTAAAATAAGTTACTCCTTAAAAAAAACCCAAAATAATGAATTAAAATATACAGAAAATACCTAATATACAAACAAAACGTTTCTCCTGCATGATTAAAAACATGACTAATACTAGAGATTGTAACATTGTGAATTTTTGAATCATTGGTTTGTAAAATAGAGAACAGATTGAAGAAAAAAGGAGGGGGATTAGTATAATTTTGAAGGGGGTACGTATGACAGAAGTACCCTAACAGAAAGTAGATGCGAAGAGCTAAATAGTCTGCAAAAATTACTTTTATAATTTAACAAAAAACAAAATTCGAAGAGATATAAATGATGAGTAGTAATTAGAGAACTGTAAATTGTATTTAGAGTTAAGTAGAGAATAAGAATTGTTGTAATTAGAAATAAGTTAAAATGAGAGTAGTCCGGGTGGTATTAGTGCGCGAGGAAGTAGTTCGAACTTTTATTTTTAATAACACGAAAAAGGACAAAATATAAAAAGATGTGATTAATCAAAAACAATCTAAGAAACATATGTGATGTCTGGGCAGTCTGGAAATAGGTAAAACGAAAAGAACTATTGTAGGTGAAATAGAAGCGAGACATGTGACTTGTCCTGTATAGGTATTGTGCGGTAACCCGGTAACGAGACATTGCGTCGGCCTCATTCAGTCATTCTAGTTGGCTAAGTTGGTTTCATCATGGTGTCTGCGTCGCCTACAATGGTGAGAGATAAGTTTGGACTGGAAATAAAAAGCGTGATGTGATATTTCAGTATGTACTAGCTTGTATCAATGTCCAAAGTGATAGTGGACTACTAACTGTGTTTGATATCAGAAAATAAACGGATGTACTGGTAAAACATTGCAAAATGTGCAACCATGTGCTTGGTACAAAGAGAACTAGGGTTAGTTTCCTATCATACAAGTAGTCTAATTATGAACGATTTATGTGAATACCACGTTTACTTATATAAACTATTTAACGTGATGGTAAATTAATGGCTTTGAACATTTTGTAAATAAATTAGAACAGATGAGAACTCCGCTTGTGTGTAAAAAAATATTCTGGCTACAAGATAGGCCTCCGTGTTGGTGTGTAAAATGAACAGGAGCGTGACATTGTGTATGGTTGAACGGTTCGTTCCTTGTGAGAAAAAACTGTTTATATGTACAAAAAGCACATAAGGAACAAGGCATAATCTATGTATGTATTAGTTTGAGAAATATGATTGTTGTCCATGTTTTACAATACCGGTACTGTGTACTTTTGGCTTTTCATTTTATGCTATTGGTGTCATGTCTGTTGTTTTTAATATTCTGTTAAAATAATAATAATAATAATGATGAATAAGGATATATGATTCAACTTAACATAAAGATTATAATATGTTTGGAAGGTATTTAGTTATAAATGACTTTAATTTCAGTTTAGAAGTTCAAATATAATGGGAGTTTGAAATATTCTGTTTCCGCTTGGATCAAACTCTTATTTTTTATTTTATATAATCATAAATATATATTAAAAAAACTTTTGTTAATGATTTTTTTTAAAAGTGACATTTGATTTTGTAAAATGTTTTAAAAATACTTATCTGATGAAGTGTTGTAATTTTGACATGTGTATTTTTGATATTGTTTGTTAAAATAAATAAGATGTTCGTTTAAAAGTATAAAAGACTTCTACATTCCATTCCAGTATTCCATTAAGTACACTGTTTCCAAAGAATTGACGACCCATTAATTTTAATATTCAAAATTTTAACTGGAAAATATGCACTTGCCATGGCGCCCAACATTTTATTACTTTTCTTTTATTATTAGCTTTTCCCTTTTTAGCAAATCATTAGGATTGTCTCACAAGGTTGGACAATTTGTTATTTAAAGTGAATTCCTTCCACGTTGTAGTTTTTTAAAATTATTACAATTGTCGCACAACGTGTGGCGATTGGCATCTTCAAGTTCAGTCTCTGAGTTTTTTAAATTATTACAAGATTGAATATATTAATTACAGTTACACAATTTATGTTACCAAGAAAAATATATAACCATTGATAATTGAATATAACCATAACTACTGGTTCTTTTGGAACCAGCAGTGTTACCACAGTTATGGAATTTATTTTAAAATTGTATTTCTGTATAGTGAAATATATCCAAATCTATTAATATAAAATTAGATTAATATTGCCCTATGTTGAGGTGCCAAATGTAATATATAATTTTATGTAATTTATAATTTTCTCCTTGAATTAATTTTGCCCAAAATATAATGTCTTAATAATTAAATAAGTTATTTAATTTTTATTTTTTTTAAAATTATTAACTAATTATTGAAATAAATAACTATTTAATTATAACAAAGAAATAATAATAATTTTATTTATTAGATATTATAAAGCTCAAGAAACTTAATCTCAGGGTAAATAATTAAAAAAGTTCTCGCCGGCACAGTCCAAACCCTCACAAGTTCAGTAAATTCATATATCTTAAATGTTTGTAATAAAAAAATTATATATATATATAACAATTATAATATATAAACATGAATATGAATTAGGGCTCATTTTAAGTTCAAATTTATAAGTATTATTAATTGAATTATTGATTTATAACAGTTTGTATATTAAAAATTCACAATCCATATATACAACTAATATTTGGTTATTGTTCACTTTGTATCAACTATATTTATTTAGTTCAAGCTGATTTAAAGTTAGCTCTTTGGTTAAATTTTATCACTGAATAAATAAGTCTTTATTTGGTCAACATTCAATCCCCCTTTAACACTGTTACTTTTTTAATGATTAATAATCAATGCCCTTATTTATTTATTTGTTCATAACCAAAAAATATATAAGTATTAAGTATTGGTATAGTTTATAGTAAATTAATAAATGGATCTATCTCACCCATATATATAGAGTCCTGTTCAATAACCTGTATTTACTTATAATACATCTTCTCTCGATAACTTCAATACATTGAATAATCAATCTTAATCATAAAAAAACTATTCTGAAACTTTTCTTTAATTTTATAACTGTTCGAGAAAATAGGTCTGCTTTGTTCTGGAATCTATATCAAACTGGTAATAATTTTTTTTTTTATTAACAAAGGAATATTTTAAGCTTAGCTTTGTTGTCTTGAAAATATCTTTTTCTTCTTTTTTTTTTAACTTCTTTGCACTGCACTTTTAACATTATATATTAGATTTGTAATTTAATCTTAACTAATTTATTAAATTATTAAATATTTAAAATTAACAGTTTTTCTTTGACAATTTTTTTTAAAAAATTTATTTAGTGGTTTTTTGGCTAACTCTACCATATTTAATTATTTTTATTTAAATATTGCATATTCCATGATAAGGAATTATTATGTGTTTAAAATTAAGGAATTCAATCGTTGTACTGATTTTTAAATAATTTAAATAAATTGTGAGTTGTCTCAATAGTTATATTTAAATTGTAACTCTACAAGTTTAAATTGTATTTATTAAGAGTTATATTTCCCTTTTTACTAATTTAATAAAAGATATATCTTTAATATTTCATTCTTTCAAATCATTTCATAAATTAAAATTTAATCCTCTAACTAATCCTGCTTTTGTACAAAAATACTGTTTACTTTCTGCTTTCATCTTCTAATGAAATTTACCAAATGAAACACAAATTTAAACTAACATTACAATTTTAGAAATAAATTATTATTATGATATTATATTTAAAAATCAATGGGTTATTCAATTTAATGTCAGGGGCCAAAGTACATTTCCAGTTTAGATGATCATGTTAAGTTTTAGTAACAATAACTTTTTTAAACAATATTTTTGAACAAGTACTTACTTGTACATAAAAAATCCTTCCCACTATAAAAAAAAGAAATTCACAAATGTAGTTTTTAACTATATTTGTCTTTCTGCATTAAAATATAAGTTTTAAACTAACATAATTTGTAAACACCTTTTAACAACTTAATGTATACGCACACACACACACACACACAACGTTTTAAGATTTAATGTGTTAATAATGCTTACATTAGTAAATAAATCAGTGTTATCCCGAGATATAGGTTTGCAGTCAAAGTAATATTCCATGATCTCTTTGGCTACGTCAGATTTTTTATCTTCTGGCACATTAAGGTTTATAGGTATTAACATTTCCCACTTGTTGTTACATGATTCAAAATCTTTGTCTACTGTTAAGGACACTAAAAATAATTATTCTGAATTAAAACATTATACAAATGAAAACAATCATGTGAATTAGCCTATCTGCAACAAAACAATCATAATATAATATTATTAGATATATTATAAGACTTACCGTCACAATAGTCTATGTTTGTCTGTAGCTATATCACTACGGCCGTTTCGGCTATTCAGCCATTTTCAAGTGTTATGCGGGTATTACCGTTGTCTTAGTTTAAAATCACAAATTACGAACACACGACACATAACAGTAGCGTTGTGACAGTGGGCCTACTACATCATGTTTTAAATGTTTTAAGAACTTATGTGTTTGTTATGTGTCGTGTGTTCGTAATTTGTGATTTTAAACTAAGACAACGGTAATACCCGCATAACACTTGAAAATGGCTGAATAGCCGAAACGGCCGTAGTGATATAGCTACAGACAAACATAGACTATTGTGACGGTAAGTCTTATAATATATCTAATTATTAATCAATAGTCGGAATGGCGAAAACAAATATGTATAATATTATTGTTACTATTGTGTCTTATATCACACTTGAACCAAACAGTATGATACATTGAACTAAAAATTATGTACCTGTAACAAGGCACAGACTTTTCAGAATTTACATTCATCGACTTGAATTTGTAACACAGCTAATAAAATTGAACTTATAAGCAGGGACAAGAAGGTCTCTATTTGGTATAAAATAAAATAGAAACAAAGAAGCTACCCAGTAAAATAACATTTGATATTGTTAATCAAATAAATAATTTAAAAAACTAAGAAATTAGAAGCCTATGAATATAAGGCTTTCTTCTCTCAACATGTATATAGAATTGAAACATAGCCTACTTAGACAAAATATACAAGGCAACTAATATAAAAAAATAAAAGTTAATTTAAAAAGCATGTTACTTTAAATTATTCATTTGAAGTAGCCATAATATTTTGAGATTAAATCTAACATTTTTTTGATTGAATACCTTCCCAACATGTTTAAAATTAGCCTTAACTTTGTAATAATACACAATTTTTATTCCTGATTTTTTGAGACAAACTCTATTTATTTAGTAAACAATTGTTGGGACTAAAAGAAATTCAAAACAGAATCTAAATTCATATAAATACCATCAATTTGGAGTTCTTGATCAGTTTTTACCTGTATGAACTTTATCTACTTTTGGTTACAAAAATGATTTTTTTTTTGTCATTGTGTCTTTTCATTTATCTATGTAGTATGGAATTAAACGTAAAACCTATCAATAATCTAAGAAGAGTATATAATGCAGTTTTATAAAATGTTGCAAAATATACAAGGGAACTATTATCGAAAAATTAAACGTTAATTTAAAAACCATGTTACTTGAAATTATTCACTTGAAGCAGCCATAATATTCCTAGATTAAATAAAACATTTTTATGATTGAAAACTTTCCCAACACGTTTAAAATTACCAACTTTGGAATAAAACACATTTTTATTCCTGATATTTGGAGACAAACTATATTCAATAAACAATTGCTGGGAAAGAAATTCAAAACAGAATCTACATTCATATAAATATCATCAATTTAGAGTTCTTGATCAGTTTTTACCTGTATGAACTTTATCTACTATGGGTTACAAAAATGAACTATGGGTATTTTTTTTTTCCATTGTGTCTTTTCATTTGCCTATGTATGGAATTAAATGTAAAACCTATCAATAATCTAAAGAGAGTATGTAATACAGTTTTATAAAATGTTATTATTAATAATAGTCCTTGTACATTTTGATAGATTTAGATATTACATGTACTTCAAATTATATTTATAATATATAGCAATTGATTTTAAGGTGTGGTAGAGATATAATTAGATATTAATTATTTTCTTAATCCTTACTCATAAAGTATAGACATCCTTCATTGTTTACAAGGCCTATTATTATTGGAACTTTTGTAAAATTCCCACTCTCCAATATTTTTCGAGGTGTGGTTGTTATGAACTTTTGTCCTCTTCCTTCTTTTTCAACACAAGGTGCGAATGTAAACATTAGCTTGTGCAGTTTTTCCTAAAAATAACACATTTTATTCAAATAAATGATAAAATATATGGCAGAAAAGTATTTGTAATGTGGTTTGATTATAACTTAGAATTATTTAAATCTAAAAGAATTGATAAACAATTGATATCAGACTTGGAGGTATGTCGTTACCAGGTGTTATGACCAATATAAATGATAAACAAACATTATATATAATTTATGTCTGTGAGATCATTGACAAACATTCAATTTATAAGATTGAATTGGAATTGAAGATTTATTTGATCTAGATGCACAATAAATATTAAAGGTTTCACCAAAGAAGCCATTATCACTGTTGGCTAGAAACTTGAACAAGACAACACTTTCGTGGTATTAACATTAAAATGAGCTATATAGGTAGTGTTCTTATCCTTCCGTTTTCATTTACAGAATGTTCAAAAACGTAAAATTTGATTTATAATTGAAATATAAAACATGCTAGTGGTGTAATTATGCTAATATACTGTTTGTAATCTTAATAGAATAATAAGATTTAAATGCTTTAAACAAACTAAGCTAATTATACATTAAGCTTATTAAAATCCTTCAAATTTGTGAATACCACCAGTTTAATCAGTTGTAATTGAATCATTAAATTAGCAACCAAACGAGGAAGGTATAAGATATACAAAGGATACATACCTTTGAGGTATATAACAAATTAAGTCAAGGATTTGAATTACAAATGATTATTTATTTCCAAAAATAAAGTGAACATAACTTTCTCTGATTTATAAAGGATTGCATTTTACAATCCTATATCAACGGTAGAATGTTTTGGGTAAGACAAGAAGGAACATATTCCAGTATGAGAGAAATTAAAGCAGGAGTGCCCCAAGGCAGTGTCTTGGGTCCGGTTCTATACCTTCTATTTACAGCTGACATCCCGGAATCGGAATGTGCCACAATTGCCACCTTTGCCGATGATACGGCTATACTAGCTATTGGCAATAGCAGTGAAGAAACAGCCACAAAACTCCAGCTAACGTCTGATAATCTAGTTAACTGGATTAATAAGTGGAAAATCAAAATTAACGAAGGAAAATCGGTGCATGCTAACTTTGCCTGCAAAAAGAATAATTATGTACCAATTTCAATCAGCAATACAATCATTCCTTTCAACAATACGGCAAAGTACCTCGGGATGAACTTAGATGCGAAGCTTCGGTGGGCCGAACATATAAAAAAGAAAAGAAAGGAGCTTGATGCTAAATATAAGAAAATGTACTGGCTGTTGGGAAGGAAATCGCAGCTGTCAGTCCACAATAAACTATTATTGTACACGCAGATCCTTAAGCCGGTGTGGTCCTATGGGATACAACTGTGGGGATGTGCAGCAAAAACTCATATTAACAAAATACAAGTCTTCCAGAATAGGGTTCTGAGGAATATTGTTGATGCCCCATGGTATTATCGGAATGATGACCTACATAGAGATTTGAAAGTCTTAACTGTTAAAGAAGAAATCAAGAGATTGGCAGCAAAGCACAGGGACAGAATTAATTCTCATGTAAACGCGGAGGTTCTGCAGCTTCTGGATGACATGTGCCCAGAGAGAAGACTGAACAGGAAACTTCCCTTTGATCTACCTTAACAGATTAATTGTAGTGTTGTAGCGCATATGTAATGTTAGAAAATGGGGTGACTCCATTGGGAGATCCCCAGCACAAATCGACAGTTATTAGATACATATTGTAAGTTAGTCGCCTAGCGACTAGTAACAATCTTAATAAATAAAAAAAAAAAAATAATAAAAATAAAGGATTGCATAGACATAAATATACTTATTGATCTTCCTTGGTTATACAAATTCTCTTTTATGTAAGCAAAATCTTTGGATTAATTTAACAATATCAAATTAAATTGTCTTTGGTTGATTAGCCTACTTATACAATGCTAGAATACGTCAAAATGTTTTCTTTATTTTAAAAATACAATATCTCGGAGAAGGGGAGCTCATGCTGGCCAAAAAATCCTGTCTTATACGAAAAATTATATTCAGAAGAAAAGTTATTTAAATTTTGATATATTATGGAAAGAATTTAGTTCAAATTGTTCGCTATGTTTAGTTTCGCCATGTTTATGTGTAGTTCTAGGTTTAACTTCGGTCGATATGACCACGAAATTCACTTTTTCTTGCACACACAAAAAAAAAAAACACATCTTGCTCCTTCAGCGTTTCTCTCAGAAGTCCCCCCCCAAAAAGGACGCTACGATATTTCAAGCTTGCCGGCTACAACTGCATTGTTTTGAGTCGTCCATTCTTATTGGCCGGTGAATCCGTTGTCAAGGCAACAAGTTTGTTATGTCGTGAAATTTTTTTGAGTGTTTTAACTTTTTAGCTATATTTTACTTCCAAAAATGATTTGTAACTATTTTAATTATTCAAATAAACACTTTATATCGATTTATTACTTTACATAATCTTTTTTAATATATGTCAAATTTTTACCACGTAATCTACACTCTGGCTTGGCTACAATTATAATTCAAAATGTCTAACTTTCTGATTATAAATTATTTGATAATAGCCTAATTTTACAAATTCTTATATTTTACATCCTACCAGTATTTGTATGGTTTCTTACATGTTTTTCAACCCGATTTTTAATTTAGGAAATGTTATATGTATTCCCTACTTGTTTGTTTTTTTTTTTAGCTAATTCTTATTCTAATTATACATTTTTGTATATACCTAAAGGTAGGCTAGCCTAATGTACATACTTTTTCAATAGATTATAGGGTACTATGATTGGGTACTATTATTTTTGTGATTGTAGACATAACAATTTGGATTTTCTTAAATTAGGCCTAAGTACTAAATTTGTTGTTACATGCATTAATTTTGACCTAAGTTGTTTTCAGACTTGCTTCTATTAATTTGTACCATTATAATAGCTCCTCACAATAATTTCATGAGCAGTAGTGAATTGAAATTTTTGTGATAATGTACAAATTACCTAATACTTTTATCATATAACTCAGAGAAGTTTCCTACAACTTTATATAACAGTATCAACTAGAACTTTTTTATGGAGTTTAAAATTAACAATATAAAAAATCTCAACTAAAACATACTATACAGTTTAATTGAACAATTCAACAATATCAACTAAACATACTATTTGGAGTTTTAATAAAAAAAAAAATTACAACAATATTCTATTTAAACCTTTCTCGAATTAATGACATTAATTGTTCAATCACATGTGACTCTACAGGTTAGTCCATTTATCTCTGTAGTAACATAATAATACCTTAGCATATATTATTTGGGGTTATTCTCTTATGAAAGGGGTATCATTTGCAGTCTATTTCTGTATAAGTTCACTTTAGGGTCATTTACATAAGGTGTTTTATGTATAATACACTATCAGGGAACACATTATCTTTTACATCATATCTTAATTATTGTCTTTTATAGTTTATGGTGGAAAGATAGTTCACAGGTGAAATGTTCGTGTCAGTTCATGTCTTAGGGCTAGTTTACATCTAGTGTACAAAGAGTTATAGTCCTTTATAATAGGTTTCTTCTTGTCTTCTTCTGTCTGTACAGGGTCGGCTTGTTGATACTTCTTCAGTAACGATATGTGGTAAGGTCCATATGTCTTTTGCTGTTCGTTAATAAGGGTATATATTGACTTTCCAATTCTTTTAAATATCCGTAGTGGTCCAACATAAATTGTGAATAACTTGGCAGTTTCTCCATATCCATGGCTTGACTGTGGAAAAGACTTTACTAGTACCAGGTTTCCATCTTTAAAATTAGTTATCTTGTGTGAAGTGTTATATTTATTGGCTCTTTTAATTTGTGCTTGACTAATTCTTGATTTTGTAAGTTCCAATTTCTGATGTAAAGGTATTTCATTTATGAAGGGGTTTCTGATGATTTCTTCCCAGAATCTTTGGTCTCTTTGGTTTAACTGCAGCTCGTTAGGTGTGAAACCTGTTGTTTCATGTTGCACTTCATTCAGAAATGTGTTTATTGTGTCTATATAACTAGACCAGCTCCTGTGGTTGTTTGCACAGTATGTTCGAAGGCATCTTTTATTTCCCTATAGGGCGTTCAGCCATATTTGACATAGAGTGGTATATAGGGTTTAGGATATGTTTAATTTAGTTGTATTCAAGTTTTGTTGTCCAAATTTTGCTTTTAAATTGTGTGCCATGATCTGTTAAAATTTGATTAGGTTTTCCATAGGTGGGTATGTATTGGTTAAACATTCTGTTTATCACTGCCTGTGAAGTTGCTCTTTTTAGGTTGTCTTGTGTAATAATATGTAAATACAAGGGAGTTGACTTTGCACAAAATGTTATGTTCTAATCTAGTTGGGCACCATTTGTAATTTAATAATTACAAAAATAAATAAAATTTAAAATTTATAAATGTGAATATTAATATCTCAAGGTCATAAGTTCTTTTGAAAATGTGTACTTAATAGAAGATCGGATGAAAGAATAGAAGCCCTTTTTATGCTGAAATGCACATGATATTTATTTAGACAAGTAAATATAATAAGAATATGTATATACAGAATTAAATTCCTGTAAATTATATTATGTTAATACATCCTACACAATCAGTCTACTTTATTCAAGACTCATCATAAAGAAAGAAAATTAAGTTTTATTGAATTTGATCTTCAGTTGCAACTTGTTAATAAAAAATAAAATGAATTTAATATTACTTCTCAAAAGAAAAAAATTGAATCTATATTGTTATTGAATTATTATGAAAGTATACATTTTATAAAAAACAGATTAATTTTAAATGGTTAGTCTCTTAAAAAAGACTAACATATTAATATTATTTTAAAATACAAGACATTGCGTCTTAAAGACATCAAATAACAAGTTCAAAGTTCCAATACAGAAGAAATTTATAAATTACATATTTTATTTTACATAATAAAAGTTTGTACGTGCTGTACCAAAACACATGTTTATTTTAAAAGAAACTTTCCATATTCTGAAGTCACTTCCTTCGTTCGCCGCATCTGCATTTTGATGATTCATCAAAAACACTCCAACCGTTACGTCTGAAGTCCACACTGTTTTTACAAAAGCACATTAATTGTTCATATTATGAAATAGCATACTTGAATATTCAAATTGTTCTATTTTAAATTGAAACACAAAATTAACTTAGTCTTTATATCAATACTTCTCTAAATTGCATCACTTTTGCTAAGTATGCAAAGTTTAAAATTCAAACCATTTTACTCTAACGTTTATACATAATTGAAACTTTATTGTATTGTTTCATTACCAAAATAGTTCACACTATAACAAATGTTAAAATAATATTAAATTTATTTTTAAAAAAATGCAAATTGTTAACAGAATGTAAATGATTTATTATTCTTTAAAATTCATTAAATTCATCTGCTGGTTAAACATCATTTAGCAATATCAATTGAAGAAAACAAAAAAATCTTTAAAAAATTGAACATAAAATTTTGGTACATATATAAATTAATAACCAAAAAAAAAAAAAATACATATATAATTCATGAATATTTCAGAGTCTGTTCTCGGGGTAATGATTATGGGGAATAATAAGAGTCTATATCTCGGGGAGTAAAATACACATACATAACAATCAAAGTTATAAATTAATTATATAATTATAAAAGTCTATATCTCAGGGGTAAAATAATTATTAATGCACAAAGTCTCTTTATCTCGGGGTATCGGGTTGGTGCTGACTTTTAGCAAGGAATTCAGGGACTTATAAATAATAACATAATTAATAATAAATTAAATAATGAGGAATATTTTTGTTTGATGAAGATGAAAATATGATTGTTGATTTATATAGCAGTTATTCTGTACTTTTGATATATATAAAATTGTTTCTACGTTTTATATTTTCTTTTACACTAAACTTGTGAATATTTAGTTCTTTTTTAATAATGCCTCATAGGCTCAATAGTTTAAAAGGAATGATATATAATATTATAGTAATAGAATGATCTCACCAGGTTGGATTATACAGCATTTAAAAATGGTCAATATTTAATCTATCTTGGGGTATATTTTCAAACTTTTTATTTTTATTAAACACTGATCTTCTAGGCTTCTTCTCATCCACTTTTAGAAAATTAAAACAATACTATTATATTTGAAAAAAAATCTTCAGGCAGGAGCCAAGCTTAAATAGGTATTGTGTATATGAGTTTCTGACTGACAACTAAAATCCATTGTTAGGCTGTACAAAGAGATTCACTGTTATACACTTTCTTTTCTGATCATGTTTTGGATTTGTAGCACAAATGAAATGTATATGACCCTAATTTACAAGACAAAAGTTGTTAATAACTTCATTAATAATTACTGACTCTACTTTTAATAAAATTTGATGTTGAAGACATGCTATAGGGATCCAAATAACTTTTTTTTTTATCATTAAAATTATCTTACAACTAAATACAATTTTATCTTGGTCTCAATCTAAAGTTGGTTAAAATTCTCGCTTATATCATTTATTATTTTTTTAAAACTGTTTTGATCACGTGACTGGATCATTCTAAAATATGTGTCCAACATGGATCTAGGCTGCCATCTTTGAATTTCGAACTTTTGTCGTATTTATGCAAATACCTAATTATTCTGAGGTTTTCGATATTAATTCAGGTGACAAATTTTATGTAGAAGTAACTGTTTCTTCCATATGCCAAGTTTATTTGGTCGTAGCTATCATGGTTTTATTACTATTTCAATTTCTCTGACGCTATTATTCTAAGTCGGCGGTCATTTCTGTGTTGGAAAATTTTGCTTCTAAAAGTTTCTTTTTGACTTTCTATTGCCGTTTTGTTACTTTTATTAGATAACTGAGATGTTTAGGCCTTTAATTTATATAGTCTAGGTTTAGGTTAAATATAGTGATATTAAGTAATTGGTCGTAATTGGTCGAGAATTTGTTAACTATTTAAGCTTACTTAATTTATAATATAGTTCGCGAGTTTGCCGCTAGGCGTTGTTGTATTCAAACATTTTTATTTACATTACATTTCTGATATAAAATGATTTATTTAAAACTTTATATTTGCATCATTTTGACTTGTTTCAACACTTGTTATAAAACACACTTTTAATACATATTGTCTTTGTGTTACAAAGGACACGTCTACATAAACGCTGGCCATTCACCTTGAAAGTTTTAGGAGTCAAAACGTTCACTTCTCAACATCAAAAATAACCAAATTCTATTCACATACTGTTTCATATCAACTTAGTTCATATCTATTGTGAATTATTAAAGAAAAACACTATTATACTATTTGTCCATTGTCTAAAAGCGGTACTAATATTATTGTGGTACTAATTCCCACTCATTATGGTACTTTCGTGGCAATGTACTGTCATGTATATTTGAATTATGACAGTAAATGTACACACAACTTGAAGAGAAAAACATTGAGTATACCAAACTCTTTGTGGAAACCCATTTTTTAGTAAAACTAGCGTACTTGTATAATATCTTTGAAAAGTTAAATACATTGCATCACTCCCTACAGAAATGTCAATTGGCACATTTTGTTGTTGATCAAAAGAATTCAACCTTTAAAAGAAAATTACTGATATGGAAGAAAAATGAATCAAGATGGTACCACAGATCGTTCCCATTGTTGCACCAGTTTATGATCTTAAACTAATCTAATTTTTCATACAACCTAAAGTTTACTTTTAAAGTGTATCTGTCATCTTTTGGCTGGTTTGAAAAATACTTTCAAGAAGATAATATTGACAAGACCAAATGATACAATATAAATTTACTTTTTTTACAAGAAGAAAATCTTACTAAATTACTTTTATGGCATACTGAAGACAAAATTTGCCAACATGGAATTAATTTTTATAATAAAACATGATTAACTCTTGCTAATTGGTAAAGGTCAGCAAATTTTAGTTTATTTTATAATTTAAAATTTGCTAATTTGTGCAAAGTATGGGTTTTACAGTCACTAGGACAAAAGCAAGTACCTAGTGAAAATCAATGTGACAAAAAATGAAGATGGCTATATGCAGTTTGATTACAAGATTTGAGAAAACTGTAAATTTCATAAATTTTATATCTGGTAATAAAGTTGAAATAATTGATTATTCATCCATTGGTATAATTAAAATTAAAATAAAACTAACTGAATAATAATAGATGTATTGTATAATATAATTTTAAAATCAATATATCATACTCACCAAATATATTCAATTTAATATAACATGCATTCCATTAAAAATTTGTAATCATAGAATTAAGTGAACCATATCATGTTAACATAGCCTGATAATTTAAAAAATACCACTATCTGTGAAGAAGAAGAATTTACTTTTTCCTATGCCAACAATGTAAAAGACGTTACCTTTTCAGATTCCATGCAGAAAGCATCTATCTTTTCTAATTCAAATTGAATATTCATACTAAAGATATTAATTACCAAGCTATTGTGACAACTCGTCAATACCCAAATATTTCAAATCAATGAAATTTGAAGAATGTCATTCATTCAAAAGTGCAGCAGATGGATAGCGGTACCAAGCAGAGGAAACTGTAACTTTGGTTAGACTGATGACGTCATACGGCCTAAATTAAACAAACGTTTTGGAAGAATATAGTGATATCCTACGATTACCAGACTTGAAATAGAATTCAAAATATTCCAAATTATCTCCCATAATTTTATTTTCAAACCCCAAATCAAAATTCAAAGGATAACTAAAGTTATCAATCGTTTAAAGCAGGCTTAATTTCAAAGTCATTCATAAAAGCCTAGATTAAACCGAGCATGACCTCCTCAAATGCGAGATTATTAATTAACAAGACAACATATCAAAATTCAACCAACATCGGTAGATTCCTCATTAAATTTCCTTTCTGAAAACTCATCCAACCTTATACATAAACATTCATACAATTCATATCAGTTTTGCAAAGCTATCGCTGTGGTACAAAAAATGAATACATTAGTTGGACAATGTGACGTCAGCGCTAAGTCACGCCCATTGACGTCATCTCAGTGCATTCTTGTATCTAATTTGAAATGTCATTCGTTCTGTATTAAATATGCAATTTAATAAGTATTTAAATAATTAAATTATGGTAAAAGAAATAATATCACCATTTTCGTTAGATAATAAGGAGCTAAAATTGTTATAAAATAATTAGATTATACGTAGTAAGATTTAAGAATTGTTCTATATTAATGTTAATAAATAACTAATATTAGCATAATTCATTGAGTGCATTTAAGAGGTAATTAAGTGCAGTAATATAGAAGGCATGGCAAAATTGTAGGGGGTCTAAGCATTGCATTTTGGGATTCAGGGCATTGTTAGTTCAGATTAATAGGGAAGCAGACGTGCATACTTTCACTAGCCTACTAGACTTATCCAGAATGTGACTTAGCTGGAAGAAGATGGGGCCAGATATGATTCAAAGAACTGAACACTGATTTATTAGAGAAGCCAATTATTATGGAAGACCCAAGAAGGGCATACAATTATAGAAACCTACAAATTGGTGAGACCAATCCATTTTCTATAACCTAACTTGTGAACATTTTTTCTTGAAGTCAATCATCTATTGAACTTTTAATAATTTTCAAATAATTAATTTCTCTATTGATCCTATATAAAGACATCAGAATTGACTTGATATTTCTTATATAATTTTCATTAAAAATAAAGAGAGACTATTGTTAATATTTTGTGAATGGAAGTGAACTTCGAACTGAAGTGAACTTTTATTTTAAACAAAAGAGACCAAAACTAAACTTGAACAATATAGATTATATAATTTCTTATAATATAAATTTTATGTCATGTCAATTTGGATTAAGAGTAGTTATAAATATGTGTATATATAATGTGTAAATATTGTAATAATTGTTTGTGAGGTGACTGGGAAGTGCCGGCGAAAACTTTTTCCCCCGAGATTAAAAGCTCTCTTACTCATCGTAAGAAAGTAATAACTAATTAATAAAAGTAATTAATATTATTATTATTATTTTTTTTTAATATTCAATATTACTAGTTTGAATATCATTGAATAATTGATCAGTTTATCTAGTCAATATAATAACTTGTTTCTGTGATTTTTTTAAACATGTCTTATTATTTCAAGAGTTAATTTAAAGATTTAGAATTTTATAGTTATTAAAGTATTTCACTATATAAATAAGGAAGGGAAGACAACAACAATAGTGCATTCAAGATGGCATAAGTCTGATTTATAAATGTTAAAATAGAATTTAACCAAAACATTTGGCAAATCAAATATTTCAATTTATAAAATTCCAGGATTACAGTACTAACTTAAATTTTTTATAAAGTGCACCTTTTATCCAATGTTGTAAAACTAATATAACAAACTTATATATTGTGGTGGTCAATAATATCTTTTTCCGTCTATATAGCAAACAAATAGATTAAAAATAAACATTAAAATCATATTGCACTACATTTTTCATTTATAGTTTGAACTCAGAGTTAATTAGTTATTGTCAAATGCTTTTCTGTCATTTCTATTTCTTTGTTTAAGCTATTGTTTATTTATAAATAAATTCTCATTAAATTGTAAATCATTTTGTTTAATATCAAGTTAGAAACTGATCAGATACCAATTTTAGGAATTGTAAGTAGCCGAGGCAATTTTGAATAACAATATTAAACAAAATGGATTACAATTGAATGAAAATTTATTTATAAATGAACAACTTAACTTAAACCAACAAATAGAAATGACAAATAGGCATTTGACTATTTAACTAATTAACTCTGAGGTCAAATTATTAAAAAAATAATGTAGAGCATTATGACTGCAATATGTAATATTTAATTCTATGATTGGATACAAGATTTATTTTGAGTCTATTTGTCTGCTATGTAGTTTGGAAAAGGTAATTTTCTTATTGATCACCACAAAGTGTGTTATATTATAGTTTTATAACAACTGGCAGTGAATACCTTTCCCACTAATTGTAGTGTAGTAATTCAGTCATTTGATTGTTCAAAATATGTGTATTTAATACTTATTATATAAGTTATTGGTGATTATGAAAAATGTGTTTCAATAATTTTTTAATAACAACCTAACCTAACCATACAATTGAACACGTTTAAACTATTAAGTAGGTCTATCTTTTTATAATTTCAGGGGCCATGGAAAAATTGTAATATACTAAGGATCCAATGAAACTAAAACAAAATACTAAACACTATCTTATTTAGTCAAAATTTATATCATGGTAAGGGAGAGTATTCTTTTAATTGAGAGTTTGTCATTAACTATTTCACAAGTAAGATTTAAGTTTTGTCAGCAAAGAAAATGACCTTTCGTTTTGATTATATAACTACTACCTGAACTGCATACAATTTATATAATTAATCTATGATGTAATTACCTTTAATGAACTCTTTTTATTAGTTCCAATGCAGTATTTTTAAATTTGCAAAATCAGTAAAATTTTGTTTTGTTTGGATGTAAGTATATTGCACATAAAACTATATTATTCATGGAAATATAATTTTTGTAAACCAACTTTTTTACAACAATAAACACTTTTTATTACAAATATTAATTTTTATTTACTTATGTTTTCTGATTCTTACAAAATTTACTTATTTGGAATATTATAAACCTTTAGTTTTAATAAGGCATACCTGTTCATTCAGTAAATCATTCTGTTTTTCAACTATCCCTTTTGCAGAATAATTTTTCAAAAAGTTTGCCAATGATTTTTCATCCTGGGTATTACCAATATAGCCAAGCTTCTCAGCCAATCTGACTGCTAAATTTCTTGGGTCTTTGTTAAATGACCATGAATTGAGAGTAGAACCACTTTGAATTATCGCTTGTTTAAATAATCCTGTAACCAAATAGAATACATTATCTAAGACGAAATTTATATAACTCCTGTGTATATTGTTGACATTTCATTTTTTGACAACTTAAATTTTATCAGTTACAATATTGGAACAATTTAAAATGTTATTTGGGATTATTAAAATTGCTTGAGGTTTCAAAGTTAAAGGTGATTTTAATTTGGAAACTACCAAATTTTAAATCGAGTCAAACCAAGTTAGCAGGTGTTGATCTGTGGAGCCTCTGCTTCTCACATGGACCTCTGGCGTGTTTCCATGTCAGTTCAAACAGCAATCTTTACCTATTGGCACCTAATGGTAAAAATTAAAATATTGTTAACAATATGAACCTCAGATAAAAAGTTGGTTCTATTATATTCTCATTTTTTTTCTCTTCCTTAACTATTGTAATTTGTAAAGAGTAAAATAAAAATTTTAAATAGAATTTTTTTTTTAAATGTCATTAGATTTAATTCACAAAAATATCCTATACTGTACCAATCTAGCTACAGAAATTAAAATCGAACATCGATTCTATATTATGTATCCTGAACTCCTCACGCTAAACAATGACCATTGTGAATTAATTCCAGGAAGGCAGAGCCAAAGGCAAATTATAGATATACACACAAAAAGCTCTATTTCAAGATAGTAAAAAAAAATAAATAAAAATAACACAATAACACAGGCTTACCAAAGCTGATTATAATTTTAGAGTTTGTTTTAAAAGAACTCGGTACACCTAAAAAATATATGTGCAAAAGTTGAAAAGTTACACTTGGCCTTGGCAACTTCATTACATTTTCAGTGGTCTATATAGGCTACCATCTTCTCCTAGTTTTAACACTCACCACACAAGCTGTATTAACAACTTACTAAAAAGTTTTATACTGATTTTAATGTCTATATTTTATGATAACTAGACCAATGAAGATTGGGAGCAGTTTAACACTCCAGAAAACAAACACCATCTCAACTCAAACCTCCTAATCTTGGGTTAAAAGATTCTAAACTTCAGAAAGTTTTTATTGATTTTTAACTTCTTTACTTATACTGAAATTAAAGTTTTTATTTATTGTAATTATATTTCCCAAATACAGTCAAACAAGAAGTAAGTAGCTACATCTATTCTCACTTCCACATATTCATTAAACTTCAATAGTATCAGATATGATCAATAATTTCATCAGCTTTTTTTATCTAAATCTGTAATTAAAAAGGCATACACACATGGATACTTCTACTAAATTCATTTCAGAAAAACATACACTGTATTAGCATGCTTATTAATCAAAGTTTTCCCTAGTGACATTATGTAACTAATGAAATGAACAGGACCACTATTGTGTTCTTGTATATGTTTTAAAAGACCAGATGTGTTACAAGTTACTTTTTCAATCATTTATTATAAAAAATGACATGGTTATATTTATTTGATATCACTTAACTTACCTTTTGTTAGTTCTGTTAACAACAAGTATTCAACAGATGCACCTCCTGCACTTAAACCCATAATAGTCACATTCTGTGGATCTCCTCCAAACTGCTTAATGTTTTTATGAGTCCAAAGTAGAGCTTGCACCTGATCTTTTAGACCAGCATTCCCTGATATCTCGTCATTTTGTAGGGATAAGAAACCTAACAATCAATGAAATCAATCAGACTATACCAAAGTTAATACTTTAACAAAAATTATAAAAAGTATCTAGTCATAATATTTAACTTATCATTTCAATATCCGTGTCAAACTTTTGATACAACATTTGTGTCTTAGAATTCTGTTTTTGTGAACTACGGTATTTAACTCTTTGGTTTTATATTCACCCCTATGACCATAAAAGAATGTTTGTTTGTAACAGATAACTCAAATCTATTTCCAGAAATTATAGAAACCTTAAATTTGATAATCTGTTAGTACCCTAAATAGAAATTTTAAAATGGGTCCTAAACAAATTTAAACTTTAAAATATACATACAAAAGTCGTTAGTTTAAAAATATAGATAAGCTTTTTCTTAATCGTATGGAACATTATGGCTTTCTTAAATTTTGGCAAGGCATGTAATTTATTTATCTTTTTTTCTACATAGTTGCCTTTGACATCAACACAGTTTTCATAGCATTTCACCAGCTTTATAATATATATAATACTTATGGTTATAAAATAATATCATTATTTAAAAATATTTTAGGTTTTCAAATTTCTAAATTTATTCAAATTACAACAACACCAGTAATGGAAATCAATACACACAATATAACGCACATCATACAATACATCATGTTTCTTTGAATTAGTCTTCTTTATTCATTAACTTGAAAATTCAAAATTGGATGATACAATTCAAAATTTAACTCTCGGAAAGGAGCACCTCTTGGCTTATGTATTGCTCTCTAAATACGTAATCTTGAATTTACATTGCAAAACTATTTGAAAATTCAAACTAAAACATAAATGTTTTAGGTAATTTGGTAATCGTTTAGGTTTAACCCTAGAATGGAAAGTTATTGTAAAATATAATACCTTCAGAATGGTTTTGTTTGTAGTAACTAGATTTTTGACTTGACTGTACTCTCCATCCGAGTACTATTAGGGTGAATGATTCAAGATTTACCAACAAAATCATTTTAATTCACTCACTTTGAGATTTGCCATGCATATTAATGTCACACGGGCATTGTCAATCAAAAACAAAATTCTGCGGGAAAGCATCCCACATTATTTGTTAGGTATAGCTCTTCTAAGATTTCATAACATTTCATAATAAGAATCGGCTGTCGCAGAAGTTCCACAATCACAAAATTTGACAAGCAAGGGTCCAAGAGATCCTCCCCCCCCCAAAAAAGTAGCCATGAGCTTCTTAAATGGATGTTCTTGTTTAAACTTCTTCGTTCTTGGAGATTGAGAATGTCGCCATTGTATCGACTGCCGCTACATCTTGATATCTGACTATGAAATCCAGATTTAAACTCCTGTAACAACGTGATGATACAATTCATCACCTTTATTTTGGTAATGCATGCTGAAAAATTCATGCATGATCTGCAGCAATATGTTTCTGCTTTTGTGTGTTGGTTAACATCTTCAGCACCCATCATGCACACAATTTACTATAGACCAATTAATTAAAACTTCATAAATCTCAAATCATGAAACATTTAGTAAACATCACATACAATCGTGACATGGTTAAGAGACAGTTTTCACAAATTTTGTAATCAATTTCTTCAGATAAATCATTCAAGATCAATATCACCTAACACTGTGTTAGTATTAAATGTTTGTCCACCCTTCTTGAAATAAATGCCATGACTGTCTTACTTTTGCATCACTAAATAATTAATGTGTAAATGTCCCAAATGTAAATTGTAAAATGTCACGTAAATGCTAGTGAATATTGGCCACTGAAATGTTTTTGCCATCAAAAATCAGATTACTGCTTGTACTTAAATTTGTAAGGATCAATAATTGTAGCATTCATTATAAATGGCTATGACTATCAGCAGTTGTACTACATTGTCTTATTTTCTATAGAGGAGTGGTCCAATTCAGATTGCCAGGGCATGTATTGTATTTATCTCACTGCAGTTTAAACTAGGCCTAATGAACCATCAAAGGTTATGCAATACGAATCCAGTTGATGGCAACACATTTTTCTGCTGGTTACCTACCCAATAATAGTTACATAGTAAAGACGTTAAGCAAAACAACAACAAAGAAACATTTTCTCTCATGTGAGAGGTTGTTTACTTTTGATTAATCTCGACAACATAAAAATTCATCAGTCTCAGAAGTTGTTGTAATTAATAAATACTTCATAAATTATATACAAAAATTATACAACCATATAGGGACTTTAGTAAATCAAAATAGGAGTTACAACTTTTTTATTCAAAATAAGAACTAATTGATTGCACTGTTTATTTACCTAGAGCACCAATCCTGTAGTTCGGAGATACAAATACTATTTCATGTTCTATGAAATAATCTGGAGAGAACATTTCAGTACCTCCACTACCTCTAGCAAATCCACCTCCATGTATTGAAAATATAACTGGTTTTAGGTTTTTACTTTTAGCTGGAAGCTGAAAATGAAAGATGTTTTTTCATTATCTCTAATGAACAGAATTACAAAATGTTTAGCTTTTTACAAATTGTGATATAATATTGATAGAAGTCTAGTTAGCATTCAGATAATCTTCAACAAAAAGTAAAAATGTGTAAACTAAAAACTTGATTAAACAAACCTCAGGTGTATATACATTGAGATAGAGACAGTCTTCTTCACCCATGGTATGATTAGTCACTAACATGCTTTGCATACAAGCAGGCCCATCTTGCAGAGCATCTCTGACTCCATCCCAAGGATCAACAGGTTGAGGAGCCTAGATTCAGCAACATTAATGAATTAACCATGAATGTGCAATTAAATCACTTAGAATGCAGTAATAAAATACCATAAAAAATTATTCTATATTTTGATTTATTATGAAATTGATTTCATTATGATAGACAAAAGTTAAAGCAGAATTTTTCTTTAAAAATAAAAACTAAATCTGCTAAAATGTTTCTAATTTTGTTTTTGTTTTAAACATTCTAATAAATGGCTATGTTCAGTTTTAACTTAAATTTAATAATTAGAAGACTCATTAATCTAAAATTTTTTTATGAAACTAAATCCTAGTTTAAAAGAGCCGAATGATGTTAGGCTTAATAAGCACAATATTCTGATGCTGCTATAGTTTGAGTGCTTATAACTTAAAATCTATATCCAAAAAATATCTGTATATATTAACAATATAAACATTAAGAGTGTTAGGTCTATCGCTAAAGAAATAAAATTTCAACTACCGACTCAATAAATGCACAAACTTTCTCACTCACCCAGCCCCCAAACCAAGTAAAAACTAATCATCACCAAAAATGTCAGTTCGATAGTTGCTAATCAAAAAGTGAAAATGAACCATGGATGCCGTCTTCAAGAAGATATTTATATATTTCAGTAAAGGCCTAAACTTAGGTTACTTGTGCCTTAAGCACAGTAAATATTTAGTTCAGCATAAATATCATGTGTAATGAGAATAATTATCAAAATAACAGCAGTCAATATATATATATATATATATAATATATATTCCTTTATATAAAATATATGGATATAGGTATTTAATTTTCATATTTCATTAAAATTTAAACTAAATCAGCAAATTTGATTTTGAGAAATTACATATTTTATAGCTGCCTCATACCGATTCGATTTTTTTGCCCGTAATTAATTCACAAACTGGCGCTTTTGGAGAACTAAATTTTGTTTGGATCCTTTGAGGCTGCAAATGAACAAAAATTTTAACAAAATTGTTTTAGCTGATTTTGAGAAATTTATAATTTTTTATGTTTTTGTTTGTATTTTCAAACAAAGTTCAGTATAAGATTAAGCCCAACATTTTAATTTGTGTTTGAGTAGCAGACATTGTTAACATTTATAATAAAAGTAACAATGGTAATGATTATGTAAAAACAATAATATAATTTCAAATCAGTGTAGTTACTTTTATTTCCCTTGTCTAAAGTTAGATATTTATTAAAGTTAATAAAAAACAGGCTATTACACTGTATGTTACAAGTATACACAAGTTGTTTTCTATACTTTATCTCATGAATCATTTATATGGAAATAAATATTTAAGAGTAATAGCGAGAATAACTAAGTGTTCTAATTACTTAAATGTTTTAAAAACAAAAACAAATAATAATAATAAGTAGTTTAGGCAATAATAATAATACCTGAAACCTCAGATCTGCTACCGGAGGTTTAGCAAAAGGAATACCCTGGAAAGCATAGTATTTAATTGGTGAAATCCCATCAGATTTTTTTTGCTGCCCTCTCAACATTCCCTCTTCAACTTCGACTTGCACATAGTTTTCAGACATATCTATAAACAATAAGTTCACATATTGCAATTCTGACTAACCATCAGTCAGAACATTATTTTTAAGAATACCTAATGAAATCCAGTTGTAGTATTTTGCTGCCTGACAGTATAATACAGTTTTCTACTAAATCTTACAAAGCTATCTCATTAATCATATAATATGAATAATGTAGTTAATGTGTTTTTGTTATTTTGTTAAGGCTGAAAAAACCAATGGAATCATCAATGGCTTAACAAAATGGAGTATAAACTATGCATTAATACAAAACTAACAAGTCTAGATAAAAACTACATAATAATAACATACAATTTTTATAGTTAGCAGCCTTAAACTTAGATAAAATTCAATAAACAGTAGCATAACAAATTATAGGACAATAAAGGAGCCCAGTAACAACTAATTATGATTATGATTATGATGCAAGTAGTACAATACATAATAAAAAATTCCCACATTCCCCAACATCACCTGAATCGAATTAGGTTTGACAACAGTTCTATGCATACCGCTCAGAAAAGCAAAGTCGATTAGGATATGGTTTACTGACAGACCTGTTTGACAAAATTGTTGTTGCATAGGATTCCCGAAAATGCTGAAACCCTTGAGTGATCATGGAACGACTAATGTGAAGACGGGTAATAAATAGATTTACTCTACAGTTGAACAGTATCTTTTATTTCTTATAATTTATTATTTACTACAGCTGTTCATTCTTCCTCCTACTGGTAATGAAATATGATTTGAACAGCTGATTTAAGTCAGATAACACTATGACTGTATGACTGGCAACTGGCTTGTAGCAGCCTTTATTGCTTAGTCTGCTTTTGTGATTACCTGTATTCCGTATTCCATAATGGTCAGGTTTGTAGCTGAAGCCTGTGTAAGGAACACAGAATGTCCTCAACTAAGAGATTCTTAGAGTACATATCCTGGATGGCCTGAAGAGCACTTTTGAAATCGGAGTGCTATGAGCACATGAGTGTTATGAACCACATTTAACGGTAGTAAGGGCTTGAAAACTAGCAAAGAGTTCGGCAGTAAAAACATTCTAAGCAGGATGTAACACATACAGATTGTCCCAATGAATATTATGCACAATCGACTTGATTTTCCAGTTTTGAACTACCCGTGAAAATAATCTCACTGGATGTGTAGTTATTAGTTGAGTGAGTATCTATACTTCTGACAATATAATATATCAGGCATGTTGTATTTTAAGAATTTGGAAAGGGAGAATTCACTATTTGGCTTTTGAAGAAACCATAGAGGAATAAAA
This sequence comes from Aphrophora alni, assembly GCA_963513935.1. Classification (NCBI taxonomy): domain Eukaryota; kingdom Metazoa; phylum Arthropoda; class Insecta; order Hemiptera; family Aphrophoridae; genus Aphrophora; species Aphrophora alni. The sequence continues at coordinate 51,931,661 of OY740774.1, forward strand.
TATGCACAATACTCATAATTTGGAGGAAGTAAAACCCCCAAATTGTTAAATGACAATTGGGGGAGTACAGTTCTGATGATATTTAAAATTATACTGTTAGCTGCACGATATGGTTTAGAACGGAGACTCCTAAAGTATGATACTTGTAGGAACTGTATCTATGTAGAAAGAGATGATTCACCAGTCTCAGCAATTAAGTTTGAAACTAGACTCGAACAAAAAACTCCAGGCACAAGTACAAGTAGAAGACCAGAGTTATGTATCAAATAAGCTTCTTAAAGTGCTGATTGCCTTGCATATGAATAAATTATAGAAACATAATCAGTCGATGAACATACAAGAGCACGGTAAAAACATATCATACAAGTCCTATTGGCTCCTTATAGAGAACATGTAACATGTCAAGAATTTTATGACATGGTGTATTCAAATCAGATAAATAAATAAGGGATCCAACTAAGTCTTTGATCGAATACTATGCCAAAGAATCTAACAGTAGTAGAAGGTTGTACTTGTATTTCTGAAGCAAAGAACTTAAAACCTGTCAATATTGGCTACAATTGTAGTCTATTTCAACAATTTAAAGGACTTTTTTAGCTGTTACCATAACTCGAGTAGCCACATATTTAGCAAAATTGTCAACAAATAGAGAACAGCTGACAGGGGATTGGACATTAGCAGCCATGTTGATGATTGCTACTGCAAACAAGGTCACACTAAGCACACTCTAAAGGAAAATAATCTGATAGATTAGTTCCAATACACACTCTGAAGTATCTGTTCATAAGAAAGTTTTGCATAAGTATAAGAATATTGTTATTTATTCCCAAAATTTTAAATTATTCAGAATTCCTCTTCACCAAGCTAGATCATGGGTCTTTTCATGATTAAAAAAACATTGGAATCAGTGTCTGAAAAAGTGATGAAAAAACACTTTTGAATGGCAGACTCTAAAGAAACCATTTGAAGCGTAGATGATGGATCCTGTCGAAAACCACATTGTTCATTAAAAAGTAGCCATTTAATTTTGTAATAGCAATAACAAAATGCTGATTGACCATTTTCTCTTCCACTTTGCACTATATAGTAAGAGAAATCAGATTGTAACTTCCTGGTTATTTTTTATACCTTGTTTTAGAAGAGGAATTACTGTAGCCTCCAACCAAGTATCAGGAAAACAATATTCTTTGAATATACAATTGTATGTATACACATTTAAGGAGGGCCAGTCTATCCGAAGCTTGGACGTGTTTAATAATAGAGTCTAGAATTTGTTTTATTCTTTAACTAAAGATACAATGCTAATAGTAAAACTATGTGGTTCTGGTTTATGAAAAGATTTAAACTCACATTTTTTGTTATAAGTTGGGTTTATTTGTAGAAATCTTTATTTAAAAGCTTATAAATGTATTTCAAAATCAAATATGACCACTCTTTGTTCTAACTATCCCAATCTAAAATAAAAGTGTACTCTTATTTAAAATCTATTAAAAACATACAGTATGTAAAATTATTTGGAAGCAAGTTTCTAAATTCTAAACATAAAACTACTTAACTGGTGGCTTGTTAAAAAATTTGACAATAATTTCTTATAAATCAACTTTTCTGCTTTCCGAAAGGAGAACTCTTTAACTAAGTCAACAAGGTCTAAGTATTGAAAGAGCTCAGCTTTTGCAACAAAACTAGCTAAACTAGACAACCTTGTATCTGAACTGTAAGTTCTTAAGTATTTTTTAATTTATTTTTTTATTCTTTTTTAAATGCTGAAGGATCTATCCCCAGAAGCGTTTAAAGTCATTATAAGCAGTAGAATTCCCAAAGCTCTGTGTCTAAGTGTGAAAATAATGTTATCAAATGTTCATCACAGATAGATTTTAAGAACTCTAAAGGTATATTCCTAATTTTCTTTTCTTTTCAAGGTGTTTTCCCCCTTTTCGAAGAAATCAATGTCTTTAATAAACTTCTTTAAATCCACATATTCATCTCCGAAATCAACACTGATGTCTGATTGATATTTTTTTGCCAAATCAGATGCTTTGTTTCTGATTTTGTCATTTAAAATTAAGGATGAGTACTCTATAAACCTAAATATTTCATTTGGGTTAAATTATACTTCTGATCTTGTATCTAACTCTGTAGAAAGCTTGTTAATTACAATATAAAATGTATTAATCTTCATGTCTTCTTTTTGCTCCACTCAGTAATGCATTCTTCTCTATTTTCACCAAGAATTTCTTTTCTTTTTGGCTACCTCTTTGTTTCATTCTTGATAACATATAATTCTGTTTTCTATAGCTCATTTCCTTTTATTTCGTAGATGACATAGTTAGTTATTCTCAGTCCTAGTACATATTCCTTGGGTTTTGCAATCATTGCAAGTAACACTTAAGTGAGTAGTTATTATTTGCAATGATTCACTGCTTTGTTAAAATGTTGCAAAATATCATACAACAGATGAAGCAAGAGAGCTGTTTTTAATTCTTGACCGATTCTATTTAATGAATATATTATAGGTTATTTACCTTAATTTTTCTGTCAGGCAATCCAAATTCTATCTTTGTGGAAAACCAGTTTCGACAGTAAAACCGCCATAGTCAGATCCAACACATCATGAAGTTGTTCAGCCATTACAACTAGTAATTATTCATACATATTGGTTTTCGCCATTCCGACTACTGATTAATAGTTAGAGTATATTAATGGGACTTACCGTCACAATAGTCTATATTCGTAGTTATATCACTACGGCCGTTTCGGCTATTCAGCCATTTTCAAGTGTTTTATGCTGGGTTTTCCTGTTGTCTTAGTTTAAAAACTCACAAATCACGAACACATGACACATAACAGACACACAAGTTCTTTAAACATTTAATACAACGATGCAGTAGGCCCACTGTCACAACACATACTGTCAATGCTGATTTCCTGCGCATTGGTAAAAGGTATGGGAGGGGGGGGTTTAGTTCCCATCTAATTGCTTTATTATTGTGTCGTAAATTAGATGTGAGTCAAATTTTAATTTTTCATTTAATAGTGAACTACTGTTGTCTTTTGTTCGTTTATATATTTCATATTCCTCCAATGCGTTCATTAGTTTCACTTTCTCACAATGGTGAAGTATTATCATTGTTTTTTCGATGACTGAGTATTTATGATCTGTTTGGATTATATGTTCGGTAAACTTAGACTAGACTTTTACTGGATTAGTCAATTGTGAAGCTGTTGGTTTGTGCTCTTTAAATCGTTGTTTAAAAGACCTGCCAGTTTGCCCTATATAATTATGTCTTTACACAATCAGAGCATGATAATTCGTAGATTCCCGTGCTCTCAAATTTGTTATCATGGGTTTTCTTTGTTTAAGGCTTTTCACAGATTATTTTTTGTTTTAAATGTAGTTATGTAGCCCTGTTTCTTAAATATGTTCCTTGTTATATGTTCTAAATTCTTGTTATAATCTATCACGTGATCTTTTTTTTTCTTTTTAATTTTTGTTTAGGTGTTTGTTTTCTTGCTTTTTATATAATCTGTCGACCATATATGGGTTGTATCTATTTCTGATAGCTATGTGTTTTATGGTATTTAATTCTTCTTGGAAGTCTTCATGGTTCATAGGTGTGGTTCTTAATCTATGTATTAGGCTATTATATGCGTGATTTGATGTAGCATGGATAGTGTGGTCTATTAGTGTTGGTTTCCTGTATATTTTGAACTGGTGTTTATCATTTAATTTTGTTATGGTGAGGTCGAGATAATTGATGGTATTGTTAGTTTCTATTTCAGTTGTGAATTTTAAGTTTGGGTGTATATTATTTAGGTATGCTTCTAACGTGTGGATCTGTCTCTTTGTGCCATGGTATAATATTAATATGTCATCTACATACCTATGATAGTATTGGATTTTATCTAGATGTTTGTTTTCTTTATTCATTAGAATAAAAGAATATAGATTTATTTAGTAAACTAACATAGTTATGAAGAAACTACACATAAAAACCATATAAAATACAATTATAAATGATTTTGTTTATAAGACTAAAATTTTTGCTTAAAAGAATTATGAATATTAAAAAATTCAATTAAAATACAATTATGATTTTTTTTTAAGACTATAGTTTTTCCTTAAAAGAGTTATGAATATTGAAAAATTAAATTAATTTAAAAGAATATTACAAAACAGATAGGCTAGTTATTAATTAAATATACAAATAATTACAAGTAAATGTCAATAAAAATATTGTAGAATCAACTTTTACTAATTAGGCCTACATTTTATTATTTTTCATTTTTCAATTTTTCCACAACAATTGCACCTAGAGAGGTACATTGTACAAGTCTCATGCAACCATCCTAAGCAATCTATGCAATTTATCCTATCAACACTTAATGTTGTTGACTAGTAATGCTCAAGACATTCCAAGCAATTATCTCTTTTGTTGGGTGGACTTTCAGGCTCGTCAATATCACTATCACTTAGCATTTCTTTCTAAGGGATATTTTTTCGAAAATCTGTTCCTCCTTTATCTTTTCTTTCTTTCTATCTTTCGTTTTTTAATCTTTTTTATTTTCTTTGTTAATTTTTTCTTCGTCTTTCTTCTTCCTCCAACAAAAGACATCTAAAACTCTTGCTTATTTCTTTTTCTTCGCTTTCTCTCTTTTCACCATTGAAGGAACAGGGCTAATTTATGCAAATACTTAGAGGGAGTATACTCATAGACAATTATACTCATAAAGACAATTACGAGTTGCTTCATTAAAAACATTAAGTTGAATGCGCTGAAAGAAGTATCTGAAGCGGCAGGACTCAATATAAATCATCGGAAAACTAAAGTTATGAAGATGAATGCAGAAAACAGACAAGCTCTAAACCGCAATGGAGAAGAAATAGAGGAGGTCAACACTTTTTCTTACTTGGGAAGTATTGTTTCAACAAGTGGAGGAGCTGATGATGATGTGAAGACTCGCATTAAAAAAGCAAACGCCGCCTTTGTACAACTGTACCCGATTTGGCAAAATCGAAACATCTCAAAGAAAACGAAGCTTCGCATCTTCAACACAAATGTTAAGTCTGTTTTGCTGTAGGCAAGTGAGACGGGGAAAGTTTTCATCAATAGGTGTCTTCGCCGTATCATGAACATTCATTGGCCTGAGATCATTACAAACGAGGATTTATGGAGAGAAACAGGTCAAAATGCAGATTCGAGAGAGGAAGTGGAGGTGGTTAGGACATACACTGAGGAAGCCAGACGGAACTATTGAGAAAGAGGACCTAGATTGGAACCCACAAGGTGTCAGAAGAAGAGGTCGACCCCGAGAAACCTGGAAGAGGACCGTTATTAAAGAAGGAAAAGAGGTTAATAAGACTTGGAGAGAAGTGAAGGCACTTGCCGGAGACAGGGACAGATGGAGAGCTCTTCTGGACGCCCTATGCTCCAATAGGAGATAAAAGGAAATAAGTCAAGTCATTAAAAAACATAGTTAGTAGTTCGAAGTGTATTAAAACAGTTATAAAAGAGTTACAAACGATAGTTTATTTGTACAAACGAACAATATGTACCCATGTGCCTTTTGCACTAGCTAGCAATTTCAGTCTAAAGGTTTGAGTTTTAAAAGGAGTGTTTTCAAGACTAGAGATCAAAATAAGAATGATCAAAGTATTTACACGTCTTAATCGAAAGTGTGAACTTTTAATCTGTAATGTGAACTTGTATAAATATGGTGAAAACAATAACTTGCAAGTGTTCGAGAAAAAAATAAGACAATCGAATCATGAATTATAGACAAAACCGTAAGGTGTTAAAATAGAACAGTTTATATTATAACACTAATAGTTATTTTATTATTTGAAAAATAAAAAATGCACTTTGTAAAGCGGGAAGGCGAATTGAGAGCGTCAGCATCTAATCAAAGAACCAGAGGTGATTTCCACGCGGTTGCAGGACATTTCCGGAAAGTGAAGCGAGGCGTCTCCTAGGAATTATGTTTTTAACTAAAAAGAACTGGCTGGTATACACGTTAAAACTTTTATTCTGAAATTATGTTTGTGTATAACATGATAAAAATGTTTTAATGTTTAAGTATTAGTTTTGATTTGGTAATTTGAGTTACAGTATTTGAATCCATGTCTTATATTATAAAGTATAAAAATATTAAGATAAAGTCTTTTTCTAATAAATAGTTTAATGAAGCTTGATCTATTTTCAAGGAATAAAATTCTTAGATACATAAATTCATTTAAATAAACAAAAAATATATTCATTTTCAGAATTACAAATAAATAACTAAATTCTATTTGATTTTTTTTTATACTAATATCATTTGAATGATAAATGTTTATTAGGATGTATTAAGATAAGATGTTGCATATGATTGCTCCAATTTTGTATATGTTTACTATGTGAAAGTGTTTAATAAATATTATGTGCTATTTCAGAACAAAAAAGGATTTCTATTCTTTCATGCCAATATCCTGCTAAGTACACTGATAAAGAATTTGCGGTCCTAGAGATTTGTAACTTAAATTTTTGAACCTAAATTTTATTTTCTATATTTTTAATTTTTTTTTTTTTGTAATTAACTAATTACAATGGCGCCTAACTTGTAACAGCACTCAGCTTCTTTCATTACTATTAAAATCAAACCCCTCATTTTAAAAATAAATACAAGGTCTATAGAAATAAACAGCTTCTTGCATAATGTCAGGTGGAGTACCTTTAAAATTATTATTACTATCACTATCCATAATGTTTTATTAACTATCAAAATATTTCGTTTAATTGAGAAGTTAAGTTATGACAGCTTGAAAATTAAACGAAGCTCACGTTTTAAGAATAGAAAGAATAGTGTTTTATTGCGTCTTGCTATGACAACAACTTATCGTCATTTGACTTAACACAAACAACTGAATTATCAGCTCTAGGGCTGAAAAGTAAATCAAATGCTTATGGATACTTCCCACCCAAAGGCGGTTGAAAAGTGACACATTTTAATTTTGTAGAAGGCGGGACAGGCTAGCTTCGTAAATATGCATATTTACTCATATGTACATCTAGCGTTGTAAATAAATTAACTCTTTTGGCCACCATTTTGTTTTGAATGGTCAAAATTTAATTTTCTCTATGCCATTTTTTTTCTTATAGAGACGTTTAAAATGAGGTAACACAAGCAGAAAACCCATTTGAAATTTTTTAACACCCCGCCTTTAATTTAAAAACCAATACCTTTGCTTTTTTAGATTACCTCTCTCACATCAAGAGATTACCGCTTATTGATTTGAAATATTTTAAATAGTTTTTTTTTAAATAATAGAGATGGTTTTTTTTCTGCCATCTGGTATGTTTATTTAATTATTTCCACTTTATACAATGTTCAGACTCCCAATATGTATGTAAAAATATTGACTCAAACATTTTACTTAAGAAATTAAGTTCATGTTGTGATACATATGTACATTTTATGTGAAAAAATAAAACAATACATGTGCAGAGTTTTATAAATTGAACACCTTATGGAAATCATAAAGATAATGGATTTTAATTATAAGACCTTGATCAGTACTACATAAGTAATATTATACTTTTACTGAAACAAAAAGAAGTTATTAAAAATATTAATTAAAATTACATTGAAAATTTGTTTGATATTAAATTTGTTATAAAAAATACTTGGTTGAAATTAAAATTTTTCAGTATGAAAATAGTTTGAATGTAGGTACTTCAATAACTCAAATTACAAAGTTAGTAGTTCAGATTTGTCTTATTATATGGAAGAGTGATGTCAGTTTTTTGGATATTTCTCTTATGTTTTTTTCTCGAACATGTACTTGAGTTCGGTTTCTCTGCCAAAACGGAACTCTAAGGTTTCCTCAAAGCTAATCTGATAAAGTCGCTGCTATGATTTCTGGTCCTTCCTAAGGCCTTGATTTCCTGTAGTAATCTTCTACGATTATGTCCCAGATTTACTTGCAAATGTATGAAATATTGTGTTATTTATGCTATGTTACTGTTTATAAAATTTATCTTTTTCATTTTTGATAAAAGTAGGCTCAAATGGAAATGCGGAATTGGATGTAGGATAGAAGTCAGTTCTCCTTCTGGAGAATGGTTATGACTTGAATTAGACTTCAACTTTTAGTTTTATGTAATAACTTAGTATGTATATTCTCTGACTCAAAGCTGTTGTTATTCCATTATTATTTTATTTTATATAATCATATTAATTGAAGACTATAATTATGCATTTTAAAAATATTCAATTAATAATTACTGTAGAGTAGGTATTTTCTATGTTGGGTGTTTTCTATGTATCGCCTCACCTTGACAAGTGTTTTCTGATTGTCTGGATTCCTAAGTCCAACTACATCTAAGTATAATTTCATTTAGTACAACTTCTGTGGCATTTCAGAACTAAGAACCGCCTCTCCTTGACAAGTGTTTCCTGATTGTCTGGATTCCTAAGTCCAACTACATCTAAGTATAATTTCATTTTGTACAACTTCTGTGGCATTTCAGAACTAAGAACCGCCTCTCCTTGACATGTGTTTCCTGATTGTCTGGATTCCTAAGTCCAACTACATCTAAGTATAATTTCATTTTGTACAACTTCTGTGGCATTTCAGAACTAAGAACCGCCTCTCCTTGACAAGTGTTTCCTGATTGTCTGGATTCCTAAGTCCAACTACATCTAAGTATAATTTCATTTTGTACAACTTCTGTGGCATTTCAGAACTAAGAACCGCCTCTCCTTGACAAGTGTTTCCTGATTGTCTGGATTCCTAAGTCCAACTACATCTAAGTATAATTTCATTTTGTACAACTTCTGTGGCATTTCAGAACTAAGAACCGCCTCTCCTTGACAAGTGTTTCCTGATTGTCTGGATTCCTAAGTCCAACTACATCTAAGTATAATTTCATTTTGTACAACTTCTGTGGCATTTCAGAACTAAGAACCGCCTCTCCTTGACAAGTGTTTCCTGATTGTCTGGATTCCTAAGTCCAACTACATCTAAGTATAATTTCATTTTGTACAACTTCTGTGGCGTTTCAGAACTAAGAACCGCCTCACCTTGACAAGTGTTTCCTGATTGTCTGGATTCCTAAGTCCAACTACATCTAAGTATAATTTCATTTTGTACAACTTCTGTAGTGTTTCAGAACTAAGAACCGCCTCTCCTTGACAAGTGTTTCCTGATTGTCTGGATTCCTAAGTCCAACTACATCTAAGTATAATTTAATTTTTTACAACTTCTGTGGCATTTCAGAACAGCTACTACCAATTTGACATTGGATTCCTTCATTTACTCTTACTCACAAACTTGAATGCATGATGTTCTATTTTGTTTCCTACACAATTTATGTCTAATGCATTCTTTTGTCTAAATGAGGTGTCATTAATGTGAAATTTTTGTCCTTATTATTCTCATGTTATTATGTGCAACATTTCATAAATAAAAATATATAAATAAAAAGAATCATTTCAAATATTAGTCATCCCACCTAGAAGTAGTTTTCAAATGAATGAGCTACCGCGACACCTAGCGGCCACCCTGAGCGACACTAAACTAACATGTCAATCAGAGCAAAAAATCCTGATTTCGATCAGAAATTTACAAATTAAAATTATTTCCCTACATTTTAGACCAGTATTAACCATATCAGAATAGTTCCAAATTAATCATTCTCTACAGGGAAATTATTAAAGAGACACGACTGAGCTATACAAATAGATATTTTAACTTTCAAATGCCCGTCATCCTCGATTCTATTCCGTCTACCCGTATAATGTACAATACTACAAGAAAATAAAGACTCGGCGAAATAAATAAATATTACCATTGTATCAAGCAGAATATTTTATATCTAGAAGGTTGTTAAGAAAATGGCAATTATGTACAAATAATTTTCTTTAAATTAAAAGTAAACTTGTAATCATATGCGTGACATATGGCTGATGCAAAACCGCCCATAAAGAAATTCGCCCGATGATTGAACATCAAATTTCATTAAGCGGGCAAACAACAAAATCCTATACCTCTATGATCTTTGAAATTATTTAGATATATGCAAATTAGTTGATAATATATTTAAGTTGGCCGAGAAGTTAGGTAAAGGCACCAGTAGTTGACAGTGTACTAGTAGTTGACCATTTCAACGTAAAACAGCTAATAACAAGTAGTCCAGTCATTGAAGCTTTATACCTCAGAAATATTTTACTAAGAACCGATTTACATAAAATTTTGGAATTAGGCTTATCTTACCCTTAACTTCAAAAGTGATATTGAACCAACCTTCGTTCTTACCCTGGGGGTGGTTGCTACCCCTTCTCGTTAGGGGAAATTTCTTGGTCAAAATAACCTCATGGATCGACAGAAGGCCCAATTCTAAGCAAAAAGTGTTATATAAAGTTTTTTTCAAAAACTCAATACTTTTCAAGTTATTGCGATTGAAAACTCGGAATTTTCCCACGTTTTTCAACGGTTTTTTGCAAATATCTCAAAAAATATGCGTTTTAACAGTAATTGTATAATAAACACAATTGTAGCAGGTAAGAAAATGAACAAATTGGTTTTTTAAAGAGTGTTCTAAGTGCAATATTAAGTGAGATATTGAAGATAAAAGCCGTTTTTCTTTTGTCTGAACTTTAATCGATGTATTCAATGCCATCTAGCGGACAACGGATACATTTTATCCATATGACAATGAGAAACTTTTTTATAGTGCTCAAAATAATTTTTAAAATGAGCACTGTTAAAAGTTAAAGTGAGTGAGTTGTAATGAAAAAAAGAGGGACATCTAATTTTTTTTTTTTTTAAATTGATGTGGTTCCTAAGTGCCATTTCCACCAAAATTAAAATTAATCGTATTCCGATAACATTTAACTTTAATATGAATAGTTTATTGGATTCCAGCCGTTTGGCTGCTTTGGAATGCATACTTTTTAAAAAATCACGATTTTAAGAAGGAAAAAAAAATTTCATTAAAAAAAAACCCCCCTTTTTCATAATATTTCAAAAATAATGAAATATACGTAAAAAAACTGCAATGATAAAAAATTTAGGTCTTTTTTTTTTCTGTCAGACCAAAATTGACGGAGATATGACTGTTTAAAGAGCGCGCGGTAACGCAATCACAGTCTCTCTCGAGCCCTTTGACCCATCACTGTTTCAAAATGAAGGGTTTTACACTACATGTTATAATGAAAAAAGTTGTAGCTCTTAATTACCTTTAAAATGTTTTTTTTCTTTAAAGTAGGATAGCTTCTTTAAAATTGAAGGAGTTATGGTCCAAAAACTAAACTTTTTTCTTTCTATTTAGCAAACAAAGAGAAAGAACTGAAGAATACGAAAAACATATTTTTTATAGTAGTATCTTTCTAATAACCAGCTGTTGACTCATAATACAGCTGTTGACAAATAACTCTATGGTTATTGCGTCATAGTAATGTCATCAGCTGATCGTTTTCGTGCATTGTTATTGTTTTGTAGTGAAGTGTTTTGTTTTGATGGTGAGTGAATTAATTGTTTGTTGATTGTTTTGGTGAGGTTAGAAAGATTATTTTTCATTCTAATTACAAACTTATTAGTTTTTCTTATAAAGTAATTTTATTTTTGTGTGTTTTGACATTATAAAAACTATAGTCGATTTATTAAATTTCTTATGGAAGAACTAGAAAAAAATCTATTAAATGCTGCCAAGGTAAAGGTGAAGCTGATGAACTAATTGTTGATACAGCAGTTAAACTACAGATCCACCTGCACCGCAAGATTTACTTAAAATGATTTTTTTTGCAACTGCAAAAAAGGTTGCGGAGCCACTTGCGGATGCCAAAGAGTCGGGCTGTTTTGCAATGTAACTTGTGGAACAAGCAGTGGAGATAACTGCCAGAATAGCCCTCCAATTAACACAGAAGAAGATGTTGATTATGACAGCAACTCCGATATTGAGCCATGAACGATTGGCGTAATAATAGTTTTTTTATGCATTGTAATGTTCTTGTTGCAGAATTTTTTATAACTAATTACTAATTTAATCTTACAACATTTCCAGATAACTTGTAAGTTTACATTTTATTCAATAAAAAGTTTCTGATTACTTACTCTATAATTAAATTATTTTTAATTGTATAAACATATATTTTCAATGTTTTAATTTAGGGGTAGTTTTAAGGGTTGATAGCCATTTTCGAGAACGTGGAACAACATTTAAATCATTTTGAGTTCATGAAAAGAAATTTTTTTATACAATTAATTATTAATAGAGGGATTGTGTTTAAGGGTTGAATAGGGGTTAAAAATATGATAATTAAGCTAAAGAACGTAAAACAATATAAATACTCTATATTTAAATCTTTTTAAGTTATACAAAAGTAGTTTCTTGTAATTTTTTCAATTTAGGGGTGGTTTGCAGGGGTTGTAAAGTTTTTTAGGGGTTGAAAATGGGTTAAACATAAGATAATTGTGTTAGAGAACACTTTACGATTTCACTCCTTATTATTAAATACGTTTTCTAGCTATAAAAAAGCTCAATGTCAATTTTTTCATTACAGGGTCATTTTCACCCCTTAAAAATAAAAAAAAAACAGAGGTCGGGTCAATATCACTTTTGAAGTTGAGGCTAAGATAAGCCTAATTCTAAAATTTCATTTAAATCGGTTCGTAGTAAAATATTTCGGAGGTAAGACCCTATTTTTCGCTTCAATGATGGACTAAAGGTCCCAACTGGCAATAGCATCTTGAAAAAGATATATTTTGACTGGTGCTGGTCTCTATTGGCCATGGTTAGACGTACTAAATGTGCAGTGCATTGTGGGTAAAAATGGCTCCCTTTTGTTGACAGAAGTGTTAGTGGTTTGGTGGTAGTATATGAATTTTTTAGTTTTTGCTTAAGAACAGCTGTGTGGTGTTATGAAAGGAAAACGCCTTCAACAAAGGAGATTGGGTAAGTAGTTAATTTTATTTATTCTTATAATGTTTGATCTACTATAATTCATGGATTTCTGATGTCATAACCTTGCTCTGGCCATATTGTGGGGTTGGTCAACTACTAAATCCACAATTCTCGATTGCTTTAGAGATTGACCGTGGTGGTCAATTTACTAAATCAATGGGACCCTTTCATAATTTACTTATTAATTCACATTATCCTAATTTCTAGGTGTAGGGAAGAGCTTGTCTGACTATTTTGTTCATAGAGCGTCTCGTTTCAGTAGTTGACCTCATGGTCAATTACTGACACAAGCTATGGTCAACTTTTGACACATACATTTTTTACATTTAATTATTAGATGGAGTGGGTTAACTAAAACGCTGTGAGTGCTAGAAATTGTTTAATTTATCCTGAAAAGTGCTAGTGATTTTGCCATTTTATCTCAAAAATGCTAAGGTAAAACCAGTAATTTTATAAAGTTAAAAAAAAAATCACAACATTAAAATTTTTTAAGATTGGTCTGAAACCTTTTTTGTTGTTTCAGGTCACACAGGTCTGCTGTGGAATAGTTTTGAAAAGGCCTGAAGTCAAGGTCTCATTCCTCAGCTATTCAGAAGAAACCATGAAAGCTGTGATGGAAGACGTTTGGCTTCACCAAACACTAATAAGGACAGCAGCAAAAAAGTTTGGAGTCTTAAGGACAACTTAAAAATATAAAGTCGAAGGGAAGAGTCCAGCTCAGAGGAAGATGGGGCCTGCTTCCCTTCTCAGGAAAGAAGAGGAGGCGGAAATATGCAAGTGGGTCGAAAAGATGGCAAAAGCTGGTTTCCCGGTAACAGTGGATGAGCTTACCAATAGTGTGGAAAAGGTGATAAAGAAAATGGGACGTCCACACCCATTTAAAGACAGAAGACCTGGTAGAACTTGGGTGAATGCCTTTCTAAGAAGAAACAGTAGTATATCTCTCAAAACTTGATATGTCTAGATCAGCAGTGGTTTACAGAGGTCCATGCGTACTTGGCAGAAAACAGTTACGACCACATATTAGATGATCCTTCTTGCTTATTTAACTGTGATGAAACGGCATTTTTCTTAAACCCGAAGAGGCAGAAAGTCCTTGCAAGAAAAGGGGACAAGACAGTCTACCAACAGGTCAATGCTGATGAAAAAGAATGTGTCACTGTTTTCATGACCGGCAGTGCTAGTGGTGTAGTAGCTCCAATCACTGTTTTGTTTAAATACAAACGTGTACCACAAGAAATCGCAGACAATTTCCCTCGGGGATGGGGACTGGGGAAAACAGACTCCGGATGGATGACTTGTGAAGCTTTTTATGAATTTATTGCGGATATATTTTATCCATGGCTAATGGAAATGCAAGTTAGCCAACCTGTTATTCTCTTCATTGACATGTCATGTTTCACATTTGAGCCTACAAACCAGCTAATTTTGTGACAGTAAAGGAATCATTTTAGTGGTGTTGTATCCAAACCCACATCCTACAGCCGATGGATGTTTCTGTGTTTAGAACTCTAAAAGAGGGATGGAAAACAAAAGTTCACAAGTGGAGAATTGAAAATATTAGAAAATAAGAGTCTCCTCTCCTAAAGAAAAGGGACTTCGCAAAGCTGCTGCGAGAAGTTATAGAAGAAAATGTCGCAGCATCTATTCTATCAAATGGATTTAGTAAATGTGAGCTTTACCTGTGGGATCCACAGGCAGTTAAGGTACCTGGGCAGCAATTAGAAGAACAGATCGACAGCCGGCTAGTGTAGCAGCAGATGACAGATTTTAGCTTTGGTCTTCGTTTTCTTAAAATATTGGCGAAGAAAAGTTGCAAGCTTTTTGTTCAGCATTAGAATTAGACACATGGTCAGGAGATCAACATGACACTTCCCTTTTTGCATTGTGGAAGAGCACAAAAACGAAGCTTGATCAACTCGATTCTGGTTCTGAGCCATGTGAGGGTGCACGAGCTTTGTATGACGTCCCTCCACCAGAGATTCAAGCTGAACCAACGCAGTCGCAACAAACCAGAACCACTAACACCACTAACTGCTAGATCCATCCATTGAAGGATCAGTACCTCAAACAGCAGTTCTCTCTGTTATACCACCCAGCGTAGTTCCAATTTCGTCTGTCGGGAATGAAGAGGAAAAGTCAGATGGTGTTCCTGGGAGTGCTGTAAATGTTGTAGCTGGACCTTCTCATGGGATACCATCCCCTTTTAAGAGACACTTTTATTACCCGCCATCTGCAACTCAGAATAATAAAACCAAAAAACTGTATCAAGAAAGAATGCCTACAATTGTGTCTGGTAAACTTAGTCAGGAATATTTTATTAAAAAAATGAAAAAGAAAGAAGAACAAGAACAGCTGAAGATAAAAAGAGCTACAAAGAGAAAACAAAAAAGGAAGAGAATGAAAAACGTAAAGAAGAGAATGATCGGCAGCAGAAATTGAAACAGGCAAAAAGAAGGCTTCAGTTGTCAGAAAGTTCTGACTCAGATGTTACAGTTTCCTTCGGGGAGAGCGTTCTAAATGAATTTTCGAAGGACGAGGGTTCTGATGATGGTCACAAATGGAAACCTGTGATGAAATATGTCATGGAATATGTTGCTTTATAGTACGAGGGTTCATTCTTCCCAGGAAAAATTGAAAAGTTAGATAAAGATCGGGCCACTGTCACATCAATGGAGAAATGTGGGCGGTTGTGAAAGTGGCCAGAAAGACCCGATGTGCTGGATTATCTTTGGGCATCCATACTAGGCCAGATTAACAATCGAAGAAAAACAAGCAAGACCCGAAATGTCTATTCCGTTCGGAAGTTAGATTTCCTTGGGACTGAGAACCAAATAAGTTAATCTTTTATTGTTTTATTTTGTGTATTTTTTTGCTGGATTATTGTAAAAAAATATACAATAAAATGTAAGTAATGGTTATTTATAATATTAAACTATTTTGGGTTTTATTGGTTGGTTTATTTTTACCTTTAATATAAATTTATCTATTTTGTTGTCCTTCTTCCATCTGGTCAACTACTGGTACAACACAACGTCAACTATTGTTTTTTTCATTTTTGTAAATAGTCAACTACTGGTTCATTAGCGAGTGGAATAATAATTGTTATTTTTTTAGTTTTACAGGTTTATTTTTTTTTGGAAAAATAGTACTTATTCTTTAACTTAGAAGTGGTACTTGGTTGTTTTAAACATTCATCTTGTGGTTTTAAGATAAGTTAAGGTGCACACACACTACAACTGTTTAGCAGCTCTCTTAAACGGTCAACTACAAACTACGAAACTGGTGCCTTTACCTTTATTGTATCCTTTAATGCTCTTAATATAATGTAGTTTTTTTCACGAAATCTGTTATTTGGAACTAAACACTAATTATACTTAATTAAAAAAGGAAAAACTATCTAACAAAAGTGAAATAAAAATCATGTCATTTCTCACCAAATACACAACAATAGGAGGCGGGATGTAGAAGGTGACAAGCATTTTAAAAGGAGAGTAACAGCAGTTTATAATAAAACTCTAGAGGAAAAAATGCATTCCATGATTATGGAAAGATGCATTCCTTTGTATCATTTTAAATCAGTTAAATCCTACAAACATAAGTGATAAATTATAACGCAAGACTTTTGAAATACTGTAATATAATTCCGATCGTAACAGAACAAGGAAGAAATTAGAAAGAAGAAAAAAAAATTGACGCTCAACTAATTTGGTGAGATCAATTAATAGTAGATAGCTATTACAAATCACATGTAAACCAAAACAACCTTATCAACATATTTGAACATTATCTTAAGATGCTATAATAATTAAACTGTACAATATTTGAAGTGTTTAGAGATATTTAATGAACTAATATGAAATCGTAACATTCATACAATTACCCCTCATTCCATCCTCATCCTTGAATTATAAATTTTTGTTTCATTTTATGTTGATTATTTGGAGACTTTGTTCAAACGTTAATATATCAATACTGTGTTTCTTGTTTTACCTTAATCATTGGGGAAAACCGGCACACACCCGTGATAGGACTTGTATTTTGTTGTTTATTTTTATATAACTCAGATGGATAGACATAACCAGTGCGATATTAAATGAACAATCAGAACTGTGTATCTCAACAACTGCCATAGATATTTTTATAAAACTTTTAATTATATTTTCTTTTATTAATGAAATCTATTATGCTTTTGGTGATAATAAATAACATTATAATTTTTTTTATTGTATAATATAATTTGTATGTGATAAAACTCAAGCATTTGAACTTTCATTTAAATATTAATTTGACATTTATGGAAATGGAAAGCTTTATTTAAATTTGTGTTTGTTATTGAGTTATATACTGTGTTCATTCCTATTTAATTTCTAAATAAACCAAGAAATCTATTTTTATCGTATGTTTTATTAATATCAGATAACTAATTTAGTATTTCCTTAAAACTCAAGTAAAGTCAGATCAATATTGCTTTTATGTTAAATATCATCATTATTATCATTTGTCTCTTAATTATTATTAGTTGAGTTATTGTATACGTTTATTTATTATTTTTTCAAATTTTGTTCGTGGAAACTCATTGTTTTAGATCTCTTATTAGCTTTTTTCCTTTAATAATTATCATTATTTCTTATGTTTTACAAAAAATTATTATTATAAATATTGAATTTTTCATACCATCTTAATACGCAAATCAAATTTTTCAGTTGTTTATATTTTTACCCTTATATCTCAAACTGTTTTATCAGATTTTGATTAAACTTATATTAATATAAATGTTATAACTCTTTATTAATCTCATTATTTTAATTGTCCCCGAATGTATTAGTGTTATTTAATAGTTTTATTAAATCTTGCCCAGGAATGAACTTTAGGTTTTTTTTTGTAGTATTAAATAATCATATTCATTTTTACTGTCTATTATTCTATTTGGAACAATGTTCCAATGTTTGCTTCTATTTTTTTTTCTTATTGACAATTTTGGATTTTCAGAAAAACTTAATAAAATTGTACTTATTTTCATTATAGATATTGTTTTTAATGATCTCTCATAGAGTACATTATTGTACTACATTACAATTTTTCTTTCGGCGCTACTTTTTTTTAGGATTTCGAAACAATTCTAACTTACTATCATCACGACATTAAGTATATTTAATTTCATCAACAATATGATTTGAAACTAAATAGGAATTTATCGGACCATCTGCGAATATGTGTATTTGTGTATGCACGAGCGTGTTTAATAAGCTAAAATTAAAAAATATGTTAACTTTAAAACAACTAAATAGTGCACTTCTAGGTGATATAAACTTACTTGTTACAACTTCAAACTAAGCTTTGATTCGTAAACAACGGGTAGTTGGTCTCACTTGGTTACAAATTAAATATTAATTTCCTCTCAAAAAATGTTTTGTGTCTTTAATCTTATCTATATTTGATTTGATAAATTATTGCACAATTTATGTAATGAATGTACATGAGAAGATACACAAGTATTATCTTATTTTTTGAGTGTTTAAGCCATGGTAATTACATAGGCCTACAATTTTCAAGTATGTTATAAATAGTTTTTAAACAGTTAATATAAATTTATTAAAATGTTGTAAGGAAAACATTTAAAATATAACTGTCTTACAATAAATTACAAAAATCCTCTTAGAAATAAATTTCACATATAGAGCTACAAGGTTGCAAATTGTACTAACATAACATTATAAGTAATAGTGTTAAACCCTTTGCTTCCAATTTGTGATATTTTAAATATCATTTGACATACAATGAGAAGCACTAGGAGAATTGGGTATCTTACTGATGTTGTAGGAGGAAATTATTTTCTATTGATAAATCAGTCACCCTACTACCTACAATAAAAATAAAACTATAACTGTTTTTTGTTAAAAAAGCAAAAGTTTGATATTTTATAGTTTTTGGCTAAATTAATCGTTTTAAAGATTTTAGAACAAAATCTTTAAAAAGGGCGTCACTTTTAATTGCTTTGTATATAATTAAAATGTGATGTAAAGTGCTTAAGGTAGCATAAAAAATATGAATCTGTTCTTTAGATATTGGTTGTTTTATAAAATACACAAACTGGCAGACAGATGACATGCGAAGCGTTTACAGCTATATGATTTTAAGAATTTAATTTATTTCACTATCTGCATCAATCTGTATCATAAATTAATGCTGCAAAAGATTACACAAATTTTCCCACTTGCCCATTACATAAATAAAGTCAAAATCAACAAAAACTATTCGTAATCAATGTTGTAAGTTAAAAAGTGAAAATGAACCATGTCTTTGAAAAATACTTATATAGTACCTAAGCTTGCTTCATTTGTGCTACAAACCTGTGACTGTCGCCTACTTTTTGGCAGCGGAAAACCCCTTTTAGGAATTTAGAAGTTCTCCGCTTACTGGAGGCTGCATCTACGTTGGCCGAAATCTGTCAGGAATAGCCGGGGAAGCGATCTCAGGCAGTGGTATGAAATTAATCTATCATATTTATTATCGATGTTAATTATACATTAAACTACATTGATTATACTATCTCCTACGTCCTCTTGTTTCGAAAAACAATGATTTATAATTTTATGTAGCAGGCATTCTAAAAGCGTGTCCAACCTCTTCTAGCTCCCGACATGGACTTACGCTGATTCAACACAATCCATGTACTTGACTATTGTGCTTTATTTGTTATAGAAAAATATAATTTGTAGTCCTTTTTGATGTATTATTAAATACTGAGCTCCTTGGCTGGGCCACATCACCCCTCTCCATTGGTGGCTATGTAACACCCCTACCCCAAGGGCACAATCCCCAAAAAACCAAAATGCAATTTTGAAAAACATTTATTATAAGGCGAGCGGTTCCGACGATGCCGCTATACAAACCTTATAGGTCCTAAATATTATAATAGTTATAAAATATAAGTATAATACTTACAATAGCTTTAAAAATCTTGAATCACCCTGTAAAGGTATAATTTACTATTAAACCTCCCCAATGTACTTGGTTAAAAGAACAATTATGATATATTTACTTTATTTCATCTCTTTCCTTCAAACCATAGCCTGTAACAATGACCAAATTCCATAGGTCTAAAACAAAATAAGTATCCATCCGATCTGTGTTTATTGTTGTGAAATTAAATGAAATATTAACATTATGTTCATTTCTAAAATATCTCGTGATCATCAACTCTCTTGAAATTGCGAAGAAAATTGTTTGTTTGACTGCATGTGTATGCTCGCACGTGCAGGGAAGATTGTGTTTGTGTTTTTATAATTTTACTTTAAAATGATGAGTTATGTGTCATTACTGTTCGTGTCACATATTAAATAAAAAATCTCAAAAAAACATTACAATAGTTATCTATCACCCTTGGTGTTCTGGAGGCTTGACGATATGATTGTTCCCTAATACAACAGCGGAATACCTCAAGGAACCACTGCGTGCTTATACCTTGAGACCATGTTTCCAGGGTTGCAGGTTATATTGGACATTCCATAGCGTCTGATGTTCAATAATTTTAAGGCTAAGGAATCTAGCTTAGATACAGTCGTGACAAAATTTATGAGTCAGGTTGTGAATACTCGTAATTCAAAGTAGTTTAATTTTTTTTTCACACATAATTTAAAACTAAGCAAAATGCAAATGTGACTGTAATGGTTAATTAGAAACAGGTTTTTAGTAAGGTTTATTGAAGAAAATATTTGTTATGAAATAATAATTTTAATGAGAGGTCGAGTGGAATGAAATCTTGAGGAAACGAAAAGACGCGCTGCGTAATAGCCAAGCCTGATAGATAGTGAAGCCAGTCAATGTTTAGATTACTAAGATAGGAAAGAGATAAGACACGTGTGCCACTGCCAAATGTCTAGAAGAGTATAGTCAGTGTAGAAAAGATACAGTCTGAATAAAATGAAGTATTTCAAAATCAACTTGACTGATTTTGATGAAATTTTTTTAATAATTTAAATTTTTTATTCATTAACAATGAAATTACGTAATTAATAAAGGGTGTAGAGGTTGGGTTAAACGGTAGTCGACGATGTCTCGAAAGTACGAGGCATGAAGGACAACATTGGGAGTTTTATGGGGTAATGGTATATAATGGGTATAGTTTGAATTGAGTAGGACTATGCATAACTGTTATATATCAGAGGTCCATATTACTTGTTCCAATGGAATAGTACATCTGGCAATCTGAAGGATGCAAAATAAAATTCAGTCAACTAGAAGAGTCGAGGAGAGGTTAAAGGTTAAAGGAGGTTTAAAATAATTACAAAATACTAAATTTTGAAAAAAGGTAATTTTATGAAAATAAATTTAAAATTTTTTTGATAATAAGGTAAATTAGGTCATCGAAAGAAAGTTCTGTACTTCTCAAGTAGTACGCTTGGTTGTGATGCTTGGAGTTAGTTGGCAGTTAGAGTTGCAAGGGAACCTCTGAAGTAATAAGATGTGTTTTAAGGAAGTTGGCCAGGAACGTTGGAGGGATTAAGATGTGTTTTAATAAAGTTGGAAGTCGGCATCTGAAATGGCCAAATGTATTTTTGAGTGTCTAGAGATGGTGATCAGGGTAAACGAACATGATTTTCAGTAGAAATTGGACAATGTGCTTGTGTTGAAAGAAAAGCATTCAAAAAGGTGAAAACAAGTAATTTTGACAAAGCTTCATTTTGAACATTATGCAAACTGTTACGGAGTTATCATCAGGAAGTTAACACAATCAGCAAACTGCAATGAACAATGTTTTCTACAATATCAAATTGGTAACGGATGCTACAAAGCGCTCAAAATTAAATGTTGTATAAACGTTTTAGATTAATTATTGTTTGATGTATTAGTTATAAGTTCAATGATTTTGAAATTTTCTACTTATAACTTATTTGCTATTTAAAAAATTTAGAGATGTCTACAAATAGGAATAATTTTTGTTGAGATAAATTATTTCAAAACATATTTAAAAAAGAAAATAAGTCTAATTGACTAATATTGATGAGTAATTTTCCAGAAGTTGCAACTCAATATTTAAACTAAAGTTCTAAGATTTTGAAATAAATAAAAAGTAAAATATAAATATAAAAAATAAAGGTAGGATGTTTAGTATAATAAATTGATAATAAATTTATGTATTTGTTTAAAAAATGAGTTAAACAAAGAATGTTTAGTTTCAGGAAAACAAATAAGGATTTCTTATTTACTGAGAACTACTGATAAGTACACTTAAAAAAGAAACACGACCCTGAGAGTATTTTAATTTAAAGTAAATTTTTATTTTTCAAAATTGGTAAGCTATAAGCTTCCTGGCGCCCTTAGCTGAGCAAATTTTTTATAAATTCTTTAATGTTAAAAAGTATCAATTTTAAAGTTTACAAATTAGTAATTTTTACCCACACATATTTTTATATATATTTACAATATTATAATTTAAAATATTGTTAGTATAAAATACCAAACACAACTTTTCATGCCTGGTTACATTTTAAGTCAAATTATATTT
Organism: Aphrophora alni; assembly: GCA_963513935.1. Classification (NCBI taxonomy): domain Eukaryota; kingdom Metazoa; phylum Arthropoda; class Insecta; order Hemiptera; family Aphrophoridae; genus Aphrophora; species Aphrophora alni. The sequence goes on from OY740774.1 coordinate 51,954,113, forward strand.
CATTGGTATTTTTTCTTTTGGTTTAAAATATTTTCAAACAAACTTCTCTTTTTATAAACATCAACTGGCACTGCATTTATAAATTTGAATTTAGATTAAATTTTGTATTGATAGAAGACACAGGCTTACCCTTGGAATGTGGTCCTTGGTACCTAATAGTACACAAGTGATAACACCCCCCACACACACAAACACTAAAGTTCTGAAATATTTCGAAAACACTGTTCACTTTCTCAATCAATAGAGTATAAAAAAAGACTGGATTGTTTTAATCTGGGATGGATCTTGTAATAGTTGTAAAATTATAGACCTTAAGGGTTCTTTTATAAATGTTATCTTACAAGTGAAATGAATTTAATTTTACTATGAGTTTTTTATTTAAGGTTTGCACAGCTGTATGGGCGCCAGATAAATTAACATCAATTTTGAATAATAAAAAAAATGACTAAATATTTATGGTCTCGGGTGTGATTTCTTTAAAAAGTGTACTTACAGTGATTTTTGTCATTGGAAATGAGAACACTTGCTTCTGAAATTTTAACATGAGTTTATTAAACAACAAACAAACAAGATTATTACATGAAATATATCATCAATTATTACATTAAATAAATTTACTATGAGTAACATCCTATCAAATTATTTTAGTATATTCATTCAACCTTTGAGGAAGGTATATACTTTGTTTTTAAAAAAATGACTTTAAATTACGTTGCAACAGAAATTATTTATTTAAAAGAACAACAAAAGGAAAAACAGATTAAAATATCTTTTACTTAAGTATTACTTTACTTTTAATTGTATATGGAATTTAAATTAATCAACCTTTGTTGATTTGATTATATATAAAGAAATTATATCTTAATTATGAAATTATAAAAAGAAATGAAATTATTTTTTAACAAACATGAAACCAATTATTTTTTATATTATACAGAAATTACAATTTTTTAGTGTTGTATAACACATTGTTACCAGTTTGGAGATACACTATTATTTGCTGCCACGTGCTTCTAACCATGTAGAGATGGATAGACGTTCCTTGTAGACGCTGCACACGAATCCATTCGCATCATTCAAACTAAAATGCATTTTTATAGTCGTCTAACAAATTTATTAGTTCTTTTTTACATTTCAAATTTTCCATCACTCAACCGATGATGCGATGACACGAGATACCGCCATTGTCTCTTTTCATATTACGATATTCAATACACAAGTCTTTATCCGTTTATTAAAAACTATTTGTTTTAAGAAATACTCCGTTATACTGTATAAAAACACTTTTATAAAATTATTTTGATGCAGATTGTATATGACATCATTAAAACCCTTGTCCAACACTTTCATCAACTTCTGAAACACATTTCTTAATAATCTCTCTACCATGAAACTACATCTTGCACCTTCGAACTCTGAACTAAGGCTGGCAAAATCACATGGCTTTTGTCTGTTTCCCGTTAGTACCGGATATTTCCAATTTCTCCGCATCAGCGATATACTCAAAAAAAGTTCTGTTCAAAAACTACTCATTTCATAAATTGTCCGAACACATCATTTTTATAAAACACACAATTTATAAAACTTTCTATAATTAAATTATCTTAAAAACTATACATCATTATTTATTTATGTCTGGAAATCTATTTTAATTATGAATTTACTCTGTTTAACATTGAAAATCATTAGTCACGTTTTTGACTCATTTTATCCCCACTACAATTACCCGCGATTTTAAATATTTAATTAAACCAACCTTTTCTAGGTGTTACAATCTGTGTTGAGTATTAAACCACAGATATTTTATATATAAATAAATCATGTTGGGAAAGTGAAAAGAATAAACGATGATTCATCTAAGGTTAAGATTAGGGGGCTCTTTTTTTATTTGGGTCACCTCTAAATTAAAATTATAAAAAAAAAAAAAATTCATAATTTTCTGTGTCTGACACTATTTGAAGGCCTGTGCGCCCTTATCTAGTGCCAAGTGTCCCAATGATTAACTTAATAATATTAATTGATAACCACCTGGAAATAACGACACCCCTTGCCGCGTATGCGCTGGGCGTTGTTCGCTAGCTCGAGCCCCACGTTGGAACGCAACTCGCCGCGTATGCGCTCAACGTTGTTTGCGAGTTCGTGCCCCACGTTGGAACGCCACTTGCCACGTATGGGCTCGGCGTTGTTCGCGAGTTCGTGCCCCACGTTGGTACGCCACTTGCCGCGTATTCGGTCGGCGTTGTTTGCGAATTCGTGCCCCAGGTTGGAACGTCACTTGCCGCGTACCCTATGACGACTATTGCACAACCTCGACTCACGCGACTCGAACCTCGCTTTACAACGTCTTTTGTCAGGAGTTCTTGCCTCTATACAATCGCGGACAAGACTAAGATGCTCACTTTTACCTTTCTACTAATCAAAGCTATTGAAAAACTTAGCTTTTGTAAGTATGAGCTTGTCCTCAATTAATTACAATCTTTTAATTTACGCAAAATTCCCTGAATTTTATTTCAACGCTCACAGAATTTACTACTTTCCTTTTTACACTCTCTTTCTCTGGGGAAGTGCCTTTTGGAAGAAATCGGCTCCCAAGTTCTGATAATAATTTCTTCAAAATTTTATATTATATTTTACCAGAGCACATTTATAACAATTATCATAAACAAAGCAATGGTAATACACAGAATGGTTAATGAAAAGAATCAAACTCGAGAATAGAATTGTATGTATTATTTCTCTTTAAGACAAATCAAAACAATTTAAAATTTTTATGACACAACAAATAAACAAACAAAATATGACACAAACAATCTAATAGAAATCTCTTATATACTAACACAAATTGAAAAAAACTAGACTATTTCAGCTAGGACTACAGATAGCTTTTCCTGCACTGAAATAGTCGTATTTAATTTTGAAATATTTGTTACACCAAAGCAGAGTGAATTTATTTTACTGAAGTTAATTTTTCTAAATTTCCCAATGAATTTATTATTAAAATGAATTTACTAGTTACGAATTATTCCTTAGATTTAGTGTACCTTCACACTTAACATGAAGCTCTCGTAGATTTGAAGTTATTTGTTGAAATCGTTTCTGATGTCTCTGAGTTGTTTTCTCTCCAAGTCCTGGATATTCTAAGTTGTTGAATGCTGGTATCAATCTCGAATCCCTGCTAAGTCGCCTTCAATGTTTATGAATCTTCTTGCAGATCGAAGTTCGAAATTAGTTGAAATTTTTCTATGTTACTTTTAATTACTGATTGAAATATTTGAGTTAAAAATTTACTAAGTTGAATTTAGAATAGTTTAGTAGAGTGACTAAAGCAACGTCTTCCCTGCTTGGAGTCTGGTACTAGAGTATCCGTCATACGACGAACAATTTTGGTTCTCCCTTTCTGTGGGAATCTTCCCTCAAAAGGTAAAAACTTTTTCTCCCTTTCATGAAGAAATGTCTCTTCGTTGTTTTTCGTATTTTCAGGCTGTTTTGGTCTGAAATTTTTATACTACAAACTGTACTAGGTATAGTTTTTACCTAATGAATAGTTTTTATTCACTATTTACTATTAAAATCCTTTTAATAGATATTTTGATTGTTGAATTATTTTTCGTTCTCTGTGATGACGGTTGGTCATGCAAAGTCCAATCGCTGTACTGTGACGTAGATCCACTCGCTCCACTTTTCCTGTTAAATCTTGCAAATTGTGATTTTGAACATTTTAACGAACAACTTGTTGTAACTTCTGAACGGCTAGTCCGATCGTCGATTTCTCTTCGGATTCCTCTTCTGTCCGATCTTGTGGGTCTTGTGAAACTCGATTGGTCGTTTTCGCACGCTTCGTTTACGAGTTATCGCACTTTTACCGAATGTCTGTTTTTTCACTTTTCAACTTTCGATTTAAGTCCTTTTTCACAATTCTTTCGTATACAAGTTCTTCTTCTGCTCCTATGACGGAAATATCTTCGTAGATTTTTATCGTAGCTCGCTTGGCTCTCGAGTTATTGGTCCTCGAAGTTCTGAGTTTTTGATCGTCGTGTTATTTGATTATAAAAACCCCCTCCATTATCAATTTTCACCTCTGCTCTGTTGTATTACATTTTTACACAGTTAATATATATTATTACATCTTTTTATTTCCCCTTTAACCTTTATTTTGACCGCTTTTGGGCTTTAAAGTTTTACTTTTTGCTATTATTATAACTCCCCCATTTTAACTTTAAATCTGATTCTAATTGCTTATTATTGTTCCCTACGGTTGTCTCTTCAATTATTGTTATTATTATTATTTTTTAATTTATCCCCCCTTCACCTTTAAAAACTTAAAAAACTCTCCAAGAATGACTTTCTAAGTCCATTCTCCCCTGTTTATTATTATTATTATTTATTTTTTATTTCTGATTATTATTACTTCCTCTATTGGTTATGACTATGATTTTTGATTTTCAAATTTTAGGTTTTTGAGCCCTTCTAATTTCTTGAATAACTTTTTTGTTTTAGGTGCTTTTAAATATATTTCTTGATATTATTAGTTGGTTGACTCTACTGAATAATTATTTAAATTAATATTTTAGTTTTTTAATAAAATAAGAACTACGATAATTCGGTTTTCATGTCTGTGCAGGCAAAATTCCCTCTTGCCTTGCGTGACGTCACCACACTACCGCATTCCCACTCTATCTTGTTTAGCGCGGCAATTTAAATGGTTTTTAAATTGGACATGAGACTAATGATCTTGTCATTCCGTCTCACCCTGAACCTTAAAACTTACCTAATCGAAAGGAGTAAAGGTTTTCTGAATCTCGTAATTGAGTATATCACTGCTTTCTTGATGTTGGCTAGACCATAATGGGGTTCATAGATAAAAGTGTCCATTTGCTTTGCTTATGTCAGTATCTCGGCAATGGCGGGGCCTCAAAGTTTTACATATGTGAAAGATCCTTCACTCGCTAGCTTGTGTCAATGACTCAGCCATGCTATAGCATGAAATATCTGATAAACATTTTAAGCGCAACTAATAATTTAAACCAAAGCTGCAAAAGGAAAGATAATATCCAGGCAGTTTTCTATTAATTACCAGTGTTATTTAATCACCAGAACTAAAATAACACTTTAATAAGATTGATAAAGACATTGTGTCTACTTTTTAGTTTTTTTAAACTATTTAAATTAATATATATACATTAACAATTACCCACTTTAAGAAAGAACTTTGAACTTTAAATAGATAGTAAAATCAATTTTGAAATAGAACTTTATTTGATTTCAATTAAATGTGTAGCTTTAAATGTTTTAATAATTTAAAAAATTTAAACTCTGTTTTTTTTTCATAATTTATGCATGCTAGAATAAGTGGTATATGCAAATATACTGAGGTCCACAAAGCTGAGCACTGAGAAAAGAGATCTAACTAGTTTACTCAAATAAAAGAAATATTATTATTATTATTATTTTAAAAATAATAACCAGTTTAAAATAAGGTTCAGTATATTCAAAAACTCATAATTATAATATACTGATAAATTAAGGAAATTCTTTTATTTTTCTTAGCTTTTCTATGAACAATTTCATGTAAAAATAATAATAATAAATAAATAAAATGTTTAAAAGAATTCTTCTTAAAAAGAACAAACCTTAATTATTAGTCTTACAGATGATGATACAGAAACCCCACAAAATCTGATGTTTCATTTCATGGAAATGAAGCAACGGATTTTCCTTTTAATTGTATTTTACATTTTCCATCGTTTACAATTCAATTAAAAAATTTACTTATGCTTCATTTATGCTTACTATGATTTTAACAAACAAAATTTTTTATATAAGTAGTTTTAAATAATCAGAACAAAAATATTTCAGTGGTAAAAAGTATTATTTATTTAACACGTTCAGTGCTGAGGACGTCTCGTTCCGTCCGCTAGGGAGCAGTCCGGTGACGGTGGACGGCTTCGGCCGTCCTTTCCCTAGGAGATTGTTGAGAAGGTTGGTGACTTCAGTACCTGGCCTAAGAGCTTGTTCCTTCTCTTAGTCATTCATTTATGGTCTACCTTTCGCCGAGTGAAAACCGTTTTTAAATCGGACAACTGGTGTTTTATTTAGAATTTTTCAAAGTTTGTGTTTTTTTTACGTGTAAAATATAATTACATTTATTATTTACTTGCATCTACTTGAGAATTAGAAGAATTTCAAGGTAAGTCTGATTTGAACTAGCCTAATTTACTTTGCAATAATTTCGCATTTGCTATATTGTATGAAATATATTTTAATTTTTTTTTCTCAGATCTTGAACATAATAATTCAAGTTTAGCAATTCCATTCTAGAAAAACAATCCTTTTTATAATAATAAATGAAATAGTTTTATATATTAACTGGCAATTTTCTATTGTTATTTTTAATTTATAAATTTCGTTGAAATATTTGTGAGCGCCTATCTCAATAAATTACGTACAACTTTCATGCTTTTTCAAATTTAATTTATTTGAAGGTTTAGTTCGCAATTTATTTTAAAATTATTTTCTTACTACAATTTTCAAAACAAAAATGATTCAACTATTTCATTTTTATTTTTGCTAAACTGTAAATGATAAAAAGATATATTTTCGTTTTTTGCAGACCTTTGTAACAAAATTGTTTATTTGTAATAATTTATTTCATTCCAGATGGTTCGTACCAGAGGTGGTAAGACTCCTACAGAAATGGATGAAGAACGTCAGACACCTGTTCCCGTGGAAACGTATGCATTTTTGTTTCCTTTTATTTGAAGTATTTCAATGACAAGTGATTTTTGTAACTCACATATAGTTTATATGTATTTGTTAGTTCAATTACAGAACGATTCGTACCATAGGAGATGAAGAGGAGAGCCAGCCCTCCACGTCATGGGCAAACCAGCCCTCTGGAATTACTGCTGGAACAAGCTCAGAGCCAATACAAAGGTTTGTTTGTATTTTAATTTTTATTCATTTTCCCAATTACTTTTTTCAGCTCACATATTTACTATCCTCTTTGTCATTTTATTTATGTAAAGTACACGAAAACTAGTTGTGACTTACTAAATTCTTTATTGGTTTTCACAATACAGCTAAGTTCTTTCAAAATTTTCCTCTCTTTTTCATTGCATTGATAATTCATGGTAAACAATTATTAGTTGTTCTGCTCGTGTTTTCTCACTGCATGTCAATCATAAGTTATCAATACGCTGATAAAGACAGGAAATCTCGAAGGCACTTTGCTCTTTTGTAAAAATCAATAAAGAATAGAGACAACTAGTTTTCGTTTATTTGAAACGTATTCTTACATTATTGCCCATGTGTCAACATGAAATTATATTTATGGTGTTTATTTGCTTTATTTTAGGAGTGGCAAGCGAAAAAAACCTGACCCGCATCCGGCTAAGGAGAAACCAATGGTGTCAGTAGTCTGCACGCAAGAGGAGGTGCTGGAAATTTTAGAAAATAGTGATTTGGAATTGTCAGATGATTCCGAATGAAAAATGTCAAGTAGAGATGATGAAACATAGGACGATGACGTTCAACCTCCAGTCCCGTTGGATCGAGAAATTGCAGGTAGGCGAGACAATAATAGGCCGGTGACAAGACAATGGACTTCTCAAAAACCAACTACACAACGACAGCCCCAGGGTTGAATATACCTGACACTGGGGCTAACCCTTTTGAATATTTTCCACTATTCATGACGAACAAAGTTATTGACTTAGTCTTAACTGAGACGAATAAGAAGTGGTAATAATAGCTAATACAGCCCCGAAAGCAAGGATAAGAAACTGGAATCCAATAAATGTTCAGGAATTTTTTACATTTATTGGTCTTCTGTTTCATATGGGAACAATTCACATGAGCAAGATTTCGGACTATTGGAGTACGGAAATTCTGTTCAATCTTCCTCTCTTTCGGGCTTGTATGAGCCGTGTCCGTTTCATGGGAATATTGCAATGTCTCCATTTCACGGAGATTCCAACTGACAGATGCCCCACTGATGCCCTTTATAAAATTAGGAAACTTATAAATATATTCCATGAAACTGTAGACAGACTTATAACCCCAGGACCGAATTTATGTATTGACGAATCGATGGTGTTGTGGAGAGGTTGCTTGATATTCCGTGTTTATTTGAAAGGGAAATGACATCGGTATGGGATCAAACTTTACATGTTGACGGAACATTCCGGTTTAGTTCTAAGGTTTATTGTATATGCTGGTTCTTCTGATGCGGAAGTTGGTGGAAAAGATCACGTCGATAAAGTTGTTCATAAGATTATTCTTCTAATAAAGATAATTCTAATGGAAGGGAAACTTGACTGCAGCCATTCATTATTTATGGACAATTATTACACGAGTGAGAACCTTGTTCATCAACTCTTGGAGAGGAAAACCTACATTACAGGAACCTTACGTGCTGACCGGAAAGCAAATCCTACCTGTCGTTTCCAAAAAATTGAAAAAAAGGTGAAACGATGAGTCTATTTTCCAAAGATGGGGTTTGTATCCTCAAATGGAAAGATAAGCGAAGACTTACTGATGATTAGCTCCGAGTTTGGAGCCGATATGGTCAATGTCACAAATCGTAGAGGAATTACCGTCTCCAAGCCACAGGCGGTCGTTAAATATAACGAATCTATGGGTGGCATTGATCATCTCGATCAAATGATGGCTTATTGTCCCATTGAGCGAAAAATGTTGAAATGGTATAAGAAGCTAGGGATTCATCTGTCTCACCTTTTTCTATTAAACAGCTACTTCCTCCTATTCATCAAAAATCCAATCCACCCTGAAATGAACCTTGATGATTTCCGTCTTTCGGTCATAAAATCCCTCGTTCTTCCTTCCTATAAGCCACCTGTCCCATGTTCCATTTCTTCCTCTCGATCGTCTTCTCCACAATCACCACGTGAGCCAATTCATTGCCCTAGACGTTATGACGTACCTGATGGAAAAGCCAGAGCACCACAATGGAAATGTCGACAGTGTTTTAAAAATAAAATAAGAAAAGATACCGCCTATTAAATTAAAAATTTTCTTTTTTAAACTTTTAAAAACTGACAAATACCAAGATTATTACATCATCATTATTTCTTTATTTAATATCTCTATAAGAAACCTTAGCAGGAAATTATCTTCCTTGAGTGATCCATTACCCTTATCTATGTTTATCAACTGTCTGCCTTCCCACACATCTATTGGCACAAATGACAGTGTGGGTGTTTATGAAGAAATCTCCTTCTTTACTTCAGTTTATCTTTACATCTCTATAAAAATTGTTAAGGTTGCAGACAGCTGCATGAATCAGTTTCAACCTGGTAGTGTCCCAAAATGTAATTATATTATATACAAGTTTTATTAAAAACTCCAAACTATCATTTGTAGGAAACACATTTTAATAGTCAATATTACTTAATGATATTTATATATGAACAGAAGGGAAAGTACTACTTCAAGCTGAAGCAGTTGATATAAATTTAAATTTAGTTGTAAAATTTATGTGTCTCAAATAAAATTGTCAGAAATAAAACAGAAAGTGTTTGCACACTGTTTTATAGGCACTGAAACATCGATCTGCTCTGATAGTGGGTACCTTGCAACTGAAAGCAAATCAGTTAGTCTCTCGACAGATATTTATTAATTGGGATGAAACATTAAGGTATTCACTCAAACAAATGTTAAACATGTTCGAAGAAAAAAAACCAAAAAACTGGAATGACAGCTAAAAAACAAAATAAACCAGATTATTATAATTGGAAACTCGATTAAAAAAATTATCATCATTTCGTTAAAAAGTATACTATAAGATAGAACTTATGGAAGACTCAAAACCAAAATAAATTAAAAACAATAAAGTAATAAACTAATTAATAATTAAACATGCAAAAAGTGCCATAACTTGTGAACCAATGATGCAAGGAAGAAGAGGGGAGCAGTTCTGGGACTTTCAACATAAAAGGAACAACGTTCCAAAAGAAAAATTCAAGATTTTCCAAAAACTCAAAAAGTAAATCGGAAAAAATCACGAGATCTTCAAGTCATCATAACAGGAGAAATAAAGGTTGTATCGTTTCAAACAAAGTTGGAAAACAATCAGGAAGAAAGGGGCTACAAAATGAGACCATCAAAAAGAAGATCAAACGAAGCGAACGAGAGTTATGAAGAATTGAAGAAATCATCAGCTAAAAACCAAAATTTTCATGAACAGAGATGAGCTTCAATGTCGCGCGCAGATCGTCAATCGCTACCTGGAAGGGGTGATTGCCAACTCGAGCACAATTTAACAACAAACATTAAAACTAAAATTAACTAAAATAATAGAAAAAATTAATCTAAAGCAGTGGAGAGAACAACATAATGGAAGTATAAGCCAAAAGGAGTTCGATAATAACTAAAATAACATAAAGGAACTTAAATAAATCACTAAATAAAAGAAGAACAAAAATAGAAGAAGTTGGCTATTCTGTATAGCTCAAACTTCGACGAGTAGACTTCCACCAGGTCAGTTCGACAGTCTCGTACCAGCTTCAAGATAGATCACACGCTTTTTAATAAGTCTGAAGAGGAATCGTCGAAATATAAATTTGTCAGTGTTCAGTACTTCTCTGGGTTAAGAACGATATCCAAAAGCAGGGTCGGCCTTTGTTGAAGACAGCACTACATCCGGAATAAACTTATAGAAGAGATCTTTACTACGGATTCCGGCAAATATCAAACCAATATTTGTCGTCATCACAGAAGAAAGAAGATTCAGCAGGAAAAGGACTTCTGGAGATTCTAGGAAAGGATACAGCTGTGAAGAAGATCTTCAGGATCAACAACCATCCTAAGAAGAAAGACGAACGGACTTGTGCAATTCACACAAACAAGGTACTGCATAAATCAAGCATTTTAATAAATAAAAATTTTTATTAAACTTGAGAAAGAATAGTCCAAAATATAAACGTAATAGAATCAAATTTTAATTGAACAAAGTACATAATGAGATAAATAATAAAGTCAATTAGAGTCAATTTTTTTAAAATAAAGACAAGTAACAGATTGGTTCAAACAAATAAAGGGTTTAGATAAATAAAATTGTATAGAATAAGAATATAAATTGTTTAGGTTAAGTGTTGTTAGATTTACATAGAATAAGTATTTTTCAAATTGTCTAGAGAAGAAACTTTTAAATTTAATAGAAGAAAAAGGCAGCTATAAATTGTTGTAACAGATTTGTTAACTAAATCTAGGAGTTTTCTTATATTGATTTAAATTGTGCCTGATTTAAATAAATTTGTAAAGTCACTATTTTGTATTTTGTTCATAACAAACATACAAGTTTGTATTGTATACTCATGTAACACTATAAATGATCATACTTATACACAAATATAAATTTATGATTATTGAACAAAATCACTTGCAGTGTAACGAAACATTGATGTAAGGGACATAACAAGATAGTGTAAAGTGAAGTGTAAATACTAGTCATTATGTTAGAAGAATATCTATTGTGTATTTTGGCAATTTGAACTTTTTGTATATACTTTTTAAAGTGCCTATTATTTTAATGTTCAGCATGTTAATAGATTTGTTTGGACGTCATTAACCTGAAAGAAATAAAACCAGTCACTTGTTTAGGAAAAGAAAAACTTGTAGATATTCTCATTATTTCTATCATGATATATAATAAGGTTTTTGTGTAATATTGGATAAAGTAGTTTGTAGAACAGTTTATTTTAAAGTGTAGAATGGTATATTAATTATATTGCCTTCTCTGTAGCATTACAGGCCTTAGCATCCACAACACCTAACCTAACCTTGTCTTATCCTGTAGCACTGCAAGCTTTGGTCTCCACTAGACCTAACCTAACCTTGTCTTACCCTGTACCACCTTAGGCCTTAGCTTCCACAACACCTAACCTAACCTTGTCTTACCCTGTAACACCACAGGCCTTGCCTCCACACCATCTAACCTAACCTTTGCCTTACCTTGTAGCACTACAAGCCTAGACCTCCACAATGCCTAACCTAACCTTGCCTGACCTTGTAGCCTACTTGAGCCTTGGTCTCTATAACAACCAGTCACTTTTTCCGTCTATCAACAAGTCTCCATCCCCTTCTCAACACCATCCAGATATCTCTTTCTTGGTCACGAATCTTTTTCATAATCCTCCCGTTTCTAGGTTGGGAACAAGACTGACAACCCAATACTGTAAAAAACAACTTGTTACGAATCTACAAAATTACTATGCATATTTATTAACATATACATTCTAGTTATTGGGATCTTCCTCATCAGATCATAAAAACCTAGAGGTTATGAAATGTTCACGGATTCTATCCATTAAAGTAATTTTGCAACAATTTTGGTTCACTTTTTTTTTGTAAAATGACCCATAATATGCAATTTTGCATACATTTGGTATGTAGACTCAAGTTTATAAATTGTTGAAATAGGTTAACAAGTTTGTTGGCCCCCAGTTGGTCTAATGGCTAGAACTTCACCTTTTGTACAAGAGGTTCTAGGTTCGATCATCATAGAGGTTTAAAAAGAATTCAGTTTTGACTCAATATTGAGAGGAAATTTGGGAAGCTATGATTGGTACTGAATCCTAGACAAGAAGGCTAGAATACAGCAATGAAAACACAACGTGCTGACCATATATCACCTGATAAAAAGTCATCTAGCAGGTATAAGTTCTCATTGTAAGTTGCAGTAAGGAACAAGTTCATTAATCAAAAAATCAGCTAGTATATTTCAAAACTGTGTTCGAGTTTTAAATTTTAAAACTCTTTTCAGGAATAACTTTAACCTATAAATCTTATAACATCCCATAATTGCTCAATTGTATCTGATTTTGAATCTGCATTTAGTGATAGCAAATAACAGAGTTATAAAAATGGTTAAAAACATAATCTCAAATTAAACAACAATCAGCTTTAGTGTCTGGTGTTTAAATTGAATTGTATCAAATTTAAATATGTATGATGTCTGTTCGGAAAATACTTTTAGGGCATTAAAAATAATGATTATATATTTCTATACAATTTTCTTATTAAAAGGAAGGTTAAATTACTTTTTCACATACCAATATAAAGACATTTACTGTAGCATGATAGTAATTTGCTTTATGTGCGACAGTTTCTGGGTTAGATTTTTTTAGGAGGTCAAAAAGTTACGGTGGTGACAAAGCATCATGTCTAAATTGGGAAGCTACAATGGGAATCCTAGTTATAAAGCTGCCTAAAGATGATTGTTAGCATGCAATATTACTCGAAAAATTTATATTAAACTTGTTTTGGATGAAAATAAAGTTTTCTCAATTTTGGTTTTACACTATTCATTATATTATATCTTTTACAATAATTATATTTTGAAAATTTTCATGATTTGACAAAAACTACTATTATATTTTGTAGAAATGTAGATTTTAAAACTATCTTATAAACAATCTCAGATTTAAACCTATACTCCATGTATAAAATTTTAGAAATGTTTAAACATAGAGCTTTTAAAAATACTCCATTTTTTCAATTCACATTTCTTCCTATCTATTAAAATATATGATTGGTTTTAAGTCTTACTTATTTAAATTTGTTTGTGATTTAAGCTTTGATTATGTCACTGAATCTGTATACACTGTATACAATATCTTTATAACTTTCTAGCTGTAAAAATGTTTCCTGATTTAGAATAACAGCAAACTTTCAGATATTAGATATACAATATATTTATTTTTTAAATGACCTCATAACACAGTTACAGATGATTGTGACAGATATTTGGCACAGATGCAAATTATTCAAAGTTCTTTGAATCTTTCGCATCTAACACAGATTAAAAGTCTCCATTATAAGAGTTCAGTTGTATATATTCAGTCAGTATATGTTGTTAACTCAATTAAGTTAAGTTTATATATTATTAACCATAAAAATACTTGTACTAAAAAAATCAAGTTTTGATAAAATTATTAAAGTTATTTACACAATATGAATTTCAGTAACAAATAATAAAGCTCTGCAGTAACAAATTAACAATTAATTGCAGGTTGCAGAGGAAATGCAAATAAATAACCAGCAAATAAATTTTAGTTGCAAGAAATACTGAAGTAAATACATTTATGTTTTTACTTCAACATATGACTTCTTAATAATTAATTGAATTAATAATAAAACTTTATCAGATTTGCTGTTTCTTCCTCAATTTTTAGCAACTTAGCTGTACAATTACATTAATACTTTCTTACTAATTGTGCGCTTAGTTTTTGGATTTGTCTTGTGCTCACACACACACACACACAAATATATATATACGGAGTGTGTGTGGATTGCTAGATATTGCCTATTGTTATTATCTTAGGTAAAAGGAATCTGTGCAAAATAATCTTCAGTGTAATTAATATAATATAGACAGTGTAGGTTTTACTTAAATCTGCAATTAATATAAATAACCATATGTTGTATACAGATTATTCCAGAATTGGAATCTTTCTTCATGTAAAATACCAGGAGTCATTTTCAATTCATTTCCAATGTCCAGGTATTTGGAGTCAGAACTGGTAGCAGGTTCCCAGGTTGGAAATTCCATTCCTGCATAATTTGGGTTCCTAAATTGCAATTAAATTTATGTTTTAGTAACATGCTATTATACGTATTTGAATATAAACAAACTCAAAAAATCTCAACTATAAACAAATCTACAAATTTCCTGGTCTGTACTAGCAATTACAATCTTTTCATAATATTTTGTTTTACTTCAACAATGAAAATGTGATTTTTTTGTTTGTTTGTTTTTTATTTTTGTTTTGTTTTTAGATTTCACTACCATTTCAAAAATTATTTTTGCTTGTAATAATATTAATTTTAGAACAAAGTCATAATTTATGATTATTACATATCATTCATACATTTTACTCCACAAAGAAATATACAGGGTATTTACTTTATACTGCAACAACAAACAAACAACATGGGTAATATTTTTGTGTAAAGCTATTAATATATTGTGTAGAATTGAGTTGGTGGTATTTCAAAGATTTGTTATTCTAAGTTCATTGTTATTTTAACCCTGCATTTTAGCAAAAATATTCTTTACATACTTACAGTTAGTTATAATAGCTACATATTGGCACTATTGGAGCTGATTTTAAGATAAATTTATGAACATCAAATTAGCACTTACCCTCCTCTGTCAGAACGCTTTTTGAGTATAATAAATATTTTATAACAGGAACCAAGACGCATATAATATTCAAAATAATTGTGCAAAAAAGAATACTATCAAAATGAATATAAGATTACCGAAGATAAACAGCTTTTGTTTTAAGAAATTCTTTTTATTTATTGCTCGTAAAACCTTTTCATAAAATCTTTAATATATTGCCTTACAAAATTTCAATTATGAGATATCAAAAATAATTATTTGATTTTGAATCTATAATGAACTTTTTAGAGACATATATTATTATATTTATATGTACTTAGTCTTATTTTTGCAAACCTATAGCCTTTAAAAAGCTACTTTACCTTGGCATTACATTCCCCACCATTACAGTGGCAACAGTTATGTCATACAGAACCATTTTAGACTTCATAGAAAGCTTACATCTTGGCTGGATCTAAACTTAGTTGGGTTGTCACAAATAATTCATTTGGGTTGTAGTTACAGGAAGCTGAGTAGCCTTAGAACTCTTTATAACTCTTTTGGCAAACTTTTTGAATAAACAAAATTTTTATAATACAAGGTATTAACACGTTAAGTGCCAAGCCAGTTGTGCCACTTTTATCATACAGTGCCAACTTAAATAAACAATTTTAATAATATAACCTGTATATATGTGGTCTTATGGTTATATGGAGAACTGATTTTTTGAGAAATTGTTTTACAAAACATTCAAAAAAATGATCGGCCAATCGGCCCGGCATGTCATTTTGAATACCATATTTTGTTTGGAATTTGATGTGCCGACCAAAATTATCCTAGGAAATCAATCAAAATTGCGGTCGGCTAGGATCAATTACTAAATTTCAGTTATTAGATATAAAAATAATTATTCGATTTTGAATTTATGGATGAACTTTTAAGGGAGATATATTATTTATATCTATATGTACTTAGTTTTATTTGTGCAAACATCTAGCCTTTAAAAAGCTACTTTACCTTGGCATTACATACTCCACCATTACAGAGGTAACAGTTATGCCCTATAGAACCATTTTAGACTTTGTAAAAAGCTTATATCTTGGCTGGATCTAAACATAGTTGGGTAGTCTGTAATACCTAGAAGAGGTTGCTTTAATTAAATATTTTGAAATCGCAGGTAATCGTAGTGGGGTGACTTGAGTCAAAAGCGTGATTAATGAATTTTAATGTTAAACAGAGTAAATTAATAATTAAAATAGATTTCCAAACATAAATAAATAATGATGTATAGTTTTTAAGATAATTTAATTATAGAAAGTTTTATAAATTGTATGTTTTGTAAAATGATGTGTTCGGACACTTTTATGAAATGAGTAGTTTTTGAATAGAATGTTAGTTGAGCATATCGCTTACACAGCGATAACCGGGAGCCCGGATATTCGACAAACCATGTGATTTTCACAGTCGTAGAATGGAGTCTGGCATGGTCAGACCTA
Source organism: Aphrophora alni (assembly GCA_963513935.1). NCBI lineage: Eukaryota > Metazoa > Arthropoda > Insecta > Hemiptera > Aphrophoridae > Aphrophora > Aphrophora alni. The sequence goes on from OY740774.1 coordinate 51,970,733, forward strand.
TGATGATTTGTACAAGTAGTGTTTTTAATAAAAATGTAAAATGTTTTAAAAAGTCTTAAGACAGTCTTAGTTTGGGATCTGAGGAAGTCAGATCTATGAAAGTTTGTATAAAACAGTCTAGAGTCTTCGTTCAGAGGTAGAAGGTGTAAGATGTGGTTTCATCATTTTTAAGAAATGTGTTTCGGAAGTTGATGAAAGTGTTGGACAAGGATTTTAATGATGTCAGATACAATCTGCATCAAAATAATTTTATAAAAGTGGTTTTGAACAATAACGGAGTTTTTCTTAAAACAAATAGTTTTCAATAAACGGATAAAGACTTGTGTATTGAATATCGTAATATGAAAAGAGACAATAACGGTATCTCGTGTCATCGCATCATCGGTGGAGTGATGAACAGTTTTAAATGTGAAAGAGAACTAATAAATTTGTTAGATAACTATAGAAATGCATTTAGTTGGAACGATGGAAGTGGATTCAGGTGCAGCGTCTACAAAGATCATCTATGTATCGCTACATGGATAGAAGCACATGGCAGCAAATAATATTGTATCTCCAAACTGGTAACAATGTGTTAAATAACACATAAAATTTAATTTCTGTATAATATAAAATATAATTTATCTCATGTTTGTTAAAAATAATCTCATTTTTGTTGATATCATTTAATAATTAACATAATGAATTTTTATATAGAATCAAATCAACAAAGGTTGATTAATTTAAATTCTATATTCAATTTAAAGTAAAGTAATAATTAAATAACAGACATTTTAATCTGTTTTTACTTTTTTGTTCTTTTAAATAAATAATTTCTGTTGCAACGTAATTTAAAGTCATTAATTTTTTAATAAAGTATACACCTTCCTAAAAGGTTGAAGAATATACTAAAGTAATTTGGTAGGGTGTTATTTATAATCAATTTATTTAATGTAATAATCTTGTTTGTTTGTTTCTTAATAAACTCATGTTAAAATATCAGAAGCAAGTGTTCTCATTTCAAATGACCAAAATCACTGAGAGTACACTTTGGAAAGAACTCGCACCCGAGATTATTAATATTTAGTCTTTTTTTTTTTTTTTTTATCTCAAAATTGATGTTAATTCATCTGGCGCCCATAAAGCTGTGCAAATTTTAAATATAGTAAAATTTAATTAATTTTTTTATTTTTAAAGTAACATTTATAAAAGAACCCTTCAGGTCACACATTATTAAATTGTTACAATTCACAATGATTCATTTGGGTTGTAGTTACAGGAGGCTGAGTAGCCTTAGAACTCTTTATAACTAACTAGTTTTATTTGAAAAGATTTGTTTGATGCTTAATTTTTGTTATAATGTTGATTTTCTTGTTTAGTTTGTGTCTAAATAATTTGTGTATGATATTTTTGAAGTGAAAACTTCTATTGGCACGTTGGGTACTTTTTGGGATGGACTTTTTCAATAGAAATCGTGTCACGCACACAACCGTAATGCAACTTTTGGGATGGACTTTTTCAATAGAAATCGCGTCACGCACACTACCGTAATGCAACTTTTGGGATGGACTTTCAATAGAAATCGCGTCACGCACACTACTGTAATGCAACTTTTGGGATGGACTTTTTCAATAGAAATCGCGTCATGCACAGTAGCGTAATGCAACCTTAATATATAGACAACAGATACGCGCGCCACATACGTATTAAAACTAAAAATCTACGAAAAATATTGCACTAACTTTCTCAAACTCATATACATAGTCAAATTAAAATCAATGCAAAAATGTTGCACAAACTTTCTCACATACCCATACGTATTAAAACTAAAAATTACAAAAAATATTGCACTAACTTTCTCAAAATTCACATACATAGTTAAACTAGTATAAATGAAAAAATATAGCACAAACTCTCTCACATACCCATACATATTAAAACTAAAAATCTACGAAAAATATAGCACTAACTTTCTCAAACTCATATACATAGTCAAACTAAAATCAATGCAAAAATGTTGCACAAACTTTCTCACATACCCATAATATATATTAAAACAAAAATCTACGAAAAATATTGCACAAACTTTCTCACATACCCATACGTATTAAAACAAAAATCTACGAAAAATATTGCACTAACTTTCTCAAAATTCGCATACATAGTTAAACTAGTATAAATGAAAAAATATAGCACAAACTTTCTCACATACCCATACATATTAAAACTAAAAATCTACGAAAAATATAGCACTAACTCTCTCAAAATTCAGATACATAGTTAAACTAAAATCAATGCAAAAATATCGCACAAACTTTCTCACATACTTAAAACTAAAAGGTTATATATAAAACTAAAAATCTAATATTGCACTAACTTTCTCAAACTCATATACATAGTCAAACTAAAATCAATAAATGAGAATGTATTGCACAAACTTTCTCACATACCCATATATATATATTAAAACAAAAATCATAAGTATATAAGCGTTACATACTGTTCAAACAAGTTTTCACTTCTAATGTGTGGTCTTAAGCACACCCAAATTTTTTTTTGTATATACAATTTTATAATAAGTGGTTTTACATGTGTTATCTATGATGTTATATAACAATTACTGTGGCATAATTGCTGTGAGATATAAAGTTGAACTGATTATTTTGTTTTTCGAATATATTTCATACATTAAACATACATTATTTCATACTGGATGTGGACAGTTAAGTATTCCCTAAAAAAACTAGTTTTCTTTTGTTTTATAAATAATACAGGAATATATAAATATAGAAAATTTGCTTTACAGTGGAATTACAGTCACTGAATCCCAAGAATAGTAAAGTGTTCAATGTTAGCATCAGATTTTTTCATTATTATTCACAAGATCAATTATTAGAAATATTGTGTTTTATTCGAGATACCATTTTGTAGATGGACTGAAAATAATAAGAAATATTTTTAAAGTTGAGAAAACTTAAGCCACTATTAAATGTAAATAACATGAAAAAATTCCAGGACCACAAAGTGCACAAATAAATTTGTTTTAATATTGGGATTCTCTGAGTTTAAGTGATTGTGTAGCAGTTATAATTTAGGTGACATTTTCTGTGTTCATAAAAGAAACAAGTTACTAAATACACCATCAATTTATGAAGATATATTCATAAATTCACAACTTTAATTTCATTTTCAAGAAATGAAACAAGTCTGAGTAATTATTTATTATTACTAATATATAATATTTTTTATTTTATTTTCCCTATACATACAAATTAAGTAGCAAAATACTAAAATATAAATTTTCACTATTAGAAATAGCGAAAATAGAAGAGAGTCCCCCTAAGTTATTCTGCTATGTGTTTCTCCCATTATTGAAAACATAAACTGCCACTGGTATGGCTAGGGTTTTTTCTTCCTTTTCACATCAATATTTTATTTTCTATAAGTGAAATTATATATAAATTAACTATAAATATGACAATTAGCTAAACAAATTTTATTAAACATATAATTCAAAAGTAAACATTTCTTGAACCACTATTAAGAATTATATAACATAATTTGGCGAGAAAAATACAACCTAAAGATATACTAGTTTAGTGTGTAAAGTTAACATACCCAGTTTTGGCAAACGTTGTAAGCATTTTAGTCACTAGTTTGATATATTTTTTATCAGTTGTTGAAGGTTCTGCATATAGAGAAGGTATAATACTTATGGGGAACATTAAATCCAAATCACCTCCATGTGGTACTCCTGAAATTTTAGAATAGATAAAATGCTTTGACCTTATTATAAATAATAAAACATTTTTTTTTAGATAATACGAATAACAGGAGCCCTCTCGTGTTAAAAATAGTGTGGCCCATAGTAAACATCAAAGATACTTATATAGGCCTACATATTACTACAATTGTGATAAAGGTACTGTTTATAAACTATTTTTTTTTCCAAACTCACAGTAACTCCTGCAGGGAGTTACTCATAAAATTTAAAACATTTCAGTAATTTTTGTAAAAAATTGTTTACGAGTAAAAAAAATGTATAATCTACCTATCTTATAGAAAGATAAACATAATTAGTAAAGTAACTTTATATAATAATTTTTTATCTTAGATTCTATTTGTTATTTACTAGCTAGCCATTCTGACATTGTCAGATTGTGTCATTATATATATATATATATATATATATATATATATATATATATATATATATATATATATATATATAATATTATTTTTTTAATTAAAACTGAAGTAAAATAATGAATCAAAGTGAACAATATTTATTAAATTGAAAACTAACAAAACAAGAATAAGATTATCCTTTTTAAATATAGAAATATATATATACATTTATTTTACAAGTTTGATATCAAAGACCTCTTAGTCTTTCAAAGTTAAATTAATTACTTACACTAAACTAAATTTGGAAACTAAATTTGGAAACATATATATATTTTTACAAGGATGAAATAGAGTTATGATTTTATTGAAATATTGATTATTGTTTTCATTAATGTTCATTTCAATAATAAATAGTTCAGTCATTGAATTCTATGTCTGCTGTTTTCAACCTTAGCAACTTCTTTTCATCAATTATACCGCCGGACTATAATTCGTATCTAGTGCAAGTCTAGCATCAGTAATGAGGAATCAATACAGTAAGAGGGTTAGCAATAAACATATGTGTACTGTATTTTGCGATAACATTTTAAAACAACAATACTAAACATAAAATGTAACAGAAAGTACAAAAAAATTGAATAATAAGTTCTGACATTAGTTTTATTATAATTATAAATAAAAAAATACTTTAAATTGTAAACATTTCTATTACTTCTTTTACTTTCAACTTATATTAGTGGGAGGCCTGTCCTTGCTTTATTGCACACAATTTTTTGAAGTTAGGTCCTAAAGAAGCCAAGTATAGTCTTAAGTCTGTAGCAGCATCCAAAGTGTTTCTGTATTTATTTTGTTTAAATGTGTAGGATGAAAAAGCTCTTTCGATCAGTTCTTTGTATGGGAAAGCAATAAAATCTTAATTGCCAGGTCAGACAGATGATTTTATTCACTACTTAGGTTCAATCAAAAGTTAATGAGAAGTATTTCCTTGAAAGCTGATTTCAAAGTGTTGTTAATAGAAATTTCAATCAGATTATCTTTTTCTGTAACCTCCAATTGTGCTGATTGAAAATTCTCTTCAGAGAAAGGATTTCTAATCTAGTTAATACTTCTTCAAGATTTAGAAAATATCTTTCAAATGATAATTTTAAACTCTTCAAGTGCTCACATATTTCGAACTTAACACCATTAGAGAGTTTCAACTCATCGCTTTCAAAAAAAGTCATTCAAAGTCTCGAGAGTACTTCTGTATTTGTACACTGAAGAATACAAGACCTCCAAAACTCAATGTTTTCCATCATAAATTCTATCTTTTCTGGTACTCTGAAGTTTGTGATTGAATTGTTAATAAAACGTCAAATAAGTAAGCCAATCACTGTTATGTAAATTTGATGAGAGGCAAAAAGGGTTATCTTGAAAAAACAACTACACTTTATACCTAAGCTCGAACAATCTTTGGAGGACTTCCCCCGGTAAAACTACCTCCCTTCTGTATGATAAAGTAAGCTCAAATGAGGGCTATCCATTTCTTTAAAAAGAGATTTGAAAAGCCTTGAGTTTAAGGCCTGTGACTTGATAAAATTAACAATTTTCACAGCCTCATCAAGAACAGTTTTAAATTCACCAGATAGGTCTTTGCACGCAAGGCTCTGTCTGTGGATACAGCAATGAGACCAGTGGCAGTGATAGCGGGCCCGCAGACTGAAGGGGCCCGTGAGCCTTGACCGGATTTTTTTGGGAAATTTTACCGGGACCTCGTTCACCTCTCGCCTCTCAAATATCTATGGTAAGCTGAAATAAAATTTTGCTATAATGCTGTCGCGGATTTTGACCTGAGTATTTTTTTAAATTTTATGAACTCCTTGTTTCGTCCATTTTAGTTGTTAATAAAATTTCAAGCCATTATAAATAAATTGAAAACCCAAAAATATTTAAAGACCATCATTGTATATCTTTTAAATACTATTTTATTCAGTTGAATAATTCATGGTACTTGGGTCATTGAATTACCTGAGACATACTAGATTTGTTATCCCTATTCTGGATTTTAGTATATTTATTTACTAGATACTTGTTTATTATGTGATTAAAATTCTTATATATGTTTGACATATTCTATACTGAGTTTTTATTTATAATTTATTATGTTTGTCGGTCAATATTAATATTTTTTTAACTGTTTGATAATCTAACTCTATACAATGTACATGTCCACCATTACACATTTTCTTTCTGCAACCCTACTTGAGAATCCTGGGGGTTCGTGAACCACAGCTTGGGAACCACTGTTCTATGTTGATGGAAATGTAATGTGCACAGTAGAAGAAAAATATATGTCCCAGGACAAGATAACGTCACTATGAGCAATAGAAATCAAAGTTGACCGAGCTAAAAGATATTTTAACTATATCAATTGGCAATTTACTTATATGTTTGTTTATGTGGACAATTCAATGCATGGACAAATTCAGATGAAATTTAGGTAAGTTCTTTGAACCTAGGCTGATAAATGTATGTAAAAGGTTTTAAATTTAAATTTCTCTTTTAAAACAGTTACTGTACAGTTACAAGGCATGGTTGCAGGTGCTCTGATTAGAAATTAAGGGCACACACCAAAGTGTTAAATAACAAAGTGAAAGTGAACAGTTATACAAAAACTTATTCAAATGAAATTTATCCTCTATCTTAAAATTGGTTCATGGAACAATTTTACCTAATCAAAAAGTAAATTCTTCCTCACTCATTACTTTTTTCATGATAAAAAATACTTTTTTACAAAAAAAATTACTTTTTCATTTGCAAGAATTAATTTAAGGGCCTTTAGGCATGTAGGGACAGTTATTTGTATAATTTTGACGTCCTTTAAGCAGCAGTTTAAATTTTATAAACAGACAGGCGTGAAATTATAAGGCACTTTGGGTTTATCTGTAAACCCTAAGAAAGAGAAATCAGTAAAATTCCAAACCATCTTTTAATGGTTCCTCAATTCTTTGTCTCATATCTCACAAAAACTGCTTTTAAAACTTATACACTAAGGTATACATTTCTCATTGTGTGGTTAAACTAAGATGTATTTTATATACAAACAACTATAATGTAGGATTTCGTACTTAAATTTAATATTAAATCCAAATAATTTTATTCAGATTTGTAGGTCATGCCATGTTTATGCTGGGGGGGGGGGGTGATATCCGATCATTTAAATTTGGTCTAGTACCAAAGTATTAATTTTTCATCAAATAAACATACATATTTTTAATCAGAATAACTTTTGATATCCATATATTACCAAAAGAATTTTCTCAATTCAATAGTTTTCACCCCTTATTTTTTGTTACTGCTATCCTATATTTTTCCCATATGTGGGACAATACTAAGAATGTAAATGCAAAGTAAGAATTACATAGGTTTTATCATCTTGTTTGAGATTTATAGATGACAGACGGTCAGACAAGTGTGTAAAATTATAAAAGTCCTTGGTTTTACCAATCGATTCTAAAACTATTTGAGTATCATAAGGTTAAAGTATCAAATACATTGTTATTTATATAACAGTTACTTGAGATTTCTTCTAAAACCTCTGATATAACTTTTCTATATGCACCGACCAATAACTTAGAATAAAATTTAAACTGATGTCAGATGCTTATCCTTTCAATGAGGAACAAGGTCTACTGTTCAAAAACCACTAGTATTACAATTAAGTTATTAACTAATTACACCAATATAGGAAAATCATGTGCTCTTAACATTTTGTTAATTTGTAAGACAAAGCGTAAATGGTTGCAGTACATCATTTATGTTTTATAATTTTGCATACCTTTGAGTTCAATATCAGGATTAATCATAGATGAAAATTTCTTCATAAAAGCACTACTTGTTTCATAAGATACTCCATAGCAGTAAACAGGATTCTTCAAACTTTTTAAGAAATATTTTGTAGCTTCACTAATACCATTGTTAAGTGTTATGTCACCAATCAACTGTAAACATTTAATATTAATTAAAGATGAAAAATTTTTTATATACCATTAGGAACAAGTCATTTTGTAATCATTAACATGGCAAAGTTAATGTAATTGGGGAATTTTCAAGAAATAGTAAGTAAAAGCAATTAAGAGTTTCTAGGTCCATCAAATGTTTACCACCGGTCTGTAATCAAGCACTTGGACACAATAATAGCAATGTTCCCATTATTAAAAAATGTTGTAGATGGAAATAAATAACAGAAGTAGAAGAAACTATAATCATTATAAAATACATATACTTAGAGAAACTAAAATACTTTAACCTAAATAAAGGAATCAACATATTTTGTTTTTGTGTTTTAACTGGATGAAAATTAAACTCTACAAATTGATTGTTTTTTAGAATTACTTTGAAAGGAAACAAACTTAATTATTTCACAATGAAAAGAAATTATTATCTGTTACATGAGGATTACATAAAAAAGATTATACACTTTAGGAGTTATTTTAACTGTTTTAACAATGCATTAGTCGTCATGTGAAAAGTTATAAACTTTTGTCTCAAAAATCAGTAATTTTATCAATTCAAATACTTTCATATAAAATTCAGTATTATAAAGGAAAATAAATGTTGCAGCGGATGGGACATGTTAAGTAGAAAAATTTATAAAACATAATTCCATAGAAATTATGAAATATACGTAATCAAATATAACATTATATTATATAAAACAAATTCAATAGTAGTTGGTAAAAGAACAATGAATGGATGACAAGTTATTAGCAATTTTGAGAAACTTTGAACTTTAAACAACATAGCACAAGAACTGATGAAATCCGTTCAAAACAAAATATAATATACAGTAATATACAAATCAAGAAGGTATAAAATGTTAACTAACTAAAGTCTAAATATAAGACCAAAAAGTATAGGAAATAATTAGAGAAAGTGTATAAAGAAATAATGGAACAAAGGATATTAGAAAAATTTTACATTATGATTAATTAAAGATAATAAAACACAATTTTTTTTTATTTTGTAATATCCACTTTTAATTAGTCTAGCCGACCAATACAGCCTCGTCAATGCCTTAGCAGGTGAAACCATTGGTCGGCTAGACTAATTTTATTAAAGTGGATATTACAAAATAAAATAAAATTGTGTTTTATTATCTTTAAACATGAAATTCCACCAAGAACCATCGGTCTCAACAGTAATGAAAATATGATTAATTGGCAAATCCTTATACCCTAATCATTTAATAACCCTTAATTATTTACCCTAGTCATTTGGTGACATCATTCTAGTTTCAACCTCGCTACTGTACACTTGCCTTTATCAATCTGCTTTAACCAGCTCATTTAATAATTCTGATTCTATTTATTAAACATCTGATTTTTTTTACCACTTTCAACCTTCCATTGAAGTATTCTACTTTAGTTATGAACCCCTTTTAGTTTACCAACCAAGTATAGTTTTTTATTATTTTTCCATAACTTAGCTAGACTTGCATACTTCACTTAACCCTAAAACTTAATCCTTCACTTAATCTATAAAAACTAATAACACCTGTTATTATTGAAATTTAGTTTGTTTTTGTGTTAATAAGTTTGTATGTTTTTTTATTTTTTCTATTTTTTGATAAACTTGAATATTCTTTTACCATTCAGGAAATCGTAGAATCCCTTTTCAGTTTTAAAGTACCATGTTACTTTATTTTTTATAGATTTTTCGAATAACAATAAGGCTTACTAAATCTGCTCCTTAATTTTTATCCTTAGTTTTCTATACTTTTTTCCTTTTTCTCTCATTCTTTGTGTAACTTGCAATGGAACACATATCCATTGATGGTGTAGTGGTGCCTCACAGAGTAGGTCACACAACAGGAGATGGATCATGTTTCTTTTACTTCTTGTCTTATTTCATCTTTGGTACTGACTCATAAGCTCATGATTTGCAGGTCAGTGTTGTACAACACATTTCCAACAACTGGCGGTGGCTCAAACCCTATATCATGATGCTATGTGGAGCCACACATTACAGAATTAAGGCACAATATCAATCTGAAATGTCACTTTGCACTCAATATGTATTCAGACATATCTGTACTCTTTTTTGTTTCAAAGGTAGAAACTGAAATATTTAAAAATGATTGTTTGTACTTATTATCTATTTCTATTATTTATTATGTTCATCTTTTGATAAAATCATACGTGTGTCATATATTCAAGGGATGTACAAAAAGTAAGTTCCATTTTTGTATAAAATATTAAATACATTTTTTAAAATGCATTTTATTTTTAAAAGAAAGAACATATCTTAAACTGCTTTTCTACATAATTTCAACAATCATTAAGACATTTGTCATATCAGGTTACCCTCTTCATAGAATAATACAGTTTGGTGATCTTAAATAGAATGGGGTGTACATTGAACTCAATGCAACAAACAGGAAACGTATATTTAAAAAAATAGATAAATTTTTAAATAAAATAAATAAAGAATAAAGTAAATAAAGAAAATAATTAGTATAAAATCATCAGAGAAATTTATTATATGTATGTTAATATTTAAAACAGGTATAAATTTAGTCGTAGGAAAATTGCAATGTTAACGATTTGAACACAAAGAACGAAAGCTGTTACTAACCGGAAGGAGTCAGTCCGAGCTTAACATTCAAAGGGAAAGTACGCTCAGAAAATAAATATGTTTGCCGAGACAATGTGGAAGTATAGAAAGAAAGTGTTTACTTAAGAAACTAAGTTGTTTTATAAGTACTGTTATATAATAATGAGAGTTAGTTTCTATCGGCTAAAAAATAAACTTTTTAAAGTAAAATGACATGATTGTATAACCTTGTGCATTGACAAAGTACGACGTAAGCAGGAAAACACGTAAAAAGAATAAGTAACTGTGTTTTAAAGAATAACATATAACTTGAATAGAATGTTTTGAACTAACGATGGAGTAAACAATTGTGACGTTCATAAAAGTGAAAAAGAAATCTAAATAAGTTAATTTTAAAACGAGAGACGATATTTCGGTAAAACAATGCCACGTGACTTCAACCCGGAAAAGAAGTGATTTTAATTAAGAGTTCTATGTAAAACGTTCAGTTTAACTTTTATGAGTTAATGCATGTCTGGTATAACATGCCTAAACTATTTTCTATAGAAACTAAGAAATATAATTTATTGAATCTTGTAATTTATTGTTGAAACTTGAATATTATGTCTATATAATCGTCTCATGTTTTTATAAATAGAGATAATGTGTTATTGGAATATAATTATTGAAATCTTTTTTAAATAAAAGATTTTCCTCGATAACCTTTTTGAATTTGATGTTTTGAACTTTAAAAAGAATTAAAGTTTGATGCAAGTAATTATGTAAGATGAATAAATATTAGCTTCTGAATACTTAGAAATTTCAATTTAAAAATTGGTTGCAACCATAAAAAATAATAAGTAAAATTTTAATGAACGTAATTTTTTGATTAATTTAGTATGTAGGATGTTATATATATATATATATATATATATATATATATATATATATATATACAGGGTGTATCAGAGCGGGTGGCCGGCTTGTATAGCAATGAAACGAGTATACTTGAACATTTAGTTTAAACTGATAACCCCCTATTTCGACCCCAAGGAATTCAGGGAAAATGGAAAATGTTTTCAACCCTCTAAAATGCCCCAAAAGGGTATTTTTTGGGGGTGGGGGTTGGTTTTTGGGAAATTTTCAAATGTAAAGGTAGGTCGTGTTGTACCTCATTTTAAAGGTCTCGGTACACTGATCATTAAAAAAAAATGTTTTCATTTATCTTGCACCGTCAATACAGGGTGGCCCGAAACATCATAAAAACTTAAGTTTACACATCTTTTTACATCTGTCATAAACATTTGTTTTAACAGCTACAAATTTTAAAGTACATTGACAAAGATGTGACCTTTCAAACAATACCTAATTTTGGTAGGTTTTCTCACATTTTAGCAGGTTTCAAAATTTACAACTTTTAGAAGTTTTAAAAGTCAATATCTCAAAATTTTCAAATTGCAATGTGGGTCATCTTACATATCAAATTGAAGCCCTTACAATTATCAACATTTTCCATATTTTAATTTTTTTCATTTCTCTATTGGCTTAAAATTTACAGAAAAATATTGTTTTTCTCTTTTAAAAATCCGGGTTTTAGTTGTCAACATTAAATCATAACAAAATTTAAGCTAACATATAATAATACTGTAATTTTTAACAAAGAAATATGAAAAAAAAAATTAATAATAATACTACAGTAGCGATGGAAGGAATATCGCTTTTAAAGGAATGAAGAATTTGACTGATAACGAAAAGATAAGGATCATTGAATTAGATGCTCATTCATGAGTATTCCTGGTGTATTGTTCAAACTTGAGTCATTGTTTAATCTACCTTTACTGCACACGGTCAAAGTCTATTAAAGGTTCAGTGCAGGTTTTGCTGTTGCTTAGGCAGTTTGTTTTGACAATCGTTCTGTGTTAGTGGAGTTTGGTATCTTTGTGCAGTGTCAACATGGCGTAGACAAATAATGAAGCTTTTGATATGCTTATGATTTTGGGGGAGTGTTACCAAAACTTTATGGCTACGGCTGCGCTTTATGCTAATAGGTATCCAGAGAGGCAACATCCAATGTCTAGGCAGGCATTTAGAAGACTGGCAGACCGTGTGCGCGAGACAATGTGCAGCCTAACCCTGGCCACAAAAACCAAGAAATTGCTAAACCAGATAGAGATGAGAGGACTGCTGATGTTTTGGCTGCAGTGCAGGTAAATCCTCATTATTATGTGAGAAGGTTGTCTGTGGAATCCGGAATTAGCCCAATGTGTGTATGGAGAATTTTGAAAGAAAATAAATTACACCCATACGGAATGTCAGTCCACCAAGAGTTAGATGAAAATGACTTTCTGAACCGACAAAATTTTTGTATTTGGGCCAGAGAACAGCTCCAAGAAGATCCCTTTTTTCCCGGAAAGTGTTGTGGTGTAATGAAGCTACTTTTCGAAGTAATGGAGAGGTTAACCGTCACAATATGCGGTATTGGGCATTCGAAAACCCCCATTGGATGAGGGAGGTTGACAACCAAAGATATTGGGTACTAAACACTTGGTGTGGAATCATAATTAATAGAATAATTGGGCCTCATTTCTTCGAAGGTAATTTGAATGGAAATTCGTACAATCATTTTTTAATAATATATTTGTTGTACTTACGTCTGCTCATCCAAAATTGTTTCAAAGCATTACGGCCGTTTCGACTATTTATTCAGCCATGGTCACATGCGTTATTTTCGGTACTATGTATAGCATATATATATATACCTCGTCAACATTATTATAAAATCATTTAAAACATTAGTACGTATTTGACACGCATGTGACCATGGCTGAATAAATAGTCGAAACGGCCGTAATGCTTTGAAACAATTTTGGATGAGCAGACGTAAGTACAACAAATATATTATTATTTAAAAGCTCTCCAGTAAGGTGAAGAATATTAAAATCGTTCTAATTATTAACATACTTTTTACAAATTTCTCTGATCATTTTGTACTAATTACTTTATTTATTTATTTAATTAAAAAAACAGAATACATTTCCTGTTTATTGCTTCGAGTCAAACTTATTTTCCATTCAAACCAAGATTACCAATCTGAAAATGTACACTATTACAATGTTTGAAGTACACTCAGTTTACATCATGACTTTAAAACTCAACTATGGATGGTTGGTAAGAGGCGTTATTATTTTTCATTTTAATAATCTGTCCCAAAAAAAAACTCAGGAAGTTGTACAAAAAGAAAATCTTCATCAACTCTGAGGCTCAAATCAATTTAAATATCTTACTAACTGCTTAAACATTAACTCTTTCTCCAAGATTAAACTGATCCTTAGAGCAGATTAGAGAAAATGTTCAACGCGTTCAAGAGAGTTGGGGGACCTTAAAATCTTAAGAAACTACAAGAAATTTTTGTCAAAATTTACACTCCATTACATTTACCATTAATATAAATGACTCCTTTTAAAAAAATAAATAAATATTGAAAATTAAATCATACAGAAAAACACTTAGTAACTAATATACAAACAAAACATTTCTCCTGCATGAAATGAGTATAATATAACCATAACTATTGGTTCTTTCGGAACCAGCAGAGTTACCACAGATATGGAATGTTTTGTTAAAAATTGTATTTCTTTCTTATTTATTTAAGATATTAAGAGTTATATTTTCCATTTTACGAATTTAGTAAAAGATATATCTTTAATATTTTATATTATGTTCTTGAAAGATTTTTGACACTATCAATATAGTATTATTAAAATTGTCATAAATTCTTTCAAATCATTTCCTAAAATAAAATATAATCTTCTAATTAATCCTGCTAGTGTACAAAAATACTGTTTATTTTCTGCTTATCAAAATGAAACCAATTTAAATTAAGATTGCAATTTTAGAATTAAATTATTGTTATGATAATTTTATTTAAAAATCAACGGGTTATTCAATTTAATGTCAGGGGGCAAAGTACATTTCCAGTTTAGATGATAATGTTAATATTTAGTAACAATAACTTTTTTTAAACAATGTTTTTCAACAAATACTTACTTGTACATAAAAAATCCTTTCGACTTCAAAATATGAAATTCACAAATGTTATTTTAGAACTATGTCTGTCTTTCTGCATTAAAAGATGAGTTTTAAACTAACATAATTTGTAAACACCTTTTAACAACTTGTAAATATACTTAACAAAAGATACAGTAAATTTTGATACGATAACTTTGCCTCACGTTGGAGTGCCAAATTGTAATATATACTTGTTTTTTAAACAAATTTTTATTAAACTTACTTGATATCCAATACAGTAAGGCTGTATTATTAATTAATTATTAGTATTTAATTAAATTACCAGCTAGCAATAAGTACTCTTTCTTTAGAATTAATAAAACATTTAACAAACTTTATTTTCAGAGATTCAGTATAATAAATAGTATTTGCAAACTATGTAATTGTTCATTTCATTTAATTAATATCTTAGAATGTTCAATGATTCCAAACTTTCTATTAATTGGAATAATATATTACAATAGAATAATGTTCACTACAATCACCCATTTAAAGTCTTTGGCACATCCAAATATTGGTTTCGATTTTATTGTTCATATATTCTCGGGTTCTTATATTATAAATTAGGTTAAATAGTTTATGTACTTCACGAGATCCTTAATGTTTATTCAAACAATTATCTATATGTAAGTATTGTCTTTTGTCTCTGTTTACAAGTAATCTTAATCTCGGGCTAGGGGCACTCGTGCTGACTAGACCCCTTTCACCCTTAGGCAAGTAATATTTTCATAAATGCTTAAAAATATAAGGTGATTTAATAAATTTGGTTTTAATATTTGAAAAATTAATATTCATAAAAGTTAATAAAATTTAGTTAATTTTGAAAACAATGTTGTCAAACTATGGTAATGGTTTAACCTCACCCAAGTCCTGTGTCTCTGAAATGATATAGTTTTTTATTCTTCTTATTTAATAAATAAACTTCCCAACTTTAGATTTCTTTACTGTTCACTGTTTAACTCGCACTTATTAAAATCAAACTAATTCCTCTCTTCAAAATTGGTTCAAATCTTGTCCAGGCCTAGTCCTTCGTCTAAGTGTCTATCTCGTCCCGCAGCTTAGCGTCGAGTCTCAAATTTTTTTTGAATCCAGCTTCGTCTTTCGCTTGTAGGCACTCCATGCTAGTGAAAGTCGACCTTTTATTGGTTTTCACAATAATAGTTGCGGATTAATCTTTGTAGTTACTTTCGTGATGAGTGAGAAATTTTCGTTTATCATATATGTAAATATTATAATTAATTTAGAATCTTTTACTAACTGGTTTGAAAAATGTTTCCTTTAAAACTTAAACTAATTGCATTGTTATTCTTAACTTAAATACGGTGTGCGATAAATAGTCCGCTAAACAGATTTGTGTCATATGTTCATCGACCAATCACAATCGACAAGTCGTGATTTTATGTTGATTTACCTTTGGCCTAGATGTTTCGTTATTCTCGGAATTTTCATAATCGTCTGGCTTAACAGATTATATCATGAAAGTTGGCTCTCTGGTTTAAAAATTATATCATGACAGTTGTTAGGCTATGTTAACAGATTATATCGTGGCAGTTGGCGGACTGGGTTAACAGATTATATCATGACAGTTGTTAAGCTATGTTAACAGATTATAACGTGGCAGTTGGCGGACTGGGTTAATAGATTATAATCATGAAAGTTGTTAGGCTATGTTAACAGATTATATAGTGGCATTATGAGGTGTTAATTAAATTAGATGTAGCATTTCATGGGCTAAATTGTGAGATATTTCCCATCTCTCTACGTTATTTGGTTCCGTAGTAATCTTAAATTGAATACGGTAACATCAAGGCAATTCTCTCATTTTTATGGTCGGCCGATTTTAAATCATTATTTCATGGTTTTCCCGATTAAGTTTTATGTGGAACACGGTATCCGTTGGATAGGAAAATTATTGGAGATTATCGTGGTATAGGTTGTTTATAAATTATTTCTTGTAATAAAAGTACTCCGAGCATTTTTGGTGGGTCATAATCAATTTATATCATTTGCTTTAGGCCTAGTTTGTAGTTGCAGTTTTCCGATAATAGAGTTCGCCATGTGTCTGTTTATAAGATTCCAGCAGTATTTGAACCCTACTTACACGTTTAAATTGTCTATTTGTTGGTTATGCCTATTTTAAATAATAAATTGGTATGATTGTGAGATGAAATATTACAAACTTAATGTATATATAACATTTTAATATTTAATATGTTAATAATGCTTACATGGGTAAATAAATCAGTGTTATCCCGAGATATAGGTTTGCAGTCAAAGTAATATTCCATGATCTCTTTGGCTACGTCAGATTTTTTATCTTCTGGCACATTAAGGTTCATAGGTATTAACATTTCCCATTTGTTGTTAAATGTTTCAAAATCATTATCCACTGTTTTGGAAACTAAAAATAATTATTAGGCCTAGGAATTAAAACATTATACAAATGAAAACAATCATGTGAATTATCTGCAACAAACACATTCATATAATATTATTGTAACAATAGTGTCTTCTCAAAGGAAACACAGATATATAATTTACCAATTACCCAGACAATCCTGTATAATAGAAATAGAGTATATATGTATTAATCTTGAACCTAACAGTATGATATACTGAACTAAAAAATATGTACCTCTAACAATGCACAAAATTTTCAAAATTTACTTTCATCTATTTGAATTTGTAACACAGCTTACAAAATTAAACTTATAAGAAGGGACAAGAAGGTCCCTATTTGGTGTAAAATAACATGGAAACAAAGAAACTAGTAAAATAACATTTGTTATTGTTAATCATATAAATAATTAAAAAAACTAAAAAATAGAAGCTTATAAATAATATGACTTTCTTCACTCTATATAGGGAAGAAACAATCTTAGGCAAAATATACAAGGGAACTAATATCGAAAAATTAAACATTAATTTAAAAACCACGTTACTTGAAATTATTCACTTGAAGTAGCCATAATATTCCTAGATTAAATAAAACATTTTTATGATTGAAATCTTTCCCAACACATTTAAAATTAGCCTCAACTTTGGAATAAAACACATTTTTATTCCTGATATTTTGAGAAAAACTATATTCAGTATACAATTGCTGGGACTAAAATAAATTTAAAACAGAATCTAAATTCATATAAATACCATCAATTTGGAGTTCTTGATCACTTTTTACCTGTATGAACTTTATCTACTCTTGGTTACAAAAATGAACTATGGGTATTTTTTTAATCATTGTGTCTTTTCATTTGCTTATGTATGGAATTAAAGGTAAAACCTATCAATTACCTAAAAAGAGTATGTAATCAGAAGAGTATTAATTTGGAATTTTTGGTCATTGTTTACCTGGATGAACTTTACCTACTGGTATACTTTTTGGTTAAATAAATGAATTACCGTATGTGTATTTGTTATCATTGTGCCTTTTCATTTCTCTATGTAGTATGGAATTAAATGTAAAACCTATCACTAACCAATAACCTAGGAAGAGTATGTAATGCAGTTTTATAAAATGTTATTATTAATAGTCCTTGTGCATTTCGATAGATTTAGACATTACGTGTAAGTACTTTAAATTATACTTATAATATATAGCAATTGATTTTGTGGTAGAGATTGTGTGTGGTAGAGATATAATTAGATATTTATTTATTTATTTCTTACCCATAAAGTATAGACATCCTTCATTATTTGCAAGGCCTGTTATTATTGGAACTTTTGTAAAATTACCACTCTCTAATATTTTTCGAGGTGTGCTTGTTATGAACTTTTGTCCACTTCCTTCTTTTTCAACACAAGGTGCGAATGTAATCATTAGCTTGAGCAGTTTTTCCTAAAAATAACACATTTTATTATGGAATAACATAAAATGATAAAATATATGGCACTAAAATATTTTTAATGTGGTTTTATTATAAGATAGAATTATTTAAATGTAAAAGAATTTTTAAAAAACAAGGTTAATGTTAAACAAATGATATCAGACTTGGAGGTATGTTGTTACCAGGTGTTATGACCAATATAAATGATAAACATTATATATAATTTATGTCTGTGAAATCATTGACAAACATTCAATTTATAAGAATTGGAATAGAAGTTTTTTTTTAATCTAAATGCACAATACATATTAAAGGTTTCGCCAAAGAAACCATTATTCACTGATGGCTAGAAACTTGAACAAGACAACACTTTCATGGTATTAACATTAAAATGAGCTATATATATTACAACGGACACAACCCGTTGTAGGTCCTGGATTTTGAATTTGTAATTAATTTTATAAATTTGAATAGTCCGGACTTACCGTGGGCTGACCGCATGTAGGTCACGAAAATCATGTTGATGCGGGAGGGTAGTTATCTGGCTAAGTTAAACTCTTGGACCCTGCCTGTTCGAAAAGGAATAAGGACTTGTAAAAAATACTTAAAAATTAATACGGGAAGCCAAAATCCAGAAATTAAATAAAAACAAATATCTTCAGGAAATGCATTACGCTAACCGCGTGTGTATTTACTGCAAGATTAGATAATATAAAGTCACAAAGTTACGTAAAATACAGACTATTAAAGTATGTAAAGAAATTCAAAATTCCTCTAAATTGAAAAAGAAAAGGTATTTCAGGCTTTTCATAAGAAGGCCTAAAATAAAGGTAAAATAAGTTTTTGCGAAATTTCGTTAAATAAAAAAGTTAATGTTAATTCACTAAGTTCAAATGATAAAAAAGTATATAAAAAAGAAAGTTTTTTAAATTCTAACCAAAACAAATTTTAGTAATGATAAACGAAATGTATAATTAAAAAGAAAAACTTGAAATTTTATTAAAGGAAAAAGGTGACAGAATTCGCACCTTTACAGCAAGATAAAAAGTTAAACTTAAATTTTTATTAACTCAAAACGCTAAATAGTATGCTGATAACGTAGTTATGTAAAAATAATCCAGTATTTAAAATATGTTTCGGGAGTAAAGGAAAGCCCAAGTTTGTAGAAAATCGTTTAACTCCCTAACCCTACAGCAAGACAACCAGAAGCAGAAAAAAAGAGAAAATCCGGCTAGTTAACACAAACCAAAAGGACATAAAGAAGTGAAAACAAAAAACCGGGAAAAACAAAAAACAAAGACTTTTCCGGGAGAAATCGCCACGGGAAAACGGGCGCGGGTCGTGTACGCGAACCAAGAATAGTACGAACTTCACTCGAGTTCGTGGGTAAAGAAGACAACGAGCTGAATTCAAAAATGTCACTCTCAATAAAATAGGGAAAACCCTGGAGGAGTTACAAAGGAAAAGGATTTTCAATAGCCAAAACTGCACGGAGAGAGATAAGAGTTGTACGGTAGAAGGGGCTGGCTGAAGATGAGTCTATATAAACGATTGCTCGGGGAAACTCGAGAGCCTTGATATTTCTGCGATGTAAGTGAACACATCGAGCCTTGATCTCGTTTTTTTTTTATAAAATACCATAGTATGCAAAAAAACTAAGTATTTTCTTAGTTAACATAATAATTTGTATAACAAGTGTGAACATACGTCATTGCGATATTAATTTGGAAAGCAGCAATAGACACAACTATAATCTACAAGAACGTCAGTGGCAACTTAGTCATTACAAAGTTGGCCTAACTTGGATTATTCTGGAGAAGTAACATAACCTACAAAGCAGCTGATACATGGAGTGATTCGTATAGCTTCCGGATAGGACTCCAGGACATCACCAGGCGACCACTTGGACATGCAACTTTAACGTCGAGAGAATAGCCGAACCGGGACTTCAGACACGACATCACCACAACCATCTTTAAAAATTCATCCAACATTCTTCAAGACAACCCTACAGGGATCAACCTTCATCAACGAGACAACTTAACCAGCACGCAGAGCATCTGTAGCCTGCCATCGCTAAACAACGCTCGCGGACTTCATATCAAACGTCGCGACGCCTGGACAGTTGTGAAAAGGTCGGTAGAAACGTAAATACGTTAGTCCCTGATTAAATTTGCCTGAAATAAATTCAAATAAATTTATTTTAAAATACTGGGTTACTTAGGATGTTAGATTAGATAAAATATTTGTATTATTAATTAAAAATTAAATTCATTAAATCGTAAATTCGAATTAAATCTTTTATTAAAATATTAATTAAATCAAATTGGGTATAAAATATTAGAATAAATTATAGTTAGGTAAATAATTGGTTCTGCCTTGTAGTTGAAGAAATTATTATTAAATTGAAAGGAAAGTTATTATTTTGTATTTGTTGGAGAAAATAAAATCCAAAAAGTTTTATTTTATGTTTGAAATAAAAAAAAAAAGAATTATTAAAATTTTACTTTATAAAAAATTTATTATTTACAAAAAACACCTAGTATTCAAATATCCCAATAGTTTATGAGTTATAGATTATGAATTGATGCATTGAAATTTCATAAAATATTTGCAAGCACAAATAAACAATTTACAAGGTTAGTTTCAGTGTACTCACTACTCAGAGGTTTACAAAAAGTAAAATCATTCACTTGTGTTCTAACTGAGCTAAAATCAAATATAAAGTACTGGAAGTATAACGTAGAAGTTTTTTTTTTTTTTTAGTCAGGATATTCAGAAAACTGAATATTCGACACATAGTTATTTCACCTAGGCCAAACAAAACGAGATTGCCTATAAAACTTCCAGTAGGTGGAAATAACTTATTCTCAAACGAAAAACCGTTGAATAAATCGGCGTCCCAAAAAAAGTGGGGTCCGAAAACATCATTCAACTTAACCAAGAAAAGGTTTACCGTTAGAATATATATAGTGTTCTTATCCAGGCCCGACGAGAGGGGGGGGGAAGCCAGGGCTGTAGCCCTGGGGCCCGGGCGGGCTGACCAAGTTTTATTTTTTACCTACTAAATTTACTTTAAGAATAAAATCAAATGGATTATTAGTCTAAAATCCAGAAAATTCGAATTATTAGATTTTTAGTTTCCTTTCTATTTATAATTAGTTGATTAAAAATTCATGTTTAGTCTTAAATTTGTCTTTTAACTTTATTTAATAATACATTTTCTTAACTATTTAGTACCGGTACTTATCTATTTACAAACAGTGCTGTATTACTTCCCAAATTTCTATAGCATATGTTGATATGTAGGCTATATATATATATATATTATTTGTATAAGGATAAGGATAACTAAAATACAAATATATTAACATTCAAGAAAGTATTTTTTATTTTTTATTTTTAGAAATAACTGTAAATTAAAAATATCGTATTACAGTATTAATAAAACTCAAAGACAAAAAAACAGTAAAGAATTAAGCACAGTTACTCCTCAAAAGACAGAATCATACTAAATAAAATTATTCATATTAAAACTAAAGGAAATGGATCAATAAGGACTAAGGAGCAATGGTTACTTTACATTTGTGGGAAAAGTAAACAGGATGTCTAGAGTTAGATTCCAAGAAAAACTTCCTGCCTCCCCACCTCCCCTTCCCCTCCCAGTGTCTGTCACATTTACCGATTCCATTAATCTAATATTGTAACCACAGTATTATTATTCGACGAATACCGAATACCCTTACAAGAGACAAGAGACAAGTAATCTCAATCTGCAACTCATTTATCTAGTTTTTTTCAATACATTTATTATTCAAGGACTATGGTATTTATTGTGCTACTTTAAAAGTAGCCTATGTTTATAATTCTCTTTACTGACTATGTTTTTGTTTTAATGCAGTGAAATAAACTATTAGTGTTAGTGTGTTTGTTTACAATTATTGTTCTACTGCAATGAAGAGGGACTGACTTTAATGTTTGAATGTTTGCAGTGTGTTGTTATGTGAAGTGGTGATTGTAATAAAGTAGGCTATTGGCTATTTACCAAATTGTGTTATTTGTTGTTTTACGAATTTACGAACTGCATATTTGTTACTGGACTGTAAACTGTAAGTAAAATATTTAAATAGATCTTATAGATCCTAAATAGTCTATAGGCTACTTAAAATTATTGCTATTTAAAATTTAAATTAAACATTTTGAAACTTTCCATATTTCTGCAATGGATTATATTCATAAATCAGGTGCAAAAAAGAGAAAAGAACGGGACTTACGAGAAAAGGCCTCAAAAAAGGGACAAACTACTTTCGAAAATCTAGGCTTTTTTATTAAGCCTACAGACTCTTCAACAGACTCAATGTATCACGGAAATGTTCAAATAGGTCAAAATACTCCTGTTAATCATAGTCTAATAGTTGAAAAACCACAAACATACCAAATTCCATCAAACTCAAGCAAATTAAACCAATCGGAAGCTAGTTGTTCTATATCTGTAAATAGTTCTGAAACGTTTACAAGCCTCAATGCTGAAGAGGGAGCCGAAACTGAAGTAAGAGTTGCATCAAGTTTCCTTGCATTTGATAGATCTGAAACTGTTTCTACTGTAATTAAGAACACAAAAAAAACAGGCAGTTCTAAATTATATGATTTTGATGTAGGCCATCTTGAAACTTTAAATTTTAAATCACAATGATATACGAAATGCAGTCCTTCGTGGTCCTTCACTCTACCCACCTCACTTTCCAGAAGATAAAGAGGGTCGTGCTTTCCCTCGTTCCGTTTTAACTTGCACACTTCAAAATAATGAAGAAATAAGCAGAGATTGGCTTGTGTGGAGCCAGATTAAAAACGCACTGTATTGCTTTCCTTGTAGGTTGTTCAGTAAACTACCACAACCAAGTAGATCAATGTTAGCAACTCCTGAAGGATACTCAGCAGACAATAAGTGGAAAAAACTACATGATAGAATAACACCTCATGAAAACAGTGTCAACCACAAAATGTGTTATGTAGAATGGCGTTGTCTGGAGTCTCGTATGGATAGTGAAAAAACTGTAGATATGTTGCTGAATGACAGAATTAAAAATGAAGCAGACAGGTGGAGACAAATTTTACGCCGTATTTTAGATGTTGTAATTTTTTTAGGAGAACGAGGACTATCATTTAGAGGAGACAGTCATCTTATAGGGAACCCACAAAATGGTAACTTCCTAGGAATTTTGGAGTTATTAAGTAACTATGATCCTTTGTTAAGAGATCATATAAGTAAAATCAGTGAGTTCCAGATAGCTCATAGCCGTATGCAAGTACACTACCTTTCGCCCGATAGTCAAAACGAGTTTATTAAATGTTGTTCTAACCATGTCATACAAGCTATTTTAAAAGAAAGAGAAGATGTTAAGTACTACTCAATTATTGTAGATGCAACTCCAGACTCGTCCCACTTGGAACAGACAGTCTTTATATTGCGATATATCAATTTATCTTCTAAAGATCAGAATACTGAATATGATGTACAAGAAAGATTTCTCGCCTTTGTAGATTGCAACAAAAAAACTGGTGAAGCAATAGCAGAACTTATTCGGAACACTCTAGCAAAGCATCACATTCCACTAAGTGACTGCCGAGACCAAGGATATGATAATGGCAGCAACATGAGTGGACAGTACAAAGGTGCTCAGAGTCGTATACTGAAAGACAATTCTCTAGCTCTTTTTTCGCCATGCGCTTGTCACAGTTTGAATCTGTGTGGAGTTGAAGCTGCTCAATGTTGTACCGAGGCTGTTACATTCTTTGGAAATCTACAAAAATGTTATAATATATTTAGTTCTAGCCCTCAAAGATGGGAAATCTTGCAAAACCACCTGAACTGTTCCCTTCACAGCGTTTCTGACACAAGATGGTCATCGAGAATTGAATGTGTCAAGCCGTTTTCTAAGAACATACAGGGGGAACATAAAGAGGCGATTAAAGATGTTCAAAATCTCAATCTAACAGCAGAAACCTTAAATGATCTAAGGGGACTAGTCATGTATGTTGATTCTTTTGAATGTGTAGTCATATCCTCTGTTTGGTTTAAAGTACTGACTACAATTGACTACAGAATCAAGATTTTACAAGCAAGGAAAACTACTCTTGATGTGGAAGTGACAAATTTAGACAGCTTGATTAATGACTTGAAACATTTAAGAGAGAACTGGGGAAATGTTTTGGAAGAGTGCAAGCTCGTTAGTACCAATATAAACAGTGCAACAACCTTTCCAGAAAAACGAACCATTAGAAAGAGACTATCTGATGGTTCAACTCAAGTAGATGATTGCGACCGAGAAGAGCGGTTTAAGCAGAAGGTATTTTATCTTTTACTGGACTGTGTGATAGTAAATATTACAACACGGTACACTGCTGTTCGAAACATTGATGAAATGTTTAGTTTTTTATGGAAATACCCAACACTTTCAACAGAAGAACTTTCTGAAAAATCTAAGAAATTTATAAACTTTTATAGCAGTGATGTATCTTGGGATATGTTGGAAGAAATTAATCACTTGAAATCAATTCAATCAGCTAACTTTAAAAATGACCTTTCCCCTCTCAATCTCCTAAACACACTAGAAAAACAAAAACTAAGAAGCATTTTCCCAAATGTATGTATTGCTCTTCGTATATTCTGCACATTGCCAGTGACAGTAGCCGAAGCAGAAAGGTCTTTCAGCACACTAGCAAGAGTGAAAAACTTCCTACGATCAACCATGTCTCAAGATTGACTTTCAAGCTTGGGTACACTTTCCATGGAACCTGTCCTTGCTAGACAACTGGATTATAATAGTATTATTGATACTTTTGCAAGCCAAAAAGCTAGGAAAGCTATTTTTTAAAACCAGAGTGTTAATAAAATTAAGAATATTAAGATAATCTTGTAAAAATTACCTTGTTGTATATTACATATTACATGTCTTAGTAACAATATGGTTTTTGATTTTGAATACCTTATAATTCAACCTTTGTCTGATACCAGCATAAGATAGACTATGTCATAATGTAATAAGAGTGCTTATCTAATTGTTTTAATTTTATTGTTAATCATATATTTTTACCTTATCTTCAGTTTATGATTTTCAAATGAAGCAAATTCAACATAATGAATATAAAGAGGCAAGGTCGATATATAATTCAAATGTGTTATTTTTAGCTGAAAAGTCAAAGACCCAAGTTGTAAATTGATTAGTTTCTACGATTATTAATAGAATTTTGTGAAAACAATTAATTATTATTATCTCTTAGGAGCACAAATCAAAAGTTTTTAAACTTATACTGTTTTATTTTGTGTAAAATACAGTATTACAAACTTTTTTAATGAATAACAAAAATATCACATGTCATCAATTACACAATATATTATATAAAATATCTTTACAAAATATGTTTGTTGCATTATTATAAATGACGAGGTGGGGTTTCAGGAGTGAATTTATTATTTGACGGGGGCCCGCGAAAATTTGTCCCTGGGGCCCTTGGGTTCTCTCCACGGCCCTGTTCTTATCCTTCAGTTTTCATTTACAGAGCGTTAAAAAAAAACGTATAATACAATTTATAATGGAAGCTTAAAACATGCTAGTGGTGTAATTTTGCTAATATACTGTTTATAACACCTTAATAGAATATTAAGATTTAAATGCTTTAAACAACTTAAGCTAATTATACATTAAGCTCATAAAAACCCTCAAATTTGTGAATACCACCAGTTTAATCAGTTGTAATTAACTTGTAATATGTTACTCACCGCCAGCAATCCTTTTTTTGAAGTTTTTCCTTCAGTACATATATATTACCACTACACGGGTTTCGGACTTTTTACGTCCATCGTCGGGTGGTCAAAACACAATTAAAAACATTTAACACAATTTGTAAAAACACATAACACAAACAACACGCGCGCACAAATGAAGTCCAACATGTCTCCAATATGTCTGGGCTGATGCTGTACAATGTACTAGTGAGTTATCAGCTGATGTCTACTTCCTAGTAAGCTGGCTTATTAGTTCATAAGTGGGGGTTGCATCAAACTGTTTTTTATCATTTAGCAAATTATCCGGGTGCTCTTGTTCATTTTTGTACATGTGGTATTCTTCTACGCGGTTTATGTAATCTCCTTTTTGCATTTTTGTAATATTTTCATGTTGTGATCTATGTTTTTATAAGCATGATCACAGTTTACCAGGTGTTCTGCGAATTTTGATTTTTCCGGGTGCCTTAGTGCCTGGATATGTTCTTTATACTGTATCGTTTTTTGAAGGGCCGCCCCGTCTGTCCCACGTAGAATTTGTCACATGAACTACAGTTTAATCTATATATACCGGTATTCATGAACTTGTCTTGGTTTGAGGTTTTGTTGCTATTTAGTGTATGTTGTAGGTTTGAGTTGGTTTTGTACGCAACTTTGTAGCCTTGGTGTCTGAAAACGTTAGCTATGGTGTTATTAAATTTGGGGTTGTGTTGTAATATTACGAATTTATTATCTTGTTTTGTGTCTGGCATGGTACTATTTCTATTTTGTTTCATTTTTCTATGTATTGTATCTACTATTTTTGGGTTGTATCCATTTTTGTGGGCAATATGTTTTATTAAGTTTAGTTCCTCTTTATAATCAGCTTCATCCATTGGAACCGATATTAGTCTGTTGATCATGTGGTTGTATGCTGCCATTTTATGTGTTATTGAAGTTATGCTGCCAGGAGTTAGTATGAAGCAAAGCTTATATTCACAGAGAAGCATTCATTTCAAAAATATCTGTATCCTACACTAAACCTGGTCTTACATGAGAATGTTGTGAATTTTATAAAAACTCTGCCAGTTAAAGCATGATTTTCAAAATATTGTGTGAGTTTATGAGTGTATGAATAACACATTAATTGTTGTACTTTTGTGGCAATATACTGTTATGCATATTGGAATTATGACAGTAAATGTACATTCTTCTCGAAGAGAAAAACATTGAGTATACTAAACTCTTTGTGGAAACACATTTATATTAAAATTAACATACTTGTGTAATATCTTTGAAAAGTTAAATACAATGCATCACTCCCTACAGAAATTTCAATTGACACATTTTGATATTGATCAATAGAATGAAACCTTTAAAACCCACGAACGGATGCCCGACCCGAGATCGACCCTGTGCTGTTCACAGCACTTAGTTAACCAACTACAAAACACGTATTTTGCAATTCAACATTACGCCCACTTAAAATAGTCCTATCACAATAAATAAAATACCGTTGGAAAGCTAATGTTCCGTAGATGCATAATCATGCAAAAAAAATACCACAAATGTTATAAGTAATAATCCAAAAATTGGTGAAGTTCGCATATTTTTGATGCGTAAAATCGTAAATTTAAACTGCGCCTTTTCTTAAACGCGATGCTATTTTCCCCGATATGATTACAAATCTATATTTCTGTCAAACGGGTTAACCAAAACACTGTTCTATAGATCACATCTTTCTCTTTCAAACCGTAGATTACAAATTTTTCTGCGTCTCACAGATCCAGAGATATTTCCACTTGACCATAGAAGAAACTTGACTGATGAAATTCATTTGGCATTCGGTGCAGTTTATGAAATGACGTAATCCATTTTGTTGTCAGAAATCGTATTTGTTCTTTACACTATGTTGTAGAGGAAATTTCATTCTATAAGTTGGTACTACTTGATATAGTCAAATACTTACTACGAAGGTTTTGTTTTGATGTCCAAACAGCAATAATTGTGTGATGTAAATTGTAATATTTTGTGTGGTGCATATTGTTATGGTTAGATATTTTATTTATTTTGAAGGTTTGTGTATACAAATTGTATATAAATTTTGTATACAAGTTACAATATATGTGTTTTTATAACTAAAGTTTATGTTTTTGAGTGATTTTCTAGTTTGTAAACAGTTTATATTTGCAATAACCTAAAAGGCAAGTTGTAATTATAGTCTATAACCAAATTTTCTTATATTTAGTGTTTTATTTGATTATAAAAGTGTATAATATGTGTGTTATTCTTTGTAAAGTATGTTGTTTTAGTGAAATCTAATGATTTTGTCTTAGGCCTAGCTTTAGAAAGTTACTAATTACGTGTAAATTGTCGAGGTGTCAAACCTAACCTCACTTGTGAAAGTTACCTTTTTAGTCAAAATCGTTGTTTTTATTTTGAAAATGTAACAAATTATTATTTTTTTCCCCTAAATATATTCACAAATATATTACAAATCTCAAGTAATGGTTGAAAAAATTCCGAAAAATCTATTAGTATGTTATTGATTACCATTTTTGTGAAATTTCTGCTCCGTTACTGTTTGATTTTTTGGTATTTGACCAAAAAACTCCAAATGTGATACATCTAACATTTTTTTTCACTACACACCTACATTCTATGCACCTTTCTCAACATAATAATATATAGTACTCTTGTATAAAATATAATATATTACTATTTTTGGTAAATTGTTGAAAATAAAAAGACCAAATTCCCTTTATCCGTAAACCATTTTTTGTTTTTTTTGAAAATGTAACAACATTTTTTTTCCCCTAAATATATTGATAAATATTACATAAAACTTTTGTATATCTTAGAAAAAGGTGCTAAGCTTTTGATTTTGGATTATACAGGTTTTTCCTGAAAAATGGTAACTTCGTTTTTGACTTGTAACATACTTACTCCAAAACTGTTTAAAAAAATAATAAAAAATTTATTACATAGATGAATTCTATGCAT
Source organism: Aphrophora alni (assembly GCA_963513935.1). Taxonomy (NCBI): domain Eukaryota; kingdom Metazoa; phylum Arthropoda; class Insecta; order Hemiptera; family Aphrophoridae; genus Aphrophora; species Aphrophora alni. The sequence continues at coordinate 52,000,073 of OY740774.1, forward strand.
CTTTCTCAGAACAAAGATGACTTATAAGTTAGGTTTTGTATACAAATAATATATTTTATTAATTTTTAAACAAACGAAGAAAATAAACATTAACCGCTTCTAGGGTTTTAAAAAAATTTACAGATATGAAGAAGAAAAATGAATCAAGATGGTAGCAAAGATTGTTTCCCATTGTTGCACCAGTTTATGATCTTAAACTAATCTAATTTTTCTTACAACCTAAAGTTTACTTTTGAAGAGAACCTGTCATCTTTTGGCTGGTTTGAAAAATACTTTCAAGAAGAAATATTGACAAGACCACATGATACAATATTAATTTACTTTTTGTTACAGAAGAAAATCTAATTATAATAAAAGATGATTATCTATTGCTAAGTGGTAAAGTTCAGCAAATTTGTGCAAAGTGGGGTTTTGACAGTCACTAGGACAAAAGCAAATATCTTGTGAACATCAATGTGTCACAGAGAATGAAGATGGTTGTGTCCAGTTTGACTACAAGATTTGAGAAGATTGTAATGTCACAAAATTTATAACTGGTATTTAAATTGAAATAATTGATCATTCATCCGTTGATATAATTAAAATTAAAATTAAATGAACTGTATTATATAATAATTTAAAAATCAATATATCATATCATCCAATTACCATACTCACCAAATATATTCAATTTCATATGACAAGAATTCCAATAAAAATATGTAATCATCATAGAATTAAATGAACCATATTATGGTAACATAGGCTGTTAATTTTTAAAAGTGCAACTATCTGTGAAGAAGAAGAATTTACTTTTTCCTATGCCAACAATGTAAAAGACATCACCACTTCAGATTCTATGCAGAAATCATCTATCTTTTCTAATTCAAATTGAATATTCATACTAAAGACATTAATTACCAAGATATATAAATAAGGAAGTGAAGACGACAACAACAATATTGCATTCAAGACAGCATAAGTATGATTTATAAATGTTAAAATAGAATTTAACCAAAATATTTCAATTTATAAAATTCCAGCATTACAGTACAAACTTCAATTTGATATAAAGTGCATCTTTTAACCAATGTTGTAAAACTAATATAACAAACTTTGTGGTGGTCAATAATATCTATTTTACTCTAAATAGCAAACAAATAGAATGAAAATAAACCTTAAAATCATATTGCACTACATTTTTCTTTATAGTTTAAGCTGTGATACTCAATTTTTGAATTTTCTTTGATATTAAAACATTCGGTAAAGTGGGGAAAAAAGGAATTTTATGATTGGTTTGAAAGAAAGACCACATAAGTCAAATTAATGTCTGTGAAAAATATTTAACACGTTAACAATCGGGTCGGCACAGTTTCTGTGGGTAGAGCAATCTGCCGACCCGATCGGGCCGGCATCTCAAAAAGTCACTGTTGTTGTTTTGCTCGACTGCAACACTACAGCGCATTCTAGCGGGGACAAGCCGTACTATTTGGACATTACACATCCTATGTCTAAACGCAGAACACTCGATTCCCAGTTTAGATTTATTATATAACTCTCTTTTCGCTGTTGAAAAATGCAAACTTTCGCGGTCCTATCGAGTCGGCACTTTTTTTTTTAAAGATAAACCAACTCTAAGTTATATGACAACTGGTTTCAAGCTGTTAATATGTAAACAATTAATATAATGGTGTACATTAGTTATTATAAAAGTGTTAGTAACATATTTTGGTTGATGTATTATACCAAATTAACTAATTTTCCGAACTAACTAATGTCCGGCGAAAATAAGTCATGGCCCGATCGGGTCAGCGCCTTCACTTTTAAGGGAACTTGCGACGAAAAATGAATGTGCCGGCCCGATCGGTCCAAAACTAACCTCCAATTTCTCCACATGAATAATTGAAGAAAATGTAAATAAATAGCCTTTGTAACAATAAAAAATCGATATCAGCAACAATAATTCAAGTTGGCACTACGGGATTTCGTAGGACCAATGGTGGCATTGCTGTATGGTGGCAGTTAACGTGTTAAAAGAAGGGAAAGAAAAATTAAAATATATTTCCAAAATATAAATTTAAGGTAAATAATGTTTAGTTATAAGATAGAATAAATATTGAAGTGAGATATTATTTTGTAAAATAGACAATGCTTGTTGTGAAGCAAAAATGATTTGGACAGTGTCCGTGGGACCAGAAATGTGAACGTAATGGAAGTATGCTGAGTTAGTAGATCTAAAAAGAAACGCTTAGTTTTGAGATGCTAAGAAGTGAGCAGTTGGTCAGGAACGTTCAAGGGATTAAGATGTATGTGATGTGAGTAAAACTTTAAATATGTGTTAGAAACAGTTGGAAGGGAACCTCTGAAATGATCAGATGTGTTTGTGGGAGTTAGAAGCCGGCGTCTGACTAGGACAGACGTATTTTTGTGTGTGGAAAGGTACAATTTTTGTAGAACAATGTAAGTTAAAATGAAAGATAGATGATTTAAAAAATGAACGATTAAAGACAGTGTGTAATATCGAGAAATTGTTGTTGTTAAAAAACTGTAAAAATAGACGTTAGGCTTCTTAAAAGCAAAATGGACAATGAAATAAGAAAGCGTGACGTGGTGAAAAATGTATTCGTTTTATGTGAACAATTCTAAAGGTGTTTTTAATAAAAGAGACAGTAGACTTTTGTTTAACTGAACTTTAAGTGAATAAAAGAGAAAGAAGACATGATACTTTACGAATAGTGAATTCCCAATGGAGACGATCAACCTGTTCACAAATGCGAGGAATGGCGAGTAGTTTGTACCCGGGGAATAGGTAGACGGTCAAAGGTCAAGTCCAAAGGTCATAGATAAGAACTAGCGACTTTTAGAACGTACTGGCGCCAATAAGTAAACAAAGATAAGGGTAATGTAAACAGTACATAGGTCAACTATGAGAAATAGTAGAGCCCCAAACAATATAAGTAAATAAAAGATAAGAGATTATGTAAATACAATTAGTTGTGTAAATAAAGAGTTGTGTTCATCAGTTCGAATTATGGAGATTAAAGTTTAACCGGGGTTTGGCACATGATTCATCACCCTACGTCACACGCGCGGGAATTTTAAATTATTCGATATGTAAGATTTCCACTCGGAACAATCAAAGTTCAACCGGGGTTTGGAACATGATTCATCATCCTACGTCACACGAGAATATTATTCGATATGTAAGATTTCTACTCGGAATAATCAAAGTTCAACCGGGGTTTGGAACATGATTCATCATCCTACGTCACATGAGAATATTATTCGATATGTAAGATTTCTACTCGGAATAATCAAAGTTCAACCGGGGTTTGGCGCATGATTCATTATCCTACGTCACATTCGACTATAAGAGTAAATAATGATAAGAGATAAAGAGTACATAGTTAATGTATGTAAATAAAAAGATGTTTAATGACAAACATGAGAAAAAGTTGTATTAGACTATGACAGTTCAAAATCCACCCGGAGTTTGGGCTAGAAAATATTCCGTCACGTGCGTCATTTTAAAATTATCGTTAATATTAGTTTGGACTATGAATGGACAAAGTCACATAAGCTATTTAAAAAAAAAAAAAAAGTATTATTCAAACTTTTTAAAATAATTTGATATATAGAATGTTATCAAAATACATCAGTTGAAATAATGGAACCTTTGTTTAAACATCAATTCTCACGTGTTGTAGCAGGGCCCTCTGGATGTGGGAAATCACAATTCGTAATAAATTTTCTTAAAAATATGACAGTATTATGTAACGTCGATTTTAAAAATATATTTTGGCACTATGCAGTGTGGCAGCCCTCGTATAATATTAGTACTATACCAATTATTTTTCAAGAAGGTTTACCAGATATGAATTCCGTGGACCCGACATCTCCTAATTTAATAATAATAGACGATTTGATGCGAGAATCCAATAGTAGCGTTGTAGATATATTCACGAAAGGTTGTCACCACAGAAACATTAGCGTATTTTTCATTACACAAAATTTGTTCCATCAAGGTAAAGGGCAAAGAGACATTTCACTGAATGCCCATTATATTGTGTATTTTAAGAATCCACGTGATAAAAGTCAAATAAGACATTTGGCTCAACAGGTATACCCAGAAAATCCGAAATTTATACAAGACGCTTACATTGAGGCTACTAAACAACCCTACGGTTATCTTTTGTTTGATATGAAACAGTCTACACCCGAAGAGTTAAGAATTAGGAGTTGTATATTCCCTTCGGATAAATATAATTATGTATTCGTCCCAAAAAAGAAATAAAAACTAACACTTTCAAATAGCTGTCATCATTTCTACACAATGTCCCGTTCAGTGATAAACAATGTTGAGTTACTCCGTGTTTTGTTAAAAATGAATCCTAATAGAAGAAAACGGTTTTTGAAATCAGCCGATGTAAATTTGATTCAATCAATATGTGAGTGTGCGTACAATACGTTAAAAGGAAATGTACCTTTAACAAAGTCTCAGAAGTGTAAACTATCCCGATATAAACACATCCTCAGGAAACTTGTAAGGCACGGTAAAAATTGGAAGACAAATAAACGTGTTATAATACAAAAAGGTGGTGCATTATTTCCGTTATTAATAGGTCCAGTTTTAAGTACAGTGCTGCAACATTTACTAAATTAAATGGAACATGCTAAGAAAATGGTTTTATTGCCTCAAGACTTTGTACAAAAACTAAATGAAAATGACAGTGGGGGTTTACTGAGTGATTTAGATAAAGAAATGAAAGAAATATTATACAATTCTAAACTTAATGACAGGGAAAAATGGTTAAAATACCAACAGATCCTACAACGTTACTTATATTTTACTGAGCAACACAGAAAACCCGTAGAACTTACAATAAATGAAAACAGTAGTATTACAAATCAAGAAGAAGTAGAGGTTGAATCACCCAATCGGGAGGAAATATTAGATTCTATCCCTAAAACGTTTCGTAAAAATGCTGAAAATCTGTTAAACCGTATTGTACTAGACAGATCTATAAAGTGGGATGCCTTAGGTACTGTTAATATTGACGGTGTTTCTATCCCAGGGTCTAATATTATAGATCTTTTAAATGACGTATTAAGAGCAAGGAAATCAACAAATCCTCCAGGATGGAGTAAGTTTATAACAGCATTAAAAAGAAATAATGTCCCGAGAAGTTATATAGGTAATCCAGAGCGTCGTGACTTTTTGGATAAAGAAGATATAAAAGAAATCGGTGTTAGGAAACGAGATCCAATGTATTATAGACCTCAGAATAGACAACCTACAACACCCACAACAAGTTCACCCGATATTCCTACTATTAGAAAATCCTTGTCACCACGTACTTCATCATTTAAGTGGGAAACACTTTCACCGTAATATGTACAAAGAGCTCCGGAAAGTGTACTACAACCCCTCTCATCCTGCTGGATACTCTGGTGCTAACCCCTTGGTAAACGTTTTGAAACACAAATACAAACCGAATAAAATTAAAGAATGGTTGCAATCGCAAGATACATATACTCTTCATAGACAAGTAAGAAAAAATTTCCCCAGAAATAAATATATAGTAAACAATATAGATCAGTTATGGCAGGCCGACTTAAACGATATGCATGGAATATCGAAATATAATAATGGAATTAATTATATACTATCAGTAATTGATGTTTTCAGTAAATATGCATTTGCATATCCTTTGAAAAACAAAACTGGCAATTCAGTTAAAGAAGCATTTGAACATATTTTCAAAAAGTTTAATAGGAAACCTCAACGTATACAAACAGATAAGGGGACCGAATTTACTTCAAAAATAGTTCAAAAATATTTTCAAGACAATGATATAATGTATTCGACAACAAGAAACCCAGACGTAAAAGCTGCAGTAGTTGAACGTTTTAATAGAACGCTTAAAAGCAGAATGTGGCGTTATCTGACTTTTAATAACACGTATAGATACATAAATGTCCTTCCAGATTTGATGACAGCATACAATAAAGCTAAACATTCCACGATTAAAATGGCGCCTGCCGATGTAAACGATTCCAATATATTATCTGTTTGGAAAAATATGTACAATAAAGTACAAAATACATCAAAACCAAAATTTAAAATAGGGGATACTGTTAGAATTGTTATGGAGAAGGGTCATTTCGAAAAAGGATACGAAACCAAATGGAGTGAAGAATTTTTTAAAATAATAAAAGTAGTAAAACGCACCCTACCTATTTACGAATTGGAAGATTTAAAAGGGGAGAAAATAGAAGGAAGTTTTTATGAGTTTGAAATACAAAAAGTTATACTTCGAAAAGAAAAAATCTACAAAATAGATAAAATAATTGACACAAAAGGCAAAGGTCGTAGTATGAAAGTACTTGTTAAGTGGAAAGGTTATCCATCATCTTTCAACTCTTGGGTTTCAGCTTCGAATCTTGTAAATATTAAAAAATGAACGAGTCGTTTTATTTAACTCTCCCAAGTAATAGTTCAATGACATATTTTTCTACCAATACGACAACTAAATATTCTACTCAAATACCTAAACAAATAATTCTTAAAGGAGAATGGGAAGTTGGACTTGTAGAGATTCATTATCCGTGTACATTCCTTACAATCACAGAAGGAGATAATCATATATTTATATATACGCATGAAGCGGAAACTGATAAGCATGACTTGACATTTACAAAATTAAGCCCTGGTACGTACAACACAGAAGAAGAATTGATTGAGTCATTAAATAAAAATGAAGATGTTAAAAAATATATAAGATTTACCTATTACCATAAAACACGTCATGTTACCATCAATCCTTTAAACACAAATGTTAAAATTATTGAATTTTCACCAAAATTGGCACTCCAACTAGGATTTGATCCCACTACATCCGATGCCTATTTAGAGAAATCTTCTCCTAGGCAGTGCAATGTACAACTAGGTATTCCAGCACAAATGTATGTGTATTGTGACGTCATTGAACCTCAATCTATCGGGGACATAGTTGCACCTTTATTGAGAATAATTAATATTGATACTTCAAATTACAGTTTTGGATCATGTAAAACGTTTATGTTTTCTAAGACACATTACGTACCAGTTATGCGCTCTTGTTTTGAAAATTTAGAAATAGATATAAGAGATGACAGTGGAAAACCAATACCATTTAAGTTTGGAACTTCGTGTGTTAAACTACATTTTAGATTGAAACACAATGAGTCGAATTAACTTGGATGACCCTTATTTAGCGTATTACAAAAATCAACTAGGATCTGGAGTTAGTGTTGTATACAGCGGTATTCCTTATCAAAAAGGACATGGAATTGGAAATTTTTTAGGCGGTTTGTTTCGAGTTGTCACACCATTAATTAAATCAGGTGTCAGAACAATAGGAAAAGAAGCTCTGAAATCTGGAATTGGAATGTTATCAGATATTGTACGTACAGGGGATCCTAAAAGTGCATTCCAATCTCAAATGAAAAATCTTACAGGAAATTTAAAACGTAAGGCAGATGTAAAAATCGATTCTCTCATGTCAGGGTCTGGATATAAACAAAAACGTAGAGCCGTAACAATTCAGTCACTCAACAAACTTCTAGGAGAACGGTCTTCAAAGAAGAAGAAGAAAAATATTAGAAAACCAAGAAAAAATAGTAAACAAACTAAAAAAGGCAAAAGAAAGCAGAAAAGAGTTAAGTTACCAAAGTCAGATATTTTTAATTAATGATGGCTTTTCTTCATAATCAATCGTGCGAATGTGTAAAATCCGAACTTGATTTATTTTCTCTTCCACCTACACAGACTAGTATAGAAAGTGGAGAATGGATACAATACAAACCTCTCTCTTCTCTAACCGATGACGCACCAATAGAATTTGTAGTGCCTGGGCAAGGTGATGAATATTTAGACCTATCACATACTATGCTTAATATAAAAGTAAATATTATTAAGTCCAATGGAACAAATTTAGAGTCAACAGATAAAGTAGGACCTATTAATAATTGGATGCACTCATTATTCAGTCAAGTAGATATATATCTCAATCAAAAGTTGGTCTCGCCACCTGAAAATACATATCCGTACAGGTGTTATATAGAAACTCTTTTAAACTATGGACCACCGGCTAAAGAATCTCACCTTACATCATGTTTATGGTACACAGATACGCATGGGAAAATGGATGATACAGCAGACGCTAACTCAGGACTTGTACGTCGTCGACAATTTACAGAAGAAAGTAAACCTGTGGATATGTTGGGTCATCTTCATGCGGACATATTTAATCAAGAAAAATTCCTATTAAATGGAGTCGAATTATGAATTCGTTTAGTACGCTCAAGAGATCTGTTTAGTTTAATGTCAAGTACTACGGGTTATAAGGTCCATATGCTGGAATCAAATCTATACATTAGAAGAATGAAAATTAATCCATCAGTGTTACTAGCTCATAGTAAAACATTATTAAACGGAACAGCAAAATATCCTGTGACAAAAGTTGAAGTCAAAGCACTCACAATACCCACAGGTGTACAAGGAAAAACATTAGACAATGTATTTTTAGGTCAGCTACCAAAACGGGTAATTGTTGGACTTGTTAGTAACAAAGCGTTTAACGGAGATTTTTCAGCAAATCCATTTAATTTCCAACACTACAAAGTTAACTTTTTTTCACTCTATATCGATGGTCATCAATTACCTTCAAAACCATTACAACCCGATTACGTCACAAATAAACTATATATTCACTCATATAATACACTATTTTCCGGGACAGGAATACATTTCTTGAATGAAGGTAATGATGTATCAAGAAGTAGTTATCCGGACGGTAATTGTCTTATGGCCTTTGATTTAACACCCGATCTTTCGGCAAACACAATGTCACATTGGAATTTAATAAAACATGGAAGTGTGAGAATCGAAATAAGGTTTGAAACTGCTCTTACAGAAACAATAAACTGTATAGTTTACGGCGAGTTCGACAACGTCATTGAAATTGATAAAAATAGAAACGTGGTGGTGGACTTTGGAAGTTAGATATGGTATATAAGCATTATACTTTTTACCATTTCACAGTCAATAGTTCAAGTGCAATAAGTGAATATTTGCTTACCGTCTCAGAGTGAGTAGTGAAAGTGTATAGTTTTAAAATGGCGGTGGTGTTAGACTTACAAGGTTTTAGGGATAACTCAGGTGATTACGTGATAAAAGAATTGGCCGTTATATCTCTCAACAACAGGTTATTACAACACTGGATCGTAGGTCCGCCTTTTGAATTTAACACTTTATCAAAGAATAGGAAAAAAGAGTGTATATGGTTAACTTACAACTACCACGGTTTAAAGTGGGATGATGGTTCAATCAGTTATGGGTCGTTTATAAAAGAATTGAAATTTACTTGTGAAAACATTAATATTATTTATGTGAAAGGACTGGAAAAGTGTGAATTTATTAAAAAATTGTTAAAAAAAGAAGTTATAAATTTAGAAGACTTAGAATGTCCTTCACTTAAAGTTTTGAGTTCAAATGCGAACGTCACCCGTTGTTTCTATCATAACAAGTGTAGTAGATTTGCCTGTGCACTAAACAACGTTAAACTGTTAAATAATTGGCTTCACCGAGATGTATGCAGATCAGATATACAACTGTTTAGCTCACCTACCTGTACTTCATTACGCAGTTTATGCAGCCGATCAGTTGCCGATGACGGTTGGGACACCTAGTTGCTTTGTAATCAACACAGATCCTCACAATAAATCAGGACGTCATTGGTTTGCTATTGCTATCAGTAGTAGTAGAGCACTGGAGTACTTTAATAGTTATGGAAATCCACCAAACAGACAATCTCATTTTTCATTCATAAAAAGAAATTCCCGCACTGCTAAATTTAATTCAACTCAATTACAAGGATTGACATCTACAGTATGTGGTCAATATTGTATCATGTTTTTATACTTTAAGACTTTAGGAGCATCGTTGGAAGATTTTTTATCTTTGTTTTCAAATAACACGTACGATAACGACTTCAAAGTTCAATATTTATTGAACAGTGTATTTGGAAATATTCCACGGACTAGCACTGGTCAGAGATAAGAGTGAGCGCATGCGCAATAATATCTCATTAGCCTATAAAAAACAATTTGCTAAAGGTTATTACTCAGTTCTTAAGTGAAATGGAGACCAAAACCAGTAAGAGACGTACACCATACGAAAGGAATAAGAAAGTCAACTTTAAAACTAATTTAATTCCGGAAAAAACAGACAATTTAGACCAAAATATGGAAAAGAAAATCGTCAATAGACCTTTATCTGCACTACTTTTGAATACGCGTTATTCTCTTAATAAAAGTCAAGGGAAAGTAGCTATAATTGGTTTGGATATGGAAAATATGTTTGAACCAAGATTTCAAATACGTAAATCAGATTCAAATAGTGGAGTTTCACTAAGTCTTTCTGAGTGGAATATTTTACTACAAAAGTCTGAATTAATTTCTAATTTTTTCATGTGTAAAAAACAAAATTATGAAAATTTTGATTTGGATAAACATAAAGTTGTGTTTCAAATGATGTACGGTAAAAAATCTATTTTAATTCATGAATTAATCTGTATTCAACCTCATCTTTATCTACCAGATACACTCATTATTCAGGAACCTACATGGAAAGGATTGTTACAGATGTCACACTGCGTTTCCAACTACTTCAACTTTTGTACTCTGATGTCACCAACTGTGTTCAACTGTTTTCAAGATATCAAAAACATTGTCGTGAATCACTTATTAACTAATGTACCACCTGAATCATCAAAAGACGACTCTGTGGTTAAAACTTATTTAGTGAAATTGTTGGATGAAATAGACACAAGTGTTATAAAATGTGATACAAATAATAAAGATTTGTTGATATCTGAAATTAAAATATTATGTTTGGAAATGTTTATAAATTATTTTAGATTGCAATTGTTTTATAATGATATTAATGAATGTATGTAATTTTTGAAAAATATTTATTTCTAAAATCTTAACTAAAGTATTATGTTTGAATATGTTTATTAATTATTATATATTGCAATTGTTTTATAAAGATATTAATGACTGTATATTATAATTCTTGAAATTAAAATATATATATATATATTTATTTCTAAAATGTTGTAACACTTGTACTAATTTATTAATTATTATTATTTAATAAAATATTATTATACAAATTTCACTGTTATTATTTGAATTCCTTTATGATTAAAATAATAATAAAAAATAAGGTGGGTGGGGGAAATAATCAACGCTTATACATAGTTAAATTCTTATAATTAGCATATATATAAACACACACACACACACACAACACAAAATAAATATAAAAATTACACATTAAAAATATCTTCTCTTTTTAGAAGGTGGTTCTTCGTTATCTTGTACAACAAGTCTATATCCATTAATATATGCAGAATATAAATGTCTTATTCTGTTAAATAGTTCTTGGTCTATCACTATAACCCTATCACTTACTACACTTCTTCTTCTTCTTCTTCTTCCTCGTCACTCGAAATGACTATCACCTCTCCGTCCATCTCTTCATCCTCCTCCAAAAAACTTTGTAGCCTCTGCCTTCTCTCTTCATGTACGTAAATGTCTTCTTCTTCTTCTTCTTCTTCTTCTTCTTCTTCTTCTTCTTCTTCTTCTTCTTCTTCTTCTTCTCCTCCCTCTCCTTCGTCTATTCCAATCATTTGAATAAAAAGCTCCTCATCCTCCTTCCACCACTCTTCTACCACTTCTTCAAACATCTCCTTATCCTCTTCCCACCACTCAGCAAAACAATTTTCCATCCTGAAATATAATCTCTACTATAATTATCCACTTCCAACTAATACATTTTAAAATCCTTACATCGTTTATAAAGGTTTATCTCCCCACTCCCTACTCTTTGTTGCAATGAATAGTTAGTTAGTTAAATGACTTTTGCCCATGTGTCAATGTAAATATTAATATGAATCACACTCTACTTCTAACCAAAAATGTAAGTCATATGACTTTTGAACGGATAAAGTAAATACAGACTCTACACTTTACAGATATTGGTATATATTTAAGAATATTTAGTTATTTCAATAGTTAGGCTTAGATTTAATGTAAATCATTCACATAATGTAACGTATTACAAATACTATGTTTAAAATAAATCATTTATTAACATTGTGTTATTAGTTTTGTTTTAGCCTATTTAGATAAATAATAGTGCTATGCATATCATAAAATTGAATTAACATGACATTAACATTTTAGCTACCGTTTTGCCATTTTTTTCAATGTTGCCCAGGAAGTACCACGAGGAGGCGGTAGCCGTCACTTCCCACCTAACCTAACATGCATTAAATCTAACTTGTACTAATAACTACATTAAAATTAAGAATCTAATACAATTAACATAGATTATAAACCATGTAACTTTAAACTAATCTTAAATCATACAAACTTAAAACTATTCTTATACATGAAGAAACGCTAAAAACTATATATAAACAGAAAGTCTACAATAATGTCTTCATAAAATATCACTATATTTACAGATTGTTAACAAACATTAATCATATATATATATATATATATATATATTATTTACATATACAAAATATTAAAACATATAAAAATATAACTATGTACAGTTACAAATTGTTTAAAATACATTAAAAACTGATTTGTAATACAAATAAAAATATATATATATGACAGATCCTGTGTAAATATATATTTATTAGTCACTATAATATTGCGACACCGTACATACTCACTATTCCCGCGCAAGTGCCTTTGAAAATATACCATGAAAAAAATAATGGTTAAATGGATGATGTGTGAAATACAGCTTTTAAAAGCTAGAAATTAGTCGTTCTAAATACTTTAATATTAAATCCTACTCTATTTCGCGTCTTACGTTTCGGATACTTGTGTATTACTAAATCATGGTCCTTATTTTCAAAGCTATAGCGACCAGGATTGTTGTTCTGTTTCACGATGGACTGACTATTCCACGTTGTATGAAATTCACAAGAACTCTAACAACCCTGATAGAATATAACTTGGAAAAGTTTATACAATTGAATAAAAAATAAAATAATAAAACTAAGAACTCACATTTAATAATACACTCACTACTACTGCGCTATAATTACTACAAGCAAATCTATTGCAATCTAACTCTCTTAAACCCGAAAGGTAGGGTATCGTAATTTTCTATTCGCTTTCTCTTTGTATAAACGGTTCTGTACTTTTTCCGTTCTTCCCGACTTACTACGTTGCAATGTTTGATTCTGCTTATTTTGTGGGGATCAGTAACAACAATTTCATTTGGCGTATTTTCCACAATCATAGAATGAATAGTATTAAAGTTTATCACCTGGGAGTTACTATAGTTCAAAGATATTCCTTTAACTTTACAAACGGTTTTACAATGTTCACTACCTGGGGTTCGTATTTTATAACCATAGTTTTTAGGACCTCCACTGACAAATGTTTCGATGTATGAACCAGGTCCATATTCTGCCATCTCATCGGTCAAATCCCCTAGATAATCACCAGTTTCCAATTGAATTTCCCCTGGTTTTTGTATATATATTATTGAATCTGTGTCCATGTATGCCACCCGTTCACCAACAATTTCTAAATAAGAATAGAGTTTAAGTCGGGCTATCGCTGTTACGTATGCCGCGATTACAACGCTTCCTCTGGACGAAGGGGTTATTGATTCTTTGTTATATTTCCAATTTATTAGCATAACTTCATCATTGAGAGGTAGAATATCCTTTGTAGTGATCCCGGGGTTAGTTAGTGTAGTTAACAATTCTTCTCTTGAATTTAAATAAGTGGTTTGTTCCAAATCTTCACGCTGACCGAATTTCCCCCAAAAACTGTTTAACATAAGTTTTGCCAGAGCTCGCAAACCAGGGTTTTTCTTTATTTTATTTTGGTCCAGTACGATACCTTCTCTTTCTTGAAACTGTTTCAAATACAGGGTTTTCTCTTCTTCTGTTGTGCACCATACTGGCCAGCCTGATGCTTGTTGTTTCATTTTTAAAAATTTGTTTATATATTGTACAAATAAGCCTCCATCGTAGCCGTTATACTGAGTGGTTTTGTATTTGTAAATTTCATGTACTTTAACTATTTTGTAGCCTTTTTCGATTGCTTTCTTTATTTCATCCGCTACCCATGTGCCTGTAATGCAACGTTCATCTGGGGTGTGACGGCAGTCATTTTCATTTAGAATCTCTACACAGGTTCTGCATAGTGGGAAGTACAATTTATTGTGAATTTTGTAAGGCAACACTGGGTGGTATAGATTGTTCGGTGGTAACAATGTTGCTTTTACAATTCCTTCTATTCCATTTAGGTCTTGCGGACATTTGGCCCCGTAAATTATTTCCGGATGACCGATTGGAAATTTACCGTATTTGCACGCCCAAGGATATAAACTGCACACATCCAAGTACTTTATTTTCTCACCGATGTTTTCATCTACTTTGTGGTATAATTTTGTAGCATTTGTGCGTCCGCCGAAAAATGCATCCCGCGGTTCTAGTGGTGCGGAGAAGTTCCCTAATACTCTATTTATAAAAACACCTATTTCGGGACGTTCCATTTTTTTAATATTAAAAATGCACTCCCACATTTCAACAACCTTGTAACCGTGTAATTCTAGATTTCTTTTCTTTGTTTGAGTTCTCTCGTATCTTAAATCCATAGTTTCGTGAGGACTATTGTTTATAGGTACATTTCTATGTTTGTAACAGAAAGGACAACCGTGAAAGAAGCATCCGTTAAATTCAAATACCAGTTTTACATCGTCTATTTCACAGTATCCGTCGACCTTGTAATTTAAAATGCGTTTTTCCCTACCGTTTCCAGCGTGCTGGATTGTGATGTTGCGCTCATGCTCCTCCCAGATAAGCCATGATAGCTCTGCGTGTGATTGTTTATCTCCCATTCTGTACCCGTTTGCAGGAATAATGCCGATTTTGTTTTTTGGAAGGTAATGTTTCCTATAGGTTTTCATACAAGCGCTTGCAATAGTAATAGATTCTTGCAAAGGATCGATTTGAGTTTCATTGATAAACATATCTCTAAATTTTAAACATGTCATCCTTAAAATTGTGACATCTTGAATACAGTATTTCTCTAATTCTCGTTGTAAATTAAAATGATTATTTATAGCCTTCTCACGTTCATACCAGGTTAGAAATTTATCTCGATCATTTTCATTCATGTGATCATGACCGTATTGAGAAGGGGCGGGAAGTTCACCAACATAATCCCAATTTTCTGCTCTATTAAAAAAATGTGGAAAATACCCTTTACTCTCAACATTTAAGTCAAACGTTTTAGGAAGATCAGCAAGCCGAGCATTTAAAAAATTTAAGGAGTCGATTATTTTAATATTGCTGTGTTCAATGATTTGAATTTTGGAACCTGACATTATTACTTTAGGGGTTACTTTCATTACGTCTGTCATGTATTTTAAAATGAACTGACCATCATATCCTTTCATATTATGTGCTATTAAAACAATTTTTGAAAAGCCTATCCTTGGTAGTGTTACATATGACATGAAATCTTGTAGTGTACTCTCTCCCTTGAAAATATGCTGCTTTAAACCGCAAGTCCCGCAAAGATTATCCTCGTTGTCTTTAACGCATTTATAACATGCTTGTTGAGTCACACAGAAATTTGGAGTGTGTTGGAAAATATTTTCTCTGTTTGAAAAACGGGTGTCTTGGCTACATTCAAAATCGAAGAAGATGAATAAAAATTTATTTTCATTTACGTTTTTCAGATTTTTTTCTGTTCTCATATAACAAAGATGGTTACTCGGTTTGTACTCGCGACACACACTACAGTATGCTTCACTGCAAACGTGATTACCTTTTCGTTTCAAACTATTGTAAGTATTCAAACAAGTAGGACAGCATTTAATTACGTCACAGGTTGATTGTTGTTTTTTAAAAATAGACTTTTTATGATTATTGAAACATCCCTGATTTTTGAAGATTCGTTGGCATTTTTGACATTTGATATTTTCATTACCATTACATATAGGGGAATTATTACATAGTACGCATTTTAGTGGACACCTGTGAGCCTCCGGCTTGGCATAAGCAAATTTACAATTACGACAATAATAATCAGTCGTAAAAGCACCAGTAAGGGTGGTGATAACGTTAAAATGTTCATCTCCGTATATTAGATCCAGGTTTGTTTTCCCAGATGGTCCCTCAAACATGACCTTCCGTCCTCTTCTGTCGCTAAAAATAGTGATTGCGTATTCCGTAAGGTAATTTTGGAAAAGTTTAATTTGCTCGATTCCGGCTCTATGTTGTGAGTCTACACCAGCGTTATTGCACAGTTTTACAGCTTCTCGGTGTTGTAAACAACTTCCTGTACGTTTGATTTGATTAAAAAATTTACTGTTTTTCACACTCTCATCTTTTTTTGAATGAGCTATTGCCACAACTAGAGCCCTACTTAAACACATATTATCTTCATTCTGTATTACAAGTATCCCCTTCTTTTTGCGACAAAAATCTGCAAACGAACTGGTATAATCAATTCTACTCCTACCGCCGACACCGCCTTTAGGCATCTTTACATGTAGGCATTTAATATGCATGGAGCCATCTATAAAAAACGTTTCATTACTTTGGATTATGTTATCGGTAGTTTGCAAAATTACCTCGGCATTTAGCTGATCTGCTCTACGCATACTAATCCCTATTGGTCTTTGTTCCGGTTTTTCTATATTGGAAATAGTCAGTCCTACTCTATCTTCTTTTGCAACATTTTTATTTAAAAATTCAATCATCGAAGTAAACATTTCGTTTAGCCATTGGGGTAAAGTTTCTTCAGTAGAAGGTTGTCTGAATTTTAAAATAACTTCCCTAGCATCAGTTTCGAATTTGTTGTATTTTCTAGAAGTGTCACTTATGATTTCAAAAGGTTCGTTACCTTGACCTACTTGAATGTTACGGCTACAGCATGGTAGAGGGCTTGGAGGCAAATTAACATGGTCTATGTCGTGGCTACCTCGAGGTTGAGGACTTAACGGATTTGCGAATGGTGATGGTGGCGATAAAATTGGTTCGGGTGAATTAGTAATATTTTGGGGTGATCTAGGCGGTGACGGCAAATCATTAAATTCGACTATTTCCCCAAACTCAACCCCCTCAACAGGATCTTCCATATATAGATCTATTAAATCATATAAAGAGAAATCGTCGGTAAAAAATGCCATTTTACAAATTCTTAAACAAATTTAAAACTAAACAATTATAATATAATGATTTTCAATTGTATATTAGATTGTTTTAAATTATTGTTGAGTCAAAATATTCCTAAAACTATAAACTATAATTAAAGTACTTACTTGTATCTTGCACACTAAAACTGAAAACACTAAACAACTATAAAAGTTGTTTTAAAACACTTTAACAATTAATTATAAATAGCACTTAAACTTAACTTCACAACTAACTCAACTCACTTAAACCAAACTCTGATAATAGCTCCTAAACGCACACGCATAAATACCAGATAAAACTGACGACTTGTTTTCGAATTTAGGGTTTATATGTGAACACTTGTTTTCCAAAGCTCGGTACATTGACATGATGAGTAATACAGTTTAGGACTTTGAGGGTAGTTTTCGCACAAGTTCTTTACTCCCAAGTCATTCAAAATAAGTACGTCACAAAGTCGATGTTTGTCTTGTAAACAGATGACAAATTTGAACCCTTAGTACATTGACATGATGAGTAATACAGTTTAGGATATTGAGGGCAGTTTTCGCACAAGTTCTTGACCCCAAGTCATTCAAAACAAGTACGTCACAAAGTCGATGTTTGTCTTGTAAACAGATGACAAATTTGAACCCTTAGTACATTGACATGATGAGTAATACAGTTTAGGATATTGAGGGTAGTTTTCGCACAAGTTCTTGACCCCAAATCATTCAAAACAAGTACGTCACAAAGTCGATGACCTGTTTGTCTTGTAAACAGATGACAAATTTGAACCCTTGTCCGTACTTACGCATACAAACAAGGATCCACTAAGTCTTTGACCTACATTATTCGATTGATGTATACAGATGACAATTATTGGTTAATGGACTCTTAGTCATTGATTTGTATTACTTATTATGAATACACGGTAAATTTGTTGTTAGACATTCATATTTTGTAATAGACAGATGACAAACAAACCGTTCAACGTTCGTTTTAACCCCTCACATACGCACACGGTCGAATATTTTTAAATAGTTTTAAACTTTTGTAATCATCAAAGAATAAGTTATTAGTTCATGAGTTTGTTGTGAAGTTAAGTTTAAGTGCTATTTATAATTAATTGTTAAAGTGTTTTAAAACAACTTTTATAGTTGTTTAGTGTTTTCAGTTTTAGTGTGCAAGATACAAGTAAGTACTTTAATTATAGTTTATAGTTTTAGGAATATTTTGACTCAGCAATAATTTAAAACAATCTAATATACAATTGAAAATCATTATTTTATAATTGTTTAGTTTTAAATTTGTTTAAGAATTTGTAAAATGGCATTTTTTACCGACGATTTCTCTTTATATGATTTAATAGATCTATATATGGAAGATCCTGTTGAGGGGGTTGAGCTGTAAAAGCTGTATTTAACACATTATCAATTCAACCAATATTTTTTCATAGTATATTTTTATTAATTATTTACCTTTTGAAACGACTGTACAAAATAATCCAATTAATTTTATTCATTCACATAAAAGTTCTATTTCTTAAATATGCCATCTACATGATAAAATATCGAATGAAGTATCTGAAACGTAAATAGCAATATTTGGGTTGCGACTAACATATATACTGTAAACGTTTAAAAATTATAAAACAGGATGTATTAACCATGTTTTGTTAAGTAATAGTTTGCGTATTTTGATATTTTATTATATTTTAGTAAATGAGGAATAACAACAGCTTTCATAAGTTTTTAAACGATGATGATATAACCAATTTCGACTTCCGTATAATTATCCATCCAATATCATGAATATTTAGGGATGGGAAGGTTTTAGTAACTATAATATATTTTATAATTTAAAAATCACACCCCATATCGAATAAAGAATCATGCACCAAACCCCGGTTGAACTTTGATTATTCCGAGTGGAAATTTAACATATCGAATAATTTAAAATTCCCGCACGTGTGACGTAGGATGATGAATCATGCGCCAAACCCCGGTTGAACTTTGATTATTCCGAGTGGAAATCTTACATATCGAATAATATTCTCATGTGACGTAGGATGATGAATCATGTTCCAAACCCCGGTTGAACTTTGATTATTCCGAGTAGAAATCTTACATATCGAATAATATTCTCATGTGACGTAGGATGATGAATCATGTTCCAAACCCCGGTTGAACTTTGATTATTCCGAGTAGAAATCTTACATATCGAATAATATTCTCGTGTGACGTAGGATGATGAATCATGTTCCAAACCCCGGTTGAACTTTGATTGTTCCGAGTGGAAATCTTATATATCGAATAATTTAAAATTCCCGCGCGTGTGACGTAGGATGATGAATCATGTGCCAAACCCCGGTTAAACTTTAATCTCCATAATTCGAACTGATGAACACAACTCTTTATTTACACAACTAATTGTATTTACATAATCTCTTATCTTTTATTTACTTATATTGTTTGGGGCTCTACTATTTCTCATAGTTGACCTATGTACTGTTTACATTACCCTTATCTTTGTTTACTTATTGGCGCCAGTACGTTCTCAAAGTCGCTAGTTCTTATCTATGACCTTTGGACTTGACCTTTGACCGTCTACCTATTCCCCGGGTACAAACTACTATGGCGGATTTCTGTCGTCAACTAGGAGGCTTCACATTACAAAGGGTATCCATCTTAGATATTAGTACAAAGTGGTAACATATACAAAAGACAATATCAACATCATTTTATAAAATTGAAACAATATTATTTTATTCATGTTGCACAAAAAGATTAAATGTTGAGTTTTTAAGTATAATTAAGATTCTCTGTTTGAAGTTATTTGTTAGTGATGGAAGTTCAATTTTATTATCATACATTTTTCGGACATTTGCCATCATTTGTGTGTTAAAAATCAAAACACGACGTTTCGGGAATAAGAATCAATTCCCGTTATCAAGTGACTAAAAACTAAAGAAACATGAAACTAGAAACTAAGCCTATGTAAGAAGTAAAATTAAATAAGAATACCACCAACTTTAATATCTAAGCATGCATCTCAGAGCTAAAACTGAGAAGTCAAAAAACACAATCACGGTAACACACAACTAACGTCAAATACGTGTTGTTGTATCAAAGATACAGCAACAAGTGACGTGGTCCAGAAGGCGTGACAAACTATTAGAGGAGTGGCCTATTGTTAGTTGTATTAAGCTTCCTAGCCCGAGAACGGGTTACAAACCCTTGTGGCGATTTAACAGGTAAAATTTCAGCTTGTTTTTTAGTTGTAGGGGTATTATAATCAAATTTTAGTTCTTTTTTTAATAATGGGAGCCATAATGGCCTTACTTCTATACTTGATTGGCTGATAGGATTGTCCGTTAGTTTTATATATGAGGCTTCAATTATTTTACGTTTGTATAAGTTACTTTCCCGGTGTATGATTTTTGCCTCTTCCCAATTAAATTTGTGATTTTCGGACCATATATGTTCTGCAATTTTCGATTTATCGACTAGGCCTAACCGCACATTGTTTTTATGTTCTTTTATTCTAATGTTTAATGGTCTTTTTGTCTCGCCAATATATTGTCTATCACACTCACATTATTTGATACTGTAAAAACAGTTTTTAGTATCCTGCGTGCTATTTTTAGGTTTAGTTTGGACGAGATGTTGCCTAATGGTGTTTGGTGTTTTAAAAGCAGTAGAAATTTTATATTTTCTGGCTACGCTTCTAACTTTTTCCGATAATCCCGGCACATAAGGGATTGTCATGTATGCTAGTGGTTTATTTTCATTTTTAGACTCATTATTTTTCGCTCTTTTACATTTGGAAAGAATGGATAGAGGATATCCGTTGGAACTTAAATCCTGCTCGATACATGTTAGTTCCAAGTTTAGACTGTTTTTATCAGAACAAATATTATAAGCTCTGTCAAGTAAGGAATGAACAATTCCTTCTTTGACGGACATAGGATGGTTAGAATTGTAATTTAAATAACGACCGTGTTTTAAATAAACATTGTGTTTTGATTTTTAACACACAAATGATGGCAAATGTCCGAAAAATGTATAATAATAAAATAATTATGATGTTCTAATATTTTGTTTGTAAGTAAATGTAAGTGCTTTTTAGATAAATGATTTTTTTTTTCAAAAATAGTAATATAAAATTTTAAACTCAATTCAGAAAATAATTCAACATACATTTAAATTTAAAATGAGACAAAACGTTCTCATAATAGAATAATTTTAATTGAAGTTGCAACTATATTAAAGTAAAATCATGTATTAAAGCATTTGAGTCTCTTCAAGACAAAATTTTATTAGAATTAATAGGACATAATATCTAATGTTTGATTTATATATTTGTTCAATAATTTGTGCTTAATAAAAGGATGTTCAGTTTCAGAAAAATAAATAAGGATTTCTTATTTACCAGATAACCACTGATAGTACACTTAGAAAAGAAACACGACCATGAAAACATTTTAATTCAAAGTAATTTTTATTTTTTTTCAAAATTGGTGAGTTAATTCCACCTGGCGCCCATAAAGCTGAGCAATTTCGTAAATTCTTTATGTTTCAAAGTGTCAAAATAAAATCACAAAAATTCCCTCTACATTATTTATATATTTACAAAGCTCAGAGTTAATTAGTTATTGTCAAATGCTTATTTGTCATTTATAATTTTTTGTTTAAACTGTTGTTTATTTATAAATAAATTCTCATTAAATTGTAAATCATTTAGTTTAACATCTAGTTAGGAACTGATTAGATACTAATTTTAGGTATTGTAAGTAGCCGAGGCAATTTTGAATAACAATATTAAACAAAATGGATTACAATTGAATGAAAATTTAGTTATAAATGAACAACTTAACTTAAACCAACAAAATGGATTACAATTGAATGAAAATTTATTTATAAATGAACAACTTAACTTAAACCAACAAATACAAATGACAAATAGGCATTTGACTATTTAACTAATTAACTCTGAGGTCAAATTATAAAAGAAATAATGTAAAGCAATATGACTGCAATATGTAATATTTAATTCTATGATTGGATACAAGGTTTATTTTGAGTCTATTTGTCTGCTATGTAGTTGGAAAAAGGTAATTGTCTTAATGATCACCACGAAGTTTGTTATATTAGTCTATAGTTTTATAACAAGATAGAGCAGTGAATGCCTTTCCCACTAATTATAGTGTAGTAATTCAGTCATATGATTGTTCAAAATATGTGTATTTAATACTTATTATATAAGTTATTGGTGAATATGAAAAATGTGTTTCAATAATTTTTTAATAACTTAACCATAAAATTGAACACTTTTAAACTATTAAGTAGGTCTATCTTCTAATTTTAGGGGCCATGGAAAAATTGTAATATACTAAGGATCCAATGAAACTAAAACAAAATACTAAATACTATCTTATTTAGTCAAAATTTATATCATGGTAAGAGAGAGTATTCTTTTAATTGAGAGTTTGTCATTAACTTTTTCACGAGTAAGAATTAAGTTTTGTCAGCTTTGAAAATGACTTTTCGTTTGATTATATAACTACTATCCAAGCTACAGACAATTTATAAAATGAATCTATGATGTCATTACCTTTAATAAACTCTTTTTATTAGTTCCGATGCAGTATTGTCAAATTTGCAAAATTAGTACAATTTTGTTTTGTTGTAGGATCTATCATCTTTGCATACATCTCTGGATGTAAGTAATTTTCACATAAAACTCTATTACACATGGAAATATATTTTTTGTAAACCAACATTTTTACAACAATACCGGTAAATACTTTTTTATTACGAATATTAATTTTTATTTACTTATGTTTTCTGATTCTTACAAAATGTAATTATTTGGAATATTAATAACCTTTAGTTTAATTTAAATAAGGCATACCTGTTCATTCAGTAAATCATTCTGTTTTTCAACTATCCCTTTTGCAGAATAATTTTTCAAAAAGTTTCCCAATGCTTTTTCATCCTGGGTATTACCAATATAGCCAAGCTTCTCAGCCAAACTGATTGCTAAATTTCTCGGGTCATTGTTAAATGACCATGAATTGAGAGTAGAACCACTTTGAATTATCGCTTGTTTAAATAATCCTGTAACCAAATCAAATGAAAGACGAAATCTATATAACTCCAGTATATTTTTGACATTTCATTTTTTTTTGAGAACTTAAATTTTATCAGTAACAAAATTAAAATGTTATTTGGAATTATTAAGCTTGAGGTTTCAAAGTTAAAGGTGATTTTAATTTAGAAACTACCAAATTTTAAATCGAGTCAAACCAAGTTAGCTGGTGTTGATCTGTGGAGCCTCTGCTTCTCACATGGACCTCTGGCATGTTTCCATGTCAGTTCAAATAGCAACCTCTCCTACCTATTGGCACCTAATAGTAAAACTAAAAATATTGTTTACAGATAAATTTCAACCTCAGATAAAAAGTTGGTTCTATTATATTCTCTTTTTTTTTTCTCTCTGCCCTACCTATTGTAATTTGTAAAGAGTAAAATAAAAATTTCAAATAGAATTTTTTTAAATGTCATTAGATTTAATACACAAAAATATCCTATACTGTACCAATCTAGCTACAAAAAATAAAATCAAACATCGATTCTATATTATGTATCCTGAACTCCTCACGCTAAACAATGACCATTGTGAATTCCAGGAAGGCAGAGCCAAAGGCAAATTATAGATAAACACACACAGCCCTATTTCAAGATACACTAGTAAAAAAAAATATAAATAAATAAAACAATAACACAGGCTTAACAAAGCTGAGAATAAATTTAGAGTTTGTTTTAAAAGAACTCAGTACACAAGAAAAATATATGTGCAAAATAGTTGAACAGTTATTTGGTTACACTTGGCCTTTGCAACTTCATTACATTTTCAGTGGTCTATATACCATCTTCTCCTAGTTTTAACACTAAATTATGATTATATAATAAGTAATATCGACCGATAATAAGGAAAAATTTAAATAATTGACCTAGCTTAAATGTATTTTATTTTAATTAAATCGTCGGTAATTATGATGTGTTTGTTTGGTGTCTCTCTTATGTTAGAAAGTATGTGAGATAACTAGCTTAAACGTTATTAATCGATCGATAACTTCATATAGTAAAGGTGAATTTTATCACATTTCACTAAATTAGATGAAAACTGTGGAGTTCATATACTATCAGAAAGATGATGATTGATAATGATGATTATTTAGAAACTAAAATCATTAGAGCCGATTTATAAAAAGGGGGATTTTTAAGTTTTCCCCTTTATGGAATATAGTTTAACATAACTTTGTTTACCCAAACAACGGTGACATAGTAAGATGATAAATATATATGATCATTGAGTTTCAATAAAAGTAAATTTTATGAACCACGCGACTACACAAATATAGACGTTTTGCAACAAGGTAAAGAAAGAGAGGCTACAATTATTGTTCTTTTTATTTAATCACATATAAGTAATACAGAGAAACCAATGCGATGTGACATCAAGATGTTAATAAGACATACCGTAGTTTTATAACATTATAATGATTTTGTTTTATTTTGCACAAATTCATTTCTAACGTCCAGAAAATAGCAAGTCAAGAGCTATTGTTTAGGAGGGGAAAATAAAAGTCTTAGAAGGACAAATATCTCAAAATCGGGTCAAGAGTTTTTGATGAAATTTTTCTGAAATGCCAACTTAAATTAATCTGTTAAAACAAAAATATACGTAAATTGCTATTACATAGTAAATTGGAAAATTATAAATAAATCCAGCGATTTAAATAAATTAAAACTTTTAGTTCTCAATTTTACATAATAAAAAGAATTTATCGAATCGTGATGCAAATCTATTTACCAGTTATTTACCTATAACTTATGATTTCATCGGATTTAATAGAAAAAGTGACGAATAAATGTTTGCTTCTTTATGTTACAGTTGTGTTTATTGGGTGTGAAAGAATGATTATTTGTTTTTCAAACACCACACAACCTATATTAACAACTAAACTTACTAAAGAGTTTTAAAATGATTTTAATGTCCTTATTTGTAACACTGTACATTTTTAAAATTTGAAATTAGTACAAGAAACGGAAACCTTGAACGTTGATTGGTTCAAAGTAAGACGAAAGAACAAACAACGTGATTGGTTCAAAATGTCAATGCAAGAAGATGCCGTTAATCAAATTAAGTTTAATAATTTAAAAAAGGAATCAAAATTAAAAAAACAAAGTAAATGGTAGAAATAGTTAGAGAAATGTATATTGAATGTTAATATAATTAGAATAAGTATAGTCTTGATAATTAAGAATATTTTCATGTAAATGTGTTGTGAAATCGGCTACTATGCGGAAGATAGGATGATGTAATATAGAATTATTTCATAGCGTCTCTTTGAGTAGACAGACAACAGTAGGTTCTGAAAGCTCAATGTGGACAGACATGTTTGTTGTTTTTGTATTTGTGATGTAGAACAATAGGAAAACCGGTAAAAGTGTGATTTATGTGGTTTAACGTGAACAATAAGGTTTGACGTCGGTCAGAGTAAATATCAGTGTACAAAAAGTTGTTAGAAATGTACTTAGAAAGAGATTTTTTTCTGTATGTTAAAATAAAGTATCATGCAGTTATTTGCAATGGCTCGCATGAATCAAAAGGTTTGAGATTTGAACATTTTCCGAACAATAAGAATTATATTCAAGTGTTAAATGTGATTGTGTTAAATTGTGAACTTTTAAACCAATATATAAACTTGTAAAACATGACTTGAAACTAATGCACATGTTTTCAGTGATAATGCTGAGATGGCATTATGATAGATTCTAATATTGTTTTTGAGAAGTATTGAACAATTTAAATTGAAAGAAAAACTAATTTTTATTTTTGATAGATAGAAAATTAAAATGAATTCAGAAAAGCAGAGAGAGAGACGATTCAATGATATCAACACAATGGGGGGAACGCGTCCACGAGGCAGAATTATGGCATCTTGGTCAGCAGAAGCAGTTAACAATGGATTCAAAGTGTTTTCAATGAAACGATAACGTGATTGGTATCCACGTTTAAGAAACTTTTATTTTTGAATTATATATACATTTAATATAATCTGTATTGTTTAATATTAAGTATAAAATCTTTTCATTTTGAATTTTATTAAATAAGTAAATGAAATAATATAACTTGCTTAATTTCAAAGAATTCATATCTTATTTCAATTAAATTCATTTTTCTTTTTGTAAGTTGCAACTAGTAGAGTAACCTCAATATATAAATTTTATTCAGATCTTTGGCTGATCAATATTATTTAAATAAGTGAAAATTAATAGAATGTATTGATATAAAATGTTGAATATGATTATTCAAAATTTATATGTGTTTATCATAAATATGTATTAATAAAGTTATGTACAATTTCAGCACAAAAGGGACTTCTGATTTCTTGAAATATCATATTGAAGTACACTTTTGAAAGAACTTGCGACTAGAAAGTAAATTTAAATTCATTTCGTATAATAATTTGGTAATTATTGAGTTGTCATGGCGCCCCCAACTTTATAGCACTTAGCTTCTTTTTTCTTTAATCAATAAATAAAATCAACACTCTCATTTTTCATATTGTTCATATTTTATGATAACTAGGCTAATGAATATTGGGAGCAGCTTAACACTCCAGAAAACAAACACCACCTCAACTCAAACCTCCGAATCTTAGTTTTCAAAATTCTAAATTTCAGAAAGCTTAGTATTGATTTTTAACTTCTTTACTTATACTAGAATTAAAGTTTTTCATTTATTGTAATTATATTTCCCAAATACATTCAAACAAAAAGTTAGTTCCTACATCTATTCAGACCTCAATATATTCATTAAACTTCATCAGGATCAAAAATGATCATCACTGTAATCAATTATTTCATCAGCTTTTTTTATATAATTATTAAAAATAAATTATATATATAGAGAAGGTATTTTTTTTCCCCTTGGAGGTTTGTAATTTTTTTTCAAAAGACTATGGTTCTCAAAATAATTTTATCTAAATCTGTAATTAAAAAGGCATACACACATGGATACTTCTACTAAATTCATTTCAGAAAAACATACACTGTATTAGCATGCTTATTAATCAAAGTTTTCCCTAGTGACATTATGTAACTAATGAAATGAACAGGACCACTATTGTGTTCTTGTATATGTTTTAAAAGACCAGATGTGTTACAAGTTACTTCTTCAATCATTTATTATAAAAAATGACATGGTTATATTTATTTGATATCACTTAACTTACCTTTTGTTAGTTCTGTTAACAACAAGTATTCAACAGATGCACCTCCTGCACTTAAACCCATAATAGTCACATTCTGTGGATCTCCTCCAAACTGCTTAATGTTTTTATGAGTCCAAAGTAGAGCTTGCACCTGATCTTTTAGACCAGCATTCCCTGATATCTCGTCATTTTGTAGGGATAAGAAACCTAACAATCAAATAAATCAATCAGACTATACCAAAGTTAATACTTTAACAGATAAATATTATAAAAAGTATCTATTCATAATATTTAACTTATCATTTCAATATCAATGTCAATCTTTTGATACAACATTTGTGTCTTAAAAGTTAGAAGTCTGTTTTTTTTATCTATGGTACCGGTATTTAACTCCTTGGTTTTATATTCACCCCTATGAATATAAAGAAACCTGAAATTTGATAATCTGTTAGTGCCCTAAATTAGAAATTTTAAAATGGGTCCTAAGCAAATTTAAAATCTTGGAAACAAATTTGAACTTAATATATTAAGTTTAATATACTTAATATATACAAAGTCGTTAGTTTAAAAATATAGATAAGTATTTTCTTAATCGTAAGGAACGTTACGACTTTCTTAAATTTTGGCAAGGATAAATACTAAATTTATATATCTATTTTTCTACACAGTTGACGTTGACTTCAACACAGTTTTCATAGAATTTCACAAGCTTTATATATATATATATATATATATAATTTGTGGTTATACAAAAAAAAATTTTATTTAATATTTTAGGTTTACAAATTTCTAAATTTATTCATATCACATCAGTAATGGAAATCAATACATACAATTAAATTGTAATAGTGCACATTTTTAGTTCTTTGATTTTAAATAGAATGGGATATTCTTTGATCTTATACAGAATTGAATATATACTTTGATCTTACATGAAAGTGGAGTATGTCTAGACTTGTCTAGATGAGTCAAGCTAGAAACGTATTTTGTTTTTCATTGAGTAAATTAAAAAGGACCAAATTTGAAAGTAAAGTGTGTAATGGCAAATGATCAGAGAAATTTATTGAATGTATTATAATAATTAGAATGATTATAAATTTTGTAATTTAAAAAGTGCAGTATAAACGTTTTGAATACAAAGAAGCCAAGGGATTGGTTTTTACAGACTGCAGTTACTTTAGTCTGGATAGAACCTTCAAAGCAATACCATGTCGTTCGGACCGACGTGTCCTGTCTCGGACAAAGAAAAAGTAGTAAAATAAGTGTTTTCTAGATTAATAATAAACTGTTTTACAAAAAAATGTTATGTGGTAACAATTCAGTTACGTGTGAATCTAGAAACTGAATATTTAGACTGAAAATAACTTAAAAAATGAGAGCGTATCGTTAATGTAAATGTGTTCGATTGTGAACAAAGACAATGTATACTAAAGATGTTTTCTATAATTAAAAATGAAATGTTTTGATAAATAATATTGTGTGATAAAGATTTAATCACGTTTGAATTAATTATGAATGTTTAAACTGAAAATATTTGACTTATTAATTTTACGAATTCAGCAAATGTATGTTACCTGGAAAGTACGGACATAAAAACTAAGTTTTATTTTGTGTTTTATCTAGAATAAAACAATTTGAACATTTAAACATCCTTTTCACAATATGAACAATTGACGTGTTCTCATCATTAAAAAATGTGAACTTAGAACATTAACTTTCAATAACGGTTGAAGTGATTTTGATGAAACAACACATGCAGCCACAACAAGGAAAGGATGTGATTTTTTAAATAAAAGTTTGTTTTTAACAAACACACGTGTTTGGTAAAGCACATATAAACTATTATTAGGCTGTATAAAATAAAATGTGATTTACCTATAACTTGTAAATTTGATGAATATTTTAATTTTGCTTGATGTCTTTTTATAAAAATGACATGTTATGTTATTTTTAATGTAATATTAAAATCTTTAAACATAAAAGATTTTTCTTGATAAAAGTTTTTAGTTGAACATCTTTTAATATGAATTAATTCATAAATAAATGATATTTTTATCAAAATTTAAAAGGATAATAATTTTTCAAAACATTATTAAATTATTTCAAGAACCAGGTTGCAACCAAATTTTAATGAATTTAATAAAATGATATTCTTTTAAAAAATGATTTTTTAGATATAAAATATATATGTAGGAAGTTTTACATGTAATAAATCTTTACAGATGTTTTTGTTTCATATATGTTCTCTTGCTACAATAAGTTTTTTAAATAAATAATGTGCATTTCAGAATAAAAAAAAGACTTCTGTATTCTTATTCAATATTCTATTTAGTACACTTTTTCTAAAGGATTCAAGACCCATGAGACATTAGAATTCACTTTTAGAGTTATAACTTTTAAATTTTTATTATTATTTTTTGTAATCAAAGCATTACAAATGGCACCCAACTTAACTAGATAAAAAACATTACAAAACTAGAGTCACACTATTTTTATTAAATTGTTTCACAATATATATATATATATATATATATATATATATAGCCTATGTCATATAATATAGATTGTTTCTTTGAAATAGTCTTATTTATTCATTAACTTGGAAATTCAAAATTGCATGATAAAAAGTTAGGATTTGTTTCGTCTATAGCTCAGGGTTAGCACAATAAAATTTGCATTTATAATTTTAAATAAAAATTCAATATTTAACTTTCGGAGAGGAGCACTCATACTGGCTTATGTATTGCTCTCTAAACACACAATCATGAATTTACATTGCAAAACTATTTAAAAATTTTAAGTTCTAAAAATAATGTTTTAGGTAATTTGGTAATAGTTTAGGTTTTAACGCTAGAATGGAAAGCTGTCTTAATATATACAACATTCTTATTGGTTTTGTTTGTAGTGACTAGGTTTTTGACCTGACTGTACTCTCCATCTGGCTATCTAAGCATCTTCCCCTTCCAAGACCAGGGTATTGGTGGTTGTGTTCATGATAATTATTCTATTGTCTTTCCTTCTATCTTACTTTTTTACTTGTGTTCAATGTCAACATTTATACATTTTTTTCGGTATATATGTGGTGTTTTTTATTTATGATTTGTTAAATAGTTTTATTATTAATTTAGTTTTAAAAAACCTGATTTAATACTTTTAACTTTTAAATATAACCCATTTATAATTTTAAAATTTTTACAATTACTCTACGCTCTTCAGAAATTGATAATGTTAGATTTTGGGAGTTACAGTGATTCTGAATTCGATAACTGAAGGTTCAAATGTTGGTAAGTAGGAAGATAATGTACTATCGTATTCTGGAACTGACAGCTATGAACCTTTTAGCGAGGATTTTTCTTCAGGTGACTTTTTCACTCCCAACAATAATGGTTCTAATAAAAATGTAAGAGACAATGTAGGCCTCAAGGAAGTGTTGTTTACATACAAATATCACCAACATGTTGAAAGCTTTAGCTTTATACCCAAATAAAGTCAGCCCCACGTCTTCCAACCAGAACAACCCAGGGGTATTCAACCCTCTACAACAACCTTCTACTAGCACCCAACAACCTTCTACTAGCACCCAACATCCTCAACACTTCGACCAGGGAGATAATTACAAGAGCAATGACAACTCAACAGAACCATATACTATTTCAGTAATTACACAAAATGGTAGTACAGACTCTTCTGGAACAATTCAAGTATTAAAAGGTAAGAATGGTGATTGCTCAACAACTGAATCTAGGACCACAACAACAAGGGGGGCTCCAAGAAATTTTGTTTATAGATATTTAAAATAATGCGAAGAGCTAATTCTGCTTTAAGTCTTTTAGAAATATTTTAAGCTTTCATAACGAAAAACATGATCGATAAAAATAGTAGATTTTACAAATACTGAATATTTTTTTAATTATTTTTTTATTATCTTAATTTCTTTGTTTCTTTTTTCTATTTACAGTAACAATATTTACAGAAATATAATGACAATTTATATTGTTGATACAGTTTATAATTTAAACTTCATTTACAGATCATTTTTGAATTGTAAAAATAAAATGAATGGATATGTCTCATTTTTATTGCACCACAACTAGTACATTTAATTAAAACACTTTTGTAAATTTGTATATATAAGAAATTTATTCAAAAAAATAATTTGGGTCAAAATTTTAGCTAATAAATAAAAATTCGGGTGGATTTTAAAACACTACTGAACACTGTTGTAGTAAATATAAATATTTAGGAATTTTCTTAAGCTTTAAAAAAAACAAAAAAAACAAATTCTATTTAATTAAAAACCTATCAATGATACATGAACTTTCACAATAAAATTATCCATACCAAAAGCGCAAAAAATTAACATTCTAAGAAATATAATACACTTAATTGTCAATAAGCAAGAAAAATACCAAAATTTAACAGCAACTCATACTTTAACTGCTGTAGAAATTAATGCAGTCATAGGAAATTCTTTTATTTTCAGCAGTTTACCATGATAACCATTTAAGTTTAGAAGAAATGTTTGATTTGTCTGTTACCGGTAATGTTTACAGAGCAGTTTTCAGTGTGAAGAGATTTAAATTTCTCCTTGACTGCTTAAAGTTTGATGACAGGACTACTTGCAATGAAATAAGGAATAGAGACAAAATGACTGCTTGTAGAGATTAGCGAGACGATAGTCATTGTAAAGAAAATTATGAACCAGGACTTTACCTAACTATAGATGAACAGCTACTTAGTTTTCTTGGCAGGTACCCCTTTAAAATGTTTATGCCAAAAAGCCTGCTAAGTACGGCATGAAAATTGTTTTAGTATGTGATGTAGGCTCTAAGTAATGAAAAATGATGAGGTTTACACTGGAAAAGGTTCAACTCCAAAAAATGTTCGAGAACCATCACTATGTTCATGAGCTTACAAGTTACGGTAAAAACAGAAAAAATGTTACCATGGACAATTGGTTTACTAGTGTTCCCTTAGCCCACAAACGTCTTCAAAATCCAACCAAGCTTACCATAATTGGCACTTTAACACGTTAGCTGCCGAGGCCTAATACGATACTCTTGCCTGGAGTGCCACGATTACCAAATTATTTTTCCATTATTATTTTTTCCTCTACTTATGTAAAATAATATAAGGCAATAGTATTTACTCATTTTATTTACATTTATGTATATATAGTTTTGAGACCGATCGGACCGAAATGCAATTTTTCGGCTGTAATTTTAATCGCAGTAAAACATTTAGGTCCGGTCGGCCGAGGCAATTTTCGTGTAAAAAAAATTTATACAGGCTATTTCATTTCTTTATGTTGGAAACGCTCACTATTTTATTTGTCTAATACTTATTTTATAAATACATATTTTCATTTTACAACTGTATTCTGTGTGAATTATTCATTACTAAACCAAAATGTTTTTGTAAAATTTTTAATCGGTCCGATCGTGCCAACAAAAAAGTGAAAATATCCACCAACTTTATTACTATATTGAGTAATCATGGTAATGGTTATTAAAGCATACAATGTACTACGTCTAGCACGCCTCTTTACCCAACCCAGAGAATACCAGAATTGGCCGATAGGTTGCTGCACTATCAAACTGTGAGCCACAAAACAAAACATTACGTCAGTGAATTTATCGGTCCTATCTTGCCGAAACGCTGCATGTACATTCACCTTAGTTTCGGTCCGCTCGGACCGATATTGCAGCTAACGTGTTAAGATCAAATAAACCTGAAATTCCTAGATTAATGTTGAATCCAAATGGAAGACCTCTAGGGGACTAAAGTTTCTCTTTGATAGAAAAACAAATCTTGTTTCATATAAAGGCAAGAAAAATAAAGTTATTTGCTTTTGTCGTCAATACATGAAGAAAAAAGTATCGCCGAGTCAGGAAAACCACTAATAGTTGAGCATTAGGTAAGTGTTGATGCTTTAGATCAACTTTGCAGTACCATAAGTTGTTCGAGAAAAACCAGAAGATGTGCCCTTTCTATGGTATTATAAACATGGAAAGAATAAACTCTTGGATTATACACAAGGCAGTCACGACAAAGAAGCAAAGAAAAACCTATAACAAGAAAGACATTCCTAAAAGAACTTTATAAGCAGCTTATTATGCCATCGCTGGAAGAGAGACTAAAATATGCTACCTTGCAACAGTCTCTGTGAACCATTATCTTACAGGTTCTACGAAGATATGAGGCTCCTAGTGTCATCCGATAGCCACAAAGTAAGAGGACAACATGCAAAATATGCCCTGCAAAAAAAAGGCACATGACAACCAGTTTCTGCATCACCTGCAAGGAGGCATTAAGTAGTGAACATCGTGGCCAGGTATGTGTCAAGTGTGCAGAAGACAACACAGACTAAAGAATTATATTATTGCAAATTTTTATAATTAAGATAATCTGTTATTTTCTCATTTATAGTAATATATTCCTCATATATATATATATATATATATAATTAAATAATTATAAATCAAAAATCTGTTATGTAACCTTAAAAAAACTTTAAAAACTGTTTTTTTTTAAACTATAAATGTCATAAATATATTATTTAATGTATATTAAATTGTTAATCAATTGAAATAGTTATCTCATCACTTACTTTATTCATTTTTCTTTATGAATATTTGAAATTATTTTTAAAGTCGTAATTATTATGACTCCTTTCTAGACAAGTGATTGTATATAGGCTTTCTATTCTAGGGTTAAATTCATTTGAAGTTCTCTCAAGAATTTAAAGTTCAAATATGTCTTTCTTCTTTTAGTTTACACAGTTTAAATATCTGAGTTGAATTAATTAATATCATTGTACTTATTACCAGTCTGTAGACACTCTCGTCAATCGGTGTATTGATAGGAATTTTAAATAAACTGTTTTAATATATTTACAAGAAAATGAAAAGAGATATGAACATTTCAACGCCTCTTGCTTTTTCGAACTTCTGAGTGTCACTGAATCTCGTGGTTGATGCTAACTTCCCGAGCTGTTTTTGGTAATTCCACGGGTATTCAGGGATCACCGCCGTATTAAGATCACGGTATAAGATATCTGATGCGTGCGTACACGTGGCCAAGACAAGCAGTCAAGCACTCAGTTGTTCACAGTGTGCCGAGGTCAGCAGACGTGAGTTAGCGCTTAATTAATTTAACTTTTTGGTAATAAACCTAAACCGTAATTGCGAGGTCTGATCGACCCCCAGGTGTTACGTAATCATTAGTAGGTCATCCGACTAAAATTAAGAAGGAATTATTATGACCTAAAGGGTTAACGTAATTCGCCCATCACGCCTGTCCCTAACCGTAAGTTATAATAATTAATTAGTTAGTGTAGTAATTAAATTATATCTCATTATAAGCTGGCTGAGAACATGGTGATTACTTGGGTTGAGACTAAGAGTAATTAACGTCGAAATATATTTAACGGGTGAGTCCTAGCACATTTTCTAAACTCCCATTCCGGAACTTAAGCGGTTAAAACGTCTGCTCCTAACCAATAATCAGGGCTGACGTTCCCCACATGTTCTTCATTGAATTTTCAAGGCACAGCCATGTCTTGTTTTCTATTGGTGGATTCACATTCAAATGTGGTCACGTGTCCTTTCTTCAAATGTATCTATTCTCTGGTTAATCGCTGGTAATCACTAGCTTCTGGTGTGAAGATATTTTGATCACAATTAATTCACTTCACCATTTTAAATTATTTCAATTAAAGAAAATAGTGTATTCCAAATTCGTTTAGGAATACTATCATTTGATTTGGGAATGATTAGTTTCTTTGTTTCTATTAGTGGTTTTTTTTTTTTTTTTTTTTTCCTTCTCCAGTCTAATAATTTTGAATTTGCTCTTTCTGTTCTTATTCTAACCTATTTGAGCACTGTGTTAATAAAGTGAAATGTGATGTTTTTAAATAATTCTATTCTACTTTTGCAACTGATTTCTAAGTTATTATGATTAATAATTAGCCTAACATTATATCTAGTTTTGTTATAATTCTGTTTGTTTACTTTCAACTAACCTCTCTGTTCTATGAGTTTTGGTTAAGTTTTTAGATTGGTGGTGGTTATTAGATTTAATGAAGTGACTTTAGGTATTAGGCTAACTATGCTAGGCCTATAAATGTGTTGGAATAATATATATTTGGGATGAGTAATAAATTCTATGTTAATTAATAGCAACATTTGGTTTTACAGGTTATGTACCATTAACTGATACTAAGATAGTAATTTGTGCCATTATAGCTTAGACATTTACTCTTCAAACAAATATGCGTTCTGTGCGATTTAAATACCTCTGTGATGCAAGACAAAGCTTAAAGTGAAGAAAGAGATAATTATTATCCTTAGGAGTTAGATTAAGACTAATAGGGTGAATGATTAAAGATTTACCAACGAAATCATTTTAATTCACTCACTATGAGATTTGCCATGTATATTAATGTCCCATGGACATTGTCAATAAAAAAATAAAATTCTGCGGGACAGCATCCCACATCATTTGTTAAGTATAGCTCTTCTTAACAGAATATAGCTTTAATATTTCATAGTAAGAATCGGCTGTCTCAGTAGTTGTTCCACAATCACAAAACCATGAGCTTCTTAACTGGATGTTCTTGTTTAAACTTCTTTATTCTTGGAGATTGAGAATGTTGCCATTGTATCAAATGCTTCTACATCTTGATATCTGACTATGAAATCCAGATTTAAACCCCTGTAACAATGTATGAAACAGTTCATCGCCTTTTTTATTTTGGTAACACATGCTAAAAAAAAATTAATGAGGTACAGCAATATGTTTCTGCTAGTATGTGTTGGTTAACATCTGTTTGCACACAATTTTCTATAGGCCAATTAATTAAAACTTCATAAATCACAAATCGTGAAACATTTAGTAGCCTAAACATCACATACAATTATGACATGTTTAAGAGACAATTTTCACAAATTTTATCAATCTCTCTAATCACATCATTCAAGATCAATATGGACTAATGCTATGTTAATATTGAATGTTTGTTCACCTTTCTTGAAATAAATGGCATCACTGTCTTACTTTTGCATCACTAAATAATTGGCCCATAAACGTCCCAAATATAAGTACCAGTGAATATTGGCCACTGAAATGTTTTTGCCATCAAAAATCAGATTACTGCTTGTACTTCAATTTGTCAGGATCAATAATTGTAGCATTCATTATAAATGGCTCTGAATATCAGCAGTTGTACTACATTGTCTTATTTTCTATAGAGGAGTGGTCCAGTTCAGTTGGCAGGGCATGTATTGTATTTATCTCGCTCCAGTTTAAACAAATGAACTATCAAAGGTTATGCAAGTACGAGTCCAGTTG
Organism: Aphrophora alni; assembly: GCA_963513935.1. Classification (NCBI taxonomy): domain Eukaryota; kingdom Metazoa; phylum Arthropoda; class Insecta; order Hemiptera; family Aphrophoridae; genus Aphrophora; species Aphrophora alni. Next base: position 52,036,967 of record OY740774.1, read on the forward strand.
ATGGCACCACATTTTCTGCTGGTTACCTATACCCCCAATAATAGTTATATAGTAAAGACGTTAAGCAAAACAAGAACAAAGAAACATTTTCTCACATGTGAGTGGTTGTTTACTTTTGATTAATCTCGACAACATAAAAATTCATGTCTCAGAAGTTGTTGTAATTAATAAATACTTCATAAATTATATATACAAAAATTATACAACCATATAGGGACTTTAGTAAATCAAAATAGGAATTACAACTTTTTTATTCAAAATAAAAACTAATTAAATGCAGTATTTATTTACCTAGAGCACCAACTCTGTAGTTAGGAGATACAAATACTATGTCATGTTCTATGAAATAATCTGGAGAGAACATTTCAGTACCTCCACTTCCTCCACGAAATCCACCTCCATGTATTGAAAATATAACTGGTTTTAGGGTTTCCCTTTTAGCTGGAAGCTGAAAATGAAAGATGTTGTTTTTTCATTATCTCCAATGAACATAATTGCACAATGTTTAGCTTTTTACAAATTGTGATATAATATTGATAGAAGTCTAGTTAGCATTCAGATAATCTTCAACAAAAAGTAAAAATGTGTAAACTAAAAACTTGATTAAACAAACCTCAGGTGTATATACATTGAGATAGAGACAGTCTTCTTCACCCATGGTATGATTAGTCACTAACATGCTTTGCATACAAGCAGGCCCATCTTGCAGAGCATCTCTGACTCCATCCCAAGGATCAACAGGTTGAGGAGCCTAGATTCAGCAACAATAATGAATTAACCATGAATGTGCAATTAAATCACTTAGAATGCAGTAATAATAAAAGACCCTCAAAAAATAATTCCATATTTTGGTTTATTATGAAGTTGATTTCATTATGATAGACAAAAGTTAAGCAGAATTTTTCTTTAAAAATAAATAATAAAAAAAATCTGCTAAAATGTTTCTAATTTAGTTTTTGTTTTAAACATTCTAATAAATGGCTATGTTCAGTTTTAACCTAAATTTAATAATTGGAAGTCTTTCATAAATCTAAAAAATTCTTATGGAACAGATGAAAAAATCCTAGTTTAAAAGAACCGGATAATGTTAGGCTTAATAAGCACAATTTCTCATGCTGCTATAGTTTGAGTGCTTATAACTTAAAATCTACATTTTTTCAACATGTTAGCCCACGGATTGGATAATTTTATCAATTATAAAACTATGTACAATACCTGGTTTTTGTCTTATTCCAATCCAGAAATCACTTGGTGATTACCGCGGTTTCGGGTAGCCTATGTACCCATCTTCAGATCACAGAAATTACACAAATCCCATCATTATGTGGTCGTCAATATGTTAATAAGTTACATAAAATAAAAGTCACAAAAAACACGCATTACGAAACACACTTAAAACACTTTTTAAAAAACATTTGAAATATTGATTAGGCCTAATCACACTAACCCGTCACGGGTAAATGTTTAATGCGACTTTAATGGAGTTTTAAGTGTGTTTCGTAATGCGTGTTTTTTGTGACTTTTATTTTATATAACTTATAACATATTTGACGACCAAATAATGATGGAATTTGTGTAATTTCTGTGATCTGAAGATGGGTATGTAGGCTACCTGAAACCGCGGTAATCACCAAGTGATTTCTGGATTGGAATAAGACAAAAAGCAGGTATTGTACCTAGTTTTATAATTGTTAAAATCTACTGTATATATATATATATAAAAAAAAAAAAAAAAAAAAAAATCCGTATATATCAATAGTAGGCTATAAACATTAAGAGTGAGCCTATTGGTAAAAAAAAAAAAAAATTTCAACTACCAACTCAATAATGCACTAACTTTCTCACTCACCCAGCCCCCAAACTAAATAAAAACTAATCATCACCAAAAATGTCAGTTCTAATCAAAAAGTGAAAATGAACCATGGATGCGGTATTCAAGAAGATATTTATATATTTCAGTAAAGGCCTAAATTTAGGTTGCTTGTGCCATACGTGTTCAGCATTAATATCGTTTTATGAAATTTAAGCTATTAACAGCAGTCAAGGTTTGATTAGTTTTTATGCCAATTAACTTCAGAACAGTAATATTTTTTACTTACAATTTTACATATGGATATAGGTAATTAATTTTCATATTTCACTAAAATTTAAACTAAATCAAGAAATTTAGTTTTGATAAATTATATATTTTATGACAGCCTCATACTGATTTGATTTTTTGTTTTTTACACATAATTCACGAACTGGCTTTTTGGAGAACTAAGTTTTGTTTGGTCCTTTGAGGGTAGAAATGAACAAAATTTTAACAAAATCGTTTAAACCAATTTGGGAAAATAATAATTTTTTATGTTTTCTTATAAGAGCTACCCCCAAATTTAGAGTTATTACAAAAATCATGAAGACTTTCTGACATATGGGGAAAATATGCTCACTTACCAATTCGATTAAATCGGTTCACATGTTCGGGCTAAGAGAACTGCACATAATGACAGATAACGAATATAATTCAAAAACCACTTTTTTGGACTCAGTAGACCTCAAAACTGTTATAGATTTTTTTGTCCCATCACATAACTTTCTCTATACTATGTAATATATATGTAAGAAAGTAAAAATTTGTAAAGGAAAAAACCAAATAATCTAGCAAATAGCCAGGATTTTAGTCAAATTTGGAATACAAACTAATAATTTCTACTGTTCATTAATTATGTATGTTAATACAAAATTAATATTAAATATGTTTTACACATTTTCTAGCCATAGATATTCATTAAACACACACGTAGTATTAAAACGTACTACTAAGTTTAAAAACGTACAAACAAGTCTAAACAAGACAAAAGTTTTGTCTCACATTTTTAGTTTAGACTTGTTTGTTTTCAATTTAGTTGCTTGAAAATGCCTAACGGCGAAACGTATGTCGTAATTAAAGCTGTTTTGTGGAATTAAATAATCATCTCATTATTTCCATTAACAATGATAACAATTACATAAGTCTTAATCATCGTAATATAATTTCAATCTGTAGTGATATAAGTATCGGGTCTAAATAATAATTTGTATTAAAATTGTTTAATATATACACAACTGAATTCATGATTTATCAGAGAAGTACACATAATTTTCCTCCTAAAACCTTGTTCTCAAAGTATAAAAAGACTACCTCTTTGGTTTAAAAGCTCAAAGAAATAGTCAAATTAAGTTTAGCTATAGATTAATTAATTAATGTTGAAACCTCCTCATTTGAATATTTCCTTGTCAAACATACGTATGAAATTAATCACATAAATTATTCTTTTTGCTATACAGATCCACTGATCAATTGGCCTAGATTTACAAAAACCACAAGTTTACTTTTTAAGACACATTACAAGGTTTTTTTGTATCTTCAAACAAATTGCAGTATATGATTAAGCCCTACATTTTAATTTGTTTGAATAGCAGACAATGTAATCAATTATAATTAAAATAACAATAGTAATGATTATATAAAAACAATTATAATATAATTTCAAATCCGTGGAGTTACTTTTATGTCTCTTGTCTAAAGTTAGATATTTATTAAAGTTAATAAAAAAACAAGCTAACCATTACACTGTATGTTACAAGTATACACAATGTGTTTTCTATATTTTATCTCTAGTATCGTTTATAGACCTATAGAAATACAAATTTACAAAGAGTAAAAGTGAGAATAACTAAGTGTTCTAATTACTTAAATGTTTTAAAAACAAAACAAAATTATAATAAGCAATTTAGGAAACAATAATGTTGCTTTAATAATAATACCTGAAACCTCAGATCTCCAACTGGAGGTTTAGCAAAAGGAATACCCTGGAAAGCATAGTATTTAATTGGTGAAATCCCATCAGATTTTTTTTGCTGCCCTCTCAACATTCCCTCTTCAACTCCAACATGTACATAGTTTTCAGACATATCTATAAACATTAAGTTCACATTTTACAATTCTGACTAACCATCAGTTAGAAGATTGTTTTTAAGATTACATAATGAAAAGTAGTTATAGCTATTTTGCAGCCTAAACATATAATACAGTTTATCCCTAAATCTACAAAGGTACCTAATTAATCATATGATATGAACAATGCAATTAATGTGTTTTAGTTTTATTTTTGTTATTTTGTTAAGACTGAAAAACGATTGCTGTCATCAACGCCTTAAAAAAATGGAGCATAAAATATACATTAATACAAAACTAACAAATCTAGATAAAATCTACATAATAATAACATACAATTTTGTAGTTAGCAGCCTTAAACTTAGATAAAATTCAATAAACAGTAGCATAACAAATTATAGGACTAAAAGAGCTCAGTAACAACTAAATGATGCAAGTAGTACAATACATAATCAAAAATTTCCACATTCCCCAACATCACCTGAATCGAATTAGGTTTGACAACAGTTCTATGCATACCGCTCAGAAAAGCAAAGTCGATTAGGATATGGTTTACTGACAGACCTATTTGACAAAATTGTTGTTGCATAGGATTCCCGTATGCTGAAACCCTTGAGTTATCATGGAACTACTAATGTAAAGACGGGTAATGAATAGATTTACTCCACAGTTGAACAGTATCTTTTATTTCTTATAATTTATTATTTATTACAGCTGTTCATTCTTCCTCCTACTGGTAATGCAATACTATTTTAACTGATGATTAAAGTCAGATGCCATACACTTAGTATGACTGGCAACTGGCTTGTTGTTGAAAGCAGCCTTTGTTGCTTAGTCTGCTTTTGTGATTCCCTGTATTCCATAATGGTCAGGTTTGTAGCTGTAGCCTGTGTAAGGAACACAGAATGTCCTCAAATAAGAGATTCTTAGAGTACAATGTGGTTTAGAAGGGAGACTACTAAAGTACGACATTTGTAGGAACTATATCTTAGTAGAAAGAGATGATTCACCAGTCTCGGCAATTAAGTTTGAAACTAGACTCGAACAAAACATTCCAGGCACAAGTACAAGTAGAAGACCAAAGTTATGTATCGAATAAAGCTTCTTAAAGTCCTGATTGCCTTGCATATGAATAAATTATAGAAACATAATCAGTCCATGAACATAATATAAGAACACGGTAAAAACATATCATACAAGTTCTATTGGCTCCTTATAGAGATCATGTAACATGTCAAGAATTTTATGACAGGGTGTATTCAAATCAGACAAATGAATAAGGGTTCCAATGATGTCTTCGATCGAATACTATGCCAAAGAATCTAACAGTAATAGAAGGTTTTAATTAATTGTGTTATATTAGGAAATAACACGGGTTGATGATTCTGTCTATGGTGACTAAAAACAATACATTGCATTTCTAAAGCAAAGATCAAATCCTGTCAATATTGGTTATAATTGTAGTGTATTTATAACAATATAAAGGAATTTTTCAGCTGTTGCCATAACTCAAGTAGCCACATATTTAGCAAAATTGTCAACAAATAGAGAACAGCTGACAGGGGATTGGACATTAGCAGCCATGTTGATGATTGCTACTGCAAACAAGGTCACACTTAGCACACTCTAAAGGAAAATAATCTGATAGATTAGTTCCAATACACACTCTGAAGTATCTGTTCATAAGAAAGTTTTGTATAAGTGTAAAAAAATTGTTAATTATTCCCAGATTTAAAAGTATTCAGAATTCCTCTTCGCCAAGCTAGATCATGGGACTCTTCAAGATGAAAAACAATGGAAACAGTATATGAAAAAGTGATGAAAAACATTTTGAATATCACATTCTAAAAACCCATTTGAAGCGAAGATGATGGATCCTGTCAAAAACCACATTGATCATTAAAAAGTAGCCAATTAATTTTGTAATACCAATAACAAAATGCCGATTGACCATTTTCTCTACCACTTTGCACTATATAGTAAGAAAAATCAAACTAACTTCCTAGTTCTTTTTATACCTTGTTTTAGAAGAGGAGCTTCCAACCAAGCATCAGGAAAACAATATTCTTTGAATATACAATTGTATGTAAGGAGGGGCAGTCTATCTGAAACTGGGAGGTGTTTAATAATATAGTAAATTATGTTTTCTACACCTGACTCCGAATCCTTTTTTCACTAACAGAGCAGTCTTTAGTTTCCTTGTAGTATGGACCTACACAGTGATAATAATTAATTCTTGAAAACATTCATAAATGAAAGACGTTACTGTAAGCAGTGGTTAAAGAAAAATTCATAATAAGCCCAATATATTAGCAATTTCGTAATTATTTGTAGTAAAAAACCCATCCCACTACTAATGTCCCAATAATGGAGAGAAGGAGGGAAACCTCATAGAGAATATAGCTTTTTCTACACTGTTGTCATGGGTGTGGTTTCCTTCTCTGCTTGAACACTCAATATGTTTTAGCTTATAAAATTGTATAATTTTCAAAATTTTACTTGAGGTCTTTGTTTAAAGTTCCTTGAAACATTTCAAAAGTAACGGAGAACGTCATAACACTCATAGTTTCACCATTGAACTGGTGGATGTAGTAGTGTTTTTGATATTTTTGGAATTTTTTTGTCTGCTGCGGTGCGGATTATTATTATAAGAAAATGTATTTCTTCATTAATATGAACACTAATATGAATATAGAGTAATACAAGTCCTTCAGAGAAATCTTTCAATTTTGTTTTGCACAAAATCCATATACTGTAAGAAAACGATCATTACATTAGGAGAAGTCAGGAAGAAAGGACCACAAAATTACAAGTTATCAGTTGTCCACCCACCTTTAAAAATTGCTAAATGAGTGAGTCGTTATTGATCATCATCAAATTCAAATTGGATCAAATCTTGTCAATACAGTTCCCTTTAGGGTGTAATAGTGTACATTTTCAGTTTGGTGATCTTAGATTGAATGGAGAATACGTTTAACTCAATGCAACAAACAGGAAATGTATTTTGTTTTTTGAATAATGAATAAAATAAATAAAGAAAGTAATTAGTACAAAATGATCAGAGAAATTTATTATATGTATGTTAATATTTAAAACAGGTATAATTTTAATTGTAAGAAAATTGCTACGTTAACATTTTGAAAAATAAAGGACTAATACTGGTGCCAAACGGGTGGAAGTTAGTTGGATCTGGACATTCAAAGAGAGAAGACATAAGAAAAAATAAGTATGTTTGCCGAGACAATGTCGAATCGTAGAAAGAAAGTGTTTTTATAAAAGTACAAGAGTTTTAATTCATAAAAGTATTCAAGTGAATTAAGAAGTGAGTATTCAAGTTAGTCGGATCTGGATATTTAAAGAAGGAGCATGCATAAAAAATAAGTATGTTTGTCTGAACAAAACAGAATCGTCGAAAGAAAGTGTTTTTTTCTAAAAAAACTAAAAGTTACATTTAAAGAACTATTATGTAAGTGAGTTAGTTTAAACCAGAGACAAATAAACTTTTTAAAGTAAAAAGACGTGATTGTTTAATATGATGCAATAGAAAAAGTGTAGGATGTAAGCAGGAAAACGTGTATAAAAAGGACAAGTCTGAGTTTTTACGAAAAACTATATAATTTGAATAAAGTGTTTTGAACTAGACACAAAGTATATAATTGTGACTGTTACAAAAGTGAAAAGTAAATCTAAAAAAAGTTATTTTTAAAAACGAGAGACGAGATTTTGATAGAAGACGCCATGTGGTTTCAACCCGGAAAAGAAGTGATTTAATTAAAAGTTTTATGTAAAACATTCAATTTAACTTCTGTGAATAAGTGCATGTCTTGTATAACATGCTTAAACTGAAAGTTGAATAATATGTTTGTAGAATCGTCACATGTTTTTTTTTCCAAAAAGAGAAAATGATTTATTTGAATATAATTATTGAAAGCTTTTATAATTAAAAGATTTTCATTGTTTACCTTTTTGAATTAGATAGGCCTATTTAAAATTTTTTTTTAATGAATATTTTATAAAAAGTAATTGTGAAAGATAAAAATATTAGCTTTTGAATAATTAGAGATTTCATTTTTGAAATTATGTTGCAACCATAATAAAAATAACAAATAAAGTTTTAATGAAACATAATTTGATTAATATAGAGTAGGATGTTAAGTGTAATTATGTCTTTTCAGGTAATATTTTTATTTTTATGAAATTTTATGTTAAAAGATGTTTATTAGGCTAATAATAAAATGTGCATTTTAGAAAAAAAGGATTCTGTATTTTATTTAATATTCTGCAAAGTACACTATTTTAAAAGAACTTGCGACTTCAGAGAAACTTTATACTCTCTTCAAGAGTAAATTTTTTATAATTAATTTCATTTTTATTTTTGTAATAAACGTTACAAAATGGCGCCCAACTTTTATTAAATAATTTCTAATAATCACAAAGCACATAATTAATAATTCAATTGTTTCAATTGGCACACCAACGTGTGCCATTTCAAATTTCCTCAAGTAAAATAAATTGAATTGTTACAAAATTGTTACAAGGGCTGCAGGTGTTTTATCCCATGTTTTAATAGTGGCCATTAAAAATCTCTCACCAAAATAAATGGGCGAACTGTGTGATTAGATCAAGAAATTTGGCTCTAACAAATCTCTAATTACGTGACAAGTACACAGCATATTGTCATTTTGTAAATAGTAGTTACCTTTATTGCTACTGCTTCCACTCACTTCGCTCATGTCAGTAACTTGCTCTTGGCTATCTTCTTGGTTGTTCATATTTATGTATGTTGCTATGACAACACAGAATAAACAAATTTATTAAAATGCAGAACAATTTGTTACAGTATTAAAGACAAGTTCTTACTAGGCTGAAACATTTAATCTTGTTTAAAAATGTTTCATGACTGATTATTAGATCAAATTTGAAAGTAACTTCGGAGGAAAACAAACCTTTTTACTACGGTTACTATGTCATAGACAATTTGAGTAATTTAAGAATGCTTGAATGTAGTTAAGCATTTTATCAGTATCCCTTTCCCAAAAAAATCTCTTATAACTTACCTACAAATTTGCATTACTTCATGTCTAATTACAAAATTAACAACATTGGAGCAGTGTACAAGATTTGGAATATTGAGGATACTTTACAACTATAAAGATGAAAAATCTCATTCTTTCTCTAAAGAAATCCAACAAAAATACAACGTTTGTTCAATTCTCTCTAAAACGGCTTTCATTAAAAATCAATATGGACAGATTTTGTTAAAGGAGAGACCTTTAGGATTCAAGTAAACCACATTGATTTTTGTCCTTCAGAAATGCAGAATCTATTCTATTATTTCCACCTTACTACAGCGGACGTAATTTTATAATATTTTGTTAGTGGGTACATTGGTTTAGATCATAAACTTTCACTTTTCACGAACATATCATTGATATTGCTTTAGCCAATCTTGATATTTTCGACCTTCCAGTGTATATTTTCACTTTTTCACTAAACCAATATTTTTGGGGAAATGTTGTAACTCACATTTTCATTTAATTAGGCTGTTTTGAATTTAAGATTTTTGAGGCCTTAGGCTAATTTTTCTAGCGGTCCACCCCTTTCCCCCAATCTGTAATTTTGAAGTAATATATGTATTTCAGAAGTTACTTGATGTCAGATTAATACTATCAAATTTAAAACTAAATTCAAAATATCAAGAGCCATGCAAAATATGTCTAGAATTTGTTTTATTTTTAACTAAAGATACAAGGCTAATACAGGAGTTAAATATGTGATTATGGTTTAGGAAGAGATTTAAACTTACATTTTGTTATACGTTTGGTCTATTTGTTGAAATATTTATTTAAAAGCTTATAAATGTATTTCAAAATCAAATATGACTACACTGTTCTAACTGCCCGAATCTAAAATAAAAGTGTATTCTTATAAAATTTATTAAAAACATACGGTATATAAAATTATTTGAAAGCAAGTTTATAAATTATAAAAATAAAACTTCTTTACTGGTACTAATTAACTGGTCGCTTGTTTAAAAATTGACAATAATTTCTTATACATCAACTTTTAGTGCTTTCTGAAATGAGAAATCTTTAACTAAGTCAATAAAGTCTAAGTATTGAAAGAGCTCAGTTTTAGCAACAAAACTAGCTAAACTAGACAACTTTGTGTCTGAACTGGATTTTCTTAAGTAGTTTTACATTCTGTAGATTACAGTACTACAGCTGCAGGGCTATCTGGCCTATCATTAGAAACTGGCGTAGTTTTAAAGAAATGATTTAGTTTTGAGTTTGTTTATTGTTTCGAAATTGGCTTCCTTTTTAATTTTTTAAAACTTACGTTTGTAGGCTACTCTAGCTGTAGGAATATTTTTGTTCATGATGTATGGCCCAGCTAAGGAGCCCAGTATTAATGATAAACGAAAGGGGTTTATAATTGTATTTTTCAATAATAAAGAACGCGCAATAATCAGGTAGACAGATTTTGCTGGATCAGCGCGAGTTCACCAAAGAGGGGGGGGGGTGTTGCAGTTGCAGTGGCTTGAATTTTAAAACTAATCATGTCTGTTCAAGGAGGGGAACATAGTAAGTGAACGTAATAATAAAACGTAGTAATAAAACATTGTAATAGAACGTAGTAATAAAACATAGTAATAAAACATAATAATAGAACATAGTAATAATACATAGTAATAGAACGTAGTAATAATACATAGTAATAGAACATAGTAATAGAACGTAGTAATAAAACATAGTAATAGAACGTAGTAATAAAACATAATAATAGAACATAGTAATAGAACGTAGTGATAAAACATAGTAATAGAACGTAGTAATAAAACACAGTAATAGAACGTAGTAATAAAACATAGTAATAGAACGTAGTAATAAAACATAGTAATAGAACGTGTTGATAATACATAGTAATAGAACGTAGTAATAAAACATAGTAATAGAACGTAGTAATAAAACATAGTAATAGAACGTAGTAATAATACATAGTAATAGAACGTAGTAATAAAACATAGTAATAGAACATAGTAATAAGACTATGTAACAACTTATAATAATAAAATAGATCATAATTTCGGAAACTTGGTTGATATTTAATTTATCGCCTGAGACTTTGTCCACATAGCCATCCTGAAAGATAACACGGTAGGATTCCATAAAACAGTTCGTTGGGAGATGAAGGAGAACATACATTAAAAAGGTAACACGATACACTCGACAAGACAAAATTAACATGGAATACAGTCGTAAGTAGGAAAATATGGTAAACACAACACAATTATAGATTTAAGCACCGAAATAGAAAATACTGATAGCCTACAAATTTAACAAAAAATAAAAAGATCAAAACACCAAAAAAAAAGTGTAAACCGGCCACCTAAAAAGCAGTCTAAATCAGTGTCGAAGATTTCGACAAAACGTGAAGGAATTTAGAAGTCAGAAAGTTTATAGGCCTATTGAACCCATGGAAACTATTTCCAAAGGGATTTGGGTGCCTTTGCTGTGATGACTATGGGACGTCCAACAAATGTACTTCTACAATCGCAAATTTATCAAACATTGACGTCAGCATCCCTAAAGGTACACCCACAGCGAAATTAGAAATCACGGATGATAAATCTTTAGCAATAAGCAAAGTTAATACAATATTAAATTCTGAAAAACAAAACGAGTACCGACTCGCAAATTCAAATATAATCTGCGAAAAAACTAGCTCACTTAACCAACCCAGAAAAACGGATTTTATAAAAAAAAATGCTATTGAAAAATAAAGAGATAATTAGCGATGATTCAAGCGATTATTTCAAAGTAATCAAGGACGCAGAACTACGATAAATACGGGCAATGACTGTAACGCGATATAGCACAGAGACCGATAGTTGACAAAAGGGAATTATTGAACCTTGTCAGAGTCCACTAGTAAGAATATAAAGTTTAGACGGTGAAACAAAGTATAGATTTTTCGTAGATTAACGAAAACTAAACTCTGTAACAACGAGGGATGTGGACCCTCTTCCAAATATAGCCTACAAGACAGGTTAGGAGGTTGTATACAATAATATCTATGTTAGGGGGTTCAAAATTATTTTGGAGATGGAATCGGGGTTCCACCAAATTAATTTAAAGGAAGAAAGTCGACCAAAAACAGCATTTTCAACATCGTACAATGTTTATCAATATTTGTGGGTCACCATGGGATTAGCAAACTCTCCGCCATTTTTTCAAAGTATTCTGAATAGAGTGTTGCTTGGTTTAAAAGACTATATTCAAAACATTCACGAACACGTAATCTTTCTGCCCAAAATTTTCGACAGATATAAAGAACAAAATTTGACTATAAACTTTAAAAAATGCAAATTCGCGGTAAAAGAGGTAAATTATTTAGGATTTGTAATGAATGAAATTGGAAATAAGCCAGATCAGAAAAATATAGAAGCAGTCAAAAATTTCTCAGTACTTAAAACAATGAAATATGTTAGATATTTTCTAGGATTAAAAAGATTTTATCGTAGCCACATACAAAATTTTTCTAAATTAGCAAAACCGTTATTCGACTTAACCAAATACGACGTAAAATTCCAATGGACAGAAAATTGTCAATCAGTTTTATACAAACTGAAAAATAAATTGGTGGAAGCACCTATATTGGTATTCCCAGATTTCAAAAAAACAATTTGTTTTATCCATGGACGCTTCACTTATCGGCTTTGAAGTGATACTACGTCAAACAATATATCTAAACTAATGAAACAACATTAATATAATATAACAATAGAATAATATCGGAAATCAAATTTATTTTTCTTGTATATGGGTGACTGCGTGAAAGACCGACCTCAAGTGAACGATCATATCAGCTTTCCTAATGTGGTCCAGTAGCGTTGGAAAATTAGACACTTTTATTTTAAATTAAATTTTTCTGTGCACAATTTTAACTTGGATTATATATATAACTTATCGGACAACTTTTTTAATAATTTCAATAATTTTTTCTTTTATCTTTTTTTTTACTTCATCTTCTTTTTTATTGAAGGAAGGTCACACACCCCGGAGAGGTAAGTTAAAATTTTTTCTTGTAATCAGACTTGTATTCAAAAGGTATTTTTGTGTATTCCGTAGGTAATCGAGTAAACTGGATAGAGAGATCAATTCTAGTAACGATTCCATCTGGACACAGAATGGACACCGCATCTCAAGATCATAATCATCGAACTATAGCATCCGGGAGAACACAATGACCCTTTGTCGCCTCCCACAATATATTCACCACAGCTAGCTTACGGTGTTCCGGTATAGGTTCAATATAAAAATAAAAAACTAAACATTCAAATTATTAAGAAAAAACATAATATTGTAATTTTTATGTAACATTGTAAAATTTTTATGTTGCTATTGTTTAGGCAAGGCGGTTATAGCCTATATATTTTTTTAACTTTCTATTTTTTTTTATTAACAGAACATTAATTTTGTTTTTCCATAAAACAATAATCTTTGTTTTACGGAATTTTTAATAGTATTTATGTTAATAATTATTAAGAAAAAAAATGGAAAAGACATAATTGAGAATTTACTTGTAGATTATAAGGTTCAATATTAATAAAATAATTTGTTTTCCTTCTTTTTTAAATCTTAAAGCATAGAAATATGAAATAAAACCGAATTAAATGTGTTCATTATATATGACATAGCCTAGCGTATTTTTTTCTACTATAGGATCTAAGGCAAAAGTAAAAGACAGAATTTTTATGATACATTTATTTTCAAAATAGAGTATTAATAATTATACTTAATAATAGAGGGAACTTTATAAGAGTTGACCTAGAAAAATTATTACATTCGTGTATTTACACTAAAGGATTTCAACCGTGAGTTCGGTAATATAAAAGTAATTATTCTAAGCAGAATTTCTTAGAAGTAAACAGCAGGTGTGACACCACAGTTGTGGTCGTGGGAAATTGTACAGTATTTCTGTTCTTAATTGGACTAGTCATGTTAGACAAATATTGAGAATTTGGTTTCAATATGGATTTATGTGCAACATGTGGTGTGAATTACGCTAAGCATGAATTGTAAAAGTGGCCCTGGGGAGCCATGATTTCAAGGTGTAAGCGCGCAGGCAAGGTATTTCTGTTGTATTAGGCAATGCTGATGTTTCCCTGTGCACCAGAACATCAAAGGTGAAAGAAAAAGAGTAACCTTTTTCTGTTATAAAAAAACAACAGAATATCATCATGACTTTCTTAATTTTATCGGTGGAAGTCAAACAATTAGATGTTTAATTATAGTTAACACAATCAGCTGTTATATTATTAGCTTTTAAAATGAATTTATTCCACTTTCCATTTTAGTTACTACAGTTAGGAGTATCAAGTTTTGATTCATTTGTCAACAAACTTTGCACCTCAAACCTAATGTCAACGTATTTATTTTGTAATTCTTGCTTATAGTCTAAACTAGCGTTGTTATCATAACAATGTAGCTTATTATTGTATGTGACCTTGAACCGAGTCAAATGTTATCCATACACTTTGACCAACCATAAACAGATGAGGTCATTATCGTGGTTTAGGCTTTGTTAGTAAAAGTAATAAAGTTGAGAATAATTATCAACAAGTGTTAAAATAAAAGTTTAGCTTATATAATGTGACATATTTTTATTTTTATTCGATGATAATTAACAGAGCTATGATTTTCATTCGCTGTTTACATTTAGTTTATACATTCGCGTCTAGTGCTTCAGGTTGTATAAATAATTAAAATTCGATAATAGATATAAAACAATGTTTGAAATAAAAAGTTGTAGCTTCAGAAGGAAGCGGAATTTTATTAATAATTAACAAAAATAAAACTTTTCTATTATGAAATAAGTATTTATACACAATTAATTAGTGTTTATTTTCGTAAATTAATTTTAATATAATAAAAAAAGCAAACGCAGCTTTTTGATTTTATAAAACTTTATTATTTTCAACTACATATTTTATTCGATTGGTGGTACTTCCTTAAAAAATAGTACAAAGGAGTTATTGTTTAAAAAGATGTAAACTTACTTCTGTAATATCGTCATTTGGGTTTGAATTGTCGACGACTACCTCAAATTTACAATTTTCGTCATATAAATGATTATTTATGAAATATTTAGGATTGGTTATATCAATCAATGATGCAGTTATCGTAGGTATTTATATATTACGTGACAACTCTTCCATAATAGTCAACAGTTTATGCCTGCGTTTTTGTAGGATCATGTTTTGCATTTTGCACCAATTGCAACACAAGATAATAAACATAAAATATTAGCTGGTGTAGGATTTATTAAGGTTCTCTTCATAGGTCGCAATAAATCATTGATCATTTTCTATTCCATTCGTTCTTCGTTGTTTTTTTTTTTTTTTTTTTTTTTTTTTTTTTTTTTTTCCCATCCATATATTTCCCACTACCTTTTGGATTTGAAAAAGCAAAGATTACATTTTTGAATCATTTTTCGTATAGAAGGGGATGGAACATTTCATGGATAATAAATTCGATGACGAAAATTATGAATTGAAAGTAGACCTCGATAGTTCAGGCTAAATAATATTATATTGCCTATAAACAGGATGTTAAAAAGTCTGCCCCAGGAAAAGTACGTATTATTCGACCTATGCTTAGATGTTAACTAGAGTAAGTACATAATCCTAGAATTGGATTGTTGTATGTTTATTCGTAAACAAAATATCCCAGTGGTATCCAGACTTTTTAAACACCCGGTATATAGGCTACGGTAACATGTAAAATAATATCTTTGTACAGTATTACAATTTATTTCAGGAAATACCAACAATCAAATAAAATGCAACTGAATAACACATAATTTTGTTAACTTAGAATACTGTGTTTATTTATTTTTTTAAAATTATTTTTATGTGAAAATAAATAAAAATTGTGTATAAATCTTCATTTAATAATTTTAAAAGTTTTATATTATTAAGTATTTAAGAAAATCCCTTTTACTTTTGTACCATAACGTTTGTTAGTCATAAGCTACAACTTTTATTTCAAATAATATTTTCTTCTATTGTACATTTTTAATTAATCACAAAAAACTGTAATACAAGACAAACATTTATAACTTATGGAAGTACACAGTTCAAACTTCGAAAATTCATAACTCGTTAGTTTTCATAGTAGAAAGACAGATAAAATTAAACTTTAATAATTTTGTATATGTACAGGGTGTTCAACTTAAAAGATGCCCGAATTTTTAGTTTAGTGTGTAAATTACAATATATTTATTAACAAACTCTTATATTGTACTGAATTATAACAAATGTTGAAAATGTCGTCCATCCATATCTAGACACTAATCAACACGATTCACCATGTTCCTGGCCACTCTTCTTAGCTGTACTCTGTCTATCTCATTAATTGCATTAGTAATGTTTGTCTTCTATTCCTGTAGGGTATGAGGATTGATCCTGTAAACAATTTCTTTTAAGTAGCCCCACAAAAAGAAGTCAAGACTGGACAGATCAGGGGATCGCGGTGGCCACAATCCCGTTGAAATGATTCTTCCATCAAAAAATTCCTGTAGCATCTCCATACTAGAGCGAGCTGTATGACAAGTGACACCATCCTGTTGCAGCCAGCAGTAACGCTCATCCTCTTGGAGTAAGCCTATGAACTGTGGATAATGTCTTGGTAGACGGCAGCATTCACAGTTGTTTCAAAAAACAAAGGTCCTATTATTCTTCCCCTTGAAACCGCACACCATACGCCTATTTTTTGTGGGTGTAGGGGAGTTTCAATGAAAATGTGTGGGTTGTCAGTACCCCAGGCCCGGTAGTTTTGGCTATTAACATAACCTCCAAGATGGAACCAAGCTTCATCTGTAAAGAACAGTTGATCTAAAATGTCAATGTTGCCTCTAATGAATGTCTTGAACCATTTGCAGTAGTGAACCCTTTTGACATAGTCAGAATCCTTCAGTTCATGGAAAACCTGCATTCGGAATGGATAACATTTAAGTATTCTTCTCACAGCAGTGTGGGCTGTACCTAATGAAATGTTCTTTTCCCGGCTTAGTCTTCACAAAGATTTATGTGGAGATCTCGTAATTGATTCTCTAATATCCTGAACGACTTGCGGAGTTAAAACTGACCGCTGCCTCTCACGACGCTTGTCCAACATTGAACCTGTTCCATGAAACTTTTTAACTAACTTCTGCATTACACTTTTCACTGGTGATTCTTTTTCAAATTTGTCCATGAATTGTGTCCGATACACAGCAGGAGATTTCGTCACTAAACAAATTTCAATCGCGAATACACGTTCTTCAACAGTTAAGCGCATTTAACAAACAACAGGACATGAAAATGTTACCTAACCTCACTTTGTTCAAACGTCAATGCTTGACCTTCACTGGTGCGACTGCAATAAGCCGGAAATAACCAGCCATCCCCACTCCAGCTCCACTCATACCAACATTAGAAACAGTATTTAATCCGTTTCACACAAATTCATGCATTTCCAAAAGAAAATTCATTTTTTACAACCTAATGAGCAATAGGGCCTCTTTTAAGTTGAACACTCTGTATTAGAAACTTTTAATTATTTACTAGAAAAAACTATTTTTATTTCCTCCCTCAACGGTAAACAACCATAGCGACTGGGTTTCAATTAACTATTATGGCCTAGTTGTCACTTTATTATTTATTTGCTGAAGTAGATGATACAAATTTGTAGGTAGTACAGTAGTAGTAAAAATAACTTTGTTGTTGTTGTTTTTAAATGCACTTTTCTAAAAAAAAAAAAAATAGTTTATATCTAAAAATTAGAAAGAAAAAAAATTTAATACCCACTTTTCAAAAAAATAAATAAAATAAAGATAAAAAACACACACTTAGTACAAAGTACTAATTCAAATTTAAATTACAAAGTAAAGTGTGGTAGCTTATATTTTAAATTACACTAAGTGTTTTTTTTTTTTGTTTTTTATTTTATTTATTTTAGAAAAGTGGGTTTTTAATTTTTTTCAAAAAAATGTTTTATTTCCACTTTTTAGTTATAAACAAATTTTTTATCTTTCTAATTTCGGGCAAATGTCAACGTTGCAACATGGCTGTGATAGCATAGCTTCGTACAAATTTCAGAGATTTTGTCATAAAATTTGTAGATCGCCTTTTCGAACGCTGCCAGACTAGCATTTCGCTCTTGCCGCTGTTGTTGATCACGTTCTACACGAACTTGAAGTTCTTCAAGGTTTTCTACAGCACGACATTGCGATTTGTGTTGACGATCAGATTGTAAACGCGCTTCGCGTTCTTCTTGGTTTTAATTTGCCAAATGTTAACCAACTGCGCATTTGTACTATCCACACTATGCATAAGTACACTACACATACGTACCTACTATGCAACTCTGCCTACTGCGCATGCGTTTCTCCCACCATAAACATTTGTAAATAACAATGAATTATTTAGTGTCATCCGAGATCAACATCTATACAAAGTTTCAAAATTTTTTTAACAACAAGAAGTGTCTCAAAAGAGCTTCCGACATTTGATGACAGACAGACACAGACGTGAAAGCAAACTAAAGAAAAGTGTGTAAAATACCTTTAAAATGTTTCACATGTTTTACAGTTTATGTTTTCATAGTGATAGGACTAAATAGAGAGTTGTAGAATTGCAAACACACGGACGTCTGATCTGTCTCAGACAGATGTTTATTTTTAAAGTAATATTTACTTAAATTTAGCCGCTATCCTAAAAACTTAATAGCTAAGAAATAAAAGTCCTTTTTTTCATTGTTCTTTAAAGATAAACTACCAATCGCTCGTCATCGTCTTTAAAAAAAAAAGAAGAACATAAAAACCCATAGCCCTCAGATACTCTAATGGCGTCAGTGTCGGAATAGAATAAGTCTAAAGAATTTATCGTAAACGAGTGTTGTCAAATCACTCCTAAAATGCACCAGAAGAAAGTGTTGGTTCAGATTTAAAAGTAAAGTCAAGTTTATGGGTCAAGCGAATCAAACTTACACCCTATTTAACTATAACTTGATACATACCAGCAGTCAAGTTTGTGATTCAAGCAAAGCAAACTTACACTCTATTTAACTATAACTTGATACATACCAACAGTCAAGTTTGTGATTCAAGCAAAGCAAACTTACACTCTTTTTAACTATAACTTGATACATACCAACAGTCAAGTTTGTGATTTAAGCAAAGCAAACTTACACTCTTTTTAACTATAAGTTGATACATACCAACAGTCTAGTTTATGGTTCAAGCGAAGCAAACTTACACTCTATTTAACTATAAGTTGATACATATCAACAGTCAAGTTTATGGTTCAAGCAAAGCAAACTTACACTCTATTTAACTATAAGTTGATACATATCAACAGTCAAGTTTGTGATTCAAGCAAAGCAAACTTACACTCTTTTTAACTATAAGTTGATACATATCAACAGTCAAGTTTATGGTTCAAGCGAAGCAAACTTACACTCTATTTAACTATAAGTTGATACATATCAACAGTCAAGTTTATGGTTCAAGCGAAGCAAACTTACACTCTATTTAACTATAAGTTGATACATATCAACAGTCAAGTTTATGGTTCAAGCAAAACAAGCTTACACTCTAACTATAAGTTGATACATACCATCTATTCCATTCTATGTTAACTTATTTCCCATCAGAAAAAACTTGGTAATTATAAAAGTTTTCTTTCTCACGTGGCGATATTTTTGGGGAGATGGCAGTGATTTTTTTAATTATATATATGGTTGTGAAAGGGCGTGTGAGGAAATTAATGCAAAATGTTTGCACTCTTTATTAAATACAGTATTTATAGCAACGAAATTATCGCTAATTTTATGATCAATGTAATTTTTTTTCAAATTACCGTTTTCGGAAATAGCCAATTTGTACAACAGATGGCATTTGTTGTATGATTATATTTAATAAAACTAATAATAGTGAATGATAATAATTGATTGTGACAAACATATCCTGTTGTTACTTTAAGGTTATATAATGCATAAAGCAAGGTAACATTAATTACGCAACTGCAGAATTTTTCAAGGTTCGACAGTAATATCAAAGATCAATCAAAATGGAGGGAAAGATTTAACTCGTGTTCTACTTAGTAAGATTTGAAATGACTTCATACTAAAACTACCTATTGCTAAATGATAATACAAGTGTGGCTTTGTTACCATGACAACAGTCTAATTGTTTTGTCATTCCTTATTAATTTGCATTCATAATTTACATCCATTATGACTAATTTAGATTATCTCTTCTGATTTTCTACTTAAATGATAATTATGCTCCACAAGTACAGTGAGTTCGTATAGTCTTTCTACAGTGAGTAGCTGAGGTTAGTGGAATAAAAATGTATTTGTAAATAAGAACTTTATTATTTAGTGAGTAGTATCTTCACAGAATATTTAGTATCGTCCTTCATTATCAATTCTTATCTATTCTTTTAACTAGTTTTTTTACTAAACTTCAATAATCGTCTGTGTTATTAATAGACAGTATGTAGGTTATGACTGTCGCTTTCAGCTGGTTGATTGTTTTAAACGATTCTTGTACACGAATCCTTAAACTCCTTCCTAGAAAATTAAAACACCTCCCCTGAAGATCTCAAATCAGACATTCTCGAAGGAAAAATTTGATTGAAATGATCGTTTACCAAAGACGTTTTGAAGTAGAGACGTTTGCCAGTTGTTCCATCTTGTTGAAAATATGAATTTTTAATTTCGCTTTAATTGAGGTGGCTTATGAATTAATTAATAGATACTATCAGAGCAAAATTTGTACATCTAGATAGTGTTTGAAGTATATCGGCCCCGCAATATTTTCGTCAAACATTATTCAAACTCCACTTTTTTCAAACTATAGAGTACGCTCATGTTTATTGTGTGGGTCCCCAGTGCTACACTGCCTCGTGTTTTGAGAATATATGTAATGTATAGATAAAATGAACCCTCGACTGTATAAAAGCATTCATCCAGCACTTCCGTTCTTTAGACTTTCAAAATACAGTAGAGTACAGACACAATTCTGCTGGGTTTTTGCATTCTGATCACATCTAAAATCAAATATTGTAAACGATTCCAATAATATATTTATTTATTAAAAATGAGGAACACTTAATCATCAATGACAAACTCATCGTTTTCAATTGTTACCAGGTCCACAAACTTTTGTTGTCGGATTCTGTACATGTTAACAATGTAATGATTGAAACGTTGACGATAATTGTCAGGAAAATGAAATGTTTTCTTTCATTTGGTGATATCACAGTACATTTTATTTGATTTCTTCACTCATGATATAAATCACACTTCCGATACGGAGTGAAGTGCTGCTATGAAAAACAAGTAGAACTCATCATGGTACTGACCCAGCCCAATCATAAAATGTAACACAAGTAGATAATCAGAATATAATACCCAAAAGTTGGTTTCTTGGGTCATGTAAATTGTTTGGTAAGTTTGTTAAAACAGTTACATAGATTTGCTGATCCTAGTAATTGTGTACATCACTACTTTCTGAACATCTACTTACGGGCCTCGAAGCTGTATGTGAAGGAGCCTCCACTCAATACGCTCGTGTTGATGACTCGTTCATCTTGTAACTATTCAAATATCATTTTTTAGGCCAAGGTTCGAAATTACATTTTTCACAATAATTTTACCACTGGTCATGTAGAAAAGTGAGGTTAGTACCATTACATGAGAATTGAATTTAGTTTGTTATAAGTTGAACATCACTATGAAAAAAAAACTGTTTAATCGGCTGCCATTTTAACATTTTCAATTCTATTTTTCTGAATTTTAAGAGTCATATATGAGCACACTATACTAAATTTCATATTCCTATCTTAATTTTTGTGGCCACTTTCGTGTTTACGTACAGATGATAACGTCGACGGACGAACTGCATGTCGAACATCACTCTTTCCATTTCCTAAGGATATGAAACGTGAAAATTTAAAAAAAACAGGAGGTTTAATTTCTAACGATTACCAAGTTCACCCTATACTTCTTATACTGGATGGGAATACGTCAAAATACCTCATATTCCCTCAACACACTTAAGACTCCGATTCCACTTCAGTAGTTCACCGTTTACTACTATAGGATTTTTTATTATAGGCCACTCAATTTGCGGCGCTGCTGTACTGACAAAAGTAATGCTAAAATTTAAATGAGCATATCATCGTGTTCCTTATTAAATTCCCTGTATAACCATATGTAGGTTATATATTTTTTTAACATTTTGTTAAATGCAAAAATAACGATGGAAGATTAAAAAAAAGATTTTGCAGCCGTTTTTCATAAACACGCGTCTTTGAATTTGCGCAGTGTAAAAACTAAGGGTGCTCAAAAAATTTTCCTGTTAGAGGTTTATTAACAGTATTATTGTTAACAACATACTCAAGTTTCGTAATAAAATAATCACTAAAACAATTAATTGTTATTAACGTTTTTGTGAATTACTAGTGAGTTACTTTGAAAAAAAAAAAAAAAAAAAAAAACAACTTTAGTTGTATGTTTAACATAATGTGTGTATTTTAATGTATATTCGATAGGTACAAATCGATTTATTTTTATTTTCATTGTATTGTGGTATTTGTTAGAAACTCGGTCGGAATCAGCTCATTTAACCTATTCTTTGAGCTATTTTTATATTAAAACCACTCAGATTCCACAGATTTTATTACCTCGGAATATTTCACTATTATGTTACATTGTAAGTATAAACATTATAATTTTGAATGGAGGAACAATACAAAATCAAATCAATCAATCAAAATGAAGTAACTCAATGTAATAAATCGTGCACTAATATTACACAAACATTCTAACACACCCATGTACAAAACCAAAGCCTAAACAAACTAAAAACAATAGGCAAGAGAGTGAAAATTAACCCTGGTCAAGATAGAAGGTTTAATATCTCATAATTTCCTCAAATGACACTGATTCTGTTGAAATCTAAAAATTCACCGTACCAATTTTCCAAACAGTTTTTAATAGGTATTTGTGGTTTAAGTGAGGAAACATGGCTTTAGACTATTTTTTCGAGGGCAAAAATGAACTCTTCACCCTAATACATACAACATTTTTCCTGCAGCTATAATTTTATTGAAGTTACACACCAATATTGTGAGAAACAACATTATTGAACAAGTTAACAGGTTCTATTTATTAGGCTACAAACATCGAAGTTTAAGTTATTTAAAGTAGGTATATAGAAATAATCAGCTTCTTGAATAATATTTGGCGGAGTATCTTCAACATTATTGTTACAATCACTATCCATAATGTTTTATTAACTATCAAAATATTTCGTTTAATTGAGAAGTTAATATGACAGCTTCCATTAAAATTAAACGAAGCTCACGTTTTAAGAATAGAAAGAATAGTGTTTTATTGTCTGTTGCTATGACAACAACTCATCGTCATTTGACTTAACACAAACAGCTGAAGTATCAGCTCTAGGGCTGAAAAGTAAAACCAATGGTTATGGATACTTCCCACCCAAAGGCGGAAAAGTGACACATTTTAGCTTTGTAGAAGGCGGGAAACTCTTTTATCCACTATTTTGTTTTGAATGGTCAAAATTCAATTTTATCTACGTATTTTTTTCCTCATAGAGACGATTTAAATGGAGTATCACAAGCAGACACCCCGGTTAAAATTTTTTAGCACCCATCTTCAATTTAAACATCTAAACCTTTGCTTTTTAAGATAGCATCTCACACACATAGATTGCCGCTTTTTGATTTGAAATATTTCAAATAGTTTTTTTTTTAATAATAGAGGTTGTAGTTTTTTTCACCCAACTGGTATGTTTATTTAATTATTTCCATTACGGTCTACAATGTTCTATGTCTTCCGACACAAAAGTTGTGTGTAAAAATATTGACTCAAACATTTTATTTAAGACATTACGTCAAATAGGTGCATTTTACGTCAAAAATAATAAACATATAATAATACATGTGCTGAGTTTTATAAACTAAACGTTTTATGGATATCATAAAGATGATGGATTTTAATTATAAGACCTTGATGAATACTACATAAGTAATATTATAAATAAAATATTAAATAAAAGTATTTAATACAAATATTAATTAATATTAAATTTAAAATTTGTTTGAGATTAAATTTCTTATAAAAAATACTTGCTTAAAATTTAAATTTGACAGTATGAAAATAATTTGAATTTGTACCTTATGAACTCAAATTACAAAGATAGTTTCAGATTTGTCTGTTATACGGAAGAGTGATGTCAGTTTCTTGGATTCTCTTTTGTTTTCTCGAACATGTACTTGTGTTCGGTTTATCTGCCAAAACGGAACTCTGAGGTTTCTTCAAAACTAATCTGATAAAGTCGCTGATATGATTTCTGGTGCTTCCTAAGGCCTTGGTTGTCCTTCTAAGATTATGTCCCAAATTTACTTGCAGATGTATGAAATATTGTGTTATTTATGTCATGTTACTGTTCATAAAATTTATCTTTTTCATTTTTGAAAAAAAGTAGGCTTGAACGGAAGTGCGGACTTGATTTTATGATAGAAGTCAGTTCTGTTTTCCTTCTGGAGAAGGTTTTGACTTATAGCTTAGACTTCGACTTTTAGTTTTATGTAATAACTTAGTATGTAGTCTATATTCTCTTACTTAAAGCTGATGTTATTCAAATATTATTCTTTTATTTTATATAATCGCATTAATTGTAGGCTATAATTATGCATTTTTAAATTATTCAATTTAATAATTACTGTAGAGTTGGTATTTTCTAATAGAACCGCCTCACCTTGACAAGAGTTTCCTGATTGTCTGGATTACTAAGTCCAACTACATCTAAATATAATTTCCTTTAGTACAACTTCAGTGGCGTTTCAGAACTATGAACCGCCACACCTTAACAAGTGTTTCCTTTTTGTCTGGATTCCTAAGTTCAACTACATATAAGTATAATTTCATTTTGTACAATTTCTGGTTTGTTTCAGAACTAAGGACCGCTACTACCAATTTGACGATGGATTCCTTCATTTACTTGTACTCACAAACTTGAATGCATGATGTTCTATTTTGTTTCATATGCTTAAAACTCACCCCCCCCCTCTTATTAGCTTTTATCCTTTAATAATAATTATTATTATTTCCTATGATTTACAAAAAAATATTATTATAAATCTTAAGTTTTTCATACCATCTTAATACACAAATCATATTTTTAGTTGTTTATATTTTTACCCTTATATCTCAAACTAGTTCATTCGATTTTGATTAAACATATATAAATATGAATGTTATAACCCTATATTAATCTCATTGTTTTAATTATCCCCGAATGTATTAGTGTTATTTAATAGTTTTATTACATCTCGCCTAGGCTTTTTTTTTAAAGTATAAAATATGATATTCATTTTTACTGTCATTTGGAACAATGTTCGGATGTTTTACTTCTAAATTATTTTTATTATTGACAATTTCAATCAATTCATACATAATTTCATTATAGATATTGTTTTAAATGACCTCTCATAGAGTACATTATTATACAACATTACAATTTTTCTTTCGGCGCTATTAATGGATAATAACACACAATTCTAACTTGGATTTCGAAACAATTCTAACTTATTATCATCACGACAGTAGGTTTAATTTTTAATTTCATCAACAATATGATTTGAAACTAAATAGGAATTTATCAGGCAAGTGCGTATGTGTGTGTTTGCGCATGCGCGTGCGTGTGTGATACGTTAAAATTAAAAAGAAAATATGTTAACTTTAAAACAACTAAATAGTGTACTTCTAGGTGATATAAACTTACATGTTACAATTACTTTAAACTAAGCTTTGATTCGCAAACAACGGGTAGTTGGTCTCACTTGCTTACAAATTAAATATTAATTACCTCTCAAAAAATGTTGTGTGACTTTAATCTTATCTATATTTGATTTGATAAATTATTACACAATTTATAAACATGAGTAGATACACAAGTATTATCTTATTTTTTGAGTGTTTAAGCAATGGTAATTACATAGGCCTACAGTTTCAAGCATGTTAGTAATAGTTTTTAAACAGTTAATATAAATTTATTAACATGTTATAAGGAAAACATTTAATATATAAACTGCCTTGCAATAAATTACAAGAATTCGTTTAAAAATAAATTTCACACGTAGATTATTATGCAAGTCGTACTACCATAACACTATAAGTAATAATGTTAAACCCTTTGCTTTCAATTTGTGATATTTTAAAAATAATATATCATTGACAATGAGAAGCTTTAGGAGAATTGGGGATCTTACTGATGTTGTAGTCAATTAAGAGGAAATTATTTTCTATTGAAAAATAAGTTACCCTACTACCTACAATAAAAATAAAACTATAAATGTGTTTTTTGTTAAAAGAGCAAAATTTTGATAATTTTTAGGGCAGACCATACGAAGCGTATACGGCCACATGATTTTAAGAATTTAATTTATTTCACCATCTACATCAATCTGTATCATAAATTAATGGTGCAAAAACATTACACAAATTTTCCCACTTGCACATTACATAAATAAAGTCAAAATCAACAAAAACTATTCGTAATCATTGTTGTAAGTTAAAAAATGAAAATGAAGTATGGATGCTGTCTTTGAAGAATACTTTTGCGTCATACTGCTTCAAAAACAGCTGTTCAATACATGCATTGAGATGCTAAGGTTGTTCTTTTTAGTCCTAGGACCTAAAAACATCAGCTGAGGTCGAGGTCATCAGCTGTTACTTCGATTATACGAATTAACTATTGTAAAGCATCTATAAAAACAACCGATACTCTCGATTGTAAATACCGTTAAAACAGATGTTACCTTCGATTTGAAGGTAAATAGGTTAAACATTTTAGTTTTTGTGAAATTGTTTTCTTATATTATTTGCAGTATAACGAAAAATATAGTTCATCACTTGGACCAAAAGAAGCTTTTCGATCCTCGCTCATTTTCCTTGAGCTTAAACTTGAACTTGTATTGAAAAGCTTCACTTTTCGTCCTAGTGATGAAATATACTAATATAGGAGCCAAGCTTGCTTCGTTTGTGCTATAAACGCATCTAAATCGTATTTGATTAAAAATGACATTTAGTTCTAATGACCGCGGTCAAGACTCAGTATTGTTTTCATCAACCGTAATAATTTTTACTTACTATTTTGTACAAGTTTGGGTAATTAATGTTAGGAATTTACTAAAATTTGAACGAAATCAGTAAAGTCAATTTTGAGAAATTCCTTGTTTTATAACAGTACAATGGCAGGTTTTTTTTAAGCACTATAGTTTTTACCAATAACTCACGAATTGTCATTTTTGGAGAGTTAGCAACTAATACGTTTTACTTGGGTCCATGGAGCATTGAACAAAATCGTTAAGAGTTACTTTTGTGAAAATCATGATTTTGTATTTTTTTCTTATGGCATATCTATCTTCCAAACTTTGAATTATATACAAATAATTTAAAACGGTTCCGTGATATGGCTGAAATAATCCTTAATTTTGTTTAAATCGCCCGTATACTTAAATCTAAGTTCTAAAGTTAATTAATGTATAGAGAGTTACTTAGTCTATTATTTAAATATCTTACAATAACAACGTAACAACAATGACCTTGCCATTATTAATAAGCCCTAACAATAGTTTTTTTGCTTTTTGACACAGAATACAATCATTATGTTAAATGTGACACCACTTGTCTGACGACTTGGTGGTCGATTGCTATCGTAAGTACAAATATTTTAATACAATTTAATGTTTTCCTACCTGTCTCGGCTCAGATAGACGGCTAAAAGCTGAATGGTGATGCACAAACTACTCCTGTTGGGCGACTAGTAGAGGTTATTCAAGGACGGCCGAGAAAAAACAAGGCTCGTATTACTGAGGCCTTTTAATTAGAAGTTATTCTCGGCGTTTCTCAGTTAAACTTTTGGTAAATATGGTAATTAATTAGGGAATTCAGTTGTCAAAACGCGCGCTTATATCGTCGCAATTTGGACTAGTAAACGGTCAAAGGTTACGTAGATACGAGCCCGGTTAATCTCCTTAACCTATTTTACAAATTTAATAACAGATGACCATAAAATCAATTTGAGGATTTGATGTTAGATTAATAAAGTAGATACATGAAAGATTATCATCATAATATAAATGGTATCCGATGAAGTAGGATGACAAACTTTAAGATGTGATTTTAGACATTAAAATAAAGTAAAATAGTTCCTATAAACAAATGTCCTAATATTATTAGTTTTACTTTCGTCTGTATTTTTTGAGAACAACTCCAAAACGATTGAAATATCAATACCAAAATTTGCAGAATAATTTATACTATTAGTTTGCAGTAGACCACAATGGTATAAATTTACAAACCATTTCAAAATGGACTTCTATAAAAATTTGTCATTCCAAATATCTTGAATACCGTTGAATTATTTGATTATTTAATTACGTAAATGAAAACGTTACTTCTTAAGAGTTTTAAATATTGTGAATAATTAATTGTTTGTTCATTTGGTTGGTTTTGATAAAAAGAAATGTGTTCTGCATGTAGATATTTATGTTCTACAATACAATTGGAACTAAAAGGTTCACTAACAAATTATTTATTTCTGTCACTTTTACTGTCTGTCACAATTTTTATGACAAGTATAATAGGTATTAAGTCAAAATTTGTATACGGATTTGAATCAAGGTAACTAATATGTTCATACATAATTAAAACTTCTTATCAAACCGTTTCAAAACGGTGTTTATATAAGAAACGTGTACTGCTAGGATTTAGGATAAGAAAATATTTTATTAACAAATGTTAGCACCAGTTAAATCTTCAATATCAGACGTCTGGTAGTTATTGGGAAATAATTAAAAAGTGTTGCAACTGTTTAGCTTGCATGAAGCTTTATATAAACTGCTAGTGACATAGAAAAAGGATAAGTGGCATCCAAGACGTCGGCGAGGATGGGGAGACGCTGATTTAGACAACCACTTTGAATGCCATAGTATTTTATTTTCTCCTATAATAAGTCATGATTCACACAATTAAAAGATCTCAAGAGTCCACAGATTGCAATTCCACTGCCCATGTCTTTGAAATATCATTTATGAAGCTTAAATGCTAGAACATGAACTTAAAACTTTTATGAACTCACTATATATATATATATATATATATATATATATATATATATATATATATATATATATATATATATATATATATTTTAAATTATGAATGTTGAGATTATTTATGACTTTCAACTACTTTTGAAAATATTAAGAAGTGATACGGGATGACAGTTTAACAGATCTGTTCTACTTCCCTTCTTAAATAGTAGCCTAACGAGAGCTAATTTTAACTTACTTGAATCAAAATATGTTTTAATTAAAAAAGTATGATTGTCGTTATATTTTTCCCACTGTTTATTTCTATAACAATAATAATGAACAGAAATATTAAAATTACAATTGTTTGTTTTTATAAATACTACACATTTCATGTTCAAAGGTTGCGATATAACCCAAGCTACATCTATCGGCTGTGTGAAAGCACTAGAAACATCGGAACATTTATTGTATATGAGAACAGGCTGATACAAATATCTAAAAGTGCCATGAACTGTATCAGTATATTGCAATATTTAATTGGGTCAATGCTATTCATTGTAGCAAGACCTAGTAGAAACAGACCGCAAAATGATCTAAAAAGGCTAGTTTCATTTTGATATTCAATTAGTTCAGACTTTATTTTATAAATTCAAATAAATTTATATAAATGGTACACATATGAAGGAAAATATTCCCTTCCTTGAATGAATTATAAATATAAATAAAAAAGATAGAGTGTTTAATAATTTATTGTTTATAGTGAAACTTATTATTATTATTTTTTTAAAATTAGAAAATGTTACATAAATATGATATTGATATTTCTATAAAAAAATTCGACACTTGGGACCATGGTGTGATAGAAAGTTAAACAATAAAGCCTTGTTAATTCATTTATCCTTGTCTTCACTTTGGCTAGTTGCCAGCATGTGTGGAAATACTGAATAACCATTTAGTGCTTCGCCTTCAATCTGGCAGCTTTAGGTAGGAAAACATTATATATTTTGTGTTTAAAAAAATTGGTACTAATATTATGACAATAAATCCAGAAATTTTAGAAAAGTTGATATCTAGTATCAAATGTGGTGTATCCACTTTAAAGTTAATTTTTCATTACAACAATATTTTCAATATTTAAGACCTTCAAGGATTCACGTTAGTGTGAGCTAAACACCTTTTTCATGTAGTATTGAGTTAGATCGGACTCTTCCTATCAGGTCCCTCTTGACGAAATCTTAAGTTCTTTCAACCCAGAATATTTGAGTACTAGAGGTTGTAATAATAAATTTCAACACCTTGCAATTAAAACTGAATTTATTTATTTATTTTTTTTTACATATTTTGGTTAAGTGGTGTGCTAACTCTCCTGAAATACACATATTTTATAATAAACAATTTATAGAACAAAATTCCTGTAAATGACAAACGTATTTTATATTCAAAGTATACATAAAGTTCAAATTTCAAATAAAAGTTCGTAATGTTCTTTTCCTTTTTTAGTTCACTAATAGAAAATGTCTCACACTACTTATGACGTTCCATCTAAATGTTAATTTTTAATTAGATATATTATAAGACTTACCGTCACAATAGTCTATGTTTGTATGTAGTTATATCACTACGGCCGTTTCGGCTATTCAGCCATTTTCAAGTGTTATGCGGGTATTACCGTTGTCTTAGTTTAAAATCACAAATTACGAACACACGACACATAACAAACACACAAGTTCTTTAATTAAACATTTAAAACATGATGCAGTAGGCCCACTGTCACAACTCGTGATAATTATTAATCAGTAGTCGGAATGGCGAAAACAAATATGTATGAAGGTTAATTTTTACTCAACCTTTTTGGAACAATAGTTTTCTTATTTAAGTTGTTATGACACTTTTCTTTACAAAAGTCCTTTTATTGTGTTTTACATGATTTTTCTTTATTTTATTTATAAAGTCATTAGTCTCAGCTTCTTAAAGTAAAAAGTTCAATTTTATTAATTGTTTTAGTTATAATCATAAAACTCAATTTTACGCTTATACCATGGTGTAATTTTCACTGATTTTACTTTTAAGATGTTAGAAAACTATTTTTCAGTATTGAGTTACACATTCTTAATTATTCAGAACTACTATTCTTAGCTAATACTGCTAATAGTCTATATTTTTCGATATCTGGGTTTAAGCATCTCCACACTACACACTTCGATCAGATTTCTTATTGGTTAATACTGTGCACTCTTATTTCTGGTAAAACTATTTCTAATAATTTTTCTTTAATTTCATTAACCATTCCAAATTACTTACTTTTATTAAAATTATTACAAGTGTGAAATCCTAAACTAACATCTCTTATAAGTTTTCCAATAATTTCTAAATCACATACATACACAGTCCTGTAAGTTTAACAATCTTGAAATCTCGTCTGTCTATCTACATTCAACTTCTGAATTAGGCCTATAGTTTGTTTTATTGTCCTTGAATGCAAATAATCCATCCTATAAATCTTTTACGATTTCTTTACGTTTATTGATTAATAACATTACCTGCAACTATTCTTTTCTCCCAATCAAATATATCTTGATATAAAGATCTCAGAATTGTGATTGTTACAAGGTATTTATTTTATGTCCTTTTCTTCTTTTTTTTATAAGAAAATGGTGACCATAAAGTTTTTGCCTTTAAAGAACAAGGGGGAAAATCAGTATTTAAGTTTTGTAATTTAATAAACTGATATCAAATTCAAACTCTGTTTTACAAAATACAAAATAATCAGACTCATAAAAATTTAACTATTAATACAAATTGTCATAAACTTAGAGGTATCATCTACTACTTCCATCTCTATCCTATATTTTGACTAATATATAACCATTGTGTAGAGCATCTATCTTGCAAAAAATTTACAAATTTTGAGTGTTTTAAACCATCTATCCTTTAAATAATTAGTGGCAATTGTTAATTATCCTCACCTCAACTCTTAAACGTTTGGTTAAAAATCTAAACACAACCTTCACATTTTCTAATGATGACTGATAAAAATATTTGTGATCCATAAACAGAAAGACATTATATAAAAAAACAATATACGGTAAATATGCATAGTAGCTTTAAACATCAAAACCACACAACCAAGTATCAAATTTTTACACGATCTCAATTTTTAATTTAATTTTGACACATTTGCAAAAGAATTGATAGGAATTTTTATTTTCACTTACCAAATTGTCAATAGTCTGGGCCTATTGTGCAACCATGCGCTCAGATTTTAAACAAATATATTTGACGATTCCAGAGGAACAAGATAACTTGCCACAGCTTCAGCCTTCACAAGCAAAATAAAACAATATTTATTTAGACTTTAACCTACAATATTAAGTTTCAAGCACAAGCTTGAATCTAGAAACTCATTATGTAGAATACAATGTTTTAATTTTTTTTAGTACAAAGCTTGTGAAATGTTTGTCTATTCAGACACAATAATTTAACATATTTTATTAATGTTCATTGTTTGGTGTCCATGTCACTTTATATAATATAATGAGTAATAAATTATTTTTATTACCTTTATAGTTCCGTCATGTGACTTTGTGTTTGTCTTATTACAAAGACGCGTTTCGGAGTCGTAGCTCCATCTTCAGTAATTTCACTCCGTAGAAGTCGATAAAACATTAAACATAATAAAAACATTAACACTACACTGTAGTTCGCGAACCATGAAACCGTACGCATGTAAGAAAATGTTAAAATCAACGTATAGGCTACGTGTATATATATTTGTGTGTGTAGTGTTAATGTTTTTGTTATGTTTAATGTTTTAACGACCTCTACGGAGTGAAATTACTGAAGATGGAGCTACGACTCCGAAACGAGTCTTTGTAATAAGACAAACACAAAGTCACATGGCGGAACTATAAAGGTACCGGTAATAAAAATAATTTATTACTCGTTATATTTTATTAATTTATATATAATGGAATATATATATATATATATATATATATATATATATATATATAATGGAATTTTGATGCTATCAGCCCAAACAGAAATTTAGCTGTTACTTAGCTTAAAACTAGATTACAATTAAATCAACCATGCCTAACCTAACCTAACCCAGCCTATAAAAGGCCAGAAAAAAATATGTAATACTCGTAAAATTTAAAATTTAATTATAATTTATTTTGTTCACAATATTAATTAATAAAGAAACAACAACAAAAATGTAAAATAAAGAATAATTTGTTTATCGATCTACAAATACCACAGCACGTTGATTTTACAGGATAGATGTAGGCCTATATATATCATTTGACAATGCCAAGACCTTAGCAGGACATTTACAGGACGGGAATGTGCAAGAAAATTCCTGCACTGAGCCCTTATACCAGATTTAACTGTATAAAAGTCCAAACTGTCATATTGATTTGTTAACACAAATTGTAATTAAATATCACATGTTCACGAAAATAATTCATAATGGCTGACATCTTGCATTAATTTTGAGTTTTAAAGAAAATTCACAGAATTTTATTGATTTTCTTTTCTTTATTTTCTAAAGTTTAAGCATTGAGAAAACCTAATCATCTTGATTACATCATGAATTCTAGGCACTGTATATGTTAGACACAATACATGCCTATTAATTAAATTAAAGTGATAAATTTGTTTTACAAAGTTATTTATAATTTGAAATTAATTGACAATACTTCAAATTATTTATAAACAATTTTGTAAATTTACTAGTTATGAAACATGTTTCATTTGGTTCGCTGAGCCTAGCTCAAATTTTTCAAAATCTATCATGAATAGTTAAGTCGTAAAAATTTTGTTCTGGCTAGATATTATACTTTACTGTTTTAGTTGTTAGCACATTTATGAGTCATAAGACAATTTAAATTTTTGGTTAAAACTCTTATTGTACAAAATAGTTTGCCAAGACATAATGTAATATTTGATGATATTTGGTTCTTTTATAATTGCAGTAAATAGGGTATTCTAATTGAAAAAATACATTTTACCAGTCATTTTAACATTAGAAAATTATAAATAATAATGTTAAAATAGTTCTTAAAATTACATGGTATGATGATAGTCCAAGGTATGATAGGTTGTTTATACTAGCAAGCTCAAACTAAGAAATAATTGGTAGTTGAAAAGAAATTACATGGAACATAATAATCAGCCATTTACTGATTAAAATTAAAAAGCTGAACTATGTTAGTGAAAAGATTGAAAGTATGGAGTCAGTCTGCTTTATCAAAATTGTCCGTTTGCCTATAATGTCTTATCTATAATTTATGTAAGGTTCTTAGAATGTTACAGATCTCCCCCATGAAACAAAATTTCATGGGTAGATTGATGAATAGATGTTGCAGTCCATCTCTCCCACGAAAAGAATGTCGAGGTAGGGCTCCATACTAAATTTCCGGTTGCTAGGGCTATTATTGATGATTTTGTGTCATAATTTTGGGCTATGTTGTTAATAGTTTAGTTTTAAAAATTATAATTATCTTTTGTTTTAAAATATACATTTAGGTGTGATTATGAGCAATTGTAATGTTGGATCTATAAGTGGAATATTTTTTTATAACACTCATTTTTTGAAACTTGAAAATCAATTGCAATTTTTAATATTTATAAGCCAGTTCATGATATTTGTCAATATAAAAAAACCAGGCATATATTCTAAATTCGATTAAATTTCTAGTATATTCAATCTGTAGAATGTTTTCAGAGTGAAGTACAGAGTTATTCAGAGAAGGTGGAAATAATTTATATAGTATATGTTCAGGTTTAAATAAACAAAAAAATCTAAGA
Source organism: Aphrophora alni (assembly GCA_963513935.1). Lineage (NCBI taxonomy): Eukaryota > Metazoa > Arthropoda > Insecta > Hemiptera > Aphrophoridae > Aphrophora > Aphrophora alni. The sequence goes on from OY740774.1 coordinate 52,071,880, forward strand.
ACATGTATTTCAAAATTTTTATATGGTGTTTGCTTGTTTATGTTTATTCTTAAACATATAATTTCTAAGGATGAAATTTAGATTTAAAATTAACATTTCCGTACAAGTTGGAGTATTAGTGGTTGACTTGTGTATATAAAATTGCAATTTTTTACAACTCAATTAAAAATGGTACTCATTTAATATTTTTAGTAAAAAAAAAAAATTAATAAATAAAAAATAATACAAAATACTTATAGTTTTATAAAAAAAGGTACAAATCTTGTTTCATCTCTAAGCCTTGGAATGATATTCCATTTTGTTTTTATTGTAACCTAATAGATAAACAGAAAAAAACCTGAGTCTTAGTTATAAATTTATAAGCTTATGTTAAGGTTAGGCAATGGAAGTTACAGCTAGTCTAGGTTAATTAAATAAGTTTGTTTGTTTAATGTGAAAAACTTTTGGGTCACCATCGCTTTATAAAAATAAAAAGAGAGCTGCAACCCTCACATACTCTAATAAGTATCAAGGTTGGAAAAGAACAAAAGTTCATTAAGGAAAGATGAAAAGAAGGACCTAACTCAAGACTACACTAAAAATGAGCTTCTGAAAGAAAGTTTATGAATTTTTTTTGCATGTTCTTTAAAGGAAAAAATCCTATGTTCATCATCGGAGGACTATGTGGGGGAAAAAAAAAGGTGTAGATCAAGATAGGTCTCTCAGGATTGCCAAGCTTGTACCCACTATAGTGAACCCCTAAGGGTATGGGGTAGGTTTATTAGAAACTCAATGTATACAATTGGATTAGGTTGCAAGACCTAATAACAACCTTGATATTAAATTAGGTTCTAGCAAAGAATGAAACATTTACACATTTTATAAGGGAAAAGTTGCAAAGATTGTTGAAAAATGAATCATATTTGGAAAGGCCTACCAGTACTTCTAATGGTAGTAAATGAAATAGAAAGTAAAATTATTTCACTTCAAAAAATTACAATGATACAGCAGATGATTGTGTTAACATTTATTAAATACCTAACTGTGTAAATCTATATCAAGAATTTTAAGAATCATACTAAAGATAAGCAAATATCAAACCAGTTAGAGTTATAACAAACCAGTTAGAGTTATAACAAACAATGACTTGCAGAAAATCAAGTATGTTGTGTTTATCTTTAAAATAACCTTGACATACCTTCTATTTTATCTTATACTTCTTATTTAGTATGGTATATATATGTTTGTTGCTCTGTACCATATTATTTCATTTGTGCACCAATTTCTGAAAGAGCTCATCATTAGGAACTTTTATTGGTTAGTTTCATTAGGGTATAACTTTATTTTATAGAATAAGACAAATAATAATATTTCAAATTCTAATAAGTTCTTAGTTCTAGTTTAATCTTAAAGTTAAATCTGTACAACTATAATATTTTTTAAGAGGGGAGAGGTTTGTTATCAACAAACCATAATTTTTAGTTTAATAGACTCCAGATAATTGTTTTTTATCATACCGTATCAAGATTGTTTTAAAGTAGTAACAATTGGTGACATTAAAATAGAAATTAACTTTGAACAGTTTTTATTAAAAAGTTGATACAAAACATGGGCTGTCATGTACTAAAGGCATGAATTGAACCAAGTTACCGGACTTCGTGCAGATTAATAAGGGAAGCAATCCATCTTCTTGAGACCCAAATCAATTCAAGTCTTGCTTTGTATTATTTTGCATTTTATATATGGTTGTACTAACTAACTTGTCATGATAAGTATGTCCTTTTACAAAAAGTTGCCCTGGAGTAGTTTTGACCTACTGACGACCAAATCCACTCATATTGATTTAAAAAATGACGATTTTATTGTCTTTAATGAATTTATCTGCATAATAGTACAGATAGTCATGAGTCCACTGTATTTACAAATATATAAAATAAAAATAAATAATTATTATTGCTTGTAAATAACATTTGAATAATTAATAAATTGTAATAAAAGTAAATTAAAAATCACTAGCTAAAATCACTTGATAAAATTGTAAGAACTTATATTTACAATAATTAAAAAAGTTAGACAAAATAGTTTTGAGGAAATCCTTTTTCATACTATGGATATAATTTTTAATACAAGAAATATTAAAAAAAAAAAGCATCAATAAAAGGAAGCATATTGAAAAAATGCTAAACTAGCATATTCCGTGACTTTTCACTTGCAAATTGTACGATCGCATGGACCAAATAATTTTTCGATCTTTGTCTCTTTCAATGGATGTCATTGCTATAGAGCTCGAACAGTTCAAGGTAAGTTCTTGATGATTTTCAATTTGAAAATGACCTCTTAGCGAGGCAGTAGTCACTGGGATCACAAGAAAAATCAGGTATGCTCTTACTACATTAAGGAAGCTTGCTCGTGTATTAGTAAAGGTTCTGCAAGTTCTCTAATATTCTTCAATTATCTAATCTAACTAGAAAAACATATTTTTAACCTTATCAATTTCTATATACAATTAGAATTACTGTAGGAAATTGTACAAAATAATTAATTAACACTCTTGCTTGGAGTTATTCTTCCTCATTTTTATTATTTAAAATTAAGCACTGTCCATATCACTATAAAGTACATCCAGTACTTGATTTCCACTAGACCACTGAGCCGGATAAACTTTTTGAAAGTATTTTCTAGGAATGTTAATTTTTCAGTAAGAATCATTGAGAAAGGCACTAAACAATAATTACTAGGCATGAGTATAACATGCTTACCATAGTTGATGCATTTCTATCTAATTTATAAAAATAAAAATTACAGTTCTTAGCTGTTTGGCTCTAGGAATATAATAACACTTCAAGGTCTAGCCACAATCTAGAAATGAAAATAAAATAGGCAGTTTAAAAATATAGTAAAATGTATATTTAGAAAATGTACATAAAAGAAAACATTGTGATACTGTCAGTCCACCCTCTACTCCAAGTAGATCACAATTAAAACAATCAAAAATAGAGTATACTCCAAATTAAAAAAAAATACAAAAATATATATCAAGAATGGAATAATGGCCCATTGGAAGTAATAATTAAAAATGATAATGACACTAAATAAAATAAGAAAATTAATTGAAGATAATTTTAAAATAACCTACCGAAGAAAGTATAAGTCACATAACAAAAAAAGAAAACAGCTTAACAGTAATTTGTCACACACACACATATACGTGTTTCCAGTATGAAACGCGTAGCGGTAATGCATACTCAACTTTTCTGTAATACTAAAAATATCTTATTAATATTTATTACTTATACTAATAAAATTACACCAAAACTAGTTATGTTTTTCCCCAATAAAGGGTATTTTTAAAACATGCACAGTACATACACTGCGAGCAAATGTAGACATCCTGTGAGCAGTGGCGGATTTCCCACTAGGCACTCTAGGCCAGAGTTTCTCAAAGTGGGGTCCGCGGACCCCTGGGGGTCCGCGAGCTTGTATCAGGGGGTCCGCGGTGCTAGCCTGCTAAAAAGTAGAAAATAAGTTAAATTCAACCACAACATGTAGCTGGATTAGATAAATAGCATAGATAAATAACTACAATTAGTTAGTTGGCAGTGAGAACAGTTTGTAGCAGTGACTTTCACTCTTTCAGTTGACACACTGTAGGGACTGTACAGATTGAGCGCTGAGAGGGAAGGGGGGTGCCCATTGCGCATGCGCGTCTTGGCAACCAAACAAAACATCAACAGTACTTCTTAACCTCAAAAATACTCTCGCATATTGTCACTCTATGTTTCTTTGACTCGATGCCGTGGTAAATACATTGCACTGTAGTGTTGCGAAGGTTTTTTTCTTTAGTACATTAGTTCCGTTTATGTATTACATTGTGTTTAGTGAAAACGTCAAGTAATCAGTAATGTATCGTTGGTTAAAAACAGGCACAGTTAAACGTACGAATGAAGAGGCAATGCCTGACGGGAGCCCTCCTGACCTTGCTACTCCGTCTTGTTCAAAATCCAGTGCCAGTGTAAGCAAAGCTAAAAAGCGCAAGTATTGTGATGAATATTAAAATTTTGGATTTGTTCAGGCTGGTACAGACAGTGAACAAAAACCGCAATGTGTAGTGTGCTTTGAAATTCTGTCTAATGAATCTATGAAACCTGCTAAGCTGCGTAGGCATTTAGAAACAAAGCACTACGAGTTGTTGGGTAAGTCTATTGAATTCTTTAAAATAGAAAGCAATAAGTTTAAAAAATCCAAAACTCAAATTGAAAAAAATTGCAACAGGCACTGCACATGAAAAGGCGACCATGGCATCATATGCCGTTTCCTTGTTGATTGCTAAATCGGAAAAGCCTTTTAACATCGGAGAAGAGCTAATTATGCCTGCTGCCAAAACTATGTGCAGCATAATGCTGGGTGATTCTGCGGCTAAAGAAATGGGTTCGATTTCTTTATCCAATGACTCAGTTAAAAGAAGGATCGATGATATGTCAGATAACGTGCATTTTCAATTAGTTACACGTTTGAAAACCACCGAAATGTATGCGTTACAATTAGACGAGAGTACAGATTTAACTGACAAATCTCACTTGTTAGCTTTTGTTCATTACGAATACGAAAAACGTGTCTTTGAAGACCTGTTGTTTTGTAAAGAGGTTCTTCATAACAAATCAAATGATGTGTTCGAAGCCCTTGATTATTTTGTTAAGGAACATGAACTAGATTGGAATAAGTGTGTCGGATTGGCTACTGACGGAGCTGGAGCAATGGCTGGTTATAAAACGGGATTGATGGCTCGAGTGATGCGAGTTGCTCCAAATGTCAAATGGACTCACTGCTCAATACATCGGGAGGCACTAGCAGTAAAAAAAAATGTCACTAGAATTGAAAACTGTATTTGATGAACTTATTAAAATTGTTAACTACATAAAGTCACGACCCTTGAACTCGCGCTTTTTTACCCTGCTTTGTCAGGAAATGGGAAGTGACCACGAACAGCTGTTTTTACACACAGAGGTGCGCTGGCTTTCTCGAGGAAACGTTCTCACGCGTTTTTTCGAACTTGCTGATGAAGTGAGATTATTTTTCTTGGAAAGAAAACATGAAAAATTTACTCTACGAGAAAAGCTTAATGACTTCTCTTGGCTCTGCAAAATTGCGTATTTGACTGATATATTTACCCATTTGAATGCTTTACATTTGAAGGTACAAGGAGCTGATATCAATGTATTCCTTGTAGAAGAAAAAATCGAAGCAATGATTGAAAAGCTGAAACTGTGGGCAGGTCGATTTGCAAAAAAGTCCTACACTGCCTTGCCTGTTTTACAACATTTTCTAACGACATCTGAAGAAAGTCTTCCCTCTGAAGTCCAAGACATAATTGTTGAACACATGATAGATTTGTCAAATGCATTGAGAAAGTACTTCCCTGAACCAGATACCAGTAATGACTGGATGAGATACCCATTTAAAAAAAGAGATATTGCTAGTCTTTCAAGCCTCTCTGAAGGTAAGCAAGATGAATTAGTAGAGTTATCTTGCAGTGGGACTTGGGAAGTTATCTACAAAGAAGAAAATGATTTATGTCATTTTTGGTTTCTTGTCCAGTCTGAATTCAAAGATTTAGCTAACGAAGCACTCAAACATCCTGTCCCTTTTTGTACAACTTATTTGTGTGAGCAAACATTTTCTACACTTTGTAACATAAAAAGTGTTAAAAGAAATCGACTTAAGAATATTGAACCAGCATTGAGGTTGAAGATTTCAACAATTCTCCCCAACACCTTGGATATTATCAAATCGAAAACAACTTCATTCGTCCCATTGATTTATCTGTGAAAACTCAAGAGACGATGACACAATGATTTGTGAAAGGAGACTTGATAAATATTATTTAAAAATATTATAGATAACTATGTTCATAAGTTACTAGCCTATGTTTTACTTTCTTACTTTTTGTGTAAATAAACACGTTTGAGCATTTCCGTTTTGTCATTTAAAATCCTAATACGTCTTTGTTGTCCAACTCATATGAAGAATGATATCAGCACTTAAACGAGGCTAACAATGTTTTGTTCACAAACACCAATAAGTTCGTTCTTACTAGTTAACATTTGTAAGAACATTTGGAATTTGATAACATTTATTCCTAGGTATTGATTTTTAAAATTAATTTTGACTAACACAGCCCACAATAATAGTGTAAAGTAATGAAATAGACAGTAGTTCTAAAACATATATAGAAAACTGAATAATTATATAGAATTCTTGGTAAGTACATATTAGGAAATAAGATAGAAATGTATCATATAAATTGGGGGGGTCCGCAAAGTTGGCAAGTTTTCAGGTGGGGGTCCGTGGTGGCCTGGACTTTGAGAACCTCTGCTCTAGGCCAGTGCCTAGGGGCGGCACGCTCCAGGGGGCGGCACGGCCAGCGGGACAGTGGTGCCGCGATGATAGGCGCGGCGCGGCGGTGACCGAAAATAGAGTCAAAAGGCGCTGAATTCCAATGCAGCACGTTTATCAAAAACAGAGCAGTTTAGAACAAAGCGGTGAAATCGAACTAGACATCGACGCCGTTGAACAGCTAAATGTAAATTTAGGTAATTTAGTTTTAAAACAAACTGAAACAGATTTTAATGTAAGTGACGACGCAATTGAGTGGAAAATAAACGATGCTACAATTGATATATTATTATAAAGAGGGATAAACCAGAACAAAGACTGTGATTTTAAAAATTCAAAAAGAGATATTTTGGCGACAAAGTAAGATATTTAAACAAACATTTCTTTAATAGGAAATTGTTAAATGGAGAAAACATATCACGGGGCTACTTGGTGTATTCAAAAAGTACAGTTTCGGTATTTTGCGCTCCCTGCAGATTATTTGGACAGACAACTCAGACCACGACAAGTTCCAAATTAGCTAGTGAAGCTGTGTCAGACTGGAAAAATATTGGAGCGATTTTGTCCACCCATGAAAATTCACAGGAGCACATGAACTCTCAACAAGCTCTATTGACTCGTAAAAGAGGAGTTGGGACATTGATACTCAATTAGATTCGTACGTCGAAACTGAAAGGAAATATTGGAGAAACGTTTTGCAAAGAGTGTTTGCTGTGGTAAAAAAGCTGGCAAGCCGGGGACGCCCGTTTCGAGGATCGGATGAGATATTTGGGTCGCTACACAACGGTGAGTTCATGATGTCACTGATTTTATTTTATTTTTTATTTCATTTCACAACTTAGTATGTTTAAGATTTTATAAGTTTTTTCGTTTACAAAATTGTTAGTTGTACCTTTTACAACTAATAGTCTACACATTTCTTTTAATACTTCATGCAATTTTGATCCCACATTTTGAAATAGTGTTTATCCTGTCAGGAGGCTTTAATTTTTCAAACAGCTGTTATGATTACTTTGTTTGTTCAAGTTTTCGTTGTTTATTTCGTTACCAACACACAATATTAAACCCAAAATATTAAACCGTTTTGACCCTATAATTAATTTATTTACGCAACTAGATGTTGTCTGGCCAAGTAACCTGTATTGAATTAGTTTTGGAGCCAAAAAAAGTTATGTCTAGCACTTTAAACACATCCTCGGAGCCCGAGATATCAATCAATCAAGGAAACATACATCTTTCTATAATATCGTAGGATATTATGGTACCGGTACGTGAAGTACTACAGGAGGGCGGCAGTCAGAATAGTGCCTAGGAGCGGAACAATTATAAATCCGTCCCTGCCTGTGAGATACACTACTCTACGTAGGGTATATGTAAAAGTTGTAAGTTTATTCCCAGGCATTTCTTTTGTTTGTCAACCGGAAATTATACAGGATGTTGCCATGGTTCTTTATTTTAAAAACACCTGCACGACTATCTTTAGAAAACACGATCGTGAAAATAAAATTGTTTTCATACAGGCATTATACAAGTCAAATTTATATAGCGTATTATTTTTGTTGAAGATTATGTACATGCTGATAATGTAAACTAGTCTATAAATATACAAACCTTCTACTCTGAAATTTGCACCAATCTTATTACTTGCATCTCTCGTCATAATTTAAAGTTAAATTTATAAAGGTTATTATTATTGTTCAAGATTAGTTACAGTGCTGAGAATTTAAACAAGTCTCTAACTAGAAAAACTATCAACTCTGAAATGTGCACCGATCCTATCACTTGCAGCTTTCGTCATATTTTAAAGTTAAATTTATAAAGCAAATTATTATTGTTGAAGATTATTTATATTGATGACAATTTAAACAAATCTGTAAATATACTATGAAATGTGCACCGATCCTATCATTTCCATCTCTGACCATAATTTATCGGTTTATTTTTATAGCTTATTATATTTTTGAAAATTATTTATATTCGTACAATGCAATCAAGTCTGTAAATATACAAAAACTCTACTACGAAATGTGGGCCGATCCGTCACTTTCATAACTCGTAATAATTTCTAAAGCTTATTATTGTTGTTGAAGTTTATTTACATTGCTATTAAGTTACACAAGTCGGTAATTTTTTTTCTTTTTTTTTTTTAAATGTGAAAGTTGCGTCGATCCTATTACTTGCATTTTTTGTCATAATGATTTAAACATATATTGATTAAACCTATTATTATTGTAAAAATGTTTACATTGATGATAAGTTAAATAAGTCCACAAATACACAAACATTTAAAAATGAAATGTAGTCTGATCCTATCACTTGAATCTTTCGTTATAACTTTAACTAAAAATTAAATATATTTATTATTATTGTTGATTAATATTTACGTCGCTGATAAGTTCAACAAATATATAGATATACAAACTCTCTACCAAGATTTGTGCATGTATTCTTTCACTTGAAAATCTCGTCATTTACTTCCTTTAAATATTTACTCTCGTAAACTATGAACATTACAAAAAGTTACATGAGACAAAAAAGTTTTATTTTTTAACGACAAAGAGTATACTACTTTTATTTTGTCTGTAGGTCATAGGATAACCGAGATATCGATCAACAAATAAACACAAAATTCCATGATAATTGTCTATAACACCAAAGATTTTCCTAAACCAAAATATTAAGGGATTATGATAATTTTTATTAATTCTTATTAAATCTATTGCCAATAAAACTACCAAATATTACCTTGTATTAATTAAATATTAAAATGGCTAATTTTGTGTCAGATTTTACGACAAAACAAAATTAAATGTTTGGTTAAAATAAATTTGTTTTAATGTTGTACTCTTATTGTACAGTTTTATGAACACTTCAATTCTGTCTTGTGTAAGATATTAAGTATACCATGTATATAAATCGATCAAAACAGAAAAATAAACAAAATAAAATAAACAATTAAATACAAAAAAAGTACTACATTCTGCAATCCGTTATAACAGACCGGTTTTTACGAAAACAGATGGTAACTTTCCTTCTGATGTACAGTTAGGGACGCTAACTTCTCCCTTGCTTTCTCTTTTTTTTTTTTTAATACAAATTTTATTCACATCTGTCCTTGGCCAATTCTCCCGTTACTTGTTTTTTAAGTGTGTAGGCGCGTTTGCTCCTTGAAGGATAAAGTCCCGTTTTCTTTTGTTTTTTTCTTGTACACTTCCCTTGGTACCGTTAAATTCCAACCTTCCCAAGCTGCACCGGCACCACTACATTTTCTCCAATATGAATTGCTTTTTTAACTGTTGTTATTATTATTATATTATTTTATTTTTTTATGAATTAAATAACTATTTATCCTTTGATATCATTAATCATAATTATTTGTAAATAATTAGATTGATATCGTTACAGTATGTGAAAAACCTGTAAAACGAGGAAGTATGAAATACATATATATTCTTGCTCCTTATACTTTTAAAGTAACATAAAAGTGAAATATCAGGGGTTTGCGTTCCTCGCATTGCAGCGCTTCCTCGGAACGTACAGTGTGTACGGGAAAACTTACAGTGCGTATGTGGAGATCAATATCACAGACAATGGAATAAACAATAAAAATGTACGCATTGTAACCACAATCATGAAAGTAGCAGCAAAAATTGCCCGAAACATGAAAGACAACTTTCAATTAAATCTCGTATGAGTTTGTATATAGAATTATTTGACCTCTGCCAAACCATTCTCAATTAAAATCAATTAAACCTAACAAATATAGTATAAAAACATTTTGTGGCACATTGAACTCACCATACAATATCAGTAACAACAAAGGATTTACCTAACATTAAAGAAAACTACATTTAGACTACTTACATAATCTAAAATTTAACAAAATAAGGAAAAGTAGCACAAAATAGGTATGACATTCATAGTGGTCTTGAAGATGATTCCAAAACCAATACTAATGAAAATACAATACTTAGGCGAATTTCAAACTATAAACAATTAAAATGCAACAACCATAGGCGTTCATCAACATCAAACTGACATAAAACTAATACAAAAGGAGATACAACAATTTCTCTAATTTAAAGCAAAATAAAATAAATTTATGATAAAATAAAATGGTTATAGCATTTTACTCTAAACATTAAACTCACATTGTAAAGTTGAAAAAAAATTAGTAAATTCACTTGTTATTATAAGTTAAATGTAACCCAAAATCAGGGCCGGATTTAGCATTTTGGCACCCCTATGCCCAATAATTTTTTCCACCCCCTAGTCTGGTTAATGTTACTTCCCCAAAAACCTTTATTAAAAAAATATATCAAGCCTATGTTGTAACGAAGTTGATGCGTAATGTTGAAAAATAGTTTAACTTTACCAACAATTAATTGTTCCAATGAACTTCAAAATTAGAATGATTTTTTTGTAATCAATTCAAAAAATATGTTAAGTTATGGCTATTTATTTTTATTTCTAGATATTTTTTAAAATATTTTTTTCTCTCGGCCGTGTGCCCCCTAGGAGCTTGCGCCCATAGGCCCGGGCCTTCAGGGCCTATTGGGAAATCCGGCCCTGCCCAAAATGCCCAGAAATCAGATCAAATCTTGCTGAAGGAGAAAAGGCACAATTTAGATCAAAAAAATGTAATAGTCCAGATATTTCATGAAAAGTTAAGAGAACTTGATTTGTGATATTTACAGGAATCATATATATTTGGGGATGCTAAATCAGTTATTTACACCATTGAATTTCTGAAATGTGTGTTAGCACATTGTCATATCCTTCTTACACTAAATGAGGAAGATACTATTTGAGAGACATTATTGATCAAATTATATCAGCTGAGTTACCTAATCCCGAAGAAGATCCTGATTGATATGAAAAGGTGATAAATCATATGATACTTGGACGCTGTATTTTATTTAATAGCCAACCACCATGTATGAAGGAAGGTCATTGCTCAAATAAATATCTAAAAGATGTTGCCCAGGAAACAAGAGATAATCCAAATGGTTATTCGATTTACAATAGGCAAGACAATGGTCATACAGCTGAAGTAAGAGGCTGTAGAATAGACAAGAGATGGTTAGTTCCATATAATCCATATCTTCTTAGAAAGTATAACGCTCATATAAATGTTGAAGTGACTACAAATATAAGATCTGTGAATTACATTTCCAAAGTATATGATGTCATTAAAAAAATTAACAGAGAATCATTTTTCAACAAGGATTAGAGGCAAAGAAAATTCCAAACCTTAACAAAATTAAACTGGTAGCTTGGTTTGATTTCAGCAACATAGATTTAATTGCAAGAAACTTACTTTATAGAGGTATTCCAAAGCAATATACATGGAATAATAAATTAAAAAGCTGTAATATTAGAAAACAAGGTCAATCTTAATTTTATTGTATAAAAATGAATAAAACATGAAAGTGTAGGTCCTCAAAATTTGAATTTAACATTTTTACATAAAATTTATATTTTAAAATATAATCATAAAAAAATTTGCAACCGTTTTACCCCTCACCACAAAAGTGACTTTTATTATTTTAAATTAACTTCCTATAATTCTTTTGGACACATAATTTTTTCCTTTTTTTAATTTTACAATATTTTAAAATAATTCTGTTGTTTTGTAGCAAATTTGTTTGCTTAGACTATATATATATTATAACAAATATATATAGTCTAAATATAAATAACCAAGGAGCCCATCAGGGCTAAGTTTACTCACATGACAGTACAGACTTTATGTAAATACGAACAACTACAAAGACTGCAAAAAAAAAGCAGAAAGACATTTGCTTTTAGATTATATAAACACCTTCCTAGAATAAATTTACTAAGTAGACAGAAGTGAGTACAGACTATATATAAATGTCTGGTTAAAATAGGACACCAGACATTTTAACCACCACTATTAATAATTAATAAGAAAGCTTTGTGACATTATTTTACTAGTAGGGAGTAAATGCCTATAATTGTTTTTTCAACATATTTCTAATAAAATTGTAGATTAGTAAAGCTTTAAATTTGTGAACTTTATGTTTTTAGATATGTCTGAAAATTATGTGCAAGTCAAAGTTGAAGAAGGAATATTGAGAGGGCAGGAAAAATTATCTGATGGACTTTCACCAATTAAATACTATGCATTTCAGGGTATTCCTTTTGCTAAACCTCCTGTAGGAGATCTGAGGTTTAAGGTATTATAATCACAATATTATTTTCTAAACTGTATAATTTATTTGTTTTCATAATTATATGTTTAACTATTTTCTTTTATCCATTTATAATCTTTCAGTTACAGTATAAACTATCTTCATGGAAAGTATACAATTAGGTATATGCCAGTGAAAAATCACATGGTATTCAAACATGTTATAAATGTAAAAATAGGCATTGACATTATATAAAGATTTTAAAGTAATTAGGTCTAGTATATTGTTAGTATTTTTTACAAATATACTTTAAAATAAAACATTTTATTTAATGTAAGTTCCTAGAAAAATCAAACTACAGCAGTTGAATCAGAGAAAAAATCAACTTGTGGAAACTCCAATAACCAAATGAATGAAAATACATTTTTCCACAAAATACACTTTATTTTGTGCAAAAAATTTCACTGACTAAGTAACCATTCTCAGCTGCTGTATGGTCACAAACCCTACTGACATTGAACTTTTGTCAAAACCAAAGCCTCCACTCTCCCCCCCCCTCAATGCCTTTTCAGCAAGTTCAGATAAAATCCATGGAGCCCAATTTTTCACTTATTATTTGTTGATCACACTGTCTAAATAATGATGAAATAGTTATTTGTGCAACTAGTGAGCAAAGTGGCACTTTTTTAAACGAGAGAAAAATGTTGACGCACGAGGATTGCCGAGTCTTTTTATTCTATACAAAGTGGTAGGCCTATTAACTAAGGCATGTCCCATTCTTAGGCATATTATATTCACTATTTATTCCCTTGACATTTTATTGTTTTTATGAGGTTAATTAATTTTATAGCCATAAATTGTATACTATTACAATTAGATTCTTTTATGGTTTCAACTGCTATAGTTTTGTGCACTATGCAACACCTCCATATCCTTCATCTCTATCATTCCTTTATATGTTGTAATTGTTGTCAGTTAGTTTATCTTCACTTGTTAAAGAATAAACAAGTTTATTTACTTTACCAAGTTTCCTGAATTAGTCCAATATATGTACTTTATTTTTAATACAGATATGTAAATATTATTTTTGTATATCTGATTATTGCATTGCATATGTTACGTTATATTAATCTTTAGGATTGTATCGCATAATATATTGTGATGCCATTGAACCTGGAGGTGTGGTCAAGTTGCTTCCTCCAATTATAAAAGTGAGGCTTTGGCTTTGCTAGTCACAGTCCACTGTCAGTAGCAAATAAGCACCTGAGGATGATGACTTATTCATTTAAACGTCTTGTATTTGTGTTGCACAAATAATAGTATATTTCACCACTAGGACCAAAAGTGAAACTTCTCGATACAAATTCAAGTTTAACGGCCGAGGCGGAGCCGAGTGATTTATTTTGGTCCGAGTGATAAACTATATTATTCGTTATACTTCAAACAATATGAAAAAAAAAATATATTTCAAAAACTAAAGTGTTATAACCTATTTACCTTCAAATCGATAGTAACAGCTGTTTCATCGGTTATTTACAATCGAGAGTTTTGGTTGTTTTTATAGATGCTTTACAATCGTTAATTAATTCATATGAATGAAGTAACAGCTGATGACCTAGACCTCAGCTGATGTTTTTAGGTCCTAGGACTGTGATACCTAGAAAATGTTGGTTTGATTAAATGTTTAAAATCGCGGGTAATGTAGTGGGGATGACTTGAGTCAAATGCGTATCTAATGATTTTCAGTATTAGACAGAATAAATTCATAATAATAAAAATAAAAAAATAGATTTACAAACGTAAATAAATAATGATGTAAAATTTTAAGATAATTTTTCAATAAAGTGTTTATTAATTGTATGTTATGTGAAATGATATGATCGAACACTTTTAGGAAGTGAATTAGATATTTGAATCCAACCGTGGTTAAGATTCTGTATAAGCAGTTTAACCGGAATGAACAGGTTTTGGGATTTCACCATGTGATTTCAGTCTTTGTGCAGAGGTTGAGTGGGTGAGACCTGTTGAAAAGTAGTTCTCCAAGTTTTAGATTCAAAATGTAAAACGTGGTAAAAACTGTTATTTTTGTGAAAGACATAGTGTACAAACATTCTTATAAGTACTAAAGACAATACTTTTATGTTTTCGAAATCGTACTTGCTTGAAAGTAGGGAAAGAACTAGATTGTTCAAAATTGAACATGTGCTTTGTGATTACGGACAATAGACTATTGTGTTTTACCTTTTGTATGAACAATGTGTTTAAGAATCGTAACACAGACTTTGATAGAATCACAGGTGTATTCAACATAAATTCAACGCTGAAAAACATTGTAAGATGCAGGACCTGGATCAGTGAACGTTATGAACAATACGTTTCTACAGTTTGGTAAACCATGTTATATTATATTCAAATCTATAATTTATAGGTAATATGTTTTATGTTTCTTTTTATTTTTAATAGATGTAAATTCAATTAGTTTTAATTAAATAAGTTTATTAGTCCAAATACCAATCAGGTAATGGACATAATCAATTTTTTCTTTATATATATTGTACTCAGACAAATGAGTAAATAATAATTTTAATATTTTAGCTTCATGAGAGTAATTTGTACTTGCAAGTTTTCTTAAATAAATTCAATTCTTAATAATGAAAATTAGACCTTTTTCAAAGGCATTAAGACTTAAATTCAAATAGGATGTTAGCTATAATTGATGTTCATGATATGTTTCTTATGATAAATGTCCATGTATAGATGTTTTGTTTGTCTAATAAATTCATGTTCAAATTTGAGTTACAAGTGTTTCTCATTTCAAACCAGGAATCACTGTGAGTACACTGAAAAAGGAGCCATGCCCTGAGATAAAAAAAATAATTAAACACATAAATTCAAATAAACTTTTAAATTCATTTTCAAAATTGGTAAGCGAAAGCTTCCTGGCGCCCGTAAATGCTGAGCAAACTTTTAAATTCAATTGTAAAATCAAATTCAATTTCATTTTCATTTTTAAAGTAACATTAATATATGAACTCTTAAAGGTCATTATATTTTTAGATTGTTACAATTGGTCGCACAACGTGTGGCTATTTTAATGTATAAAAGTAGAGTCTTTTCCCTTTCATATATTTCATAATTGTTACAGGACTAAAAAGAACAACTTTAGCATCTCAATGCGTGTATTGAAAACAGCTGTTTTTGAAGTAGTATGGCGAAAAGTAATTTTGTGCGAAAAATTGTGTTTTCATTCATTTGGTTAGATCAAAGATGTTATACTTATAAAAAGAGAAATAAAAAGAGATCCAACATAACTCCTTTCTACAGTCCTCATAACAAGCTTGATGCAGGAGAATATTGTTTGAACAAACGTATTGGTGCACGTATTAAGAACTCTATCATAACTCTGTTTCTTTTTTAAATTTTTTATTGAGGTTTTACTATCATTCACAACAACCTTCATGACTTACTAATTCTCTCTGTGTAGGCCTTGGTCAATTAGTGAGGAATCAGTGTCTATTGTCTTCCATAATGTTGATTCCATATAAATTTTAAGGCTACTAGAATAATAAAAAAATAACAATTTCATTCAAATCTTTGAACAAAAATTAGTCAATTGCGGAGGTCTTGTACCTTATTTTTGTACTTATCAACTTCCAGAAGTTAACTCAATAGTTTCTTAGGCATTTAAAACTAAAAAACAGCCATGCATATTAATATTCGGAGTTCTTCAATGTTTATACACAGTCTCACATGACTAATATAAGGTTAGAATAGTAGTTGTTTAAATAACTTTTTATGAAACATTTTCTTCATTAATAATTCAATCAAAATATTAATAGGGAATAAATCAAAATTATAAAACTATTTATTTAGCTTTTACAAAAAATTAATTCTTGTTGTACTAGCCTATATTATTGATTTATGTGACAAAACATAATAGGCTACTCTTTTCTATTCTTACATTGGATTGCCTAGTGATGTATTATACAGTTAAATATTCACTTATTTAAAAGTCATGAATGCTACTTATTTCAGGCTCCTCAACCTGTTGATCCTTGGGATGGAGTGAGAGATGCTCTTGAAGATGGTCCTCGTTGTATTCAACGCTTTCTTAGCAAGGACCCTACAGTGGGCAAAGAAGACTGTCTCTATCTTAATGTTTTTACACCAGAAGTATGTTTAGTAATTTCTCACATTTGTACATTTAAAAAAAATTCAGATGTTAGTTAGGAATCGTGAAAATGTGTCATAATAAACACATAACCACACACAAAACCAAAGCCTAAACAAAAACTATTTGTCACAAATTTAACTGAAAATTTGGATTCAGGAGTTACCAATTAAAACTGAAAACCAGCCATGGCAGCTTTTTTAAATAGAGTGAGTCTTATTATTATTCTAAGCTTCGGTATTTAGATTGAATTTTGGTCAAATTTGAATTTTATGACCTAATCCAAGGTGTTGAACTGATTTTAAAAGAAAACCGGTTAACAAGTATTTTGTAAAATGAGTAAAATACTTAAATGAATTGATGTCATGGTTAAGATTCACTTTGGTAATTTCTAATATTCTCACAACCATATTTAAATTTAAATGCAATTTATTTCATTACTTGAGTCATACAATTTCACATTTCACTAAAATTTGGTTGAAACTATGCCTAATTAGGGTGATTTTTTTTAGATACAGTATTTAACCTTTTATTATGGCATCCATGGTTTATGTTCATTTGTTGACAAATAAATTCCTGGAATTTTTTTGGTGGGTGGTAATCAATATGATTTGTTGTTGCTTTTAGTGGTTTCAATTTTACCAAAATTTGAATGAAAGTGTTTTAGTCGATTATTAGACAATCAGCAATTAAAAAAATTGTTTTATAAGAGGTAATCCATAAACTTTGAGATATTAAATAAATGTAAAATGACTGGGTTTAAGTAAATGAAAAACAATTTTTTTAATTTCTGATTGTTTCAAAAATTACTTTTATAAGAGGAAATCCATAAACTTTGATTCATTCAATAAATGTAAAATAATTGGGTTTAATAAAGTTTAATCAAAATATACTGTACTCTCATAAAAAAAAAGACTAAATCAGAGTTTATTTTATTGTTTCATTGTTTTAAACCTCAATATTTAAATAAGCATTAGAGGTCATTGTAAAAAAAAAAAAGAAAAAAGATGTCACCTAGCGGAAACCATTAAAGGTAATTTAATTGTTAGTTTAAAAAAAAAACCTTTATTTTAAAGTGAAGGGGAGTCGGATGACCTGACGGGTAAAAAAATTTATATATATATATATATGTATATGTATATTTTCTTGTTCCGTAGACTTTTATGTTCAATTTGATGTATCATTTATTGAAATCTGACCACTCTAACTATATTTAATAAATTATTTTCTTTATTCCTTCGCGACTGCACTTATACACTTTATTCACGAATCCTTGCCGGACGTTGAAGTTCTTCAGAAAGTGTTTGAATAAACATACATAATTATATTGCTTGCTATATCAATTTGGTTTGAGAACTTGTGTTGGTACACTTGTCTTTAATACATCTGTAATGCAGAAACCATACTTACGGTTGTATATTGTTTGTTGTTTTTTATTATAATAGTTTATAAAACGGTTATAAAAGTTTCTGGTGTTCCATGTTCATAATTAGTTGTGATATAATTTTTGTGATATAATTAGTTGTGATAGTCAACAAAATGATATTATTAACCTTGGAAATTTGAAATGTTGCTTTCTAACATAGCAGTACAGTATGTAAAAAATGTCAAGGCTCAATTTCTAATTTTACTTCAAACAGACAAGGGATTAGTGTCACTGTAAATATAAAATGCAATATTTGTAATTATGTAGTTAGTGACAATAATAGTCCTAAGGTTAGAGAACGTAATGGGAAGGCAGAAATAAATGTAAGGTTAGCCTATGCATTCAGATGTATTGGCAAAGCGGAGCAAGCTGCGAGAATTGTTTGCGGCATAATGAACTTGCCAAACCCTCCTGGTTTCAAGTACTATACAAAAGTGCTATCTAATGCTGCAAAACAGGTTTGTTTAGATTCCATGATAAGTGCAGAGTTGAAGAAACAATTGAACTGAATAATGCTGAAAAAGATATTACGGTAAATGTTTACTTTGGTGGCACCATATTTTCTGGATTTTATTTTTTTTATCGTCTACTAAATACCTTACTTCATAAGAATAAATAATGTTTTCCTTACGTCGATCACTATTGTTCACTGAAAAAATCACAATAAAAAACTATCAAATATAACGTAAAAAAATAAAATTACAAACATAAAAACGGTCCGAAAAATATGGCGCCACCTTTATGTAAACATTTACAGATATTACTGTTATATTTGACGGTTCTTGGCAAAGACGGGCCATTCTTCACTAAACGGCATTGTCAGTACGATAATTGGAAAAAATACAAGTTATTGATGTTAGAATCCTCACCAAGATGTAATAAAAAGTTATAGCAAATGCATGAAATGGGATGTAGTGTTAACTATGAAGGGGGAATGGAGGTAGAAGGTACAGTGAACATGTTCAGAGAGTCAGTGGCATTGTACGGTATACAAGTAGCATTGCACAAGTAGCCTACTATTTAGGTAAAGGAGACAGTTAATCATTTTCAACTGTTGAAAATAATCAACCTAATGGCGCAAATATTTTAGTAGAGAAAAAAAAATGTATAGGCCATGTCCAAAAGCGCATGGGAGCTCGATTGTAACATAGATTAAAAAAGACAAAGGGTAAAACATTATTATCCAACAGTAGGACAATTGGAGGGAAAAGAAGGCTGACTAATGTTGTGATATCAATGATATGCAACTTTATTACAGTTTAGCAATAAGAAGAAATTGTTCTAGTGTAGATGCCATAAAAAATGCAATTTGGTCAGAGTATTATCACATATCTACAAATGATGAACCTGCACACGGATTATGTCCAAAAACGCCTGATACATGGTGCAATACCAAAAGACTGTTCAGAACAAAGAAGAATATGATCACAACAAGTATAATCATGTTGTCCCAGTGGTGATGGAGCAACTAAAACAAACCTTCAAAGACTTCTGATCCAACACTATTGGCTAAATATTTGTATGGAGGAACACAAAACCCAAGTGAATCGTTAAACAGAGTGATTTGGTCACAGATCCCAAAGTCAACTTTTGTTATGAAAGAAACTTTACAATTGGGAGAGTATGCTGCTGTGGCTAGTTTTAACAATGGGAAACATTGTAAAGTGTGAAATTCTAAATGAATTAGGCATTTCCCGGGAAAGAACTGTGTTAGAGTTATGAAGGCGTTCGATGAAATTAGAGTATGAAAATCACAAAAATAAGTAGATGAAGTGGAAAAAAAAGTCGAAAAAAAATTACAAAAGACTTCTTGAAGACCTATATGAAGAGAATGAAGACCCAGACAATCCTACATATCGAGCTGGAATGCACTAAGTAAGTTAATGTATCTTTATAATATAGGCCTAGGCCTAATCTTTAAATTAATTTTCCTGCAAACTATGTTTTTTACCTTAATGACCCTTTTTCTCCTGAACCATATGTGATATTTTGGTAACTTTTGTTTGTTTTGTTTCTTAGATAATAGACCACAATCAGAGCACAGGAATTTTTTGTACCGGTATAGGCTATTAATAAAAAAGTTATAAGGCCTGAAATAAAAAAAAAGGCAATTATGTATATATAATTTTTTAAAACAAATATATATATATATATATATTTTAACTTTCTTGTGCTCTATATCCTATATAAGAGCAATAGATAAATATATAAAGGAACAAAATTTAAAAAAAATATATGATAATATGTATAATAGTTTTCAAGATTTAGGGACTCGAATATGCTTAATTTAACCCTTAGCACGCGTATGATGGGATTTCACGTAACCCTCAACTTGACAGGTAACGCGTATGACGGGATATCTCGATTCAACACTATTTGACTTCTGCAGGTATTTTTAATTCCTTTAAAATCCAATAGAATGCAGGGAAATGTCCTATTGTGACACTCTCTCTACGGTATTTGTTCTCGATCACCTGTCGTTGGTCTTTATTTGGTTGTTATAGCAACTAGGCGCCATTTTGTGTTCTGCCTCAGCGTGTATAATGTGATTTCTCGTTCTGCTACAACTGTCAGTTGTGAAATGTTTTGTGTCGGCGTTATAACTGCTATAGCTGTTCATTGTTGATTTGCTTAGGCCGTATTATTGTTTATATGTATATTTAGTCTATATCAGTAATTTTTTTGATGTCCTGAATGTAGATAATTATTATGAGCAGTAGAAAGATATTTTTGATACGGTATGTTGATTTTTCTCAAAATCTTTTTTTTAGTAAAATTTATTTGTTTGATGAAATTCAGGTTATTTTGAATTAAATAGTAGGCCTACTTTTATATAAAAAAATTAATATGATTTGTTTGTAAATATAAAAAAAAATATATAATCTGTTTCATAGGGCAGTCAAAAATGTGAAATTAATTATTTTTTCTTGTTTTAATCTGTAAAAAAAATTTAAAAAAATAGTTTTAAAGCCAATCTACATTTTTATTATTTTTTTACCAAATATATCTGTAAGAACCCAAAATCAAATAGAACTTTAAACAATTACAAAATTTTTTTTTTTTCCTAATAGCACGTTATGAGTAAATAGCCTAAATTGTTATTCAGCGTGCTAAGGGTTAAGATGAGTGGTATAAGGTCATCCGACTCCCCTTAAGGACTGATACATTAGTAAAAAATTTTTAATTTGTTTTTGTTAAGCAACATAAAACTTTCCATATACTATCTTTGAGAAAATAAATAAATTTTCTAAACAAATCACTAATTTTCAGCTTCCGGGCAAAAGTAAACACCTAAAACCAGTTATGTTTTCCATACATGGTGGTGGATTTGCTGGAGGAAGTGGAGGTACTGATATGTATATTCCAGATTTTTTCATAGAACATGATATAGTATTTGTATCTCCCAACTACAGAGTTGCTGCTTTAGGTAAAAATACAAATCAAATAACTTAATTCTCTATGATTTATTATCCAGATGTACATTATTGTATTATTTGTATAGTTATTACATATTATATGGAATATGTCCAAAATAATTTTAAAAATATTCACACAATTATTACAAATGAAAACCATATCTTAGTAAACTCAAATACATGTAAAATTGACTGTCTGTAGAGTTACTATTTTTATACATTGATTTTATACATTTTAAAAACTTTGCAATAAGCTTGATTTGACAAAACCAAATATATATAAACAAATACAAAATTAAAAATAAACATCCTTCATAATCATTCAAATGAATATTAATATCAAATTTTATCATGTCGTATCCTTTAATTGTCAATTATCTTATTTTATACAATTATATTACATGTTATATCAACAGGATGATGTTGAAATAATAAATTATCATAATTAATGATAAATCATGATTACACACTCTTTATAATTTATAACATATTATTAAGTTAGATAAGGTATAATATATTTCTGTGTCTATTAGGCTTCTTATCTCTACAAAATGACGAGATATCAGGAAATGCTGGTTTAAAAGATCAGGTGCAAGCTCTGCTTTGGACTCATAAGAACATTAAGCAGTTTGGAGGAGATCCAGAAAATGTGACTATTATGGGTTTGAGTGCAGGAGGTGCTTCTGTTGAATACTTATTGCTGACAGAGCTAACAAAAGGTATTTCATATATTTCAAAAGGTTTAAAACTAATTTCATTGTTAATTTTATAACTGGCGGTTGATAGGCCCTAACATATTTCCACAAATTCCATTCTTAGAATGAATTGTTGCAAAATAACTTTAATTAGTTAACATACCTTAATGTCACAAGTAGTTCATTATTCTTATAGTAGCTACAGCTGTTTCGCCTCAACATAAGGCATCATCAGGCTTACAGTCATTTAGGGTAACTTTGAACCAGTCAGGGTAACTTTGAACCAAAGCCATATTTCACTTTCAATTCTCAGCTGTTTTGACTCCTATAAAACATAGGAGTCTGTGGACTTTTTTTTGTGTGTATATAATCTGTGTTATTTGAAGAACCAATCATATTACAGTAATATTTATTGCTTCCCTCCTTTTTCTTGCATAGAAAGTGTTAGACAGTAGGCTGTTTTAATATTGGCATTTTGAAGTTGGTGAAATAGAAGATTTTTTGTGCAGGTAAGCTATTAAATTTATATAAATGCATAGACTATACTATGTATTTATGCTTAGAACAGTGTATAAGATTGATAGATCTAAGTTATATTTAATCTTTAATTTGAAATAACTGAAGAGGTTGCAACTTTGAGCCATATTTAGGCTAACTTTGAACCGGTGCAAAGTTGCACAAAATATGGTTCAATGTTACCAATTTGGGGAAAAATTTGTGTTCTTAATTTATTAAAAAATAATGTAAGCATTTTTCACTACTTTTCTGACTTACCAGACATAAGTTAATAAAAAGCACAATATTTAGTAAGCTTACCAACTGAGTTGTTTTTACATTAAGAATATTTATATAATCCTTATCTTGCGTCAGACATAGTCCTACCTTACACAAACAAGAAAGTTCCAAAATCTAAATAGCAAAAACATTTTATGTCATTTCTGCTTGTGGATTTAAAAATTGAAGGTAGGCCTACAACTACTTTTATGTTGAAAAGGTACAGTGCTTTAAATCACTAACTCATTTCGTTGGTGTTTCAGGAAACTCGCAATCAGTATGGGAAGATCGAAAACCAGTTCTCCAGGTATACGAAGATATGGCACAAAAACACACTACACTGAGGAACAGTTGGACAACATCTTGGAGGAGTTGAAAAGTGGAAAAATTGGTCAAAGAGAGGCTGCCAGAAAGTATGGTATACCGAGAAACACTCTAAGAAATAAGCTTTTCGGCAAACACCAAAAGGATGTAGGTAGGCCACAGGTTTTTACTTCTGAAGAGGAAGACATTTTCGTTGCCCATATTGTTCATATAAGTGATCTGGGCTTTCCACTTTCGTTATTTGATGTGCGATGTGTTGCTAAAGGCTACTTAGATGCTAATAAAAAAATTGTTAATCAATTTAAGAACAACATGCCTGGATGGAGTGGGGGAAGTTGTTTTTAAAGCGACACAAAAGTGTCTTGAAAGATAAGTTTGCAAGGAATATTGCTCGTAAGAGAGCACAAGTAAATGAAACTATGATTAAAGAATTTTTTGAAAATTTGGAAAGTGAACTTAGAGATTCTGTAGGAGAAAATGTAAAGCCATGTAATATTTACAATATGGATGAAACTGGCTTTCATGATGTTCCTGCTAACAAGAAATTGCTTTTCCGCCGTTTGTGTCGTCATCCAGAACGTGTACAAAATTCTACAAAATCTTGTATAACCACTGTATTCTGTGGCAATGCAGCGGGTAATTTTATTCCTCCCTATATCATTTTTAAAGGTAAGCAGGTGTGGTCTGATTGGCTGTACGACGCTCCTCCTGGTACCAAAATGAATGTATCACCAAGTGGTTGGATTGACCATGGTGTATTTGACGATTGGTTTAAGAACCATTTTCTTCCATATGCAAACAAAAATGAAGGTAAAAGGTTTTGCTATGTGATAATTTATCAGCTCATATTTCACTAGAAACCTTAAAACTATGTCAACAACACAATATTGCCTTCATATGTTTGATTCCAAATTCTACTCATCTTCTCCAACCACTTGATGTTTGTTACTTTGCTTCTCTTAAAACACATTGGAGGCAAGTCCTTTTACAATGGAGGCAAACCAAAGACGGCAAGCGATGTGTAGCGTTACCAAAAACAATATTTTCACAGTTGTTAAAAAAGGCACTTTTGCAAGGTGAAAACACTGCTTCCCAAAATCTTATTAAGGGGTTCTATAGTACTGGTATTCATCCTTTGAACAGACAACACATTCTTGATAAACTTCCAGCTTATGCAAAAGAGTCTTATAAAGTTTCAGAGCAAGTGGGAAATGAATTTTGTAAATATTTTGAAGGTATACGTAGCACTGATTTGAAACTAGTATCAAAACCAAAGAAATACCTACTTCCAGTACAACCTGGTAAAAGTATATCAGCAGAGGAAGTATCAGATTACTATGCAGAACGTGATGCGGCTGCAGCCTCAACATCACGGGGTAGGCCTAGAACTCGCGGCGGAATAAGGAATCATGGAGGTATCAAAACAAGAGGAGGTATCAAAACAAGAGGAGGTATCAAAACAAGAGGAGGTAAAACAGGCGGTAATGGTGAAAGAAGTTTTGACACAGGAAAGGAAGTTGAAAGAAATGAAACGGGGAAGATTACTGAAGAGTTTAATTTTGAAGAACTAATGGAGCTAAATGATCTTTGCGAAAATGCATCCAATGAAATTGTGATAGAGTATGAAGATGCAGGGGAAGTTCTAGTACTAAATAGTGTTGAAGAACAATCTATTAGTAATTTAGACTTAAAAGTGAATGAATATGTTTTGGTGGTTTATGAAGAAGAACTGTTTCCTGGACAAATAACAGAAATTGTTTTTAATAATGAAGAGCCAATGTTTAAAGTTCAGTGTATGACAAAAAGTGGTCCATACTGGAAATGGCCAAATCCAATTGATGAAATGTATTATATCAAACAAGATATAATAAAAAAGATTGAGGAAGAAAATATTAAACCTGCTTCAAACCGTGGAGTTTTTAAAGTGGCGGACACACTGCTGGAAGCTAAGTGGTCAACTTATAGTCAAAATAAAAATTATTAACTAACCATATATGTTCTTACATTTAATTAACCATAGTTTTTTTTTTCATTTTGTTTGTACCAATAAAACTAATTTTATAGAAAGGAAATACTGTTTAAAAAAATGATTTCAAACCGTTCAACTGTGACCTTGTTGAGAAATATGCCAAACAAATATTATATTGTATGATATACATTAAAAGTGAAATTTTATATTTGAAAAGTACAAAATGTTTGGTGGTTCAAAGTTACAGCATGTTTACATCTTCCAAAAACCTATTTAATAGAAAGAGAAATATAAATGTGGACCAAAGTTACCCGACATAGATAGGTAACTTTGCACCGCCATAAAATTGGATTTTTTAAATAGTTAACATTATTGGAGTGTTTTGAAGTGGCATGCATCAGTTAAAATAGCACAGGATTAACACAAATAAATTGGTTTTATTAATAAATATAAAATTCCATTTAATGATTAAACAAAAAACGTCTTCTAGCTGGTTCAAAGTTACCCATAATGACTGTAGCACACGTAAACAAACTAAAAACACGTTCACAACACAAAACTTGTTTGTATATAAAAACACACACACACAAAATAGTAAACCGGGTTGGTTCTTGTTTTATAATAAAAAAAAAATAATAAAATAATTTTTCCTTGATGTGGCCACATCCTACAACTTCTAATGCTCTTGAATGACTGATTAGGAGTTCTTCTGACGTTATCTCCTATAACCTTGGTCTTGTGTGGTTACCTTTGATTATCTATTGTGTATATAGTATCATAGATACAGTTGGAAGCGAAATGTTGTTTGTCGTTTAGAAGGGAGTCCGAGTCTTTCTTCCATTGTTTATAAATAGCATACTCCTCCAGGATGTTCATTGTTCTTCACTTCTTTACTACATGTAATATTTGTAGATTGTTTTCAATATTGCTGTAAGTGTGGTTGCTGTTCATCAGGTGTTCAGCATATGTTGAGGGTGTTATTATGAGGTAGGTGTTCCTTGTACCCTGTTTTGAATGTTCTTCCTGTCTGTCCAATGTATATCTTATCGCAGTCATTACAAGTCACTCGGTATACACCGCTGTTTGTGTAAGGGTCTTGTGTCTGAGTACTCCTGTTTAGAGTTTGGTTTAGGTTATTGGATGTGCGATGAGCTAATCTGTATCCTTGTTTTTTTAAAATATTTTTTATTTGGTGCTCTAAGTGGTGTTTATATTGAATTGTTATAAATTTGTCTTTCTCTTCAGTTTGTTTGTTTGATCTAGTTGTAATATTCCTTCTCTGTTTGTGGATACATTTATCAATCGTAGAGGTATTGTATCCGTTGGCTTTGGCTATTTGTTTTATAATATTTATTTCTTTTTTGAAATCTGCAGGTTCCATAGGTACTGTTAGTGCTCTGTATATGAAACTATTATAAGCTGCAAGTTTGTGGGCTTTAGGGTGGTTTGAGGTTGCATGTATGGTGTGATCAGTCTGGGTTGGTTTTCTATATATTTTGAAATTATGCTTACCATCTGTTTTGGTTATGGTGAGGTCAAGATAATTTAAGCTATTGTTTTGTTCTATTTCTGAGGTGAATTTGAGTGATGGGTGGATGTTATTTAAGTATGAATTGAACCTTCTGATCTGTCTTCTGGTGCCATTGAATGTTAACTAATTAATTATATCAGTAGTTCGGAAGGCATTATGGAAATAAAAAATAACCTTTTTTCAATTTAACATTTCACCCACTAATCATCTTATTACAATAATTTAGGTACCATTGTAAAACTATTAATTCAAACTTCAATATTCATATAACAAAAATTCATAAAACACAATAAACAATATTAAATAAATCACTAAAGTTAGTGTATTTTGTTGCTAGCAAATTACACAGTACCGTTCGTCGAAGCAGAAGATAACATTACATAATTTTGTCTGATTTTATAGTATTTTTTCTCTCTTTTGATCTGTGGCTTCCAAATTACCCTCATAGTTAGTGAGGTACAGACATTCTATAAGATCATGACCTGGATAACCCATATCAGTACCATTGGAAAAACAATGTTCAGAGCTTTTGTTTGGTATAATGCACTTCCCTGTGTTTCACATATGTTGTTTGTACTGCAATGAAGTTTAAACTGGGTTTTTAACTTTTACTTTTTTCTAGTTATGTTTTTTCAGCAAACAAAAACAAAGTTCCAATTTTAACTTTGTGTGAATTATTTTTAATTTTACGAAACTCTTATGTCTGCAAGTAGCAGGTCCTTTCACCAACTATTCATCATAAAACAATTTTTACACACCCTGATATTAAGGTGATTTTTATTTACAAGTGGCTATAGGTAGATAAATTATAACAAGTTTATTTTCTATTGATTTAATTTAGTTCCTTTTTTTTTTTTTTTTTTTTTTTTTTTTTTTTTTTTTTTTTTTTTTTTTTTTTTTTTTTTAATTCAGGTACTCATATATATGTCTATCCTAAAACATCTTAATCTAACCAACAATATATATTCTTAACTCTAAAGCAGAAATAGTATTCTTTTACAAAAGCACAAATTTTAAAGAATTTAATAATCTAGTTGATAATATTTATTTAAATTAATTAGTGTATATCCACTTATGAAATGATTTACTAGTTGTACAAAGTTGGAATATATTTAATTCTACAGCCCAATCTAAATATTTTAAATATAAAAATAAAAATTTAGAAAAATCAAAAAAAAACTTTGTTTTACTAAACCAAAATTCAAAAGGGTGAAATCTGACCTTCCTCTATTATGGGGAAGTCTTCAGATGATCTTGAAGGAATTTCAACTGGATGGCTGGAATTCCCTGATGTGTATGTTGACTTGGAGTCCTTTTTGGCCAAAGTAGGTGTCTTGCTTGTAGTGTAGTCGTATCGAGATACCCTGTATTTCCTCAAGTATTTATGATGATATGTAGAGAGACCTTCTCTGGACGAATCGGAAAACACCAGTCCTGAGGCTTCACCGCAGTTTCTCTTTTATAGTCTCCGGCCTGCTGGCCCCTTCCTTTCACCCTTTTTGAATACTTATTAGCTATTGTTTTATTCAAAACCGCCGTAATTCCACTTCCAGATCTGTTATTGAATTTCCCAAGGTGTTGTTTTGAAGCCAGTGATGCCTTCTATCTCCACGACTTCGAATGAAATCCATACGAGCTTTGGTTCTCATATAAACGGCATTCGAAAAATCGCGAAGGTACGCTTAAAAACTTCTGGAGTTTCTGAGCCGCCATATTGAAACTTTTTGAAAATGTTGCTCATTATCCTAAAGTTTCATACCCGCAGCACAAAATCGCTCCGTCATTTTTCCCGCTTTTTTTCCCACCTTGAAAGATTCTAGCCTCGAAATGTCATTCCTTTGGCTTTACAATTTAAAATTCTTTGAATTGAGCTTTTTACAATTTTAAATTTTATTCTAATTTACCACATATCTCTTTATATTTATTATTTAACTGCATATCTTTGACTTTAATTTTGAAAACCTCTTTTGTTTTCAGAATTTAATTTTAATTTAAATTGTAATTATTTTTCCTGATTGTTCTAAACAAGTTGTCGGAAGTGTACAGTTTGATTTTGTTAAGTCGGTGGATTTTTGTCACCTTCCAGGCATCGAACATAACACTTACCGCTAACTTTTTAGTTATGGATTTTATCGAAAGTTTTCCCTCTTGATGTTTGATTTATTTTTCATTCTTATTTCTAGAAATGATAACAATTTCCAATTTTTAACAATTTTGGAATTTTTTATTAACTTTAATCTTAAATAACTACGTGATAAATCCAAAATATGATCTCATTTGATATTTATTAGAATGCACGCTTTTAGGACTACACTCTGTACAAATTTCAGCCTCAAATTCATATTTTCAAATTTTTAATTAATTTTAGAATAAATTCAAACTAAAAGAATAATTTTGAGGTGGTGTAAATTCTTTCAACAAACCAATCCCTTTTTTAACGGGTTCTTGGTCTTTGTATTCAATTTACAAAAGATCTGACGACAGTCACGGTCCACTTTCACTAGGCTAAAGTACAAGTTAGCTTGGTTACAAGAAAATTTAATTTCTTTCTCCAGCAAAACTAGACTCAACTTTTGAAACGGATTTAACCATTTCAAATCTTCCCCCTGGATATTCTTACAGTTTAGAATTGTCTCCCAAAATTTTAAACTTGTAGGATATTCTCTTCCCCTTAAATTTTTATTCAAAGAAAAACCCCTTCCCATTCCAAAATTAAATCTCACCTTCCATTGTTGGCACCCCATGGTTCTTCTGCCTTAGATTCTATTTTCCCCTTAGCTACTAACATTTTATTTTATGTCATGGTAAATTTCTATTCTACTACATAACAAAATTTATTTTTATCTCATTATTCCTTGATAATTTTACTCTAAAGATACATTTTATAAATAAATTTTACATCTCCATTTATTTATAAGTGTTTTTAACTCTACCACTCCTTAACAATTTTCCTTTTTCCATTTTTTACAATTTCGAAATTTGAATTTTGGTTCTTGGTCAACAAAAAAAATAATAGTTTAATTTAGCTATATTTAGAATTTAACAAAACTTGTTGATTGGACTGTACTAGTATACAAGCCATCAATGTTCCCATATAATACCTGTGTTCTGCCCTAGCAATTAGTTTATGACTACCCCCTTTTTTGACAACAAATTGAAAAACCTTTTTATATTTTATTACTTATTCGTTGATTAGATTATTCATTATTTATTTTTCTCCGTATTTATTCTCTTATATTTATTGGTTAGATTATCCTTGTTGATTTGATGTCGTGACTTCTTAATGCGTAGAGCCTAACTCACTGTTGAACTTGACCCACTGTCCTTCGTCCCCTCTCTAATTTTATTGTTTATCGCATTGTTATGTCTAACTGGACTTCCACCCTTGCTTGGAGTGAAACAGCTGATTCTATTACCCCTTCTTTCCGCCCTATGGGTTACTGCATTTATGACATTTATTATTTTTTATTGTTATTGACCTACTCACTTTAATAAAGAAATTTTAGTTGACCTAGGTCATAAATTTATTTATTTCCTAACCTCATTGATTTACAAACATTTTATTTTAATACCATCGTTTCTGTTGATTTAAGATTAAGATATAAACTTTCCTTTTTAACTCCACTTTATTGATTTTTGAACCAGTTTATTTTAATACCTTATTTTGAGTACAATATTGATTCCATTCTTAATTGTACTTACGGATAATATTTTCTAGTGATTTACTGCACTAATTATTGGTAATATTTCTTCAAATCTTTGATGTCATATTTCCCTTTAATTCGTTCTGTATGCAGTTCCTTTAGGATATATGTCTTGCTTCCTAACACTTTATCTATCCTATAAGGCCCTGCATACAACAAAAATAACTTTTGCGTCTCACTTCTCGTGGAATCAGCCATTATTCTCGTGTTTTGTGTAACCAACACAAGGTCTCCCACTTCAAACCTGGTAAAATTTCCCCGCATATTTTTCTTCTGAGCTCGGACATTTCCGGCTCGTATCATTCGCGCCTGGCAATTCTCATGTTTTTGACGCTCATTTTCGACCGCCTGCATTTGTTCGTCCTCAGGAAAATATTCGTCCCACACATATCTTGGCTCCTCTCCATTCCTTAAAATATCTTCAATAGGTGGTGCACTTTCATAGTCTGGTGTGATTACTTGGTTCAGCTTCCTTGCATCCATGCTCCATCAGGCTTAACTACGGTTACCATCGGATTGATGTACGGTGTCCTTGATCTTTCTATTACTCTATCTTCCAACATTTTGTCTATCTCTTCTCTTACTTGTCTACGGTAATTCATTGGTATCGGGTAATTCCTACTTACGAAAGTGTCTTGTTTATTTATCTTGAGCTCTTGAACATATTTATTGGATAGCCCAGGCTTTTCCGAAAAAATGTTTTTATATTTGCAAATTAAATTTTGTAATTGTTCTTCCTCGTCTGGACACAGTATAGTTGCATGTGACCATTCTGTCCCTAACTTAATTTCGTTACATGTTATTGTTAATGGCTTATTTATTAATTTGTTATTGTTTAAAGGTGGTTTCATAACCCTCGCCTCGTTTCCAATTTCCTGTTTCCTTTCATCCGTCTCATTGTCTCTTCCCTTTTGTGTTTTAAACGTTCATGTTTCCTAACAAACCGTCGTTTATTCAAGACCTTTTTGTCTGGAATCTTTGACGTTTTTTCTAAAACTTCTATTCTGGTTCCACTAAGGTCTTTTTGAATTTTTGTTTTTTTCTTGCCCTGTCCGGTGTTGTCAAAACCGGTGGTATTGTCTCGAGTGTGTGGTTTCCTAGCAGTACCGTTTTGTGGAATTTTGCTATAGCTCGAATTAGTCGCAGGGTTCTTGTTTGGAAAATTGTTTTCAATTTTATTTAATTTATTTAATGCGTCGATTTTGTTAATTTTTCGGGAGTGTGTTTTTTTCACTTTTTCTCCCCTCCTTTTGCCGCTGCTGTTTTTCATATTTGTAGGTTTTGGGGAGGGAACCATGACTTGTTCCTTTCTCCCTGCGTTGAATTAATAATAGTAATGTTATAATAAGGATATAAACTAAGGCCACTAAGAGTTTGAATTTAGTCCACGAACTTAAGGGATATGTGGATGTCTCTGTAAAATATTGATTGACTTAAAATTATAAATAATAATACTTTGTGAATCAGAGATTTTTGCACATTAGAGAAGTTACAAATTATCTCATGAAGATATTTCAATGCTTTAAGAAGAAAAAAAAAGAAAAAAGGGGAAAAAAAATGATATAGCCATTGGAATAATCAATAAATTAAATTAAATTTGTTTATAAGGCACAATTTGACGAATTCATGAAAAAGTGATTAATTGTAGGTAACAACTTCTTATTTGAATGCCTTTTAGGAGTTTCAGGAATATAAAATGAAGTAAGAAGTCAAACAAAATAATAAATTTTATAATTTTCTCCTCACTACTACATAAAATACTTTGTAATAAACAGAATCAACCAAACCAAATAGGAGCAAGTTTTTGGAGTTGAATTACAGTTGATGATGTTGGTTAGCCAGTATTACTTATGACTAAAGGCCTATTACTTCTCTGTCCTAACTAATATAGATAACATAATGAATGGACATTATATATTTATTAAATTTAATAATATAGGTTTTCTGGAGAGTATTGACACTTATAGACCTTAGACCAATAGACCTTAGAAATTGTAATAACACTTATGAAGCAATTTCTGTCACACACCTTTCCAACTGTAGTACACTTACTTTTATGAATTCATTGAAACATTATGTGTTTATAACACCGTGTATCTATGTGTTAGAAGTTATAGCAAATCATTCATCCTAGAAGCTTAAAGTTTCGAGTTTAATTTACAACTTTTGATCCACAATAAGAAAGTTATAAGATTTTGTTGCTTAACACCCATACATTATCAACATAAGAATAACAAGGGTAGGAACCACCACATTCAAAGTTGGAGACAAAGAGAATTCATGCACATTCCAAAAATAGACACCAAAATTCACATAACTAAGTAGGGCTTCAAATATTTTAATTTATAGAATACAAATATAGCACACACCAAAAATATATCAATTTTAGCCAAAAAGTAACAAACACAGATTCATCCCCCCTCCCCCTTTTTTATATGGTCAGATGTGAAATTCAGGCCAATGCTATGTACTACTAGCCATAATGGTTAAATAGTATATTTTATCACTAGGAGCAAAAGTGAAGCTTTTCGATAGAAGCTCAAGTTTAACTTGAAATGAGCGAGGATCGAAAAGCTTCTTTTAGTCTGAGTGATGAACTATATTTTTCGTATACTACAAACAATATAAAAAAGAATTTCAAAAAACTATAATGTTATAACCTATTTAGCTTCAAATGGATGGTAACAGCTGTTTTATCGGTTATTTACAATCGAGAGCATCGGTTGTTTTTACAGATGCTTTACAATAGTTAATTAATTCGTATAAATGAAGTAACAGCTGATGACGACCTCAGCAAATGTTTTTAGGTCCTAGGACTAAAAAGAACAACTTTAGCAACTCAATGTATATATTGAAAACAGCTGTTTTTGAAGCAGTGTGACGAATGCACATCTTTTTTACAAAAATGACAGATTTTTCTTGGATACTTTTGTTTTTCGACTCTTCTATTTTGTAAAAACCTCTCAATTCAGATAAAAGAAGTTCATTGTCCAAAGTGTAATATTTAGACACATATTGTACACTGGCTATCTCTATTTCAATTCGACTTAAGGACTTGACTTAAGTGATTCAGTACATAAAGTTGTTTTCTGGTCTCTATCCCTTGTTCCAGGATGTCAATAATTGGTAAAGGATTGTAGCGTTGTAATACTGTTCCACAGTTGCTTTACTGTTCCACAGGAGCTTTACTTTCTCCACCAATTTTTGAAGAATTTTTGCCTTTCCTTGGCACCTCTGGTGGTCAAAATTTACATTTCTCGACTACCTCTGAGTAGTGATTGAACAACTGAGTTAAAAATTAATCTGTTCTGAAGGAACGTAATACTTCAAGTGTGCTGTTTTTTACTGATTTTACAACTTCGTAGGTCACACTGCTTGCCTGAAGGATCTTTGATAGCAAGTCCCATTATGTTAGAACTCTATTGAGTAATAAAAAGTTGAAATTCTCCATACTTTTTAACAAAGCATTGGCTTGCCCATCACTGTGAGGGT
The DNA here is from genome assembly GCA_963513935.1 of Aphrophora alni. Lineage (NCBI taxonomy): Eukaryota > Metazoa > Arthropoda > Insecta > Hemiptera > Aphrophoridae > Aphrophora > Aphrophora alni. The sequence goes on from OY740774.1 coordinate 52,105,912, forward strand.
CTGTCTGTACAATCTCTAGTAGAGTCGGTAGAGAGGTTTTAAAATTGTCTAATAAAGATGTCACTGCTTCGACACAGCAAGCCCATCTGGTATCACTCAAAGACTTCAATGTTACTGTTTGTTCCCCCACTAAAGATTTTTGCAATTTTTTGATGTTTTTCAAAAACAGCATGTTGTTTATTTGTTTTTTCAATACAGTTGTAAAGACTTTGAAGTACAAAGAACATGTTTCTTATTGCTTGTGCAACCGCTTACAATGCACAAGTTTAATAAATATATGTCCATTACAGTGTATGTACAATGCCGTTGGGGGCTCTTCCATAATTCTAGCTCCCACTCCTTTATATGGACCCTCATGGTTGAGTGCCCATCATAGCATTGAGCACGCAGTTTGTTAATGTTACAGTTTAGTGAAGTCAAAAATTCCTTAAGTTCATTAGCCAGTGTTTCACCATCAGTTTTTTTTTTAACACGATAAAACTCTACAAATGATTCATGAATTTCTAACTATCATTGACATACCTCAAAACAATAGCTACTTGTTTGTGCTTTGCTATATTTTGAGTCTCATCAGCTATAATGGCAAAAACTTTTGCCTCCTTAACTATTTTTTTAATCTGCAGCTTGATTTGCTTCCGAATAATGGACAGTAGCTCATTCTGGAAAGTCAGTGAAGTGTATTGACAATTCTTTCGATGCTCAATGTAGAATATCTTTATTAAATTACTATCTTTGGAACAAAGCTTCAAAAACTTTCCTCTGTTCTTTGAATCTGCAGATTTGTTATGGAATCTTAGGGCAATGGATTGCCTGCCACTAAATATCAATGATTCACATAAAGCTCCTTTTTTTCTTTTCTTTTTTTCATCTTTTTTTTCTTCTTTTTTTTTTGTTACATCTTACAAGTTACTTTTCTCGTGATTTTTAAACACTTTTACAGCTTTGTTCCACTTGGGAAATTCATTGAGTGTAAAACGCATAACAGACAAAACAAAATGCTTTACCATTTAGGGGACTATATTCCAACCAAGAAAACATTTTATACCACTCTTGTCTAAATTTCCTTCCATCCGTTCTAAGGAACATAAAATCTTGTGGTTGAAACGAGCCTTCCCTAACATGAGCCGTAGTCAAAGTTGGACCATGAGGAGGATTTTGTGTATTAATTAGCTCAATAGAAAATTGATCACTTGAACTGAAGGAACAGCTGGAATTGGCCTACACTTTTCATTTGAAGGAATATTGTTCTTGGTAGGTGTATGTGATGTCCGTGCTGAGTCCACGTAATTAAATTATGAAAAAAATTATTTGTACCAGTACCACAGCTTCTCTCCTATAAATTTTGAAACATAAAATTTAATAAACAAACAGATATGAGATCCTTAATACACATTTATAAACAGCAATGATTGATAGCAAATTTCACACAGAAAAAAGTTCCCTGTTACCAAGAATCTTGATTTAAAATTATTTCCTAATAATTGAACAAAGAAAATCCTATAAAAATCAAACAATAATTACAATAGTAAACATAATACACAACAAAAATATAATGATAATCATATAAGAAAACATTGAATGACAGATTACAATTGAATATTGCAAATTTACCTGGAGACTGGTTGCCTAACACGTAGCGGATATCTACATTCCACAATAGTGTGGACAACTAAGTGGATGACAACACTAACACATGCTATATATGGTTCTGGTTCATATTCCAAATCACCTCCTTCTGTTGATTTATCTTCTAAACACCGTTTCTTGTTGTTTAGTGGGCCTGAATAAAAGTAAGACTGCAACAAACTCTGCCCTTTCTTGTTCTTCTAAGGTTGGGGAAAAAAACCAAATCTAGCTTTGCATATTACTTACAGAGTTGACATTTCCGGACACCGACATTGCTCATTTTTTTCTACACGCATCTCAATGTTTGTTATTTAATTATGTCACAACTACTATTCCACTATTTCTATGTTCAATCTAGCTTTATAATGTGCAGGTTTGAAACACTCATTTGATTTTTCTGTGCTAAATTAGGCATGATTAAAAAAGAAACAAGAAAGAGTCATTCATGTGAAATTTTCCAATTGTTTGTAGTTTTTTTTTGTGATTTTTACGTCAATATTACTGGGAATTCTGGGGGTAACTGCCACCTCTTGCCACCCCCAAATGCCTACTATAAACATCAAATTGCAATGCTCAGACAAATGAGAGTGTCTCATGGGGAATATTTTGGTTTTCATAAATAGCATGTAATTTACTTGGCTTAAATACAAACTTTGGAACTACATGTTCTAAATACTGAAATTCATTTAAATTCTGTTTTAAGTTTGATAGAGTCTATGAAAAGAAAATGCACCAGCTGACTTGCGCTAACCAATTCGGTTTTTGGTTTCGGTGGTGAGTTCGGGTTTTAGCCAGTATACTACTCATTTCAAAAACATCAGTAGGTAGGAGACTGACTGACATGACAATGTCATGTTGAAATAAAAAACTTTGTAATAAAAAACTTTGCTGTTTGAACGAACTTAGGAGTAATGTGGATTTTTTTGACCAATAAAATAAACAACAATGTGTTTAAACCTATTGATAGGTTTATTTTTCTGGACTTGACTTTGCCTTTCGGTTGTTAAGATGTTTGACTATAAAATAAGGTTTACATAATCTTTTTAAAATTTAAGAAAATTAAAAGTGGATTTTTGTTTTCATTTGACATTTATATATAAAAAAGATGTTTTTCCCTCAATTTATTGGTTTTCATTATATATGATTTTATTAAGTAATTTATTTTTGTATTTTGAAAAGAACGTAAACATTATTTTACTTATTTTCCTTTATACATTTTTATCATGGTAGGTAGATTTTATAAGAAAATACACAAATTACTTTTACTTTTTAAAATTTTTAAATCACATGAAGTATATAAGTTTAATTTTAATTAAGTATTAAAGGGTTGTATATCGTCAAAATCATCATCTCTCTCCATATTATTGTCTTCATATTGTTCCTCAGAAATTGCATCATCATCACATTCCTCTTCCCCATGGTTTATATTTATTATCTCACTAGCTTTACCATAATATGCTTTGCCATCATGTATTCATTTTCTATCCTAACAACTCTATTTCATAATGCTGACCATTCCTGGTTTCCAGTCATATTTATCTTTTCAATCAACAGTTTTTGTGGATCATCAAGTTGAATGATACATATATGTCCCACATAGCCTTTAAGTTGGGCCCACATCTTTTCAATACTATTGAGGTCTGGATGATACAGTGATAACCAGAGAGCAGTATGAGCGTACAATGCAAGCAGTTGGTCAATTGCAAAAGTTTGAAATCTTGCTTTATTTAATTTTATTAGCTCATAAAGATAAGGTTTTAGCATGCTAGGGTGATATCAAATTCCCTTACTTGATAAACCAGTCTATCATAATTTGTTTTCTGCTGTTCGAGGTTGGTGCGGGATTAGTCTGAACATTGTGATAAGATGCAATATCAAAAACAGCAATGGATCTGAGGGACAAATTTTGGATTCGTTTTTTAACTAGCCACAAGTTGTCAAAGTTTATATCATGATGGTAGTCTACACAAGTTTGGGTTAATGGGTAGACAAGTAGTGCATTCGGAATAAATCCTTTTCCCCATCCGGTATGAACAACAATAAGTCTTCTCCCTTTTGATATTGGCGATTTTAGACCTTATTTTGAACCACATGTTCAATCAAAAGATTGTGTATGTGAAGCATGTATGTAGGTCTTGTCCGCCGTGAATATCATTGGCCTTCCTTCTTCCTTATAATGCTTAAGATCCATTAGGAATTTTGTTCTTAAAAACCGTATATCATATCTTTCAATTAATAGCTGCCTATTGTCTTCACTTTTTTCCCATCAAAAACAAACTTCTTTAACATTATTATTGCTCAGAGTTCTAGGAGTCATATTAATGTTGATGTTATTTTTAGTTTTTTCTATAATTTTTTTAACAGTTGGCCATTCTTTGTTGGTTTTATGAAAATCATGAATTGTTTTACAAACTACACATTTGTCAAAATCGTCTAATTGCGTTGGGTCACAATTTTTGGTCTTTTAACTGAAGTTAAAAAAGATTCTTATTCGCCTGATTATATTTTTTTGGACTCTTTAAGAATATTAAAAACTCTCCTTTTTGATATACCAGTAGCATCTGAAATGCGTTGATATACATTTATACTATCACAATCGCCACACACTTTTTTCATATAATTGTACATGTTGAACATAATCTCCTGAGCTTTACTATTCAAAGTTCTACCACTGCCAAGTTTTGATTTTGGAGGTGCCATTTTACAGGTTATAACAGGCAAAACAAAAATCCACTTTGTAGTTTTAAAAAGAACTGATATTTAATTAAATAATTAAATAAAAATCAAATACAACACAAAATTAATCGAGCACAACAGAACAACACCAAGTAATGCTCAAGTCAGTCATAGAACTGTGACTGTTTCTACACAAAGAACAACATATGTGAGTGGGTGGATCAGTGTTTTAAAAAGAGTAGTAAGACGCTAGGCATGTGCAGGCCGTTCAGAATGAGGTCTGGGCAGTGCATTCTCTTTTTTATCAAACTCTAGTGTGTCTAATAGTTAGATGTCTAAAAATGATTATCTGTTTGGAATTGTAGACAAACTTCAGATATTTAATGCAAGTGCAAATTTTAAAACTACAAAAAGCCCATTGAAATATTTATGAATACTTATCATTTGAGTATATAAGAAAAATAGCTATATCGTAAAAAAATTAAAGTTTTATTAAAATCTTAACAATGGATTTTGAGATATGCTATTATATCTAGTTCATTGGATTGTAACAATGGTCTTTAAACATATGGATAATATAGAAAGCACAAATCATATCTCGGTGTAGGTTGGTGCTGGCTTTCCTCAAGTGGATATTGGGAAAAACAAGAACATAGAATTAAATTAATTAGAATGCCTGGAATAGGTCCCAAATAATCAATAAAGAAAACAAAATCAAAATAATTACTTTAAAGATGGAATGAAATGGAAATCTGTTTAAATTAATGTATGTAATATTGTTCAAAGTTCAAATTAATTTGTCTTTAAATTACTTTAAAATAGTTATTTGATTCAATTATAGCCTCCCAGACTGAAAGTTGATACGTGAGAATTATTGTCTTTAAATTGGGTATGGTTTACAATGAAATCTATTATTGGATTGGTCTCATAATTATTGTAGAAATTCACTTTTTCTTTTACTTCAATAAACGTTGACTCGCTGTTATAACTCTTGAACATACAGTACAGGGTGTTTCAAAAAGGACTTTACAACTTTGAAAATTCATATAAATTTAATGAAATAAGGTACAGAGCTGGTTTTGGTGTTGTTTTAAAGGAAAACACTTCAAGTTTTTTACCTTAAAGTAAAGAAATTCTATGTGGCTTCCGTTGGTTATCCTGCAGACATCCCATTGGTAGTCGATTTCTTCCCAGGCACGCACTAGCATTTCAGGTGTAAATTGCTCAGCGGCAGCATAAATTCTTGCTCTAAGTTCAGGTAGAGTGGCCGGCAAAGGAGGTATGTATACCATATCTTTTATGAAACCCCAGAAGAAAAAGTCTAGCGGTGTCAGGTCTGGGGAATGGGGGGGCCATGCAATTGGTGCAGCACGGCCAATCCATTGACGTGGAAAGCGGTCATTGAGAAAATCCCGGACATCAGTCAGATAGTTTTGTGGTACGCCATCTTGCATGAAGTAAACATTTCGTTCTCGGTCATCCTCATCGATCTGTAATATCAAAAATTGTTGCAACATATCAAGATACACTATCCCGTTAATTGGTTCTCTCTTGGAAAAAAAAGGGGCCGTACATTTTCCTCTTGCTCAACGAACAAAAAACGTTCACTTTAGGGCTATCACGAACATGTTGCAATGTTTCATGTGTATTTTCACTGCCCCAAATCCTACAGTTATGCATGTTAACCTTGCCAGTTAAGTGAAAAGTTGACTCGACAGAAAAGATTATGTTGTCCAAGAAATGTTCATCATCATCCATTCGATTTAACATATCCACACAGAAGTTCTTATGGGCAATCATATCAGTGTCTTTCAATTGCTTGTAAAAGCGAATTTCAGTACAGTTTCAAATGCAAACGTTTTCTCAACACATGCCAAACCGTCGTATGTGGGACTTGCAACTCACGAGATGCAAGCCGAGTCGATTTCGTAGGGAGGTTGACAAAACTTTGTCACACTTGCTCAACGAGTTCATCAGATGTGCTTGGACGACCTGAGGATTTCTTATGTTTCACTGAGCACCCTGTTTCTACAAATTATCTATGCCACTCATAAATTGTAGGCCTACTAGGAGGATCTTTAGCATACTTGGTACGAAAATTACGCTGAACTGTTGTCGCCGACTTCGATTCTTGAAACCAAAACACACAGCGAGCACGCTCGGGTCCAGTGAAGGCAGCCATCTTTAACATAACTGCCGCTAGCGCTTGTGCTGAGCGATTAGGCACTAGCGGACTACGCGAGTCAAAACTTGATATGTTTTCCTTTAAAACAACACTAAAACGAGCTCTGTACCTTTTTGAAACGCCCTGTATTATTTGCACAGTCTTGAGGTTTACTTATTTTCACTATATTGTGGATTCAATGATTATTTTCGGATTTAAAACTCCTTGAGCTTGGGAAGCATCCTTTGCTTCTAGAGGCCTGCTGAGGTACCAAAATCTTCTTGTACCAAAATCGGCGTCTCAGAAGTGTCAAATCTCCCGCCTCATATATTTCAAAAGTGTATGTGTGTGTGTGTGTGTGTTGATTTGATAAGAGATGAAATAATTTTTTGTAAATATATATATATATATATATATTTATAACAAATTGATTTATTTTACATAATGAAATTCTATGAACACAAATATCTTAAATTAAATAGTAAATAATCAAATAACTTCTCAGAAAATCCAAATACTATCAACTAATTTACTGGTTTTGAACTCATACAGATGTAATGACATGTTAACATTATCTCAATGGAATTTCCCTTGTCCAATCACGTGCTAGTTTCTTTCGTGGGCATATCTATCTACAGGGAAATCTGAAGACGATTATAATATAGGCCATTTTTTATGACATAACTTGTGTTTAATTGCGAGTCCTACTGAATTATTTAGATATCGTAGATTTCCATAGACAACCTTTTAGATAATAACAATTTTTACGTTCAAAATGAAGGTACTGCTTGGGAAACCCCCTATCTAGTTTTATCGCTAATTTTTTCATGAGTTCGTTTGAAACTAATATTAAGGTGTCCCTAAAATATTTTCCGCGTGTGTGGGTGAAATATGTAGATGATATATTTGCAGTGTTTAATAAAAATGAAAACCTTGAAGAATTTTGTGATATTATCAATGGATTTTATCCAACTGTACAATTTACGACAGAAGTTGAAAAAGACAATAATCTTCCTTTTTTAGATGTGAATGTTTTTAGAAAAGATAATAATTTAAGTTTTAGTGTTTATAGGAAGCCTACACACACTGATAGATATATAACTAAAGATTCACACCATTCACCCACACATAAAAGAGCGGCTTTCAATTCTATGGTTCACCGATTAATAAGATTACCGTTATCTAAAGAATATTATCAAAAAGAGCTTAACTATATTTATGGTGCTGCAATTGTCAATGGATACCCTAAAGAAATGATAGATAATATAATAAAAAAAGCTAAATTTAAGAAAATGAAGGAAGCAAGAAGTACCCTTGTAAGTAGTATTAAGCCTCTGCAACGATGGATTAAATCTGCTTTTGCTCCTCCAATGTCAAATGTTGTGAAAAAAATCCCTAAATAAACATGCAAATTTGAATGTAGCAATGTCTGCCGAAAATAATCTTTACAAGATCTTGGGAAATCCAAAAGACCAAATTCAGGAAAATGATAAGTCAGGAATTTATTGTATACGTTGTTAAATGTGTCCGAAAAGATATGTAGGCCAAACAAAATGGAGCATTAAAACAAGAACCAAGGAACATTTTGCTCGTTTAAAATATAATAGGCCTGAAAAATCTGCTATGGCTAAACATTGTTTAGAAGAAGGGCATTATTTCAAAAGAGAAAGTTCCATATTGTTAAAGAATGTTACAAAATTAAATACTATGGATGCTTGGGAAACTTTTTATATTAATAGGCACCAAAACGTAATTGTAAATAATGAACCAGGACCTATACAAAATTCTATATTAATGTAAAATATAATATATAATGTTAAATGTTGGGTTGGTTCGATTATCTTGTTTTAGCTGTATGTTAAATCTTAGGTAGTTAAACTGACACGAGACGCGTACTATTGCCTTGGCAGTGTAAAATAATAAGACACGGCCCCCTTGAGTTTGTATAAATGTATAGACTTTTTATATTAATAAGTACCGGGACATAATTGTAAATAATGAACTGGAAAAGTCATTTAAATGAACAAACGGAATTTTTGTCATTTTCTCCTTTACTTCAACCTCTATTCAAGGTTGGTTAATACCTGTGTGAATGACCTGTGGGGTTTTTCCCCTGGGTCTTTGTGCTTTGTTTGTTAACGGGAATTTCCTGCCTTTCTCAACCTTTTAAAATAGTTATGTTGTGCTTTGTATTTAGTCTTGTAAGAGCCTCGTCAATGCCGTAACTGGCGAAACCATAGTCGGCTAGACCAAATAAATTATAGAATTTTTACAAAAGAAAAATTGTGTTTTATTTGTTAGTTTCAATCAGTATATCATTTTTATAATGATTGAATAAGTATGGGTAACAAAATCTTGTATCTATATTCCTAATTGTAATTCATTTGGGGTGAATCCAGTGGTATCATTATGAACTTCATTTAATCATATCGTTTATATTTGGAAAATAACGTGTCCAATTTTTATGTTTCTGCGAGTAGTAAGTTCTTAGACAATGTTCAACCTCTCGTATTGGTCTTTCTGACTTGTTATTTTTTTGGTGGTAGAATGGGTTATATTGAATGTGTTCCACTCCATGCTCGGCTCCTAAATTGTGTATACCATTATCACTTTATTATCTTCTTGGTGTATCATAAGTTAGGAAATGTATATCAAAAAGTTTTTGTAAGATTGTTTTAGTATTTGCAGTTCTGATGGAGCACAATTTTATGAATTTTGTGAAAATGTCTACGACACTTAAAAGATATTTTATATGGCTTATACTAGAGGGTAGTGGTCCAATGATGTCGACAGCTATATGGTAATTTTTCTCTTTACATGTTATGTTCTCTTTTGCAATACCAACAGAGAAATGGGGGTTGCATTTACACTTTTGAGAGGATCGCAAGTGGCGAGGGTAGTTCTTATACAACTTCCCATATCCTTGAAAATGAAACTTTATTTTAGGATGTCTCAACACTTCTTAGCATCACAATGTAAATAATAAAAGTGGCAACCCATATTAGTCGTGTTATTAGATTTTCTGCCACCAAAATGAGCCACTGTTAGTCCCAATGTTTATAGAGGACTCTTTGATGTAGCCTTTAAGTATTATGTAGTTTTAAAATTTGATTTGTATCTAAATTTATAGTTAAAGCCTGAATAATGTCAAATAAATTTGGGTGTAGTTCTGGTGTGTGAAAATGTTTTGTGGTTCAACTTGTAAGTTAGGATCTCTTATTTGATTTATGTATGTAGGCCATCATAAGTTCTGAATGGTCAGCAATTTGAGTTGCCATTTGTTGGTTTGGGATACTAGTTAAAATGTCTGCAGTGCAGATTTTGCTATGTAAACAGCTTGAAAGACAGATATTGGAGTTCAGACAACCCTCACATTTTCCATGAAACACCATTACATTCACAGAATTTTGGAGTTTGGTTAGCAATTTCATGCAAAAGAATTGTAGGCCCAATTTTTTTCATGGAAACAATAACAGCTGAACGTTGCAATGATAATGTTGCATGAGTTCTTGGGGGGGGGGGGACATCACTTCACGTGGACTGTAGCCACCTAGATCCCCAGATTCACCTACCCCGTGTAAATTTTTTTCTTTGGGGACATCTGAAGGATAATGTCTATAAGATCAACCCTCACACAATCGACCAACATTGAAGATAAAATATCCTGCATAAATGTAGAGACCATCCAAAAAGTTGAAACTCACATGAAGAAAGACGTTGAGCCATGTGTTACAGCTGATGGAAGACTTTTCCAGCATCTATTGAGAGAAAATTGTGAATGTATTATATATTACACTAATGAAGAATTTTTGAGAATATTACTGGGTTGCGAAACATTTGGCTCACCAGATATTTAAAAATAAATTGTATTAGTTATATTGATTTAATACTCATGCTACTGTATTTGATTTAATTACAGGACTGTTTAAACAAGCAATAATTCAAAGTGGTTCTGCTCTCAATTCATGGTCATTTGACCACAACCCACGAAATATAGCAATTAAATTGGCCGAGAAGCTTGGTTATACTGGTAATAGCCAGGATGACAAATCATTGGAAAACTTTTTTAAAAAGTCTTCTGCAGAAGACATAATTGAAAAACAGTTTGATGTACTGAATGAACAGGTAAAAATAAATTTGAAATACAGTAAATATAGTAAACATAATAAATAATTATGTTACGAGATCGTACAAAATAAAAATAAAAATAAAAATTATTATAATATAAAAATCTTTACATGTCTTACGGATTAAATAAAAAATCTATTAAAATTATGACAAGTGAACCCCCATACGCCATCTTATAAAATTTTGGAAAAGAATCAAAAACACGAAGAAAGCGTCCTTTGGACAGTCCAGTTTTGAACAAAGACGATAGAAGCGTACAGCGATTGACTACAAAATTTGAATTTTTAATTGTGACAAGTGAAGAAAAGATTTGTTTTTTTGTTTGTGCTTGACGAGAGAATATATAAGTGATAAGAATACCAGGACTATTATTCAACAAATTGGTGAGATCTACCCTAAATATTTCGAACTTCCTAAATTCCAAAACAAAATTTTCAATTTTTTTTTCCATAATCAAAATTTAATCTAATATTGGTTGAGAATTTCAATAAATACTATCAGGAGACTGGATAAGGTCGGCACGTTAACCTACCTTGAAATTGTTATATATATATATATATATATAATTTTTCACTCGTGCTCTTATCAGTCAATTGTATTTCGATTAATATCTAACATCTTTTTTGTTTCTAATTCTTGATTTTTTTTGTAGTTTTTGATATTAGTTTTTAATTTGATTGTTTACTTAGTAAACCCTTGTGTGTGTTCATTTACCATTGAGAGTAAAACGCATAATTAAATTGATTAAATATAAACTATATTGTAGTTATTATCGTCTTTTTGCTTTGTATGCAATACTTTTTGCCAATCCATAGTTATTTTCGTGTTATTTTCATCAGACTAACAGTTACCTTATCACTGGTTATTTCATCATTTAGATATTTTAAAACATTGATTATTGTCCAAAAGATCAAAATGAAACTATTTAATTACGTCTTAAAACCAGCTTCAAAATTACATTTTTATAGAGCATAAAATCAGCTGAAAGTAACCAACTACCATAATGAAATAGTTTAAACTATTTACGTAATTAAAAACTTTTCCAAGATACTGTAAGAAGAAATCTATATATTAAATTTTATCCAATAAATTACAATTTTTAGAAAGATATTATAATTTGAATACATCTATTTAAATAAAAATTAAAACACTCAAATCATTAAATGGGGTGTCAGTACTGTACCAGTGCACACTTCATGACCGGTGTCGTCATGAGGCTTATATGGGTGAAAGGTTTTTAATATTTTCCAAAACATGGACATAAGCTAAAATGTAACTCCAAAGTATAAATAAAATAGTAATGTGAAATTAAGTGACATAATATTGTATGTCATTTAATTTTATATTAATAGGCCTGAGGTAAGCAAATAGAATATTATAAGAACATATTTGAATCTATGGAAAAGTTTAACTAAGATGTTTAACCCATTAGCGTAATATTATTCAAAAACTGAAAGGTGGTATATATCTTTTTAAAATTATTAAGAATTTAGTTTCACAAAATTAGATAAGTACAAAACATGAAAGAAAGTAATTAGTGTTATTCAAATAACTAACTAGTATGAAATGAAATAAAACAATCCAAACATAGCCCAACATTACATTTTGAACACATAGTCCTAACTATTGATTTACATCCAGTTCCTGCGCATCTCTTTTTCTTTTTCTCTTCGGTATTTTTAACGAAGTGATCAAGTCGATCAAATCACAAGGAATCCGATACGCGGCAGTCAGTAGGTGATGAAAGAGAAGCAGAAGGTCTCCCAAATCCTTTTGGCAGTACTTGGTATTTTTTAAAAAAAACATTGGCCAGTTCTCTTCGGAACTCTAATTGAGATATATTTTTTCGTGATGTCTTGTTATACAAAATCCAGCTATTATGCACAGCTACATCAAAAACCCACGTAAGCAGTGGCCAATACCATTTTTTGCTACGAACTCCAATTCTGTATGTACTCAAATTCTGGTCCATCTGATCCGTCCCTCCCATGTTTGAATTGTATTTAGATATTACTTTTGGTCTCGGGACCATCACAACTCGTTTATGTTTTTGAGAAAATCGTTTTACTTGTCCTACTTCTTGTGTGCCGCACGATGTCGATATAGTGGCTACTACTGAATTATCCATCCACGTAGTATAATAGGCCATCTTTCTTTTCTAATGCTTTTTCAAAGTATCCTCTCTCTGTCCTTGAAAATGACTTTTTGTCTAATATTGGGCAGTTTGCCGGAATACTGTTAGGACGTATCATTCCAACGGCAGAGTAACCTCGAAATTTTAAAAAGGAAAATAATGCAGCGCCCGAAAATAAATTGTCCATAAATATAGAATAATGTACCTCTCTCTTATCCTCAGGCAATTCATCTAATAGCACCAATAATGGACTTGCAGCTTTACCAAAAGATGCCTCATAAAAGGTGTTCGCATTCGGACTTTTCCCTTGATACAAATCGAAATTAATAAGGTACCCATCTTTTGTATTAACGCACCAAATTTTATACCCAAATCGTATTGGTTTTCCGCGTATAAACTGCTTACACGAATGACGACCAAAATATTTCACCATGCATTCATCGTACGCAAGGTGTTCTTCAGGTACAAAATATGCAATACACCGTTTTTTTAAAAGATCCAAAACGGGGCGTATTTTCCAACCTTTATCATTTACATTGATATTTGTATTATCGACGCATTGCAAGAAACGGCAAATTTGTAAAAATCTGTCTCTTCGCATAGCCTGTGAAACAGCGATATTTTTCATGTCGTCATTGGAATTCCAGTAATGCCGTTTAGATGGCAAAGTATTATAGCCACTAACTATGAGAATACTAAGAAAACATCAGATATCATCTGCTGTTATTTTTGGATCCTGACAATTTAAAAACAATGCATATCGCTGCGTTTCATTTACTAAAAGCTGAATGAATTGATCATCTATGAATCTTTCAAATATTTCTATAACCGACAAATTTTCAAATATAGAATAATCCGGAGCCTTAAATGTATTTGACTTCTCTACATCAAAGTCGGCGTCTGTAATCCATTCTGGTTCAAATTTATCACAATAAGTTAACCAATCCTGGTATATTTTACTTACTTCATTGTTCTGAACTAAAGGTGTATTAGGCTTATTTGTTGATTGTGAATGATCTGGAACTGGTTCAACGAACAAGGAAACTCTGTCATAGTCTACACCAATTCTATCGTTATTCGATAAACGTATCTCTGCATTAGCCCTCAGTTGTCTTGAAGTTAAATTGTCTAACAATCTGTAATGAGAAAAGAAATTCTATAAATATCTCGAAAAGGAATCAATTTAAAAACAGAAATTTGAATTAGAAAGAGCTAACTCATAATATGGTTAAAATTTGAGTAGAGAGGGGTGTATTTTGTAACAAAAAGGATTATTATAGATAGGCTATAACAAAATAAATCAAGTGAATAATTTGTTCAAATAAACATAATATATAAATTGATAACTTACCCGCCATCGTCTTCATTTCCGGAATCCTCATCTGTGTCAATGTTTGGATCAGGTGGTTCGAGAAAAATCTCACCTTCTAAATCATCATTTAAAACTATGTCAATTGCCTCCGACAGTGATAGTCCGTGTCTGCAAAAAACAAAATGACAGTTTTTTATATTCACTTCATACAAACGCCTAGCGTTGCCATATGGCAACAGTAGACTTTACAGACTTCTAGAACATTCCAATTAATCATAATAATTTTAGAAATGATACAGAATGTCAATATTACTAGTATTTCGAAACATATGAGAAAAAATATAAAGCATAAGAATTAAAATATATAAACATTTAATACTTACTCAAATTGTATGTCCATTGATTTTTCTTCCGTTGATATGTATAAACTTTTAAGTTGAATAACTCCGCTACAGTTGACTCTATCGAACTGAAACTAACACTGGCTGAATGTGCAATATGTGCATAACTTTACCTACAAAACACGCCCATCCCCTCTCCAATACAACCGGATGTAGGCTGTGTGGTGTGAGGTTTAGTCTGACGTGACAAGTGTTGCCATTTGGCAACGCACGGCGCTAATGGGTTAAGATTGAAAATGTTATTATTATTGATTTAATACATTTATTCTTTTGTTGTTTTGTAAAAAAATTAACTTAGTTGAAGAATTTTTTTTTTTTTCACCCCGAAAAAATATATCGATGTAAAATGCATCCATCTGAATTTAAAAAGAAATGAAATTGGGTCTTTTTGATTCAGACTATTTTGGTAAATAGTCTGATAGAAAGAATCGGATAAATTTAACATGTTAAATGGATAAGACTATGAAAATTAAGTATAATCATGAATATCCTCAAGTTTATTAAAGTACATTATCTTCAAGTTTTTTGTTTCTATAATTATTGGTATTTATTGAAGCAATTTTTTTGGTTTGTTCATAACCAATTTTTATAATAATGAAGTATTTCATTTCTATTCATAGCAATCACATTTTGTGTAGGAACTTAACACTTTTCCTTATTGTAACTTTAGTATCATAAATTATTATCAATACTGTATTAGCGAATACATAACATCCAGGAATTGTATGACCCAGAATAGACAATAAGATATGTGTATTAGCTTCATTTGTTTTAAAATTTATAATTTTATTGTGTTATTTTACAGTTGTAAAATTTATAGATTACAAAATGATATCAAAATTGTATGTACTTAATGTAAATAGAATATACTATGTTTAGGAAATACTGCTAATGCTCAAGTTTTCATTCGCTCCTTGTGTGGAAAAGAAAGGAAAAGGACTAAAGTTCATAACATCCACACCTCGAGAAATTTTTGAGAGTGGTAACTTTTCCCAAGTTCCAATAATAACAGGTCTTGCAAACAATGAAGGATGTATGTATTTTATAGGTATGAAGTAAACAATATTTATATATTTTTTATTTATAGGTATAGGCATACTTAGAATAAATTATACTCATAGTAGGCTATGATTAGTATTATATCTAATTAATTTGTAATGTGATTCTTGTGTATACTATATTTAAAAATTCAATTTAGAATAAATCAAGTAAAGTCAATTTTATGAGATAAATGTAATCTGTTTGTAGTGATCCAATTTATCGCAAAAACTCCAAGGTTTATGTTGGTCTGTCTAGCTTACGTTGCATCTGTCTGAGCTTGTAGAGAGACTATGTTAGTTAGCTGCTCAGAGTTTCTTATTGAAGCACAACATAGTATTGGTGATGTATAAATTTTAAAAGTTTATAATGTTTTTAGTTACCTGCTCAGAGTTTCTCATTGTAGCACAACATAGTATTGGTATTGTATAAATTTTAAAAGTTTAAAATGTTTTTAGTCACCTGCTCAGAGTTTCTCATTGTAGCACAACATAGTATTGGTATTGTATAAATTTTAAAAGTTTAAAATGTTTTTAGTCACCTGCTCAGAGTTTCTCATTGAAGCACAACATAGTATTGGTATTGTATAAATTTTAAAAGTTTAAAATGTTTTTAGTCACCTGCTCAGAGTTTCTCATTGTAGCACAACATAGTATTGGTATTGTATAAATTTTAAAAGTTTTAAATGTTTTTAGTCACCTGCTCAGAGTTTCTCATTGTAGCACAACATAGTATTGGTATTGTATAAATTTTAAAAGTTTTAAATGTTTTTAGTCACCTGCTCAGAGTTTCTCATTGTAGCACAACATAGTATTGGTATTGTATAAATTTTAAAAGTTTAAAATGTTTTTAGTCACCTGCTCAGAGTTTCTCATTGTAGCACAACATAGTATTGGTATTGTATAAATTTTAAAAGTTTAAAATGTTTTTAGTCACCTGCTCAGAGTTTCTCATTGAAGCACAACATAGTATTGGTATTGTATAAATTTTAAAAGTTTTAAATGTTTTTAGTCACCTGCTCAGAGTTTCTCATTGTAGCACAACATAGTATTGGTATTGTATAAATTTTAAAAGTTTTAAATGTTTTTAGTCACCTGCTCAGAGTTTCTCATTGTAGCACAACATAGTATTGGTATTGTATAAATTTTAAAAGTTTAAAATGTTTTTAGTCACCTGCTCAGAGTTTCTCATTGTAGCACAACATAGTATTGGTATTGTATAAATTTTAAAAGTTTAAAATGTTTTTAGTCACCTGCTCAGAGTTTCTCATTGTAGCACAACATAGTATTGGTATTGTATAAATTTTAAAAGTTTAAAATGTTTTTAGTCACCTGCTCAGAGTTTCTCATTGTAGCACAACATAGTATTGGTATTGTATAAATTTTAAAAGTTTAAAATGTTTTTAGTCACCTGCTCAGAGTTTCTCATTGTAGCACAACATAGTATTGGTATTGTATAAATTTTAAAAGTTTAAAATGTTTTTAGTCACCTGCTCAGAGTTTCTCATTGTAGCACAACATAGTATTGATATTGTATAAATTTTAAAAGTTTAAAATGTTTTTAGTCACCTGCTCAGAGTTTCTCATTGTAGCACAACATAGTATTGGTATTGTATAAATTTTAAAAGTTTAAAATGTTTTTAGTCACCTGCTCAGAGTTTCTCATTGTAGCACAACATAGTATTGGTATTGTATAAATTTTAAAAGTTTAAAATGTTTTTAGTCACCTGCTCAGAGTTTCTCATTGTAGCACAACATAGTATTGGTATTGTATAAATTTTAAAAGTTTAAAATGTTTTTAGTCACCTGCTCAGAGTTTCTCATTGAAGCACAACATAGTATTGGTGATGTATAAATTTTAAAAGTTTAAAATGTGAATCTCTAATTTCTAAAGGATCAAAAATTATTAGTGTAAATTTAACTATGAAGTGACTAACTATTTAATTTTGTGACTAATTTAGGCTGTAAAAAAGAAAGAAAACCGCATCGCTAGGACAAATTGTCCCTCCTTCCACAAACCAGTTTTATTAGTCCAAGACAAATAATGAATAAAATAAAAAATGTAATGGAACAACTGTTTACAAGTTCATACTTTTAAAAACATGCAAAACAAAAACAAAGATGTTAAGATAATTGTACAAAAAGGAATAATTAAATTAAGTGTTAATTCTGATGTTATAAAATACTCTGTAATAGTGTACATTTTTAGTTCTTTGCTCTTAAACAGAATGGGATATATTATATTGATCTTAGATAGAATAGGGTGTACGTCTAGACTTGATGAATCAAGCAGAAAATTTATTTTGATTTTTGAGTAAAATTAATAAAAGATTAAAAAAGTAAATAGAATAATTGATATTAAATGATCAGAGAAATTTATTTTATGTATTTTAATAATTGAAACAATTATACACTTTATGATTAAATTAGTGCTGTGTAAACATTTTGTACACAAAGACCAGAAGCTTGACTTTAACCGCCAAGTAGAAAATTATTTAGTCTGGAAAGAATCAAGGCCAGAGCATGCAGCTCTAATAAACATGTACTCCAGTAAAGTGGAAGTACAAAAAAAAGTGTTTTATTAAGTAACTATTAGTTGATAAACATATATTGTTATGAACTATTGTGAATCGGTTACGTTTGAGTTAAATAACGAACTTTCAGAAGAATTGTTTAGTCTGGATAGAACTCTTGAAGTGAGAGCATGTTGCTCGGACACTCGTGTCCAGTTTTTGGACAAAGAAAAATTAGAAAGAAAAGTGTTTTCTTTAATAGTTATGAACTGTTTTTGTAAAAAATGTTAAGTGGTAAATAATTCAATTATGTTTGAATCTAGAAAACGAATATTGAGTCTAGATAGAACCTTCAAGGTGAATGGACGTTGGTCAGACAGTCGTGTCCACTTTTGGACAAAGAAAAAGTAGAAAGAAAAGCGTTTGTTTTAATAGTTATGAACTGATTTAGTAAAAAATGTGATAAAGTAAAAAATTCAGTTACGTGCAGAATTTAGAAAACAAACATTTAAACGGAATAGAACTAAAAAAGTAAGAGCGTGTCACTCATGTAATCGTGTTCGATTTTGAACAAAGACAAAGCAATTTTAAAAGTGTTTTCTATAATAAAAAATGAACTGTTTGATAAATAAAGTAATGTGATAAAGATTTAATCACGTTTGAATCAATTATAAGTGTATAAGTGAAAATATTTGACTTATTAATTTTGCTTATTTAGCAAATGAATGTTACCCGGAAAGTACGGATGTAAAGACTGTTTTATTTTGTGTTGTATCTACTAATTCTCTTCTTGCTGGTGGTCAAGGGTATTCTGACTGGGCAAACTTGGGTAAGACCTTGAGCAGTCATGAGATATCCCCTATTCATATAAAAAATTGTGATTCTTTGTGTGAACTCTCATTACGTTTACGTTTAAACAAAACTGTTGATGAAGAAAATGAAAGACTAATCCGTGCTGAAACTGAACATTGGAATCAAGTCCTGAAACGTTTACTTTTTATAGTACAGTTTCTAGGGACTGAAGGATTGGCCTTCCGAGGGGATATTCAATTGAACGTAATAATGGGAATTTTTTAAAGCTGGTAGAGTACATAGCAAAATTTGATGGTTTTATGGTCGAACATGTAAGAAGAATCAGCTCAAAAGAGACGCACCTTCACTACTTGAGCAAAAATATCCAGAACGAGTTTGTTAGTTTTTTGTCAACCAAGATCCAAGATGAAATTTTACTAGACCTACAGAAGGCAACATATTACTCTATTATATTAGACTGTACTCCCGATATTAGCCACACAGAACAAATGACGTTTGTGGTAAGATTTGTGAAAACTGTAGAAAGTGAAGAAGTCTCAATAAGGGAGCATTTCTTAGGCTTTCTTCCTGTTACCAATTCTTCAGGTGAAGGCCTCACCGAAGTATTACTCAAAGAGTTAAAAGCACGAGACATTCCTTTAAAATCCATGAGAGGTCAGGGCTATGATAATGGCTCTGCAATGAAGGGAAAACACGTTGGAGTTCAGAAGAGAATCCTTGATTTAAATCGTAGAGCCTTTTATGTGCCATGTGGGAACCACTCATTGAACTTGGTTATTAACGATGCAGCTCTATCGTGCAACAGTGCAGTAGAGAGTTTCAGTACTATACAAGAAATCTTTAACTTTTTTCAAGTTCTACCCCAAGATGAAGTATTTTGCTCAATCACGTCACAACCCTCACAGTAAAACCACTATGCAATACTAGATGGGAAAGCAGAATCGAGGCACTGATGCCTTTGAGATATCATATCAAAGAAGTATATGATGCACTATATGTGTAATACTGGGAAAATGTTGGTTTGATTCAATATTTTAAAAATAGCGGGCAAAGTAGTGGGGATAACTGAGTTAAATGTGTATTAGATGATGTTTTGTACCAAACAAAATAAATTTAAAGATAAAATAGATTTCCAAATTAAGAAAATAAATAATTATGTATAAATTTAAGATAAATTTTTGAAATAAAATGTTTATTAATTGTGTGTTATGTGAAATCATGAACGAACATTTTTTGGGGGGTGTGATGGACTATTGGATCTAACATTGTGAAAGAGATGCGCAGTTTTAACAGGAATGAACAGGTTTGGAATAGCAAGAAAACGTGTTAGGAAATCAGTCTAATATTGGGGCTTGTTGCTCATGGACCTATGTCAGGTTGAGTTACGAGTTTTCTGTTAAAAGATAGAAAATATGTTCGGAAGTATTAATTATGTTAAATTCATGGTGTAGTAACATTCGTAAAAGTATTAATGACAATGTTCCATGTTTTTAAGATCGTATGTGTTTAAAAAATAGGAAAAAGAACTAGATTGTGCAACTTCGAACATGTGCTTTGATAAGACGGACAATGAACTATTGTGTTTAATACGTTATATGAACTTTGTTTTAAGCATCACAATATGAACATTTATCGAATCATAGGTACTCAACAGGAATTCAACGCTAAAAACACGGGCTGAGGAACAATGATCCTAAAGACAATGAGTTTCTACAATTTGGTAAAACCATGTGCATAACATGTTATGATTCAAATATGTAAATTTTATATAATATGTTCTATATTTTTCTTTGTATTTCATAGTTGTAAATTTAATCAATTTCATTTAAAAAAGTTTATTAGTCCAAATACCAGTCAGGTAATGGACAAAATTAATTTTCTTTTTATATATTTTCGTACTCAGGCAAATGAGTAAAATATCATTTCAAAATTTTAACTTCATTAAAGTAATTCAATACTTGCAAGTTCATTTTCAATAAATTCAATTTTTAATTAAAGTCAATTGTTAATAAAGAAATTAGACCTTTCTCAAAGGCAATAAAATATAAATTCTAGCAGGATGTTATTTATAATTGATATTTATCATATGCTTCTTTTGATAAATGTACATGTTAATATTTGATTTATTTAATAAATTTTTATGTCAAAATTTCAGTTCCAGTGTTATTCATTCTACCAGGTCACTGAGAGTACACTTTTGAAAGAACTTACTCCCGAGATAAGATTTTTAATTTATATTCATTTTCAAAATTGGCAAGCGAAAGCTTCCTGGCGCCCGTAAATGCTGAGCAAACTTTTGGATTAAATAATAAACTTAAATTCATTTTTTTTTTTTTAAAGTAACAAAAAAAAATATATGAACTCTTACAGTTCTTTATTTCACAATTGTTACATATGAAGCCTCTCAAGATCAAAAACTTGATGCATTTGGAAGAAACTCAGCCTTAGGACTCTTAAAAAAACTGCAAAGCTTCAAGTTCTTGTGCTGTTTAGTGACATGGTATGAGATCCTGCACAAAACAAACATGGTCAGTAAACTATTGCAAAAAGTCACAAATGACCTGCAAAGTTCTATGGATCTCATTAAAAGTGTGAGATCATTTCTTGAAAAGATGAGATCTGATCAAGGACTTAACAGCGTGATAATAGATGCAAAGGAACTTGCAGAAAAAAATCAATGTGCCTGCAGATTTGAAAAAGAACATCAAGTCCGGCCAAGAAAGGTGAAAAAACAGTTTACTTATAAAAGCACAGATGAAGCAGTAAACTATGGAGTGGATGCCTTTAAAGTCAATTTCTTTTTTGTTGTGCTAGACAGAGCAATATCCTCAATTCAGGAGAGATTTGAACTAATGGAAACTCATAGTTCTAGTTTTAATTTTTTGTACGATATCCCAAGTTTGGACAAGAGTGTTAACGATACAGATTTGAAAAAAGCTTGTAAACACCTTCAAACCATTTTGAGTGATGGAGAAGACTGTGACGTGAACGGAAATGATCTCTTTGATGAACTAAGAGTGTTTTCACCAATGCTGCCATCTGGAAGTCACCCAGCAGGAGCTCTGTCTTTTATAACCAAGCGTGGTTACGTGGATACTTTTCCAAACGTTTTTGTCGCATTGAGGATTTTGTTAACGCTCCCAGTGTCAGTAGCCAGCGGGGAAAGAAGTTTTTCTAAGTTAAAACTCATTAAAACTTATTTAAGATCTACTTTGAGCCAAGAACACTAGAATGGGCTAGCAATCTTGGCCATTGAAAATGACTTATTGAGTAAAATGGACACTGAGTTATTACTCAACGAGTTTTCAAAAGCAAAAGCAAGAAAAATTCAGTTTTAATTCAAGTTTTATTTGTGAAGAGTTTAAATTACTAATAATTGTAACTATATGCAATGATGATGGCATGTAAATAATTATACTTCTGGTTTGCAAGTTTTTCTTTGTGTATTATTAAAACATACCTGGCTTCTACCTTTAATTTCTGGTTAATATTAATATGTGATACAGGTGCACTGATTTATAGTGGTTTGGTTAGTGGGGGGGGGGGGTGCCAATATGTTTTTTGCTTACACTTGAAAAAGACCTAGGGCCGGCCCTGATTTTGGTTAATACAAACTGTGTTGATTGAAGAGTTTGTATATATTCATTAACTCATCTTTTTTAATTTCTTTAGTTAACTAAAAATATTTTAAGTTTTTTATTTGTTTAACCAAAATGTGTGTTTTGTTTTAGATAAATCAGATAATTGTATGTGTTTTTACATTGTTTAATTCACATTATATGTTTCCAGCTCCTAGACTAGAAAGTGATTTTGAAAAGCTAAACAAATGGGAGCTTTTTATACCCACTAACCTTGATGTGCCAAAAGATGAAAGAACTGAAGTAGCAAGAAAAATAATGCAGTATTTCTTTGATTGCAAACCTATATCTTGGGATAACATTGATGCATTAACTTATGTAAGACTTATTATGTTACTCTCTAAGATAAACAATGTTATTTAATAGAGTGCATTTATAACTAATTTATGTATTTTTGTTTTATTTTGCTTTATAACATTTAATTAATTTGATTTTCATTACTTTGTACAATTAAAATAATCCAAATACACTACAGTAGGCTTAGAAAGTAGATATAGTTGCTTTGTTGCAACTCTGCTATATTCGGGTTTGGACAATCGATTGTAGAATAAAAAAAAAAAAGAATGTTAGAAAGAAGCTATTGCTTTCCAAAATAATAATCTATTCCAAAGACCCAGTCAGATAAGGGAACCATTTTCTCAGACTATGAATCTCACATAAGCTCAGATGTTCATATTAAGGACCCACCAACAGGGTAATCCTGGTATGTTTTCAATAGAACCATCTTAAGAAATAAATTAGTACCAAGAAGTATTATCATTATCTGTGTAAGTCAAGATTAGTGATTAGACTATAAGTCTTAAATATTAACATTTTCTTAGAGATAAAGATAAAATAACTAAAGCAAGCTCTGAGGGCTACAAAAATTTAAAAAAGAAAAAATTCAAAATTTCATTAATTGTTTTCTCCTTATCTTATATATCTATAAAAAGGATAAGAGTTTTTTTTTCTGAAACACCTATTTCTAGAGTTCTACTGGGCAGATTATAATAATTTTGGAGTCATTGGAAAGAGCTTGAGTACATTTCAAAATAGTACATAATGAGCTACTTTTCCATGTAAACTTAAAAAGTCTGACCTTTCTTTAACTATTAGGAAAGTCACCCGGTTATCTAGTGCAGTTTTTTTATCAGTAAGTTCTTGACAATTATTTTTCAATGATCTCAAGACGTGCTTTCCAAAGACACCAAAAATATTAAAATCGGCCAAGTAGAACTCTAGAAATAGGTGTTACAGCATATTTTTTAGAATAAAAAACAAAGTTCTATTATGTAAATCATTGTTTTGACTGTAAAATTACCATAGCAATAAAACAACAAATATAAATTAGCTTACGCACTTACAACAGCTAAATTTTCCACTTACTGCACCTGATTAAAAAATTTAAAACATTGAAACCCCTACCACAAGTTTGGTACAATAACACACACATACAAATAAACTAAAATTAAATATTTATTTGCCCAATATTATTATAGTTCCCTGATGTACATTTCGGTAACCAAGTTACCATCATCGGAGGGATCTGAAATATTACTAACAAAATATAAAATTTTAAAACTACACTGGCATATTCTCCTCTCCACCCCACTTCAGGTGGATCGGCCTATCAAAGTAGAACCACGTCAATGACCTAGGTGAAAACGGCTAACGGTACATGTCCCTGTCCTTGGGAAACCTGAAGGTTGAATATGGCAATGGTGACAAACAATTTACAGATAACAACATATCTTAAAACTACTTTCAATATAAAACAAAACATGTACATTATAACAAAAATATAGTGAATCGAAAAGCCTAACATAACTAAATGATATTAATAATCCATAGATAAAAACCAAAAAATTCAATTAAAATTTAAGATAAAATGATTATTAACAAAATGATATTAATAATCTATAAAAATATGTTGCTGTTTAATTTGAAATCAATTAATAATTCAATATGTGTGTGTGTATATATATATATATATATATATATAATTGAAAAACAAAATATTCAATGGTCAATTAATGTCAAAATTTTACCTAAGTTTTAACAAAAAGAATAAACATGACAATGCTTTCATAGCTATTGAGCAACTTATTAGAGATCATGCTCTTAACCATTTTCACATTTTGTATTCCTAATTCATGGTTCGTTTGAAGTGTGTGCTCAGCCATTCTAGATTTCCCTGGCCTATTGTCCTTAATATAAGATATATGATTCCTAAATCTGGTTACGATTATTCTCTTTGTTTGGACTAGATACACTTTTCCACAATCGTTACAACTGACTTCTTAAATACCAGACTTCTCCATCGGAATTTTATCTTTAGGATTACCTAATAAAATTTTAAGATAGTTATGACTTTTATACACTATCTTGATGTCAAGATTATTAAAAATGGAGCCCAAACCGTTGATAAGGGGAGAATCGAAGGGTTAAACTACAATATCTGACTGTAGAAGTTGGAGAGTCGTAGAATTTATTCGGTTATTCTTTAATCTCTGTTTCTTTAAGATGTTGTCAACAACTTTAGGTTCAAAACCATTAAATACAGCTATTTCCTTAATTTGATTTAATTTAATAGTCCTTGGAGACTATGTTAGAGCAAAATCATTAGATCTCCAAATTTTGAGTATTAAAAAAAAAATTGAGATATGACCAAAATATGTCCACATACCAAATTTGATTAAAATCGATCCACATATTACAGCTGAGCACATGTAATAGATAGACATCATTCAAAAACCACTTTTTTAGACTCAGGGGACCACAAAACATATATATCCACAAAAAACTTGACATAAAAATTTGAAGCATCAAATAATTTTCTCTCTAGATATATATATATATATATATATATATATATATATATATATATATATATATCTATATATATATATATATATATGTGTAGAAAGTAAAACATTTATTGTGGTTTCCAATTTTCACAATACATTATTTAATAAGACTTCCTTGTTTTTTAATAAGAATGATAATGGAAATTTTGCCTTCAAATAAAATAAATATAGGTAAGTGATGAGCCATAAATATAATCATTGATTCATTTTCAGTCATCAGTGAATAAAACCACTGTTACATAAATATATATAAACAAACAATGATTCACTTCTAATTAACTTAAGCATTTACAGGTGATTGGTGACCTAACATTCAACAATGGTATTAGTGAGGCAACAAAATATATCATACAAAGTTCACAGAAGCCTGTTTACTGTTATGGGCTTTCTTATGAGACAAGTACTGGCTGGGCAAAAAAATTATTATCTCTAGCGAATCCAGGCATTGAAGTCAAAGGTATGTAATCTACGTTAAAAAACTTAAATGATATATTCCAACCATGTATTGTTTACAATATGACCAAAATGTTTAAAGTTGAATGTGTGACTTTCCAATACATGTGCAGTCATATTAATTAATTCATTATTCTTATCATTATGTTTACTCCATTGTCCAACAGCTGTTTTATTAGTGTATTCAATATCATGTTTTCACTGTCAAAACTATTGTCCTAATTTTGCTTCACTAGCCAGAAGTACATTAGGTCAGGGATTGGCAATCCTTTTCCTGAGTATTGTACATGTACAATTTTTTCCTCTGAACTAGGCAACAATAAAGCAATGTTATTACAGTTCAAATTTATAACACTAATTTTCAATAAAAATATTTACCTTATTTTAAATGTACATTTATATATATTTTTTAATTTAAAAGTATCGACAAATATATTCTCAAAAACCCATTTAGTTTGATAATAATTTAAGTAATGAAGGCAATGATAACTACATCTGAATTATATTTAATGATTAATAAATGGGTAATAATGACAACTTTTCCATGAATTCTAAAAACTCACCTAACAGTTTCATCCACTACTAGTTTCTAGAAATCCAACACTATTTCTCATTGAACTTGAACTGTATTTATTTATTGTTAAAATGTATTGTAATTGTAAATGATATTTTCAGTGTTTTATTGGTGTTGATTTTAATTCCTTACTGTGTTTTCTTATTCTTATATAATTATTATTCATTAAAAATACTGTTTATTTAAAATAGTAAATATTGAAATATGTGTTTCTGGAATTATTAAAAACACAACATGCCATCTAATTTACAAATTTAAGTACATATGGAAAATATGTATCTTAATGTACCTACATTAAGTGAAGGTTATTTTATTTTTATTTTTTTCACAGTGTAGTCAATTATCTTTATAAGACATCATCAAACGAACCTTTCATTCCAACCAACTACTTTAGAATAATCAGTTTTGAAATCAAGTTTTAAAACATTGCACAATTTTCTCACACTTCTATACACAAAAAACAAATACTAACCAAACAAAAGTATTCATCACCATTTTCTTAAATGTGATGTTTCAGAGTTTTACTTATATATGAGATAGCAAAAATGAACCATGTTTACTATCGTACAAGTTTGGATATCTCAAATTCCATATTAGCTATTTAAATTTTTATTAACATGAACTTTAACTAAATGTGAAATTAGAGAATTATAAATAAATTCCAGTAAGTTGAAAAAAGCAAATACAGCTTATAGGAAAATTACAAAACATTTCAGATGACTTTAAAAGAGTTAGATGATGATCATTAAAAGATGTTCTTTGTACACAAGACGCTTCTCGGATTATGGATGTATAACTGATATAGCTCATGTGTCAATAATAAATAATTTAATATTTTTTAACTTTCTTCTGTAAAAGTATACTCTTCACTATTTATAGGTCGTAATTTAACAGAATGTTGTACTTTGGACACCTCTATGTTGCAACCTGACTACTCAGTTCATCAGATTTTTTACCCTTTACAATAACAGCTATTGTTAACATCCATAACCAACAAATTTGGACAAATGAGAATCCTCATGCCATCAAACTGAATTGTCAACAACATCAGTGTTCAGTAAACATTTGGGTATATCATCTAGTTTCGTTTGTGCTTCTACCCAGGCTTAATGGCATAATCTACTTAAACTTTGTAGGAGCTCCCTACCTTGTTTAATGATGTACCTCTTCATTTGCGCCAAAACATGTGGATTATGCATGATGGAGTACCTGCACACTTTAGTGTTGTTGTTCATGAACACCTGAATGACAGTTTTCCAAATCAATGGATAGGTCAAGGTGGGCCAGTTCCGTGGCCAGCAAGGTCACTAGACCTAAATCCTTTGAATTTTTACCTTTGGGGACATTTAAAAACCTTAGTATACTCTTCTTCAATCGACACCATTGAAGAACTCCTAATAAGGATTTTTAACAGAATGGAAATGATCAAGCAGACTCCTGGAATTTTTGAACGGGCCCTACAGTCGATGAGAAGACACATGCATTGTGAACAACAGAGGTCATTTTGAACATCATTATTATTCTCTTTGTATGATTTTAAAGTAATTTAGATATGTTCATCTAAAAAATTGTAAAACTTTTCATATAAAAATAATATGTTGCTATTTTGATACAATTACAGCATTTGATACTTTTTTTAGCATTATGGAAGCATATTATCAGTCGCCAATTTGAAATGGTTCAGAGCCACATTTGAATTTGTAATGCATTTCAGAGCAATTTATTTTATCTTATTTATTAATACTATTAGAATTCAAAAAAATGTTTTTTTAGATTAATTTTGGATGTTGTAGACAATTACCAAGAAATTATGTTTTCAGTTTTTTGTTGATAATTCTGTTATTCTTTGACCTAGAAAAACGACAAAAAAAACCATTTTATCTGTTGGTGAAAAGAATAATATTTTGTCTATTATACATAATTTGTAAATTTAATGGTTTTCAAGATATTCCATGTTAAAAATTTGTAATTGTTGCAATTTTGAAATTTATAATTTAAATTTGATAATTCTTTTTTATGGTCACTAACACTACAAAAATCAGTATCATTTCAAATTTGGAGTTTTCAACTTAGTTGGTATCTTAGATACAAAATATTTAGTAAAAAACACATACTGACAGATAGTTGGAAAACTAAGCACTTTACAACATACCTTCATAGGAACTCTGTTAGGAACGACTCCTCTAAACTGCCTGGGTTCTTTCTTTTAATCAAAACAGTGGTTCAACGTTTTATTAATTTTTATTATTAACATAAATTTATGTCTATCTTTCTTATGATTTTTTTACAACACAAAAAGAATACACTGTTATAGAATGGTGGGATCAAAACACGTTATTAACTCTAATACAAATATCCACAATCATATAAACATGTTCAAAACTAAATATGCATCACACAAAACCCAGAAGTATTCCAACTATTATTACTTTTGTTTAATTGAAATTACTGATATTACAAGTGTCTTTATATATCAATGCTTGCTCACCTCGTAGAGTTTCAAATTCAGCCAATCCCTTTTGTCCTTCCGTCCAAAAATCAAGCTTCCTGGAGCTGTCTTCTTTCACCACGGCTAGCGACACAACCGGTATCTTCAAACCTCCAAAAGATCCCCTCCACATTGTGCCGGCTGCTTATATATGTTTTACCGCTCATGGTGTTCTACTTTCGATGCAAGTCAAGCATTTCAACACTTTTTTAATTCTTTTGCAATAGTTGGGCCACTCTGAGTTTTGTATGATTATGTTACACTAAAATGAAATAATTATAAGTTTATATTAAATTTAATATATTCCTAACAAACTCTTTTCTTGTTTATGCATGTTTAATCATGTACAAAAATTTTGTACCATAATTTTGATCACTCTCTATATTATACAACACATATTTTTTATATTTTATTTAAATATTTCTTTTTACTTTATTATTTTTTTACAAAACATATAGAAATCACTTTAGATGCACTTGTTTCCTTTTAATTTACACCTTAGTTTACTTTTATTTTAATGTTTTTCATTCTGTGGTCTCACTGAATCCCTGGTATATCTCTCCCCCTCTCTTCTCTTCGATTAAGATTTTAAAACTTCTTTATTCATATTGATTGAAATGGTCAAGTGAGTTATTTTATTTTGCTGAATATGGGATTTTAGTTTTGCAGTAACATCTGCACATTGTGTGAGACCGATTTATTGATATTTGATTATTTAAACCTTGAGTTTGCCGGATACGAGTGTTTGTCTGAGGGGTGTAGTTTTACTTTATTTTGATATTGCTTATGGCTTATAGGTTTTAATGATATTACTATTGGTTTTATTATGCTTTACAGTATTGCAAATAGTATAATTGGAAACAATAGCAATAAAGACCATTTAAGGTGGAATGAATACAGAATGTAGGGTTGTTTAGTCTTTGGATTACAAAGCAATATTGAAAAATATCACCTATGGAATAAAATCATATAAAATATTGACAGATAGACCGTATGATATACCGTAAGATATATATTAAATATATATCTGAAATAATCAAATATATAGAAAAACCAAATATGAACACTTTTCAAATTAAAAGAAAAAGGAAAAGAGCATGGCTGGTGATGATGGTCTCACTGCAAATTGATTTTCAAAAGAGTTAAGTTATTATTTTCACAATTAGTCCTGAACTTACAACCCCACTGATTGAGGGTTAAGACACATCCTTTATGTGTCCACAACACTCCTCACTAGGTGGCCTTTCTCTTTTCCTATTGACCTATAATAAATATGAAGCATTCATTGCCTCCTTTGACATCCTATTTAACAATTTCTTCCTCTTGTCTCTATCAAAACCTAAAATTCTGAGTATTGCATTTATATATTTTGAAGGCAGACCTCTCGCAAAAATCTCTATGTAAAATGTGTCATAAATCGCTTAGGTATAGTGGTTTCCCAAGGGACTATGAGCTCCACAATAATCAGCTATTTTTTTTAACTGAAAAATAAAATCAGGTTAGGACAAAGGTATGTAACTTCTACCTTTAATGGGAAATTATAGTGTCAGTTTCCTTAATCAATGAGAATTTGCAATAATCAACCGATTTCAAAACTAATGTTGAACTTGTTTATTGGATATTGCCTCTTCTCATTTTTCTTTACATCACAAGTGCCTTGAAAAATGATATATTTCGCTGTTACAATAGCAAGGCTAATTAATTATATATTAAGTAAAAACCAGGGAAATGTAAAGGAACAATATTATAAATAATATATTAGAAGAGAATCAATATAACTGTATTCAAGAAATTGTGGGTCATGACAGAAATATGCTTGAATTAGGTAAATAGATTCTGGATGACTTGAAATGATTAATTATTATTTTGTAAAATATATAAGTTACTTAATAGTTTGTTCTGGATAATAATTTGATAAATTATAATAATGCTAAAGTGTCCTTGAGTTTGTGGTGATTAATCACCACTCCTCCCTCCCCTTCGTGAATCTGGATATATCCGTTGGATACAGCGTTCTTCTTAAATTCATTATAGTGCTGTAATTTGTTATCATGCCTTGCTAAACCCAAAGGAATAGGGCCGGTACGGCCCTAAGGTTTATATCTGGGCGCATCGCGTTTTTGGGTTATCGTAAAATTATTAGTCGAACTATACGCGGCTATGTTAGGCCCTGCTATAGACCGACATGTTGTTGCAATACAGTGTAGTTAATATTAATATTGGTATTAGTGTAATTCTCTTATTTTTAGTTAATTAGTCTGTAGTAATACTCGTCAAAAATGGCTAGCCTAAGTTGAGATTCGCCCAGTGTGCTTATATTAATTTTACCACGTGATCGGGACCCTGTAATACATTACCAAAGTAGATCCACGTACCACCCAAATCGTACCCCCAGCAATAGTTATTTTCTCGCTATCATTGCAGAATGGTAGCAGAGAATAGGGCTTTGTCTTGTGTTCCGGGTTCTTTTGATCGTGTCTAAACGAAAAATAAAAAAATATTAATAAAAGACCCTGATTTTTACGAGTTAATAGGGTTTTTGTGCGCTGGGCGACATGTCTCAAATGGCCGGCTACATGTGTCTTCTTTTTGCTAAATTTCCGTTTTATAAAATTTTGATTAAATTAAATTCTTTATATATATAACTAACCCTTAGCGTTACACTAGTATTGCACAATCTTTTTTCGCAAAATCTAAATTCCGTCTCTTGAATTATAACTCTTAAATTAACCTTTTTATCCCCGTGAAATTATATTTAAAATGGTAAGTAACCAATATAAATTTGGCCTAGTCTTATTAACATCCTGTCTGCCAAAATGGTGAGTTAACTATTTAACTACATTATTTATCTATAGTTAGAAATATTATTGTTTTTTCTCCCAATTTAATTCATGTTATTATAATTTACCAGATTAAAATTATTTCCGTATAAAATTATTAAATTTCAGTGTTAAATTATTGTTAAAATATTTTAGATGATGCCGATGCAGTTAATGATTGCACAATAAAATACAAGCCAAACAATGAAAAGAAAAGTAATATATATTTTTTTATTGAAGGAATTAGCGCATAGCATTGTTCAAAACAAGTAATCAAAGATTTTTTTCTCTTTCGCTGTGTAACAGCATACGTTAAACGTATTCAAGCTTGAAATAATTTTATTTCAACTGAACTAGGTTCTGAATTTTCGAAATTATAATTAAAATTAAATTCTTTTGATGAATGACTTTTTTGAATAATGATTCTTGATATGATGTTATGATTTATGGTAATTGTCTATTGATATTCATGTTTTATGTATGTATTCTTGTCATAATATGTTTGTTTTAATAAAAAATATGTTCATTTCAGTATTCCATTTAGTATCCTTTTTCAAAAGAATTCACGACCCATAAAAAAAATTAATATTCTCAATTAAATTATTAAATTTTATTTGTATTTTTTAATTTTTATTTTTATTTTTTTGTAAACAAAGCTTTACAAAATGGCGCCCAACTTAAATCAGTAAGGATTTTTTTTAACAAAACAATAATCCCCCTTTTTTACAATAGTTACAATTGTCGCACAATGTGTGGCATTTTTATATAAAGTTAAGTCAGCCTCATATTATAATAGTTACATCACTTCCTACTCATTTCTATTCAAAATATTAATATTCATGTAAACAGTTCAAAATTGATAAGGCATTATCAAAATTAGAATTAGGGAACTATTATTAGATATAAATAAATGAGTTTTATTTCTTTGTGATGTAAACTTCAGCATTATCATTATTTCAGGAGTACCACATGGAGGTGAAGCAGAACTAATCTACAAGTTCACAGTACCAAATATACCTCCTCCAGATCTCTCACCAGTTGATAAAAAATACAGCAAAATATATACTAAAATGCTTACAACATTTGCTAAATCTGGGTATGTTAGTTTTAAAAATTAAAATGTATGTTTCTTAAAACATTTATAGTATGATTTTCTAATGATGGTTTTTTTATTTTATTTATTATTTTTTTTTTTTATATAAAAAGAAGAACAATCTAACAAATATGTTTACCGCAATAGGGCAAATACTCAGAGCTTTCTGTTAGAGGATTACTTTCTTTTAAACTGCCTGGGTTCTATATTTTCAATATAATCAAACATGGTTCAGTACTCAATTAACCTTTATTAACACTTGTTAACAAGTATAACTATCTCCTATCTTATTACAATGGTATAATCTTCTTCTTATTATTATTAATCCAGAATGAGTCTAATTGTTGTGACTCAAAGACTTGATCTACTTTATAGTTTAATTATCTGATTCTGAAATACACGAAGTTTTCTCACCCTGTTTGAAATTATTATGGATGCTCAATTCTCCTAGGAAGCTCTTACTCGTCAAGTCCGTCTGGTTATCTTCAAGAATTCCTGCAGCACCATTGATCAATCTTGGCCCACTGACCACGTTTCCTCCCATTTAAGGGTTTATTTATGATTGTAGCATCAATGATGTCCCTCTTGCTTGCAAGGTAAGCAATTTCACCAGTTTCCAGGTCCGTCACAATAAGTGTTGTCATTCTGGTTTCTTAAAAAGAACTTAGACTATATTTCTAACTAAAACTATCCTAATTTCTAACATCACTGGTGCCCTTGAAAAATCGTTGCAATATTTCCAAAAATATATCATTTTATTTATTTCTACAAAATAGAAGTAAACAAAATACTCAATACTATACACAAAAATAGATCACCACAATACCTAAATACACTATACATACATTATAACTAACACAATATCACACAATAATATATTAAAATTACATGTTATACATACATTTCATACAAAAATCTTACAAATACAAAAAAAAAATTGTTTACAATTAGTATCAACTTTAAAAAAACAACTTTTAACGAATTTATAAGTTCAAAACAAACTATATTTCTGGTATTCTGAAATTTTAATTGAGTTTAACATGATATCTAAAGACAAATACAACAATATACATTGTGACTTATTACAAAACCATGGAACAATAGATGCTGAGCAAATATTCACAAATAAGTACAATACAATAATAATTATTATGACATCAATAATTGACAATTATTATGACAATAAGTACAATGACATCAATTACTTGTGTCAACCTTGCCAATTTGTCCTCCTCATCAGCTCCATCTATATGACGTAAATCAGCAGGAGAATGTGGTACTGAGAATGGATGAGAGTAACCACAATACTAATTTCTTTATCTCTTATCTCTTCTTTGTCTTGCACAAAACTTGGACAAGCTTGTTGAATTGCTCTCTGTTTTGAAACTATCACGCAGTAACAAAAGAATTATCAATTGTACAACAATCCTTCACAGTGGTTGTCTTCATTGAGCAAACGTCATGTTTTAATTTCTGTGCAATTTTAAAATCAACTACCCTCTCTGTCTAAAAATAATTATTTTATTCAACCCCCCTGTTGAGTCATTCTGTATTGTATATTAATCATAAAAAATTTACAACATAACTATTTATAATACTGGTCTTACTTACAAACTATTGTACTTCTAATTAAACAAACAAACAAAAATTTTCACCCTTTTTATATTATAATTGTTATAAATTAACCCACGCTGGTCGATCTTTCATGCATGGCTTAGTTCACCAAATCTAAAACACGTATTTTGCAATTCAACATTACGCCCACTTAGAATTTCCCTATCACAATAAATAAAATACCGTTGGAAAAGTAATGTTCCGTAGATGCATAATCATGTAAAAAAAAAATACCACAAAATGTTATAAATAATATTCCAAAAATTGCTGAAGTTCACGTATTTTTAATACGTAACGTCAAAGATTTGAACCGTGCGCCTTTTCGTAAAACGTGACGCCATTTTCTCCGATATGATTACAACTCTATTTATCTGTCATTTAAGTCAACTAAAACACTGTTCTATAGATCACATGCTTCTCTTTCTAACCGTAGATTACAAATTTTTCTGCGTCTCATAGATCCAGAGATATATCTATTTGACCAGAGAACAAACCTGACGACACGAAATTCATTTGGCATTCGGTGCACTTTACGAAAAGACGAAATTCATTTTTCTTGTCAGAAAAAGGACTTGTTCTTTACACTATGTTGTAGGGGAAATTTCATTCTATAAGTTGGTACCACTTGATATAGGCAAATACTTACTAAGAAGGTTTTGTTTTGATGTCCAAAGTAGTCCAAACGTAGCAATTGTGTGACGTAAAAACTGTAATATTAGGCGTGGCGCATATTGGTTTTGGGATTAGATTTTTGTTATCTTGAAGGTTTGTGTATACAAATTGTATATACATTTTGTATACAAGTTACAATACATGTGTTTTTATATCTAAAGTTTATGTTTTTGAGTGATAGTTTAGTTTGTGAACAGTTCTTATTTGTGATAACCTAGGCCAATATTGTAAGTCTAGCCTATATGCACATTTTCTTATATTTAGTGTTTTATATGATTATACAAGTGAATATGTGTGTTATTCTTTGTAAAGTATATATTGTCTTAGTAAAATCTAATGATTTTGTCTTAGGCCTAGCTTTAGAAAGTTACTAATTACGCCTAAATGATCGAGGTGTCAACCTAACCTCAACCGTCAGAGTATCACTTTTTAGTCAAAATCGTTGTGTTTATTTTGAAAATGTAACACATTATTATTTTTTTCCTCTAAATATATTCACAAATATATTACAAATCTCAAGAAATGGTTGAAAAAAATTCTAAAAATCTATTAGTATGTTATTCATATCATTTCTGTGAAATTTCTGCTCCGTTACTCTTCGATTTTTTGGTATTTGACCAAAAAACTCCAAATTTGATACATCTAACATTTTTTTTTCACTACACACCTACATTCTATGCACCTTTCTGGACATAATGATATATAGAAGTTCTGTATAAAATATATTTTACTATTTTTAATGTTTTTTTGAAAAAATAAAGAGAAAATTCAGTTTTTACGTAAAATATTTTTTTACATTTTGAAAATGTAACAAATTTATATTTTTTTTTCCCTAAATATATTCACAAATAATACACAAAAATTGTGTATATCTTAGAAATAGGTAGTAAGCTATTGATTTTGGATTATACAGGGTTTTCCTGAAAAATGGTAACTTGACATGTAACATACTTACTCCAAAACCGTTTAAAAATTTATTTTTTATGACAGATGAATTCTATGCATCTTTCTGAGAAAAAATGATATCTTATAAGTTAGGTTTTGTATACAAATAATATTTTTTATTAATAATTTTAAAAAACGAAGAAAATTAACACTGCCAAATCATGGGTTAAGGGGAAAAATCACAAAATGTTACAAAATTTTTAAGTTATGTTCGATAATTGTATTAAATTTTAGGTTATGCCTTAAGTTTTAAGCAATGTAATTATTTAATTTAAAGTTTCTGAAATGTAATTATTTTGCCGTTAGGAACCCAAATTATGAAGGAATGGATTTTTCAGCTTGGGAGCCTGCTACCAATTATGATGCCAAATACCTGGACATTGGAAAAGAATTGAAAATGAGGCCAGCTAGATTACACGAAGAAAGGTTACAATTCTGGAATGATCTGTATAAAAAATATGGTTATTTATATTAATAAAATACTAAAATGAAACCTTTACCGATACTTTATTGATTCATTTAACATAATGATCGTTGATTTGGATGAGTTAGCTGACGCAAGATGAAACCTGATTTGTCTATAACTACATACCAGTTTGTGGTTTTATATGTAGGCTACTTGCCAGTGTAAGGTCTATTACCTCTTGCTTTCTCCGCCACACATTGGTGTAATGGACACACTTATTATTAATGACTATTAATGATAAGTAAGTAGACAAGCAATTCTTCATTTCTGTTAACACTCCCACTTCATCTCTATATACTTGAGCTTCTCCACATGTAGTGCTAAGTATTGACATCACAAGTATTAATTAGCTGCAGACACCCCCAGTTCCATTATTTCACCAGTCTTCTTACATTCTGAAGCATGATTTTGTAAGAATTATTATTATTCTTAGAGGACCAATAAACCTCTAATTGTTTATACATGCATTTAGAAAGAGAATTATCTATGAAACAAATACTTAACATATAATATGCAATCTGTGTAATAAAGATATTGAGTAACATAAATTGTTCTTTACCTTATCTGAAGCGATGCCCACATGTCTTCCTGGTAATTCAGCTTCCTCAGTACACTGGGTTTCACTTGTAATGTTACAGTTTAATGTTACTCTTAATTACACAGATCACTTAACACATTTAAAGTTATGGTTTGGCACAGCCCTATAGTAGAAAATATACCGCGATAGCGTGTTAGCGTTAAAGGTGTTATGAGAACCACGGGCTCATTCTAAGAGTTGAAAGTTCATAAGAAGTATGGCGATTTATAAAACGCTCGATACAAACGAATTACTGTAGCGATTATAAATAAATATAGCGAATTATACATCGACTGATGTGAACATATAATTAATGAGATGTGCTAAATAGCACAAGAAGCGTTGAGAAGGCTTAGCTTCGACTGATGCAAAGTTAAGTGGAATAAGCGTAACGTGTGCACGTTACCTGTACGCACGGAGTTGTAGAAACATACTAACTAGAGATGACGTGGGTAGGTAACGCTTCGCGTTCATAATCATGTGATATCCGTCAACCTATCAAAAATATTATAAATGATGAAATTTGTCCTTGGACTTGATATACAAGGCAAAACACCCCTTGAATTATGGAATGGGCTCTTCTAATGTGAAGTGTTGTAGGAGAAAGAGAAGGTTTTTGCTAAAGAGGGGTGGTTTGGACAAAGAGAAAGTTTCGCATGGAAAAATGGTAAACATTTAATTAGGAATACCGAACATAGCAGCGTTCTTGAAACGGTGTTTCAACAGTGTTAAGTCTCGACGATCCCGGTCAGAGGTGGCGAGAGAAAGGAGAATTGCGAGAGGGGACTCAGGAGTGGTCCCCGTGCGACAGGAGGCAAGGTAGAGGTCAATGTGCGTGGTAGAAGATACAGTTGAATTGCGAAGTGTTTGGTAATGCCAGCTGTCAATTTTGTAGAAGAAGAAAGATTACGTTGATAATTTTGAAAATGAGAGTTAGTTTATAGAAGCGGCATCAAGAAAGAATTATTGAGTAGATTCGGTAGACAATTTAAAAACCTTAACGGAAGGGTGTAATGACCCCAGTAGCGGTGCATATGGTGACTACTCGAACATGTCCATCCTTCCCCTCGTGAGTAGTGAGAACTCTGCCCATTGGCCAAGATAATGGCCGAGTCTGTTGATCGTGAATTAGTACCAGATCGCCAAGTTTCAAGTTTTCTGTAGGTTTAGTCCATTTAACCCTTTGTTGTAAAATATGTAAATATTCTAAACGATGTTTTAGAAGTTATGAACACATAGTTTTCAAGTGCATATGTAGATGATCCGATGTCAAGTGAAGTGGAAGATTTTTTATTGCATAATTTCAGTGAAAGTGAAGCTGACAGTTTCAATGAAGATAATAGTGATTTGACAGAATTAGATGCTAGCCAACACAATGTAACAAGTAGGCCTAGCCCTCCCGGCAAACTTCTAACACAGTACCTTCCCTTACATCACATATAATCACAAGTGAAAGTGAAGGAGACAGCAATAGTGAAAATAAAAATCCAGTAGCTTCAGTTGGCAACCAACGAAACACTGCAAGTCAGTCTAAAACTACCACTAATCAGCGCCATGACGTTCGGTGTTGTACTTGGATTGACGTTAGTGACAATGGCCCTGGGCCTTCTAACACAATTCCGATTATAATATACACCAAGGTCCTATTTTACCTAGCCATTTTGATGAGAAAACAACAGCAATTGAGTATTTCAATTATTTTTTAATGATAATCTAATTAAATACATATGTAACGAAACCAATCTTTATACGGAAAAAAGGAAATATCAAACCAATTCTCCTAAATCTCGAATCAATAGATGGAACTCTATCACTGATATTGATATGAAAGCTTTTTAAATTGTTATAATAAATATGGGACTGACTCCTCTACCGGATTTTACTGTATACTTCAGGAACCAAATGGGAAGACAAAATAATCCCCCTTTGCAGTGATGTGTTCGCCAAAAATTATTTTCTAAAATTATTTTGGAATCTACACTTCAATCATAATCAAGGAAGGCCAGAGACTAGACATAAAAGTTTTCAGTTAGTCCTATTGTTGAACACATGAAAAACATGTGTAAACTATTTTACACAACTAGTGACTTTGTTGCTGTCGATGAAAGCACAATTTCTTTCAAAGGTAAAGTGAGCTTTAGAGTGTATAACCCGAACAAACCTACCAAATTCGGCATGAAAGTGTTTGTCATTTCTGATTGTGCAAATGGTTATATTTACAATTATATTAAATTCATTCTAAACCTATTTATTTTATAATATTATCTTCTTGGATGTTTTTAGTTAAAAGTTCACAGGTTTTAAATTAATTTAGAACACTTCCCCCATGCTCCAACAACCAATCAAAATCTTTGACCTACTTGTGCTTGGTCCAATCACATGTCTTCGTTTCAACTATACAATATTCAAATATTCCACATTATTACATCTGATTGTATGCCAAATGATGTCACTTTTCCCATTCAGTCCACCATGCCACTTTGATCTTAGATTGTCTCAGCTCGACATGATAATGTTTATTGTAACCCCTTTATATCAGTCTATTTGATATTTAACCGTCATTGTGTACTTTATTGACTACTCGTGCCCACACACAGTCTTAGGCACATGTGGGCATTTTTTGTTCTATACTTTCAAAAATTTGTGTATGTATGTATGTAAATTGTAAAAATACAATAATGGTAATTCAGTTACAGATAATGAAACCCGTCAAATTATCAGAGGTCTCAAAAATAAACCCTCTTCAGGATGTGATGAAATATCAACAGCTAGGTAACCAATGACATGAAGGTTTTCTTAGGCCTTTCAACACATGTTATCAATCAATCAATTTCAGAGGCATTTTTCCTATACCAATTAAACATAGCAATTAGACCACTTTTCTAAAACATTGACCCTGAGGATGTACGGATTATAGACCAATTCCCATTATCCATTCTTATCTCAAATGTTTGAAGACTTTTTTTTGAATCAACTACTGACACATTTAAATAACAATAATATCATTTCTGAAAATCAGTATGGGTTTACCAATGTGTTGTTATAATAACATAGTTGTTATAATTATAAAAATTGTCACAATTTAAATATCTCGATAAGAATGAAAAATGTGTTAGCATTTTCATGAACCTAAGCAAAGGATTTGATTATATGAATCATGATTTGCTCTTCAACAAATTGATAAAATATGGTATTCATGAAAATCCACTGACCATGGATTTAAACATATTTGGAAAATAGAGTTCACTACATAGAACTTATAGTACTGAGGGCAAAGTGTGTAAGTCTGACATTCTTACAATTAACCATGTCAGAATATCATATATACTATATATTTCATATGTAGAATGTAATGTATTATATACTTATAATCTGCTATTACATTTGTATTGGGACACAACCCTCATGTATCCAGACGATACAACCTTCACACTCTCTCAAGGAATTAAATCTTT
Source organism: Aphrophora alni (assembly GCA_963513935.1). Lineage (NCBI taxonomy): Eukaryota > Metazoa > Arthropoda > Insecta > Hemiptera > Aphrophoridae > Aphrophora > Aphrophora alni. Next base: position 52,146,356 of record OY740774.1, read on the forward strand.
CATAGCTTTAGATGAAGCTATAAGAGTATTTTGACAAACTCAATTTAATGATGAATTTAGAAAAACAAATTATCTCATTCACACCAAAGAACAGAATATACTACAATGCAATAAATGTCTTTGCATATAATTATGCAAATGTCTCCCTTTTCATATATTTGAATTTGATATCATTTTATCATTGACAAGGTCACGAACCAAACTTTTTCGAAACTGTTTGTGAGTCATAGGTGTTGAATAGCTCTTTTATTGTAAATCTTTATATAAAATGTATGAGTTTACAATTGTCACCTCCAGTAGCCAAAAACAATTTCCGGTCCCACTTCTTGGTTTTGCGTATATATTTATAAGAAGCAATAAAGTAGTCGCTTCTATCCACAGCACCCATATGTTTTGTATAATCTAAAACAACGTTTCGTTTTATGTTAGGTGGTTTGTTTGGCCATCTGCTAGGAACTGCCTTCATTTCTGATTTATTACCTTTACTTTTTGTACTCAACATGTGAACAACACGCTTATCTCGCCAAGATATCTTTATTTCTCTTAGCTACAACTATTCCTTTTTTTATTTTCTTAGCTTGAATTTTCAAATTGGGAGGCATTTTACTACGGTTAATAGGTTAGAGTTTGGAATTATATAATTTTTTCCAAAATAGGGAAAACCAGTCATCCTGTAAATAAGTATGCCAATCAGTACAGTAGGCTATGTTTTATGTTAAGTTCTTAGCATTTCAAGCTGTGTCACATATAACTAAAGTGTTATAATAATAATAATAATAATAATAAATAATACTTACGTTTAAAGAATGTGTCTCTCTCTTTGGCGCTGGTACCTTTCGTAGTCTCTTACTTCGGATGCGAATCCAACTGCTCTAATAAGCGTTTATCGTTTTCAAGCAGCAGTAACATACATCGTCCTCTTGACGTATAAGCCGTTACCTAAAAGGTATAAGGTACCTAAACTGTTTACGCATATAGTAAGTACCCGATTATCAGAATATACAAAATCAATCGAAACAAATTTTTAACTGGCAGGCTTCTAAACATAAATTGTATACATAGAAAGTATCTATAAGTTTACTTATAAATTAAAGTTTTTAATTTTAGCTAAAGCCATCTAGATAATTTGGTTTAAAATAAAATTATTATACTTACATTTACTATCCTGTGAAGATCGCTCTTCAAAAACCAACTATGAACTGAATTAGAGCAACTTGTCGAACTCGAATACCGTGAGAAAGAAGGAACGGATGGGCCATCCGTCGGTTATTTACAGAAATAAAAGTTATACTCTACGCCTTTTTTTTAAGTTGAGGGCAGCTCATAACCTTTTTAAAGGTGACTAGCATTTCTTTTCTTCATTGATACTATTTTACTGTAAAATACGTTATAAGTAATCAACGTACTTTTAACGTGTGTGTCACTCGGCAGCAAAATACACTGATGTAACTCAAATTTTAAACTTAACCTGATTTAAAAACTTATAACGTTATTTAATTTTTATTATTTAAGTGTTAAATGGCAGCAAATGATCGTCGGAATCGAATGTTCTATTTTATTTATTAATAATAGATCGATACACTATTTGAGGACTAAACTTTTAACACATTAAGCTTGTGAGGAATTAATCAGTCAGTAGTTACAACAAACTCTCTTTGTCAGAAAGTTTTCTTTATTAAAATATAATATAGGTCAATGGCCAATCCAGGGTCCAGCGGTTTGCTTTAACAGAACATTATATATTTGTCTTCTAGGAATGGAACTGCTTGTTGATTTGTAAATTTAACAGATGACACGTTTAAGTGACAACTAAAAGTGCCAATGAAACTACACCTTCGCTGACCGACAGATAGGCTAAAGCCGAGCGTTACCTATGTTGCTCGTGTTACATTGTAGTAAGAACCAATCCCGTCATTCCAAGTGCCTTATAAAATAAGAGGAAAACATTTATTGCTTGTTTTACAAAAATATCAGTTTATTCCAAAATTAATTGTAATTTTTAAGTTAAAAACAACAAGCTTTTTAAATTGTATTTATTTATTTTTATTATTTATTACTATTACATTACGCTATAAAAAACAGGTAACATTGTTAAAAAAAAATTAAAACTAACTTATATAAACCCAATTCCATATTAGGGAAGATTCCCACAGAAAGGGAGAACCAAAATTGTTCGTCGTATGACGGATACTCTAGTACCAGACTCCAAGCAGGGAAGACGTTGCTTTAGTCACGTTATACCAGTATTGTGTCCTAAATAATTACCTTTTTTTCTTAGAATCGAGAGCAATGTTTTTCTTTCAAAGCTCATAGGAGCCTTAGCTAGTATCTTCTGAACATCAATTTCATGGTTATGGTTCCTCACACATGTCTAGCAAAACTAGATACCCAGTCTTCACAGTAAAAACAGAAGTCCTTATTCCTTTTTTGCTTTAAATTCACATTTACACTAAGCTCATTCATACTACCAAATGTGTTATTTTTATAACTTCTATGCGTTTCTATTATTTCCTCTAATCGTTTCTCCTGAGTCGAATCATCTTCTAAGGAGAGCCCATCAGACTCTGAAGAGGAGTAATCACTACTGGGGTTATACTCTGGGTCCTTGTCCGTATCAAATTCCTCAGAAGTGGTGGAATTTTTATCTGTAATTTCCTTTCTTGATTCTTGAAATCTTGTAGGCACAGAATGTGTTTCATCCACTGCATTTTGTTCTTGAGAATCATATATTTCTCCAGTGAAATCCTCTGTCAAATGATGACCTTCATATATATCATTTGATTCTTTAATTATCCTTGCAACTGGTACTAATTCATAGGAGGATAAATTCTTCGGTGTTGACTGAAAGTTATCAACATCGGGAGTTCTTAATTTATCGATGGTATCATTATAATTTATGAATGTAAAACTTGTATTGGCTTTAACTAGATTAGACACTGAAGACGAATATTGTGTGGAATTTAGATTTAGTTGTAAATTACTAGGCAATGTATTGGTATTGTGCCGTGAATATGATAATAGAGGAGGCTTATTGTGCAAAGAATATTCAGAAGATTCGTCCTCGCTATCACTATAAGGAACAAGTGTTTGCAGAGACCTAATGCACACCGAAGATACAGGTGTACTGGGCTCTATACTTTTAGGTAGTTGCTCTGATCCAAGCGAATTTATGTCTTCTGTTGAATTTTCTGCAGAGGATTCGGCCTCTCTGCCTGCGGTTTGAGTCTGCAAATGTATGTACTCTGAAACATAAGAAACAACTTGGTTTTATTTACCCTTACCATTTTTCTGTTATTTTTTTCTTTACCTCAACGGTTTTGTAAAAACCAATTCAATTTGATATACAAAATGTATTATAATCCTTAAAAACATATTATAAATATACAAAAGTATTTTGAATTTTTCTTATACGATTATACAAATTATGATTGTCAAAATTTTGATTTAAAAAGTAAACCATGTTTATATTTCGATTTTTCTCATTAAAACACTGCTTATGCAGGTCTACTTTTTGTTGACAATGCAAAATAAAACTTTGTTGAATTTTGTTCAACCAGGGTGGCTATAGGAAATCCATATCAAAATTCCTTGACTTAGCCAGGTTTTCCAGAAAAATGCAAAATTTCCTTGACCAATATTTTGTTATAATTTAACAACAGATAATATTCTATGTTTGAAAAACCGGCTCTTTCTGAATACTCTTAGTTCTTAATAACAGTAATTTTTAAACCACATACAAAATAGAAATAACAGTAATATTAATAACAATAATAAACCTGAACTTAAAAAATGAATTTGAAGTTTTCAAAAGTATATTAATAACAATAATGATGATAATGATGAATTTAAAATTAAAACACAATAACATGTGACCGTCTCCACTTCTTTTGACCAGCAGGAAGCTCCGGCTGGCTGGAGACCGCGTACACTTTAGCCGAATCTTGTCAGGATGGACCAAGGAGTCGGGTTAGGACGCTAATGAACGCACGCAACGCAAGTGAAATTAAATGTTATATTTTATTTTATCGCCGAATTAAAAGATTACAGAATTAATTATGATTTATTAAAAAGACATAACGGCAAGATAAAGCCTTAATAGTGGCCGAAAAACATACCGTTTAATTTAGCTAGCACATGGCCGAAAATGGACTGACCTGACCTCGTCCCGTAGCGGTCTTCCTTCTCGCGGCTCTCGGAACAGACTCCCGGTCGGCTCGCTAGTTCAAGCCCTCCACTCCTCGTCTCTCCCCTCCCCTTCTTCTACGTCATATTGCACTGCTCATCAAAATCGCAAGTGCCAATTCATATTTTATTATTTAGAATTCCTTTACATCCTAATTTATAATTATTAGGATTTTGGTTTGGTGGGCTCCTTGGCTGGGCCACAAACACAAATTACTAAATTAATAATTGAAATAAGTTTAATTTGTTAAAACATAAACTATCTGATACATTTGAGAAAAAAACATCTAATGATAGATAATAAAAAATACAATACATTAACAGTGTAAAGGTATATTACACTTTCCCTTTATGAAATGAAATATTACAATCAAAACTACTGTATATACAAATCAATAGGGGTGTACGAGGCCGGATTTTTTAATTCGGCCTGAGTCTCGGGTAAATTGAGCCGAGAACTTTTTACGAACTCAAGCTTTTACAGAGTCAAGCTTGTTATGAGCTCGAGCTTTTTAACAAACTCAAGGTGTAATCGAGGTTTTAACGAACTCGATATTTAATCGAACCTTGAAAGCTCGAATTTTTATCGAGCTTTTTAAAGAGCTCAAGCTTCCAATAAATTTTAGATTGAATAATAATCAGTTAATGTCGATATTTTCTTTTGTAATGGGCAATAGGAGAAACCAATGTAGTGGGCAATGCGAAGTAGCTGAAATTGACGGAAAATACACTCTCGATTGAACTAAAGGATACGAACTACCTTTGGTATGAAATTATATTACAAACTCATTTCATTCATATATATTTTAATAATTACATACTTAATTACAGACAAACAATTATGGATTTGTAGATACAATTTTTGTAGTTCGGATCAAGTAAAAAAATACGAGCTAAATAAAAGAAAAAACTTCGAGTATCGTAAATAAGAGTAATAAAATTCACGAATATGTGAACTTACCAAGCGTGAATTTCGGTTAACTATTTTACGCAAAATTTAAGTTTTTAATAACATAATTAACAAACCGTTACTACAATAACTAGCACTAAGCCTAGTACAAATGATTTGAGAAAACTAGTTGTCCTTGAAAGGGTGTAGTATTAGTTTGTTATCAGGTCTATGCATTTCAACAGACAAAACTTCCCATATACAAACATTTTACAGTATCCTGTAGTAGGAGGAAGTACGGTTTACATCTAACAGTACAATTAATTGGTTCTGATAATTGTTTGATTATTTTAAAAACTAAAAAACATTAGCCACATTACTAAAAAACCGATCGAGAAAACTATTTTTTTCCAAAACGGGTGTATCTTCTTTTTTATTCGAAATCTACAATGATCGAGGATTGTCAAACTGGAAACTATGCGTGTTATCTATATTTTGCTTTAATGTCTTACACTTTATAAAAATCAGTGCGTATAGCTTAGGTTCATGAAATTGTGGGTTTTTTAGAAAGGTTCTGATTATCGACAGTTAAAACTAACCTCTAAATATTGTGGAAAGATCAGAGACAGAACTGCTTATCATATTAATAATTTCCTTCTTTACAAGTCAAATAAACAATTCATACATTTGTCGAAAGATATATATGTGTAATTGACAGAAAATAGATTTGATTCATTCATCCTGTTCCCTTCAACATGTGTGAAATAAAACAGAAGAAAGAAAATAATGTGTGTTTTTGTTGTTCATTAGCTAAAGGGAAACATTGGCTAAAGTTGTGATTTATAAATATAAATATTTACGTACCATAATAAAGAAATCAAAAACCTAAAAAGTTGAAACCATTCTATATTTAATTACCTTTAAAAATTAAGTATACTGAACCATGTTTGAAAGGAATTTGCAGGTATTTTGGTAAAATGTATCTCTTTGGAGAAAAAGTTGTTCTAAATCAATGAAATTTGTAATCACTGCTGAAGAACGTTTAATCGGATTCAATAGTTTTAACAGAATAATATAGGTAAACATAAATGTAGTGTCATATGTTTCATTTACTTAACATGTACCTATTCTGCTAATTAAATATTGTATAAATTTAAAATGAAAGTTGATCGAGAAAAAGCATCAAACGTATGTGTTATATGTTACGTTATAAAGGATAGACAGCAATGAGATGTTATCAGTAAGACTAAGCCTAGGTTTTGGAACTAGCTGTCCTTTAACTGGTTGATGTAACTTCCATTAATACATCGGGACAAACATTCTTATATAGATTTACTTCTTTTTCTTAATGTATAAAAGTTTCTTAGTTAATATGATATTAAAACTAAAACTGGAGAAATAGGCAAATATTTTCCAATCAAAAATAATTAAGAATTGTCAAACCGGAAACGCAACGTTTTGATTTTTGCTTGACCTTATTTCTATGTAGACCTACAGGAGTTCAACATTGACCGTGTACTGATTTCTTAAAATCCTCAACACAAACTTAAAATCAGTACAATAGTCGTTTAATTCATTTTAATTTTATTATTAATTGTCACTTTTATACTTTTACATTTTAAATGTAATTATCACATTATATTATTACAATAAACGGAAAATGATTTGTTGCTGATTACAGGGAAAGATAAAATGTCAAACTAGATATTACTTGTCACTCTCAACTGATATGCCTAGAACTGATTGGGGAGCTTGCTCAGTTACAATTTTAAAACTCGAGATTAGAAGCGGATGTTTGGTTGAATAACCGGACATTTTGTTAATATAAAGAAATATAGGAAACAATTGAACTAAGTTTAGTTTACTTGAAAATTGTAACTTTATAATCGTATTATCATTATTTTGTATTCTGTTTACAAAACAATTAAAACAGTTTTCTGTTAATAGACTTATGTATTTGGATGATTGCTCTGGTAAAACCATAAACTGTTCAGAGAACGTTGTATGCGGTAAAAATAAGCACTTCTTATATAGGTTTTTAATCTCGGCCGCAGAATTTAACGATAAATGGTGGAAAACGATGAATAGAGATTCACGATTTTCGACACCGCGGAAGGGGACTCTTGAATTCAACAATAAAAATGTATTATTTAATAATTTTTTTAAATTTTTACTAAATTATATGGGTAAATTGCAAGTTTTTTGTGGCAATTAAATGTATTTGGGAAATAATGCAAACATGTTCAAGGTCAATTAGTTTTGTTAGTTGAATTTGACCATTGACACTCTCTTTGTTTTAAACCTTCCTTTTCTCTTTCTCTCCCTTTTCCTCTATTTTTTTTATCATACAGTAACACACTTTCAAAAGTTACAAGATTTATTCACGAAACACAAATCGTTTAAAAAATAAATGAAACTAGGCACCTCGAAAAACTTTTCTTAGATGAGGTTGCCTACATTTGCTTGAAGACCCTGTTAATGTGTTCACAATGTTTCATTTGACATGGAAAATTTTGGGTCCAAAAAGCTATACATGTTTTAAAGAAGAGTTAAATTTGGTTTAGGTATACATAAATCGTCTTACTTTTTTCAGTTTTGTTTATACATTTATACTAATTTGAGAGTCACTGCTATTTTTGTAAAATATTTAAGACTTTACACATACAAGTGTCTTTAAGGGCGAACACCAAGATTTCAAATACAGTCCATGAGTGTTTCATTCTACCATTATTCATACTAATACGAATTAGTTTCTATTGCAATGTTATATTAGTTTTTAGATTTGATATATAGGTAAGTCCCTCCCCAACCAATAATACTATAATGAAGTCTAATATGAGTTAACGAAAAGTACAACAATCACAATATTTTAATCATGCAAAAATATTTGAATAAATACATATTTTGCTAATATGCTAAATACCTAGGTATTTTTTACTATTAATAATTTAGATTTTATGTATGTTTTTTGTAATTTAATTTGTTATCAAAAAAATACCTAGGTACCGTAAAACGGGGTGAATAGAAACAATTTTAAACTTTGGCTTAAAATTTTGCATATTTGTAGTTGTTCTAGGTACACAATTTTTTGCCCAAATACAGGTCTCTGTTAGACCTATTTGTTTATGGTATTTACATTTTTTAATCTTATTCCATTTTAAAGGAAAAAAATTAAAACATGGTGTTTCTATTCACCCCGCAGATGGGGGTGAATAGAAACAGTACTTCAAATTTTTGTTTATTTCTATTGTAACGACTTGAGGGTGAATGGAAACTGTCAAATATAGTTTTCTTAATTGGTAAATGGATAAATACAAATTTATTTCTCAACTTAAGGATTTATTTGAGTACGTAAACTAAAGTAGTTACATAAACTGTACCGTACGGTAAGTAAACAAATTTACTTAAAAATGACTGGTTCTTAAAAACGGGGTGAATAGAAACAGTGGGGTGAATAGAAACAAAACTTCATTTTTATATATATAATTTATTTCCTACTTAACTATGGGCAAATAGTGGCAACCATTATTATTTTTTAGGTTGCCACACTTCAGGCTAAAAGGTAAATAATGGTTTGTTTGGTTGGCAGCACTGCTTCCTATTTGTTTACCTTCTTGAATGTCAGCACGTTTTTCTTAAGTTTTTTTATCCACTTTGAACTTTCCAGGTAAGTCAGAATCTGTACTATATATAAGACTAAATAGTTGTACAAAACATAGTTTAACTATTCATATAAAAGATTAAGGCTTACTTTAAACTTTAACTTTAACCATATTATTCCAGAGATTACTGAAATTTTTTAGGTTAGATTTTCAGAATTTGTGGGGTGAATAGAAACTCACAATATTTACTGTTTCTATTCACCCCACAAGAAAAATTTAATACTAAATCACACTTATACTATATAAAATACATATTGCGTGTTATATACTTATGTTATACACTTAACTGACACAGCTGTTTTGTTTCAGGACCCTATAAAATGCCAAGGAAGTACAAACCGGTGGTTGGAGGGGGCTACAAAAAGCACGATCCCAAAAAAATCGAAAAAGCACTCTCTGACATACAGAATGGATTAAGCCTTCGGAAGTCTGCTGAGAAACATGGTTTACATTATAGTATTATTTATCGGCACTTGAAAAGAGGTCCCGATATGAAGAAACATGGTGGCCAGACAGCGTTATCTCTCGAAGAGGAACAGCTGTTTGTTGATAGGCTGAAGATATGTGGCGAATGGGGCTATCCTATTGACACAACAACTTTAAGACTCCTTGTAAAAGACTTCTTAGACCGAAGAGGGAAAGTAGTTAAGAGGTTTAAAGAGAACCTCCCTGGCCGTGACTTTGTCGAATCATTTTTGAAACGTCATAAGGATCAACTTGCCGTGCGAATGTGTCAAAATATTAAAAGATCGAGGGCTGGTGTGACACCGGAAACAATCAACAACTATTTTAATGAACTGACAAATGAATTAAAGGATGTGCCTTTATCTAATATTATCAACTACGATGAAACAAATCTAAGTGATGACCCTGGTAAACGAAAGGTCATTACACGTAGAGGGACAAAATATCCAGAAAGAATCATAAACTCATCAAAGGCATCTACGTCTGTGATGTTTGCAGCCGCTGCTGATGGCACTATTTTGCCCCCTTACGTTGTGTATAAGTCAATGCACTTGTACCAAAGCTGGACAGAAGGTGGGCCGAAAAACGCCAGGTACAATCGAACAAAGTCTGGCTGGTTCGATTCCTTTTGCTTTGACGATTGGGTACTGACAGTTGCTCTTCCATGCCTGAAAAAAAAACCAGGTCGAAAAATTCTGATTGGGGACAATTTGGCTTCCCATTTATCAGTGGAATCGGTGAAGTTGTGTAAAGACAATGATGTCAGTTTTATTTTTCTCCCAGCTAACTCCACCCATCTGACTCAACCTCTGGACGTGGCATTTTTTCGCCCATTAAAATCAACATGGCGACAGATTCTCGAAGAGTGGAAAAAGGGCCCAGGAAAAGCAGAAGCAACTGTTCCTAAGGACAAATTTCCAACGTTATTGAAAAAGTTGTGTGATTCATTGAAGGAAGAAAATGTGATCGCCGGTTTTAAGAAGTGCGGTATAGCGCCTCTAAACAGGAACAAAGTGCTGTCTATGCTTCCAAAAATCATTGATTGGTAAACTATTATTAGTTGTTCTGCTCGTGTTTTCTCACTGCATGTCAATCATAAGTTATCAATACGCTGATAAAGACAGGAAATCTCGAAGGCACTTTGCTCTTTTGTAAAAATCAATAAAGAATAGAGACAACTAGTTTTCGTTTATTTGAAACGTATTCTTACATTATTGCCCATGTGTCAACATGAAATTATATTTATGGTGTTTATTTGCTTTATTTTAGGAGTGGCAAGCGAAAAAAACCTGACCCGCATCCGGCTAAGGAGAAACCAATGGTGTCAGTAGTCTGCACGCAAGAGGAGGTGCTGGAAATTTTAGAAAATAGTGATTTGGAATTGTCAGATGATTCCGAATGAAAAATGTCAAGTAGAGATGATGAAACATAGGACGATGACGTTCAACCTCCAGTCCCGTTGGATCGAGAAATTGCAGGTAGGCGAGACAATAATAGGCCGGTGACAAGACAATGGACTTCTCAAAAACCAACTACACAACGACAGCCCCAGGGTTGAATATACCTGACACTGGGGCTAACCCTTTTGAATATTTTCCACTATTCATGACGAACAAAGTTATTGACTTAGTCTTAACTGAGACGAATAAATTTGCAGAATTGCTAATAATAGCTAATACAGCCCCGAAAGCAAGGATAAGAAACTGGAATCCAATAAATGTTCAGGAATTTTTTACATTTATTGGTCTTCTGTTTCATATGGGAACAATTCACATGAGCAAGATTTTGGACTATTGGAGTACCGAAATTCTGTTCAATCTTCCTCTCTTTCGGGCTTGTATGAGCCGTGTCCGTTTCATGGGAATATTGCAATGTCTCCATTTCACGGAGATTCCAACTGACAGACGCCCCACTGATGCCCTTTATAAAATTAGGAAACTTATAAATATATTCCATGAAACTGTAGACAGACTTATAACCCCAGGACCGAATTTATGTATTGACGAATCGATGGTGTTGTGGAGAGGTTGCTTGATATTCCGTGTTTATTTGAAAGGGAAATGACATCGGTATGGGATCAAACTTTACATGTTGACGGAACATTCCGGTTTAGTTCTAAGGTTTATTGTATATGCTGGTTCTTCTGATGCGGAAGTTGGTGGAAAAGATCACGTCGATAAAGTTGTTCATAAGATTATTCTTCTAATAAAGATAATTCTAATGGAAGGGAAACTTGACTGCAGCCATTCATTATTTATGGACAATTATTATACGAGTGAGAACCTTGTTCATCAACTCTTGGAGAGGAAAACCTACATTACAGGAACCTTACGTGCTGACCGGAAAGCAAATCCTACCTGTCGTTTCCAAAAAATTGAAAAAAAGGTGAAACGATGAGTCTATTTTCCAAAGATGGGGTTTGTATCCTCAAATGGAAAGATAAGCGAAGACTTACTGATGATTAGCTCCGAGTTTGGAGCCGATATGGTCAATGTCACAAATCGTAGAGGAATTACCGTCTCCAAGCCACAGGCGGTCGTTAAATATAACGAATCTATGGGTGGCATTGATCATCTCGATCAAATGATGGCTTATTGTCCCATTGAGCGAAAAATGTTGAAATGGTATAAGAAGCTAGGGATTCATCTGTCTCACCTTTTTCTATTAAACAGCTACTTCCTATTCATCAAAAATCCAATCCACCCTGAAATGAACCTTGATGATTTCCGTCTTTCGGTCATAAAATCCCTCGTTCTTCCTTCCTATAAGCCACCTGTCCCATGTTCCATTTCTTCCTCTCGATCGTCTTCTCCACAATCACCACGTGAGCCAATTCATTGCCCTAGACGTTATGACGTACCTGATGGAAAAGCCAGAGCACCACAATGGAAATGTCGACAGTGTTTTAAAAATAAAATAAGAAAAGATACCGCCTATTAAATTAAAAATTTTCTTTTTTAAACTTTTAAAAACTGACAAATACCAAGATTATTACATCATCATTATTTCTTTATTTAATATCTCTATAAGAAACCTTAGCAGGAAATTATCTTCCTTGAGTGATCCATTACCCTTATCTATGTTTATCAACTGTCTGCCTTCCCACACATCTATTGGCACAAATGACAGTGTGGGTGTTTATGAAGAAATCTCCTTCTTTACTTCAGTTTATCTTTACATCTCTATAAAAATTGTTAAGGTTGCAGACAGCTGCATGAATCAGTTTCAACCTGGTAGTGTCCCAAAATGTAATTATATTATATGCAAGTTTTATTAAAAACTCCAAACTATCATTTGTAGGAAACACATTTTAATAGTCAATATTACTTAATGATATTTATATATGAACAGAAGGGAAAGTACTACTTCAAGCTGAAGCAGTTGATATAAATTTAAATTTAGTTGTAAAATTTATGTGTCTCAAATAAAATTGTCAGAAATAAAACAGAAAGTGTTTGCACACTGTTTTATAGGCACTGAAACATCGATCTGCTCTGATAGTGGGTACCTTGCAACTGAAAGCAAATCAGTTAGTCTCTCGACAGATATTTATTAATTGGGATGAAACATTAAGGTATTCACTCAAACAAATGGTAAACATGTTCGAAGAAAAAAAACCAAAAAACTGGAATGACAGCTAAAAAACAAAATAAACCACATTATTATAATTGGAAACTCGATTAAAAAAATTATCATCATTTCGTTAAAAAGTATACTATAAGATAGAACTTATGGAAGACTCAAAACCAAAATAAATTAAAAACAATAAAGTAATAAACTAATTAATAATTAAACATGCAAAAAGTGCCATAACTTGTGAACCAATGATGCAAGGAAGAAGAGGGGAGCAGTTCTGGGACTTTCAACATAAAAGGAACAACGTTCCAAAAGAAAAATTCAAGATTTTCCAAAAACTCAAAAAGTAAATCGGAAAAAATCACAAGATCTTCAAGTCATCATAACAGGAGAAATAAAGGTTGTATCGTTTCAAACAAAGTTGGAAAACAATCAGGAAGAAAGGGGCTACAAAATGAGACCATCAAAAAGAAGATCAAACGAAGCGAACGAGAGTTATGAAGAATTGAAGAAATCATCAGCTAAAAACCAAAATTTTCATGAACAGAGATGAGCTTCAATGTCGCGTGCAGATCGTCAATCGCTACCTGGAAGGGGTGATTGCCAACTCGAGCACAATTTAACAACAAACATTAAAACTAAAATTAACTAAAATAATAGAAAAAATTAATCTAAAGCAGTGGAGAGAACAACATAATGGAAGTATAAGCCAAAAGGAGTTCGATAATAACTAAAATAACATAAAGGAACTTAAATAAATCACTAAATAAAAGAAGAACAAAAATAGAAGAAGTTGGCTATCCTGTATAGCTCAAACTTCGACGAGTAGACTTCCAGCAGGTCAGTTCGACAGTCTCGTACCAGCTTCAAGATAGATCACACGCTTTTTAATAAGTCTGAAGAGGAATCGTCGAAATATAAATTTGTCAGTGTTCAGTACTTCTCTGGGTTAAGAACGATATCCAAAAGCAGGGTCGGCCTTTGTTGAAGACAGCACTACATCCGGACTCAACTTATAGAAGAGGTCTTTACTACGGATTCCGGCAAATATCAAACCAATATTTGTCGTCATCACAGAAGAAAGAAGATTCAGCAGGAACAGGACTTCTGGAGATTCTAGGAAAGGATACAGCTGTGAAGAAGATCTTCAGGATCAACAACCATCCTAAGAAGAAAGACGAACGGACTTGTGCAATTCACACAAACAAGGTACTGCATAAATCAAGCATTTTAATAAATAAAAATTTTTATTAAACTTGAGAAAGAATAGTCCAAAATATAAACGTAATAGAATCAAATTTTAATTGAACAAAGTACATAATGAGATAAATAACAAAGTCAATTAGAGTCAATTTTTTAAAAATAAAGACAAGTAACAGATTGGTTCAAACAAATAAAGGGTTTAGATAAATAAAATTGTATAGAATAAGAATATAAATTGTTTAGGTTAAGTGTTGTTAGATTTACATAGAATAAGTATTTTTCAAATTGTCTAGAGAAGAAACTTTTAAATTCTAATAGAAGAAAAAGGCAGCTATAAATTGTAACAGATTTGTTAACTAAATCTAGGAGTTTTCTTATATTGATTTAAATTGTGCCTGATTTAAATAAATTTGTAAAGTCACTATTTTGTATTTTGTTCATAACAAACATACAAGTTTGTATTGTATACTCATGTAACACTATAAATGATCATACTTATACACAAATATAAATTTATGATTATTGAACAAAATCACTTGCAGTGTAACGAAACATTGATGTAAGGGACATAACAAGATAGTGTAAAGTGAAGTGTAAATACTAGTCATTATGTTAGAAGAATATCTATTGTGTATTTTGGCAATTTGAACTTTTTGTATATACTTTTTAAAGTGCCTATTATTTTAATGTTCAGCATGTTAATAGATTTGTTTGGACGTCATTAACCTGAAAGAAATAAAACCAGTCACTTGTTTAGGAAAAGAAAAACTTGTAGATATTCTCATTATTTCTATCATGATATATAAGGTTTTTGTGTAATATTGGATAAAGTAGTTTGTAGAACAGTTTATTTTAAAGTGTAGAATGGTATATTAATTATATTGCCTTCTCTGTAGCATTACAGGCCTTAGCATCCACAACACCTAACCTAACCTTGTCTTATCCTGTAGCACTGCAAGCTTTGTCTCCACTAGACCTAACCTAACCTTGTCTTACCCTGTACCACCTTAGGCCTTAGCTTCCACAACACCTAACCTAACCTTGTCTTACCCTGTAACACCACAGGCCTTGCCTCCACACCATCTAACCTAACCTTTGCCTTACCTTGTAGCACTACAAGCCTAGACCTCCACAATGCCTAACCTAACCTTGCCTGACCTTGTAGCCTACTTGAGCCTTGGTCTCTATAACAACCAGTCACTTTTTCCGTCTATCAACAAGTCTCCATCCCCTTCTCAACACCATCCAGATATCTCTTTCTTGGTCACGAATCTTTTTCATAATCCTCCCGTTTCTAGGTTGGGAACAAGACTGACAACCCAATACTGTAAAAAACAACTTGTTACGAATCTACAAAATTACTATGCATATTTATTAACATATACATTCTAGTTATTGGGATCTTCCTCATCAGATCATAAAAACCTAGAGGTTATGAAATGTTCACGGATTCTATCCATTAAAGTAATTTTGCAACAATTTTGGTTCACTTTTTTTTTGTAAAATGACCCATATTATGCAATTTTGCATACATTTGGTATGTAGACTCAAGTTTATAAATTGTTGAAATAGGTTAACAAGTTTGTTGGCCCCCAGTTGGTCTATTGGCTAGAACTTCACCTTTTGTACAAGAGGTTCTAGGTTCGATCATCATGGAGGTTTAAAAAGAATTCAGTTTTGACTCAATATTGAGAGGAAAATTGGGAAGCTATGATTGGTACTGAATCCTAGACAAGAAGGCTAGAATACAGCAATGAAAACACAACGTGCTGACCATATATCACCTGATAAAAAGTCATCTAGCAGGTATAAGTTCTCATTGTAAGTTGCAGTAAGGAACAAGTTCATTAATCAAAAAATCAGCTAGTATATTTCAAAACTGTGTTCGAGTTTTAAATTTTAAAACTCTTTTCAGGAATAACTTTAACCTATAAATCTTATAACATCCCATAATTGCTCAATTGTATCTGATTTTGAATCTGCATTTAGTGATAGCAAATAACAGAGTTATAAAAATGGTTAAAAACATAATCTCAAATTAAACAACAATCAGCTTTAGTGTCTGGTGTTTAAATTGAATTGTATCAAATTTAAATATGTATGATGTCTGTTCGGAAAATACTTTTAGGGCATTAAAAATAATGATTATATATTTCTATACAATTTTATTATTAAAAGGAAGGTTAAATTACTTTTTCACATACCAATATAAAGACATTTACTGTAGCATGATAGTAATTTGCTTTATGTGCGACAGTTTCTGGGTTAGATTTTTTTAGGTGGTCAAAAAGTTACGGTGGTGACAAAGCATCATGTGTAAATTGGGAAGCTACAATGGGAATCCTAGTTATAAAGCTGCCTAAAGATGATTGTTAGCATGCAATATTACTCGAAAAATTTATATTAAACTTGTTTTGGATGAAAATAAAGTTTTCTCAATTTTGGTTTTACACTATTCATTATATTATATCTTTTACAATAATTATATTTTGAAAATTTTCATGATTTGACAAAAACTACTATTATATTTTGTAGAAATGTAGATTTTAAAACTATCTTATAAACAATCTCAGATTTAAACCTATACTCCATGTATAAAATTTTAGAAATGTTTAAACATAGAGCTTTTAAAAATACTCCATTTTTTCAATTCACATTTCTTCCTATCTATTAAAATATATGATTGGTTTTAAGTCTTACTTATTTAAAACTTTTTGTGATTTAAGCTTTGATTATGTCACTGAATCTGTATACACTGTATACAATATCTTTATAACTTTCTAGCTGTAAAAATGTTTCCTGATTTAGAATAACAGCAAACTTTCAGATATTAGATATACAATATATTTATTTTTTAAATGACCTCATAACACAGTTACAGATGATTGTGACAGATATTTGGCACAGATGCAAATTATTCAAAGTTCTTTGAATCTTTCGCATCTAACACAGATTAAAAGTCTCCATTATAAGAGTTCAGTTGTATATATTCAGTCAGTATATGTTGTTAACTCAATTAAGTTAAGTTTATATATTATTAACCATAAAAATACTTGT
Source organism: Aphrophora alni (assembly GCA_963513935.1). Classification (NCBI taxonomy): domain Eukaryota; kingdom Metazoa; phylum Arthropoda; class Insecta; order Hemiptera; family Aphrophoridae; genus Aphrophora; species Aphrophora alni. Next base: position 52,163,390 of record OY740774.1, read on the forward strand.
ACTAAAAAAATCAAGTTTTGATAAAATTATTAAAGTTATTTACACAATATGAATTTCAGTAACAAATAATAAAGCTCTGCAGTAACAAATTAACAATTAATTGCAGGTTGCAGAGGAAATGCAAATAAATAACCAGCAAATAAATTTTAGTTGCAAGAAATACTGAAGTAAATACATTTATGTTTTTACTTCAACATATGACTTCTTAATAATTAATTGAATTAATAATAAAACTTTATCAGATTTGCTGTTTCTTCCTCAATTTTTAGCAACTTAGCTGTACAATTACATTAATACTTTCTTACTAATTGTGCGCTTAGTTTTTGGATTTGTCTTGTGCTTACACACACACACACACAAATATATATATACGGAGTGTGTGTGTGGATTGCTAGATATTGCCTATTGTTATTATCTTAGGTAAAAGGAATCTGTGCAAAATAATCTTCAGTGTAATTAATATAATATAGACAGTGTAGGTTTTACTTAAATCTGCAATTAATATAAATAACCATATGTTGTATACAGATTATTCCAGAATTGGAATCTTTCTTCATGTAAAATACCAGGAGTCATTTTCAATTCATTTCCAATGTCCAGGTATTTGGAGTCAGAACTGGTAGCAGGTTCCCAGGTTGGAAATTCCATTCCTGCATAATTTGGGTTCCTAAATTGCAATTAATATTATGTTTTAGTAACATGCTATTATACGTATTTGAATATAAACAAACTCAAAAAATCTCAACTATAAACAAATCTACAAATTTCCTGGTCTGTACTAGCAATTACAATCTTTTCATAATATTTTGTTTTACTTCAACAATGAAAATGTGATTTTTTTGTTTGTTTGTTTTTTATTTTTGTTTTGTTTTTAGATTTCACTACCATTTCAAAAATTATTTTTGCTTGTAATAATATTAATTTTAGAACAAAGTCATAATTTATGATTATTACATATCATTCATACATTTTACTCCACAAAGAAATATACAGGGTATTTACTTTATACTGCAACAACAAACAAACAACATGGGTAATATTTTTGTGTAAAGCTATTAATATATTGTGTAGAATTGAGTTGGTGGTATTTCAAAGATTTGTTATTCTAAGTTCATTGTTATTTTAACCCTGCATTTTAGCAAAAATATTCTTTACATACTTACAGTTAGTTATAATAGCTACATATTGGCACTATTGGAGCTGATTTTAAGATAAATTTATGAACATCAAATTAGCACTTACCCTCCTCTGTCAGAACGCTTTTTGAGTATAATAAATATTTTATAACAGGAACCAAGACGCATATAATATTCAAAATAATTGTGCAAAAAAGAATACTATCAAAATGAATATAAGATTACCGAAGATAAACAGCTTTTGTTTTAAGAAATTCTTTTTATTTATTGCTCGTAAAACCTTTTCATAAAATCTTTAATATATTGCCTTACAAAATTTCAATTATGAGATATCAAAAATAATTATTTGATTTTGAATCTATAATGAACTTTTTAGAGACATATATTATTATATTTATATGTACTTAGTCTTATTTTTGCAAACCTATAGCCTTTAAAAAGCTACTTTACCTTGGCATTACATTCCCCACCATTACAGTGGCAACAGTTATGTCATACAGAACCATTTTAGACTTCATAGAAAGCTTACATCTTGGCTGGATCTAAACTTAGTTGGGTTGTCACAAATAATTCATTTGGGTTGTAGTTACAGGAAGCTGAGTAGCCTTAGAACTCTTTATAACTCTTTTGGCAAACTTTTTGAATAAACAAAATTTTTATAATACAAGGTATTAACACGTTAAGTGCCAAGCCAGTTGTGCCACTTTTATCATACAGTGCCAACTTAAATAAACAATTTTAATAACATAACCTGTATATATGTGGTCTTATGGTTATATGGAGAACTGATTTTTTGAGAAATTGTTTTACAAAACATTCAAAAAAATGATCGGCCAATCGGCCCGGCATGTCATTTTGAATACCATATTTTGTTTGGAATTTGATGTGCCGACCAAAATTATCCTAGGAAATCAATCAAAATTGCGGTCGGCTAGGATCAATTACTAAATTTCAGTTATTAGATATAAAAATAATTATTCGATTTTGAATTTATGGATGAACTTTTAAGGGAGATATATTATTTATATCTATATGTACTTAGTTTTATTTGTGCAAACATCTAGCCTTTAAAAAGCTACTTTACCTTGGCATTACATACTCCACCATTACAGAGGTAACAGTTATGCCCTATAGAACCATTTTAGACTTTGTAAAAAGCTTATATCTTGGCTGGATCTAAACATAGTTGGGTAGTCTGTAATACCTAGAAGAGGTTGCTTTAATTAAATATTTTGAAATCGCGGGTAATCGTAGTGGGGTGACTTGAGTCAAAAGCGTGATTAATGAATTTTAATGTTAAACAGAGTAAATTAATAATTAAAATAGATTTCCAAACATAAATAAATAATGATGTATAGTTTTTAAGATAATTTAATTATAGAAAGTTTTATAAATTGTATGTTTTGTAAAATGATGTGTTCGGACACTTTTATGAAATGAGTAGTTTTTGAATAGAATGTTAGTTGAGCATATCGCTTACACAGCGATAACCGGGAGACCGGATATTCGACAAACCATGTGATTTTTCACAGTCGTAGAATGGAGTCTGGCATGGTCAGACCTATGATGATTTGTACAAGTAGTGTTTTTAATAAAAATGTAAAATGTTTTAAAAAGTCTTAAGACAGTCTTAGTTTGGGGTCTGAGGAAGTCAGATCTATGAAAGTTTGTATAAAACAGTCTAGAGTCTTCGTTCAGAGGTAGAAGGTGTAAGATGTGGTTTCATGGTAGAGAGATTTTTAAGAAATGTGTTTCGGAAGTTGATGAAAGTGTTGGACAAGGATTTTAATGATGTCAGATACAATCTGCATCAAAATAATTTTATAAAAGTGGTTTTGAACAATAACGGAGTTTTTCTTAAAACAAATAGTTTTCAATAAACGGATAAAGACTTGTGTATTGAATATCGTAATATGAAAAGAGACAATAACGGTATCTCGTGTCATCGCATCATCGGTTGAGTGATGAACAGTTTTAAATGTGAAAGAGAACTAATAAATTTGTTAGATAACTATAGAAATGCATTTAGTTGGAACGATGGAAGTGGATTCAGGTGCAGCGTCTACAAAGATCATCTATGTATCGCTACATGGATAGAAGCACATGGCAGCAAATAATATTGTATCTCCAAACTGGTAACAATGTGTTAAATAACACATAAAATTTAATTTCTGTATAATATAAAATATAATTTATCTCATGTTTGTTAAAAATAATCTCATTTTTGTTGATATAATTTAATAATTAACATAAAGAATTTTTATATAGAATCAAATCAACAAAGGTTGATTAATTTAAATTCTATATTCAATTTAAAGTAAAGTAATAGTTAAATAACAGACATTTTAATCTGTTTTTACTTTTTTGTTCTTTTAAATAAATAATTTCTGTTGCAACGTAATTTAAAGTCATTAATTTTTTAATAAAGTATACACCTTCCTAAAAGGTTGAAGAATATACTAAAGTAATTTGGTAGGGTGTTATTTATAATCAATTTATTTAATGTAATAATCTTGTTTGTTTGTTTCTTAATAAACTCATGTTAAAATTTCACAAGCAAGTGTTCTCATTTCAAATGACCAAAATCACTGAGAGTAGGCCTACACTTTGGAAAGAACTCGCACCCGAGATTATTAATATTTAGAGTCTTTTTTTTTTTTTTATCTCAAAATTGATGTTAATTCATCTGGCGCCCATAAAGCTGTGCAAATTTTAAATATAGTAAAATTAAATTAATTTTTTTATTTTTAAAGTAACATTTATAAAAGAACCCTTCAGGTCACACATTATTAAATTGTTACAATTCACAATGATTCATTTGGGTTGTAGTTACAGGAGGCTGAGTAGCCTTAGAACTCTTTATAACTAACTAGTTTTATTTGAAAAGATTTGTTTGATGCTTAATTTTTGTTATAATGTTGATTTTCTTGTTTAGTTTGTGTCTAAATAATTTGTGTATGATATTTTTGAAGTGAAAACTTCTATTGGCACGTTGGGTACTTTTTGGGATGGACTTTTTCAATAGAAATCGTGTCACGCACACAACCGTAATGCAACTTTTGGGATGGACTTTTTCAATAGAAATCGCGTCACGCACACTACCGTAATGCAACTTTTGGGATGGACTTTCAATAGAAATCGCGTCACGCACACTACTGTAATGCAACTTTTGGGATGGACTTTTTCAATAGAAATCGCGTCATGCACAGTAGCGTAATGCAACCTTAATATATAGACAACAGATACGCGCGCCACATACGTATTAAAACGAAAAATATTGCACTAACTTTCTCAAACTCATATACATAGTCAAATTAAAATCAATGCAAAAATGTTGCACAAACTTTCTCACATACCCATACGTATTAAAACTAAAAATTACAAAAAATATTGCACTAACTTTCTCAAAATTCACATACATAGTTAAACTAGTATAAATGAAAAAATATAGCACAAACTCTCTCACATACCCATACATATTAAAACTAAAAATCTACGAAAAATATAGCACTAACTTTCTCAAACTCATATACATAGTCAAACTAAAATCAATGCAAAAATGTTGCACAAACTTTCTCACATACCCATAATATATATTAAAACAAAAATCTACGAAAAATATTGCACAAACTTTCTCACATACCCATACGTATTAAAACAAAAATCTACGAAAAATATTGCACTAACTTTCTCAAAATTCGCATACATAGTTAAACTAGTATAAATGAAAAAATATAGCACAAACTTTCTCACATACCCATACATATTAAAACTAAAAATCTACGAAAAATATAGCACTAACTCTCTCAAAATTCACATACATAGTTAAACTAAAATCAATGCAAAAATATCGCACAAACTTTCTCACATACTTAAAACTAAAAGGTTATATATAAAACTAAAAATCTAATATTGCACTAACTTTCTCAAACTCATATACATAGTCAAACTAAAATCAATAAATGAGAATGTATTGCACAAACTTTCTCACATACCCATATATATATATTAAAACAAAAATCATAAGTATATAAGCGTTACATACTGTTCAAACAAGTTTTCACTTCTAATGTGTGGTCTTAAGCACACCCAAATTTTTTTTGTATATACAATTTTGTAATACGTGGTTTTACATGTGTTATCAATGATGTTATATAACAATTACTGTGGCATAATTGCTGTGAGATATAAAGTTGAACTGATTATTTTGTTTTTCGAATATATTTCATACATTAAACATACATTATTTCATACTGGATGTGGACAGTTAAGTATTCCCTAAAAAAACTAGTTTTCTTTTGTTTTATAAATAATACAGGAATATATATATATATATATATATATATATATATATATAGAAAATTTGCTTTACAGTGGAATTACAGTCACTGAATCCCAAGAATAGTAAAGTGTTCAATGTTAGCATCAGATTTTTTCATTATTATTCACAAGATCAATTATTAGAAATATTGTGTTTTATTCGAGATACCATTTTGTAGATGGACTGAAAATAATAAGAAATATTTTTAAAGTTGAGAAAACTTAAGCCACTATTAAATGTAAATAACATGAAAAAATTCCAGGACCACAAAGTGCACAAATAAATTTGTTTTAATATGGGGATTCTCTGAGTTTAAGTGATTGTGTAGCAGTTATAATTTAGGTGACATTTTCTGTGTTCATAAAAGAAACAAGTTACTAAATACACCATCAATTTATGAAGATATATTCATAAATTCACAACTTTAATTTCATTTTCAAGAAATGAAACAAGTCTGAGTAATTATTTATTATTACTAATATATAATATTTTTTATTTTATTTTCCCTATACATACAAATTAAGTAGCAAAATACTAAAATATAAATTTTCACTATTAGAAATAGCGAAAATAGAAGAGAGTCCCTCTAAGTTATTCTGCTATGTGTTTCTCCCATTATTGAAAACATAAACTGCCACTGGTATGGCTAGGGTTTTTTCTTCCTTTTCACATCAATATTTTATTTTCTATAAGTGAAATTATATATAAATTAACTATAAATATGACAATTAGCTAAACAAATTTTATTAAACATATAATTCAAAAGTAAACATTTCTTGAACCACTATTAAGAATTATATAACATAATTTGGCGAGAAAAATACAACCTAAAGATATACTAGTTTACTGTGTAAAGTTAACATACCCAGTTTTGGCAAACGTTGTAAGCATTTTAGTCACTAGTTTGATATATTTTTTATCAGTTGTTGAAGGTTCTGCATATAGAGAAGGTATAATACTTATGGGGAACATTAAATCCAAATCACCTCCATGTGGTACTCCTGAAATTTTAGAATAGATAAAATGCTTTGACCTTATTATAAATAATAAAACTTTTTTTTTTAGATAATACGAATAACAGGATCCCTCTCGTGTTAAAAATAGTGTGGCCCAAAGTAAACATCAAAGATACTTATATAGGCCTACATATTACTACAATTGTGATAAAGGTACTGTTTATAAACTTTTTTTTTTCCAAACTCACAGTAACTCCTGCAGGGAGTTACTCATAAAATTTAAAACATTTCAGTAATTTTTGTAAAAAATTGTTTACGAGTAAAAAAAATGTATAATCTACCTATCTTATAGAAAGATAAACATAATTAGTAAAGTAACTTTATATAATAATTTTTTATCTTAGATTCTATTTGTTATGTACTAGCTAGCCATTCTGACATTGTCAGATTGTGTCATTATATATATATATATATATATATATATATATATATATATATATATATATATATATAATATTATTTTTTTAATTAAAACTGAAGTAAAATAATGAATCAAAGTGAACAATATTTATTAAATTGAAAACTAACAAAACAAGAATAAGATTATCCTTTTTAAATATAGAAATATATATATATATATACATTTATTTTACAAGTTTGATATCAAAGACCTCTTAGTCTTTCAAAGTTAAATTAATTACTTACACTAAACTAAATTTGGAAACTAAATTTGGAAACATATATATATTTTTACAAGGATGAAATAGAGTTATGATTTTATTAAAATATTGATTATTGTTTTCATTAATGTTCATTTCAATAATAAATAGTTCAGTCATTGAATTCTATGTCTGCTGTTTTCAACCTTAGCAACTTCTTTTCATCAATTATACCGCCGGACTATAATTCGTATCTAGTGCAAGTCTAGCATCAGTAATGAGGAATCAATACAGTAAGAGGGTTAGCAATAAACATATGTGTACTGTATTTTGCGATAACATTTTAAAACAACAATACTAAACATAAAATGTAACAGAAAGTACAAAAAAATTTAATAATAAGTTCTGACATTAGTTTTATTATAATTATAAATAAAAAAATACTTTAAATTGTAAACATTTCTATTACTTCTTTTACTTTCAACTTATATTAGTGGGAGGCCTGTCCTTGCTTTATTGCACACAATTTTTTGAAGTTAGGTCCTAAAGAAGCCAAGTATAGTCTTAAGTCTGTAGCAGCATCCAAAGTGTTTCTGTATTTATTTTGTTTAAATGTGTAGGATGAAAAAGCTCTTTCGATCAGTTCTTTGTATGGGAAAGCAATAAAACCTTAATTGCCAGGTCAGACAGATGATTTTATTCACTACTTAGGTTCAATCAAAAGTTAATGAGAAGTATTTCCTTGAAAGCTGATTTCAAAGTGTTGTTAATAGAAATTTCAATCAGATTATCTTTTTCTGTAACATCCAATTGTGCTGATTGAAAATTCTCTTCAGAGAAAGGATTTCTAATCTAGTTAATACTTCTTCAAGATTTAGAAAATATCTTTCAAATGATAATTTTAAACTCTTCAAGTGCTCACATATTTCGAACTTAACACCATTAGAGAGTTTCAACTCATCGCTTTCAAAAAAAGTCATTCAAAGTCTCGAGAGTACTTCTGTATTTGTACACTGAAGAATACAAGACCTCCAAAACTCAATGTTTTCTATCATAAATTCTATCTTTTCTGGTACTCTGAAGTTTGTGATTGAATTGTTAATAAAACGTCAAATAAGTAAGCCAATCACTGTTATGTAAATTTGATGAGAGGCAAAAAGGGTTATCTTGAAAAAACAACTACACTTTATACCTAAGCTCGAACAATCTTTGGAGGACTTCCCCCGGTAAAACTACCTCCCTTCTGTATGATAAAGTAAGCTCAAATGAGGGCTATCCATTTCTTTAAAAAGAGATTTGAAAAGCCTTGAGTTTAAGGCCTGTGACTTGATAAAATTAACAATTTTCACAGCCTCATCAAGAACAGTTTTAAATTCACCAGATAGGTCTTTGCACGCAAGGCTCTGTCTGTGGATACTGCAATGAGACCAGTGGCAGTGATAGCGGGCCCGCAGGCTGAAGGGGCCCGTGAGCCTTGACCGGATTTTTTTGGGAAATTTTACCGGGACCTCGTTCACCTCTCGCCTCTCAAATATCTATGGTAAGCTGAAATAAAATTTTGCTATAATGCTGTCGCGGATTTTGACCTGAGTATTTTTTTAAATTTTATGAACTCCTTGTTTCGTCCATTTTAGTTGTTAATAAAATTTCAAGCCATTATAAATAAATTGAAAACCCAAAAATATTTAAAGACCATCATTGTATATCTTTTAAATACTATTTTATTCAGTTGAATAATTCATGGTACTTGGGTCATTGAATTACCTGAGACATACTAGATTTGTTATCCCTATTCTGGATTTTAGTATATTTATTTACTAGATACTTGTTTATTATGTGATTAAAATTCTTATATATGTTTGACATATTCTATACTGAGTTTTTATTTATAATTTATTATGTTTGTCGGTCAATATTAATATTTTTTTAACTGTTTGATAATCTAACTCTATACAATGTACATGTCCACCATTACACATTTTCTTTCTGCAACCCTACTTGAGAATCCTGGGGGTTCGTGAACCACAGCTTGGGAACCACTGTTCTATGTTGATGGAAATGTAATGTGCACAGTAGAAGAAAAATATATGTCCCAGGACAAGATAACGTCACTATGAGCAATAGAAATCAAAGTTGACCGAGCTAAAAGATATTTTAACTATATCAATTGGCAATTTACTTATATGTTTGTTTATGTGGACAATTCAATGCATGGACAAATTCTGATGAAATTTAGGTAAGTTCTTTGAACCTAGGCTGATAAATGTATGTAAAAGGTTTAAAATTTAAATTTCTCTTTTAAAACAGTTACTGTACAGTTACAAGGCATGGTTGCAGGTGCTCTGATTAGAAATTAAGGGCACACACCAAAGTGTTAAATAACAAAGTGAAAGTGAACAGTTATACAAAAACTTATTCAAATGAAATTTATCCTCTATCTTAAAATTGGTTCATGGAACAATTTTACCTAATCAAAAAGTAAATTCTTCCTCACTCATTACTTTTTTCATGATAAAAAATACTTTTTTACAAAAAAATTACTTTTTTCATTTGCAAGAATTAATTTAAGGGCCTTTAGGCATGTAGGGACAGTTATTTGTATAATTTTGACGTCCTTTAAGCAGCAGTTTAAATTTTATAAACAGACAGGCGTGAAATTATAAGGCACTTTGGGTTTATCTGTAAACCCTAAGAAAGAGAAATCAGTAAAATTCCAAACCATCTTTTAATGGTTCCTCAATTCTTTGTCTCATATCTCACAAAAACTGCTTTTAAAACTTATACACTAAGGTATACATTTCTCATTGTGTGGTTAAACTAAGATTTATTTTATATACAAACAACTATAATGTAGGATTTCGTACTTAAATTTAATATTAAATCCAAATAATTTTATTCAGATTTGTAGGTCATGCCATGTTTATGCTGGGGGGGGGGGGGGTGATATCCGATCATTTAAATTTGGTCTAGTACCAAAGTATTAATTTTTCATCAAATAAACATACATATTTTTAATCAGAATAACTTTTGATATCCATATATTACCAAAAAAATTTTGTCAATTCAATAGTTTTCACCCCTTATTTTTTGTTACTGCTATCCTATATTTTTCCCATATGTGGGACAATACTAAGAATGTAAATGCAAAGTAAGAATTACATAGGTTTTATCATCTTGTTTGAGATTTATAGATGACAGACGGTCAGACAAGTGTGTAAAATTATAAAAGTCCTTGGTTTTACCAATCGATTCTAAAACTATTTGAGTATCATAAGGTTAAAGTATCAAATACATTGTTATTTATATAACAGTTACTTGAGATTTCTTCTAAAACCTCTGATATAACTTTTCTATATGCACCGACCAATAACTTAGAATAAAATTTAAACTGATGTCAGATGCTTATCCTTTCAATGAGGAACAAGGTCTACTGTTCAAAAACCACTAGTATTACAATTAAGCTGTTTCGCCGATCACAGTCGGCTTCGTAGGTGCAGGACACTTAAATAAAACACATAAACACGACACTGAACATATACGACACTAAAAACATTGTTTTAAAATATTCGGAGGCTAGCTCTTCGTTAAATTTTACATTAAAAATGTCCGTGTGTGGCCACGAAGCCGACTGTGATCGGCAAAACAGCTGTAGTGATATACAATAACAAGAATTGCTCTGACTACTAATATAAGGTATTTATCTAGATATATACATTCAGCAATTCAAAAGCGAAAAACATAAAATCAATTTGGTTTTATAAGAATATAATTACAATTAAGTTATTAACTAATTACACCAATATAGGAAAATCATGTGCTCTTAACATTTTGTTAATTTGTAAGACAAAGCGTAAATGGTTGCAGTACATCATTTATGTTTTATAATTTTGCATACCTTTGAGTTCAATATCAGGATTAATCATAGATGAAAATTTCTTCATAAAAGCAATACTTGTTTCATAAGATACTCCATAACAGTAAACAGGATTCTTCAAACTTTTTAAGAAATATTTTGTAGCTTCACTAATACCATTGTTAAGTGTTATGTCACCAATCAACTGTAAACATTTAATATTAATTAAAGATGAAAATTTTTTTATATACCATTAGGAACAAGTCATTTTGTAATCATTAACATGGCAAAGTTAATGTAATTGGGGAATTTTCAAGAAATAGTAAGTAAAAGCAATTAAGAGTTTCTAGGTCCATCAAATGTTTACCACCGGTCTGTAATCAAGCACTTGGACACAATAATAGCAATGTTCCCATTATTAAAAAATGTTGTAGATGGAAATAAATAACAGAAGTAGAAGAAACTATAATCATTATAAAATACATATACTTAGAGAAACTAAAATATTTTAACCTAAATAAAGGAATCAACATATTTTGTTTTTGTGTTTTAACTGGATGAAAATTAAACTCTACAAATTGATTGTTTTTTAGAATTACTTTGAAAGGAAACAAACTTAATTATTTCACAATGAAAAGAAATTATTATCTGTTACATGAGGATTACATAAAAAAGATTATACACTTTAGGAGTTATTTTAACTGTTTTAACAATGCATTAGTCGTCATGTGAAAAGTTATAAACTTTTGTCTCAAAAATCAGTAATTTTATCAATTCAAATACTTTCATATAAAATTCAGTATTATAAAGGAAAATAAATGTTGCAGCGGATGGGACATGTTAAGTAGAAAAATTTATAAAACATAATTCCATAGAAATTATGAAATATACGTAATCAAATATAACATTATATTATATAAAACAAATTCAATAGTAGTTGGTAAAAGAACAATGAATGGATGACAAGTTATTAGCAATTTTGAGAAACTTTGAACTTTAAACAACATAGCACAAGAACTGATGAAATCCGTTCAAAACAAAATATAATATACAGTAATATACAAATCAAGAAGGTATAAAATGTTAACTAACTAAAGTCTAAATATAAGACCAAAAAGTATAGGAAACAATTAGAGAAAATGTATAAAGAAATAATGGAACAAAGGATATTAGAAAAATTTTACATTATGATTAATTAAAGATAATAAAACACAATTTTTTTTATTTTGTAATATCCACTTTTAATTAGTCTAGCCGACCAATACAGCCTCGTCAATGCCTTAGCAGGTGAAACCATTGGTCGGCTAGACTAATTTTATTAAAAGTGGATATTACAAAATAAAATAAAATTGTGTTTTATTATCTTTAAACATGAAATTCCACCAAGAACCATCGGTCTCAACAGTAATGAAAATATGATTAATTGGCAAATCCTTATACCCTAATCATTTAACAACCCTTAATTATTTACCCTAGTCATTTGGTGACATCATTCTAGTCTCAACCTCGCTACTGTACACTTGCCTTTATCAATCTGCTTTAACCAGCTCATTTAATAATTCTGATTCTATTTATTAAACATCTGATTTTTTTTACCACTTTCAACCTTCCATTGAAGTATTCTACTTTAGTTATGAACCCCTTTTAGTTTACCAACCAAGTATAGTTTTTTATTATTTTTCCATAACTTAGCTAGACTTGCATACTTCACTTAACCCTAAAACTTAATCCTTCACTTAATCTATAAAAACTAATAACACCTGTTATTATTGAAGTTTAGTTTGTTTTTGTGTAAATAAGTTTGTATGTTTTTTTATTTTTTCTATTTTTTGATAAACTTGAATATTCTTTTACCATTCAGGAAATCGTAGAATCCCTTTTCAGTTTTATAGTACCATGTTACTTTATTTTTTATAGATTTTTCGAATAACAATAAGGCTTACTAAATCTGCTCCTTAATTTTTATCCTTAGTTTTCTATACTTTTTTCCTTTTTCTCTCATTCTTTGTGTAACTTGCAATGGAACACATATCCATTGATGGTGTAGTGGTGCCTCACAGAGTAGGTCACACAACAGGAGATGGATCATGTTTCTTTTACTTCTTGTCTTATTTCATCTTTGGTACTGACTCATAAGCTCATGATTTGCAGGTCAGTGTTGTACAACACATTTCCAACAACTGGCGGTGGCTCAAACCCTATATCATGATGCTATGTGGAGCCACACATTACAGAATTAAGGCACAATATCAATCTGAAATGTCACTTTGCACTCAATATGTATTCAGACATATCTGTACTCTTTTTTGTTTCAAAGGTAGAAACTGAAATATTTAAAAATGATTGTTTGTACTTATTATCTATTTCTATTATTTATTATGTTCATCTTTTGATAAAATCATACGTGTGTCATATATTCAAGGGATGTACAAAAAGTAAGTTCCATTTTTGTATAAAATTTTAAATACATTTTTTAAAATGCATTTTATTTTTAAAAGAAAGAACATATCTTAAACTGCTTTTCTACATAATTTCAACAATCATTAAGACATTTGTCATATCAGGTTACCCTCTTCATAGAATAATACAGTTTGGTGATCTTAAATAGAATGGGGTGTACATTGAACTCAATGCAACAAACAAAAAACGTATATTTAAAAAAATAAATAAATTTTTAAATAAAATAAATAAAGAATAAAGTAAATAAAGAAAATAATTAGTATAAAATCATCAGAGAAATTTATTATATGTATGTTAATATTTAAAACAGGTATAAATTTAGTCGTAGGAAAATTGCAATGTTAACGATTTGAACACAAAGAACGAAAGCTGTTACTAACCGGAAGGAGTCAGTCCGAGCTTAACATTCAAAGGGAAAGTATGCTCAGAAAATAAATATGTTTGCCGAGACAATGTGGAAATATAGAAAGAAAGTGTTTACTTAAGAAACTAAGTTGTTTTATAAGTACTGTTATATAATAATGAGAGTTAGTTTCTATCGGCTAAAAAATAAACTTTTTAAAGTAAAAAGACATGATTGTATAACCTTGTGCATTGACAAAGTACGACGTAAGCAGGAAAACACGTAAAAAGAATAAGTAACTGTGTTCGATATTGCGGTTGGTTTGACAACTGTGGTATAAGCGGATGGTTCAGTAATTTAATTTAAATTGGGAAGAAGACTGAATTGAAAAATACATGAATAGGTTAATTGACATTTTGAAATTTTTAATAACTAATAAAATGGTTTTGATTAATTTGCTGTCATGTTTAGTTAAACCTAATGTCACAGTACCTTGTAGAGGCGGCGTTCCTTTCTTCGTAATGTCCTGGCGTTAAGACTGCCCGTGTGCACACGCGAGAACAGCTGCTCTAAACGCACAAAACTAAGTACAATTTAAATCATAAACACAAACAAAAAAAAAACACTTGAGTTCTTCTTATTAACTAAACATGACAATTGTTTCTGAATCATAAATAATTGAACTGTGTCGAAATGCGTATCAAATAAAAAAACTGAAAATGCGGAATTGTATGCGGATGAAGAAATACCGTTAAGCTACCTGTTTGAGGTTGAAACTTGGACTGCTGATATGAGACAAAGGATACCCCAAATCAGCTGGAGATCTCAGACTTCCGGTTGAAACGGTATAATCTTGAAACTGAACTTTAAACTGTAGATATACTGAACATACCCCCGACTATAAACCAACCGGTTTATAGAGACGAAGAAATGAAAGAGCCAGCACTAAAGGGAATAAGCGCTGAAACGGATGAATGATGAAGGAAGATGATCCAGCTTAAGAAAGAAGACATCGAATGAGAATGATGATAGAATTGAAGACAAGGTAGAATTTCAAAAGTTTCTCTATTGACAAATAAGGGTTTAATTACTGAGAGGTAAGGGGAAAAGTTTCACGGCAGGGCGTGTGAAAACTCCATCCTTGGTTTTTATAGTGGCAACACGTACGACTCCATCTTCTCCTGGAGATGAAGACAGAATGCGTCCAGTAGGCCAAAAAAGAGGTTTGAGATTTGAATCCTGAATGAGCACTAAGTCACCAGGCTGTAGATTTGGTGTACTACGATTCCATTTCAGACGTTGTTGCAATGTATGAAGATATTCAAGATGCCACCGCTTCCAGATTTGCTGTGAGAAGCGTTGAACACGTTGCCACTGTTTTAGTCTATTTAAAGGAATCTGTTCATAAGATAGTTCTGGCAACGCGGTGATCGGTCGTCCGATGAGGAAATGTGCAGGCGTTAATACGTCTAACTCGTTAGGATCTGCTGAAAGAGGAGTTAAAGGTCTTGAATTGAGGCACCTTCCCAAAGTCCACCTTGATGTGGAGCAGCTGGAGGCAGGAAATGAAACTTAATTCCATTCAGTTTGGTAAATTTATCTATGGTCTCCTTAGAATGAGGTTCATTCAGCATGGTTAGAATAATTTTCTTAAAGTTGTTTGAAGCTCCGACAAAGTTGGTCCCGCAATCGGAATACAAATTAGAACAAAGTCCACGCCGTGACACAAAACGTGTGAGAACGTCAATGAAAGCTTGAGTAGAAAGATCAGTAGCGACTTCAATATGAATTGCTTTAGTAGCAAAACAAACAAAAATGCATAAGTAGACTTTGACATCTTTAGCACGACGCAAAGTATGAATTTTGACAGTGAATGGACCGCAGTAGTCGCATCCAGTATTAATGAATGGTTGAGAAAAGGTAACTCGTTCACGTGGTAAGACTCCCATCAAAGGCGGACGAGAAGTTGGTTTAAGTTTGAAACAACGAATACATTTGTGTATCCGTTTTCTAATGGTACTCCTTGCTGAAAGGATCCAAAATTTTTTAGAGATGAGTGATTATAGCAGTTGTGGTCCTGCATGAAGAAACAAACGATGATAATGGTCAATGATTAAGAATGTAATGTGGTGATTCTTTGGTAAAACGGCAGGATGTTTAGAAGTGTAGCTCAATGAAGAAAACGTAATTCTTCCACCCACTCTCATTATGTCGCTGTGATCAAGAAAAGGTGACAATGAAGCTAAGCGTGAACAACAAGATGTAGGGTTTGTCTTTAAAAGTAGAATTTCCTTAGAAAAATGTGAATTTTGCACAAGTTTAATTAGTTGTATTTCTGCAAATTGAAGTTCTGTGAGAGTTACTGGTCCGGTCACTCTTGATGCAGTGCGGACGTTATGACAAAATCTTAGAACATATGACATGACGTATAAAGTTTTTGACCACGAAGAAAATTTGGAAAGTATGTTCCATTCAGTTTGAGACGACGATAAATAAATTGGAAGTGGATTTGAGCGGAGTTCAGGGACAGTGTCCAACACCTGTAAAGGTGAATTTGGCCACTGATGGTGTGAAAGCTTTAGCCAAGAAGGCCCCGAAAACCATATCTGATGGTTAAGAAGTGCGGAAGGAGATAGACCACGGCTGGAACAATCAGCAGGATTGTTGCCAGATGGAACATGTGACCAACAGTCAGTTGGAGTCCAGTCCTGAATTTGACTGACGTGATTAGCTATATAAACCTTAAGTTTATATGGTGGAGTAGTGATCCAAGCTAATGTGACCATGGAGTCACACCAACATTTGATGATGTCAATAGAACACCGAGTAGATAAAAATTGAATGCAATAGTGCATTAACTTGGCGAGCAAATGAGCACCGCAAAGCTCTAATCTAGGAAGTGATATGCGCTTGAGAGGAGCGACCTTAGATTTGGCTAAAAGTAGCTGTGTATTGACAATGTTGTTTGAAGTAGTCGTCCTAATGTAAATGACGGCTGAGTAACCTTTATCCGAGGCATCGCAGAAGCCATGGATCTGGATGCTCGTTGACTGATGAAGGTTGATGCAACGAGAAATAGAAATGTCTTCCAAATGAGGCAATTCTTGAACGAATTTTTTCCAAGCGGAGTTGATGGTCTCTGGAACTGGTGAATCCCAATTAATCCCAAGAGTCCAAAGGTGCTGCATGAGGCACTTAGCAAAGAATGTCGTAGGCGACAGAAAACCACAAGGATCATATATTTGTGCGATTGTGGACAAAATAGATCGTTTTGTAGGTGAATGATCCGAAATTGGTAGCTGAATGGTGAACGAGAACACGTCGTTCGAAGGTGTCCATTTCAAGCCGAGAATATTGAACAACGGTTGATCTGGTGAGCGGAAATGAAGTGGTACTTCCCGATGTTCCTAAGTGATATCAGCGAGAAGTTCAGAGCAGTTAGACGTCCACTTGCGGAGCTGAAACTGTCCTTTTGAAAGAAGTGCGATGAGTTGACGTTGAAGTTCTAGAGCGGAAGGAATGTCCTTACTTCCAGTGATGATATCATCCACGTAAATGTGATTAAGCAAAGCTTTGTAACATCCAAATTCAAAACATCAAATTCGTAAATAAATTCATTCACTCGTTCTTCCACATATTCAACTTCCGTCCCTTGACAGATGCTGGCACCTGGCGACCCTCTCCAAAACTAAGCATCGCATGACATCTAAGTACAAAGTACAACGGCTGGTCAGCCTAGCTGTTCTAATACCCGTTGTCAGTCTACCTGTAATTACTCACAATGTTCTACTTTCTTTCATAGCTCCGTTAGATATAATTTTTTGTTCTCAAAACTTACATCTCAGTTCTTAAACGATATGTTAATCTACAGTTTTGTGCGTTTTAGTTTTCAAAATGTTAAATAAATTTTTGTTTTCACGGCACAAGCTCACGTGAACTGCGACAGGATTTTCCAGGTATTCAGCTTTACAGATTTTATCATATCTTAAATTTTGTTAATGTTTTAAAATAATTTGTTAATTATCATGTATTCTTTAAAATATGTATTTCATGTTTTATTTAATATTCTATGTTCTTTTTGACACTGAATGATTATAAAAAATTTCTTTTCTTAAAACATACTTTACAAAACCTTGCAAAGGCACATTTTAAGTTTTGAACAATTATGTGAAATAGGTGCAAACTAATGTTGAACATTAAATGATCAGAATATCTTATTGAACATGTCAAATATAAAACAATTAGAGAAATCTCTTCTAAATCAGAAAATTTCGTTTTACAGACTTTTGCAGATTTTTACAAGTCTTATACAAGCTTTGTTTTAAACAAAACTAAATATATATAAATAGATTTATAGTCATATAAGAAGCTTTTAATTATAATCTTAACGAATTTCTGTGATGCAATCAATTTTCTTTAATTTTGACAAATAACCAGATATTTTCTTCAATAAAGAACATTAATGCTACAACATGTCTGATTTTGCACAGACGCTAAAAAACGTGTTTTTTTTGCCATAGCTAATACGCTGATAGGAGAAACCCAGCGATTCTTGCCTCACATTGCATAGACCAGCTAAAGATCTTAGCATGTTTCGTCCTGTTTGCAAAACACGTTTTGTTTAATATACCTTCAGAGTTTCATGTGCACAAAAGTGATGTTAATAAAAAAAAAAACTGACTTACAGAACTTTAACTAAACTCATATTGTATATGTGCCTAAATTGCTTCAGCGAATATGTGTTTCTTAAAGCTATCTTTAGATGTAGACTTGTGTAGTTATTTGTAAATTATATAACAAATCATTGGGTGGAGCCTGCATGCAAACTTTCGGTCCTAACAACCTCCAAGAGGTTATTTTCTAAATTAATATAATTGACGTCAATTAATAAAATTTCAATCTTCAAAATTTTATCTCTTTTTTTTAATAAACTTCTCATTTTTATAATAAATTCTTTATTTAAAATATATAAACTTATTGGCCAATATAGCACTTAAGAAATTTATCAAACAAGTAATATTATGTAACTTTTAGTCTAGTGATGAACCTGTTTACAATTGATATGAATTTTTTGAATTTAACACATCAAACTCATTTATAATTTTTTTTTTATTGTTAAATTCTGTAAATTTTTAAAAAACTATCATCTCATAAAGTAAAAGGGGGGGGGGAATAAATATCAGTATCTTTTCATCTTTTTTTATTTTGTAATTTTTACATTAAGGGCGTATAATCTTTTTTTTTTGGATTAATTATAATCCTGTTAATTATTAAGCTGTGCTTATTGTCTTTTTTTATTGTTAAATTTTGTAACTATAAATATATATAAACTAAAAGGGGGGATAAATTTTCAGAATCTATTGATCAATTTTTTTTTTTTTAATTATTATATGTTACATTAAGGGCGTATAACTTTTATCAATTATAATATTGTTAATCATAAGCTGTTTATGATGATTTGTCTCAGGATGTCTTTCTAAGTTGTAAATTATAAAATCTGAACCGTCGAAATTTCTTTTGTTTCAATAAACTTGAGCCTTGTTAATTACTAAATTTGTCTTTGTCTTTTTTTTAATTTTTCTTTTCAAACATTGTTACCATTTGGTTCCGCCTTTCTTAAATTTAAGTCCCCTGGTAACAGCTTCAGCAGCCAACGGAAAATTGTGACCTTCGTCTTGAACAAGTTGTCGCAGTGTGCGAATAGCCAAATATGGCGAACTTTTCAGGCCATAAGTGACCGTATTAAGTTTGTATGTTGATAAAGGATCAAATGAATTTTCCCTCCATAATATCAATTGAAAGTTTTGGTCATCAGAATGAACCATGATTTGACGATACATTTGTTGTATGTCAGTAGAAAACACGATATTGTATATGCGAAATTGTAAAATGACTTCACAAATCTCTGTTTGTAATTTAGGACCTGTGAATTGAATGTCATTTATTGATAAACCAGAAGTAGTTTTGGAACTACCATCAAACACCACTCGAAGTTTCGTAGTGCTACTAGTAGTTTTAATAACTGCATGATGCGGTAAAAAATAATGTGCGGTATCTGGAACCTGAGTAGGTAATAGTGACATGTGGTTAGACTTTAAATAGTCTGACATGAAAGCAGAATATGCAACTTTCAATTCCGGTTTATTAGCAAACTTATTTTCCAAATATGAAAAACGACGTTTAGCTGTATTAAAGGAATCCCCTAGTGATTGAGGATCTTGTGCGAAAGGAAGTGACACGATGTATCTCCCGGTAGCGTTGCGCGTAACCGTAGAGTTGTAGTGATTTTCACAAGTGAGTTCTTCCTTAGAGGTTTTCGTCGAAACTGGAACCTCTTCAAGTGTCCAAAATTTCTGGAGTAGGTTGTGTAAGCTCATGTCCGATGTGGTGAGCAGAGAAATGTTGTTTAAATGGTATGAAGCTGTAGGAATGGTTCCTATTAGACAATAACCGAAGATGGTTTCAATTGCTGTTGGTAAGCCATCACCTAACTGTATGGTGTGGTTACGCAATGTGAGACCGAACAAATCGGCTCCAATAATAATCGAAATTGTCGGACTATTATTGAAATTAGGATCAGCGAGAGAAATTTGATTCAACTTACGCTGAAGTTCAGGTAACTTTGCAAAAAACGGTAAATTGGCTTGAATTTGCTCCACAACAATGACTTCATGAGATTCTTTAAAGAGTTGACCGTTGAGGGTGTAAATATTTAATTTACCTGTACCAAGGATAGGTGTTGACATTGCAGAAATGCCGTTTAATAGAATAGTAGAAGGAGTTAATTGTAATCCTATCTTATTTGCACATTGTTTTGTGATAATTGTTGATTGACTTGCAGAATCCAATAAAGCAGTAAAGGTCTGCGGTTTATTTACATGAGTTGCAAGATTAACTAATGCTGTGCATAATAAAGTTGATCGAAAATTGTTTAAAGAACCGGTATTCGAAAGAATTGATATTGATTCATTAAGAGTTTCATTGTGGACAGGAAGCGGAAATCGTCCCAAATTGTTATCCAAGCTCATATGACGTTTATGTCAGCTAGAATTATTTTCACCAGTTGCATCAACTTTTCGGTTAAAATGAAGTAAAGTATTATGTTTCTTTTGACAAGTTTTACATAATGATTTTGACATACAATTCACTGTGGAATGTGTACCTAAACAATTTATGCACAATTGTAGTGCTTTAATTTTGTCATATCTTTGATTAGGCGACAATTTATTAAAATCAGGACATGAAAATAATTTATGAGAATCTTTCTTACAAACTAGACACAGATCAGATTTGGAAGTTGAAGTCTGAAACACAGATTTTGTTATTTTCATTGGTGATTTATTTTTGATAGGTGTAGTTGCAATTTCCTTTTTGAGAAAAGGTTTAAAATTAACAAATGGCTCGTTTATTTGATCTAATGGTAAAGCATCTTCTAAATGTGCACACTTAATATTTAAGAAGTTGATTAATTCTTTAATTGTGGGTAACCGACGATCAGTTTTGCGTGAGCTTTCAAAGCATTGACGAGTGACGTCATCAAGTTTCCTTAATAGAATTACAATAAGTGTAACTTCATTTTGAATGTCATAACCTAATACGGTTAAAGCTTGTGAGTTCTCATGAAATGTGTCTACGTATTGACGTATTTCAGGTAACGAATGATGCTTAATGGAAGGCATGTCAATAATTTTTGATATGTGAAAATTAACCAATCTGCGAATATTTTGATATCTCTCGCATAATATATCCCAAGCAATTTTATAATTTTCAGGAGTAATAGGTAAATTATGAATTAGATTTAAAGGTTCACCAGATAAGCATGAAATTAAATATGAAAATTTCTCAACAAGAGTTAAAGATTGATGTTGATGAATACTATTGTCAAACATATAGTAAAAGGTTGTCCACTCACTCAAACAGCCATTAAAATGTTTTAAATCTAATTTAGGTAAGTTGACAGAAACATTCACTTGTTTACTTTCAGTGGTCTGTGTATTATTTGAACTAATTGGATCTTCCACTGTGGAAAATACACATTTAAGAATAGAATTTATTTCTACAGCTATGTCTGATATTTCATCTTGTAATTTAAAAGCTTCTGTTTCATCAAACCCCTCCAGATCTTCCTCAACAGAGACTTGATCAAATGATTTATCGAATGCATTTAATCTTTTTTGTGCCTCTTCATTTAATGCAGTGAGTTTATTTTTTTGCCCTAAATTTAAAACATCTGTTCCAGGATCACAAATTGTTTGTATAAGTGATAAAATCTTAAGAAGTCTATTCTTTGTACCAGTAGATTGCCTTACAAAAGTTGAAAAACGCATTTTGATATGTAAATATTTACTATGTTCTTAGGATTTTTTGTTGAAAAAATATTAAAATTGTTTGAATTATAATCGAAATTGATAATAATAGTTGCTTATTATCAATTAACAATGAAATAGAAAGATTAAAATATAAAAACAATAAGTAAAACCATCACAACATATTGTATTTTCAAAATGTAGGTATGTATTGAGGTTATGTTGTTTGTTATTGTTTTTATTATTGTTTAACAGCTGTCTTCAAGAACTTTAGAAATGTGCCACTAAGAATGCGCGCGTTGCTAATGTTCAGAATAGATTCGCTAATAGCGCTGTAAGTGTATGCGTGAGATGGACTGCGCAGTAGATTGAATGTACTACGAAAAATGCAAATGGCGGAAGTTGCAGAAAATTGACTCTCCCAACATAAAAAACAATTACCATACCTAAATCCAAAGCGGAATTCAATGAATCCGACCTCACGGAGGACCAAAATGTTCGATATTGCGGTTGGTTTGACAACTGTGGTATAAGCGGATGGTTCAGTAATTTAATTTAAATTGGGAAGAAGACTGAATTGAAAAATACATGAATAGGTTAATTGACATTTTGAAATTTTTAATAACTAATAAAATGGTTTTGATTAATTTGCTGTCATGTTTAGTTAAACCTAATGTCACAGTACCTTGTAGAGGCGGCGTTCCTTTCTTCGTAATGTCCTGGCGTTAAGACTGCCCGTGTGCACACGCGAGAACAGCTGCTCTAAACGCACAAAACTAAGTACAATTTAAATCATAAACACAAACAAAAAAAAAAACACTTGAGTTCTTCTTATTAACTAAACATGACAATTGTTTCTGAATCATAAATAATTGAACTGTGTCGAAATGCGTATCAAATAAAAAAACTGAAAATGCGGAATTGTATGCGGATGAAGAAATACCGTTAAGCTACCTGTTTGAGGTTGAAACTTGGACTGCTGATATGAGACAAAGGATACCCCAAATCAGCTGGAGATCTCAGACTTCCGGTTGAAACGGTATAATCTTGAAACTGAACTTTAAACTGTAGATATACTGAACAAACTGTGTTTTAAAGAATAACATATAACTTGAATAGAATGTTTTGAACTAACGATGGAGTAAACAATAATTGTGACATTCATAAAAGTGAAAAAGAAATCTAAATAAGTTAATTTTAAAACGAGAGACGATATTTCGGTAAAACAATGCCACGTGACTTCAACCCGGAAAAGAAGTGATTTTAATTAAGAGTTCTATGTAAAACGTTCAGTTTAACTTTTATGAGTTAATGCATGTCTGGTATAACATGCCTAAACTATTTTCTATAGAAACTAAGAAATATAATTAATTGAAACTTGTAATTTATTGTTGAAACTTGAATATTATGTCTATATAATCGTCTCATGTTTTTATAAATAGAGATAATGTGTTATTGGAATATAATTATTGAAATCTTTTTTAAATAAAAGATTTTCCTCGATAACCTTTTTGAATTTGATGTTTTGAACTTTAAAAAGAATTAAAGTTTGATGCAAGTAATTATGTAAGTTGAATAAATATTAGCTTCTGAATACTTAGAAATTTCAATTTAAAAATTGGTTGCAACCATAAAAAATAATAAGTAAAATTTTAATGAACGTAATTTTTTGATTAATTTAGTATGTAGGATGTTATATATATATATATATATATATATATATATATATATACAGGGTGTATCAGAGCGGGTGGCCGGCTTGTATAGCAATGAAACGAGTATACTTGAACATTTAGTTTAAACTGATAACCCCCTATTTCGACCCCAAGGAATTCAGGGAAAATGGAAAATGTTTTCAACCCTCTAAAATGCCCCAAAAGGGTATTTTTTGGAGGTGGGGGTTGGTTTTTGGGAAATTTTCAAATGTAAAGGTAGGTCGTGTTGTACCTCATTTTAAAGGTCTCGGTACACTGATCATTAAAAAAAAATGTTTTCATTTATCTTGCACCGTCAATACAGGGTGGCCCGAAACATCATAAAAACTTAAGTTTACACATCTTTTTACATCTGTCATAAACATTTGTTTTAACAGCTACAAATTTTAAAGTACATTGACAAAGATGTGACCTTTCAAACAATACCTAATTTTGGTAGGTTTTCTCACATTTTAGCAGGTTTCAAAATTTACAACTTTTAGAAGTTTTAAAAGTCAATATCTCAAAATTTTCAAATTGCAATGTGGGTCATCTTACATATCAAATTGAAGCCCTTACAATTATCAACATTTTCCATATTTTAATTTTTTTCATTTCTCTATTGGCTTAAAATTTACAGAAAAATATTGTTTTTCTCTTTTAAAAATCCGGGTTTTAGTTGTCAACATTAAATCATAACAAAATTTAAGCTAACATATAATAATACTGTAATTTTTAACAAAGAAATATGAAAAAAAAAATTAGTAATAATACCAGGAGTAGCGATGGAAGGAATATCGCTTTTAAAGGAATGAAGAATTTGACTGATAACGAAAAGATAAGGATCATTGAATTAGATGCTCATTCATGAGTATTCCTGGTGTATTGTTCAAACTTGAGTCATTGTTTAATCTACCTTTACTGCACACGGTCAAAGTCTATTAAAGGTTCAGTGCAGGTTTTGCTGTTGCTTAGGCAGTTTGTTTTGACAATCGTTCTGTGTTAGTGGAGTTTGGTATCTTTGTGCAGTGTCAACATGGCGTAGACAAATAATGAAGCTTTTGATATGCTTATGATTTTGGGGGAGTGTTACCAAAACTTTATGGCTACGGCTGCGCTTTATGCTAATAGGTATCCAGAGAGGCAACATCCAATGTCTAGGCAGGCATTTAGAAGACTGGCAGACCGTGTGCGCGAGACAATGTGCAGCCTAACCCTGGCCACAAAAACCAAGAAATTGCTAAACCAGATAGAGATGAGAGGACTGCTGATGTTTTGGCTGCAGTGCAGGTAAATCCTCATTAATATGTGAGAAGGTTGTCTGTGGAATCCGGAATTAGCCCAATGTCTGTATGGAGAATTTTGAAAGAAAATAAATTACACCCATACGGAATGTCAGTCCACCAAGAGTTAGATGAAAATGACTTTCTGAACCGACAAAATTTTTGTATTTGGGCCAGAGAACCGCTCCAAGAAGATCCCTTTTTTCCCGGAAAGTGTTGTGGTGTAATGAAGCTACTTTTCGAAGTAATGGAGAGGTTAACTGTCACAATATGCGGTATTGGGCATTCGAAAACCCCCATTGGATGAGGGAGGTTGACAACCAAAGATATTGGGTACTAAACACTTGGTGTGGAATCATAGGTAATAGAATAATTGGGCCTCATTTCTTCGAAGGTAATTTGAATGGAAATTCGTACAATCATTTTTTAATAATATATTTGTTGTACTTACGTCTGCTCATCCAAAATTGTTTCAAAGCATTACGGCCGTTTCGACTATTTATTCAGCCATGGTCACATGCGTTATTTTCGGTACTATGTATAGCATATATATATATACCTCGTCAACATTATTATAAAATCATTTAAAACATTAGTACGTATTTGACACGCATGTGACCATGGCTGAATAAATAGTCGAAACGGCCGTAATGCTTTGAAACAATTTTGGATGAGCAGACGTAAGTACAACAAATATATTATTATTTAAAAGCTCTCCAGTAAGGTGAAGAGTATTAAAATCGTTCTAATTATTAACATACTTTTTACAAATTTCTCTGATCATTTTGTACTAATTACTTTATTTATTTATTTAATTAAAAAAACAGAATACATTTCCTGTTTATTGCTTCGAGTCAAACTTATTTTCCATTCAAACCAAGATTACCAATCTGAAAATGTACACTATTACAATGTTTGAAGTACTACACTCAGTTTACATCATGACTTTAAAACTCAACTATGGATGGTTGGTAAGAGGCGTTATTATTTTTCATTTTAATAATCTGTCCCAAAAAAAACTCAGGAAGTTGTACAAAAAGAAAATCTTCATCAACTCTGAGGCTCAAATCAATTTAAATATCTTACTAACTGCTTAAACATTAACTCTTTCTCCAAGATTAAACTGATCCTTAGAGCAGATTAGAGAAAATGTTCAACGCGTTCAAGAGAGTTGGGGGACCTTAAAATCTTAAGAAACTACAAGAAATTTTTGTCAAAATTTACACTCCATTACATTTACCATTAATATAAATGACTCCTTTTAAAAAAATTAATAAATATTGAAAATTAAATCATACAGAAAAACACTTAGTAACTAATATACAAACAAAACATTTCTCCTGCATGAAATGAGTATAATATAACCATAACTATTGGTTCTTTCGGAACCAGCAGAGTTACCACAGATATGGAATGTTTTGTTAAAAATTGTATTTCTTTCTTATTTATTTAAGATATTAAGAGTTATATTTTCCTTTTTACGAATTTAGTAAAAGATATATCTTTAATATTTTATATTATGTTCTTGAAACATTTTTGACACTATCAATATAGTATTATTAAAATTGTCATAAATTCTTTCAAATCATTTCCTAAAATAAAATATAATCTTCTAAGTAATCCTGCTAGTGTACAAAAATACTGTTTATTTTCTGCTTATCAAAATGAAACCAATTTAAATTAAGATTGCAATTTTAGAATTAAATTATTGTTATGATAATTTTATTTAAAAATCAACGGGTTATTCAATTTAATGTCAGGGGGCAAAGTACATTTCCAGTTTAGATGATAATGTTAAGGTTTAGTAACAATAACTTTTTTTAAACAATGTTTTTCAACAAATACTTACTTGTAGATAAAAAATCCTTTCGACTTCAAAATATGAAATTCACAAATGTTATTTTAGAACTATGTCTGTCTTTCTGCATTAAAAGATGAGTTTTAAACTAACATAATTTGTAAACACCTTTTAACAACTTGTAAATATACTTAACAAAAGATACAGTAAATTTTGATACGATAACTTTGCCTCACGTTGGAGTGCCAAATTGTAATATATACTTGTTTTTTAAACAAATTTTTATTAAACTTACTTGATATCCAATACAGTAAGGCTGTATTATTAATTATTAGTATTTAATTAAATTACCAGCTAGCAATAAGTACTCTTTCTTTAGAATTAATAAAACATTTAACAAACTTTATTTTCAGAGATTCAGTATAATAAATAGTATTTGCAAACTATGTAATTGTTCATTTCATTTAATTAATATCTTAGAATGTTCAATGATTCCAAACTTTCTATTAATTGGAATAATATATTACAATAGAATAATGTTCACTACAATCACCCATTTAAAGTCTTTGGCACATCCAAATATTGGTTTCGATTTTATTGTTCATATATTCTCGGGTTCTTATATTATAAATTAGGTTAAATAGTTTATGTACTTCACGAGATCCTTAATGTTTATTCAAACAATTATCTATATGTAAGTATTGTCTTTTGTCTCTGTTTACAAGTAATCTTAATCTCGGGCTAGGGGCACTCGTGCTGACTAGACCCCTTTCACCCTTAGGCAAGTAATATTTTCATAAATGCTTAAAAATATAAGGTGATTTAATAAATTTGGTTTTAATTTTTGAAAAATATATATTCATAAAAGTTAATAAAATTTAGTTAATTTTGAAAACAATGTTGTCAAACTATGGTAATGGTTTAACCTCACCCAAGTCCTGTGTCTCTGAAATGATATAGTTTTTTATTCTTCTTATTTAATAAATAAACTTCCCAACTTTAGATTTCTTTACTGTTCACTGTTTAACTCGCACTTATTAAAATCAAACTAATTCCTCTCTTCAAAATTGGTTCAAATCTTGTCCAGGCCTAGTCCTTCGTCTAAGTGTCTATCTCGTCCCGCAGCTCAGCGTCGAGTCTCAAATTTTTTTTGAATCCAGCTTCGTCTTTCGCTTGTAGGCACTCCATGCTAGTGAAAGTCGACCTTTTATTGGTTTTCACAATAATAGTTGCGGATTAATCTTTGTAGTTACTTTCGTGATGAGTGAGAAATTTTCGTTTATCATATATGTAAATATTATAATTAATTTAGAATCTTTTACTAACTGGTTTGAAAAATGTTTCCTTTAAAACTTAAACTAATTGCATTGTTATTCTTAACTTAAATACGGTGTGCGATAAATAGTCCGCTAAACAGATTTGTGTCATATGTTCATCGACCAATCACAATCGACAAGTCGTGATTTTATGTTGATTTACCTTTGGCCTAGATGTTTCGTTATTCTCGGAATTTTCATAATCGTCTGGCTTAACAGATTATATCATGAAAGTTGGCTCTCTGGTTTAAAAATTATATCATGACAGTTGTTAGGCTATGTTAACAGATTATATCGTGGCAGTTGGCGGACTGGGTTAACAGATTATATCATGACAGTTGTTAAGCTATGTTAACAGATTATAACGTGGCAGTTGGCGGACTGGGTTAATAGATTATAATCATGAAAGTTGTTAGGCTATGTTAACAGATTATATAGTGGCATTATGAGGTGTTAATTAAATTAGATGTAGCATTTCATGGGCTAAATTGTGAGATATTTCCCATCTCTCTACGTTATTTGGTTCCGTAGTAATCTTAAATTGAATACGGTAACATCAAGGCAATTCTCTCATTTTTATGGTCGGCCGATTTTAAATCATTATTTCATGGTTTTCCCGATTAAGTTTTATGTGGAACACGGTATCCGTTGGATAGGAAAATTATTGGAGATTATCGTGGTATAGGTTGTTTATAAATTATTTCTTGTAATAAAAGTACTCCGAGCATTTTTGGTGGGTCATAATCAATTTATATCATTTGCTTTAGGCCTAGTTTGTAGTTGCAGTTTTCCGATAATAGAGTTCGCCATGTGTCTGTTTATAAGATTCCAGCAGTATTTGAACCCTACTTACACGTTTAAATTGTCTATTTGTTGGTTATGCCTATTTTAAATAATAAATTGGTATGATTGTGAGATGAAATATCACAAACTTAATGTATATATAACATTTTAATATTTAATATGTTAATAATGCTTACATGGGTAAATAAATCAGTGTTATCCCGAGATATAGGTTTGCAGTCAAAGTAATATTCCATGATCTCTTTGGCTACGTCAGATTTTTTATCTTCTGGCACATTAAGGTTCATAGGTATTAACATTTCCCATTTGTTGTTAAATGTTTCAAAATCATTATCCACTGTTTTGGAAACTAAAAATAATTATTAGGCCTAGGAATTAAAACATTATACAAATGAAAACAATCATGTGAATTATCTGCAACAAACACATTCATATAATATTATTGTAACAATAGTGTCTTCTCAAAGGAAACACAGATATATAATTTACCAATTACCCAGACAATCCTGTATAATAGAAATAGAGTATATATGTATTAATCTTGAACCTAACAGTATGATATACTGAACTAAAAAATATGTACCTCTAACAATGCACAAAATTTTCAAAATTTACTTTCATCTATTTGAATTTGTAACACAGCTTACAAAATTAAACTTATAAGAAGGGACAAGAAGGTCCCTATTTGGTGTAAAATAACATGGAAACAAAGAAACTAGTAAAATAACATTTGTTATTGTTAATCATATAAATAATTAAAAAAACTAAAAAAATAGAAGCTTATAAATAATATGACTTTCTTCACTCTATATAGGGAAGAAACAATCTTAGGCAAAATATACAAGGGAACTAATATCGAAAAATTAAACATTAATTTAAAAACCACGTTACTTGAAATTATTCACTTGAAGTAGCCATAATATTCCTAGATTAAATAAAACATTTTTATGATTGAAATCTTTCCCAACACATTTAAAATTAGCCTCAACTTTGGAATAAAACACATTTTTATTCCTGATATTTTGAGAAAAACTATATTCAGTATACAATTGCTGGGACTAAAATAAATTCAAAACAGAATCTAAATTCATATAAATACCATCAATTTGGAGTTCTTGATCACTTTTTACCTGTATGAACTTTATCTACTCTTGGTTACAAAAATGAACTATGGGTATTTTTTTAATCATTGTGTCTTTTCATTTGCTTATGTATGGAATTAAAGGTAAAACCTATCAATTACCTAAAAAGAGTATGTAATCAGAAGAGTATTAATTTGGAATTTTTGGTCATTGTTTACCTGGATGAACTTTACCTACTGGTATACTTTTTGGTTAAATAAATAAATTACCGTATGTGTATTTGTTATCATTGTGCCTTTTCATTTCTCTATGTAGTATGGAATTAAATGTAAAACCTATCACTAACCAATAACCTAGGAAGAGTATGTAATGCAGTTTTATAAAATGTTATTATTAATAGTCCTTGTGCATTTCGATAGATTTAGACATTACGTGTAAGTACTTTAAATTATACTTATAATATATAGCAATTGATTTTGTGGTAGAGATTGTGTGTGGTAGAGATATAATTAGATATTTATTTATTTATTTCTTACCCATAAAGTATAGACATCCTTCATTATTTGCAAGGCCTGTTATTATTGGAACTTTTGTAAAATTACCACTCTCTAATATTTTTCGAGGTGTGCTTGTTATGAACTTTTGTCCACTTCCTTCTTTTTCAACACAAGGTGCGAATGTAATCATTAGCTTGAGCAGTTTTTCCTAAAAATAACACATTTTATTATGGAATAACATAAAATGATAAAATATATGGCAGTAAAATATTTTTAATGTGGTTTTATTATAAGATAGAATTATTTAAATGTAAAAGAATTTTTAAAAAACAAGGTTAATGTTAAACAAATGATATCAGACTTGGAGGTATGTTGATACCAGGTGTTATGACCAATATAAATGATAAACATTATATATAATTTATGTCTGTGAAATCATTGACAAACATTCAATTTATAAGAATTGGAATAGAAGTTTTTTTTAAATCTAAATGCACAATACATATTAAAGGTTTCGCCAAAGAAACCATTATTCACTGATGGCTAGAAACTTGAACAAGACAACACTTTCATGGTATTAACATTAAAATGAGCTATATATATTACAACGGACACAACCCGTTGTAGGTCCTGGATTTTGAATTTGTAATTAATTTTATAAATTTGAATAGTCCGGACTTACCGTGGGCTGACCGCATGTAGGTCACGAAAATCATGTTGACGCGGGAGGGTAGTTATCTGGCTAAGTTAAACTCTTGGACCCTGCCTGTTCGAAAAGGAATAAGGACTTGTAAAAAATACTTAAAAATTAATACGGGAAGCCAAAATCCAGAAATTAAATAAAAACAAATATCTTCAGGAAATGCATTACGCTAACCGCGTGTGTATTTACTGCAAGATTAGATAATATAAAGTCACAAAGTTACGTAAAATACAGACTATTAAAGTATGTAAAGAAATTCAAAATTCCTCTAAATTGAAAAAGAAAAGGTTTTTCAGGCTTTTCATAAGAAGGCCTAAAATAAAGGTAAAATAAGTTTTTGCGAAATTTCGTTAAATAAAAAAGTTAATGTTAATTCACTAAGTTCAAATGATAAAAAAGTATATAAAAAAGAAAGTTTTTTAAATTCTAACCAAAACAAATTTTAGTAATGATAAACGAAATGTATAATTAAAAAGAAAAACTTGAAATTTTATTAAAGGAAAAAGGTGACAGAATTCGCACCTTTACAGCAAGATAAAAAGTTAAACTTAAATTTTTATTAACTCAAAACGCTAAATAGTATGCTGATAACGTAGTTATGTAAAAATAATCCAGTATTTAAAATATGTTTCGGGAGTAAAGGAAAGCCCAAGTTTGTAGAAAATCGTTTAACTCCCTAACCCTACAGCAAGACAACCAGAAGCAGAAAAAAAGAGAAAATCCGGCTAGTTAACACAAACCAAAAGGACATAAAGAAGTGAAAACAAAAAACCGGGAAAAACAAAAAACAAAGACTTTTCCGGGAGAAATCGCCACGGGAAAACGGGCGCGGGTCGTGTACGCGAACCAAGAATAGTACGAACATCACTCGAGTTCGTGGGTAAAGAAGACAACGAGCTGAATTCAAAAATGTCACTCTCAATAAAATAGGGAAAACCCTGGAGGAGTTACAAAGGAAAAGGATTTTCAATAGCCAAAACTGCACGGAGAGAGATAAGAGTGGAACAGTAGAAGGGGCTGGTTGAAGATGAGTCTATATAAACGATTGCTCGGGGAAACTCGAGAGCCTTGATATTTCTGCGATGTAAGTGAACACATCGAGCCTTGATCTCGTTTTTTTTTTATAAAATACCATAGTATGCAAAAAGCTAAGTATTTTCTTAGTTAACATAATAATTTGTATAACAAGTGTGAACATACGTCATTGCGATATTAATTTGGAATGCAGCAATAGACACAACTATAATCTACAAGAACGTCAGTGGCAACTTAGTCATTACAAAGTTGGCCTAACTTGGATTATTCTGGAGAAGTAACATAACCTACAAAGCAGCTGATACATGGAGTGATTCGTATAGCTTCCGGATAGGACTCCAGGACATCACCAGGCGACCACTTGGACATGCAACTTTAACGTCGAGAGAATAGCCGAACCGGGACTTCAGACACGACATCACCACAACCATCATTAAAAATTCATCCAACATTCTTCAAGACAACCCTACAGGGATCAACCTTTATCAACGAGACAACTTAACCAGCACGCAGAGCATCTGTAGCCTGCCATCGCTAAACAACGCTCGCGGACTTCATATCAAACGTCGCGACGCCTGGACAGTTGTGAAAAGGTCGGTAGAAACGTAAATACGTTAGTCCCTGATTAAATTTGCCTGAAATAAATTCAAATAAATTTATTTTAAAATACTGGGTTACTTAGGATGTTAGATTAGATAAAATATTTGTATTATTAATTAAAAATTAAATTCATTAAATCGTAAATTCGAATTAAATCTTTTATTAAAATATTAATTAAATCAAATTGGGTATAAAATATTAGAATAAATTATAGTTAGGTAAATAATTGGTTCTGCCTTGTAGTTGAAGAAATTATTATTAAATTGAAAGGAAAGTTATTATTTTGTATTTGTTGGAGAAAATAAAATCCAAAAAGTTTTATTTTATGTTTGAAATAAAAAAAAAAAGAATTATTAAAATTTTATTTGCTTTATAAAAAATTTATTATTTACAAAAAACACCTAGTATTCAAATATCCCAATAGTTTATGAGTTATAGATTAAGAATTGATGCATTGAAATTTCATAAAATATTTGCAAGCACAAATAAACAATTTACAAGGTTAGTTTCAGTGTACTCACTACTCAGAGGTTTACAAAAAGTAAAATCATTCACTTGTGTTCTAACTGAGCTAAAATCAAATATAAAGTACTGGAAGTATAACGTAGAAGTTTTTTTTTTTTAGTCAGGATATTCAGAAAACTGAATATTCGACACATAGTTATTTCACCTAGGCCAAACAAAACGAGATTGCCTATAAAACTTCCAGTAGGTGGAAATAACTTATTCTCAAACGAAAAACCGTTGAATAAATCGGCGTCCCAAAAAAAGTGGGGTCCGAAAACATCATTCAACTTAACCAAGAAAAGGTTTACCGTTAGAATATATATGAAGCGCATTTCCAAAACGTTGTAAATGCCAAAATTGAAAAATATTTGATTCTATCTAAAACTCGTTGTAAATGCCATATCTTTCTGTTGCAATGCAGTTTGTTTGGATAGTGCTGCCTCTAGTGGCTGAAAATTGAACTAATACGAGTGGTGCAAGTCAAAACATTGTAATGACCACTGTGCAACCACAGAGCGTGTGAATCATTAGTGAGTCCCGTGAATCAGACAGGGTAGATTGAGGTTATTATAGCGTTACATTATTCGTTTACTTAAAGAGTATATTATTTAGTTTAATAAAATGAGTTTGCATCAGAGTGATACTACATTGAAGCCTAAGAAAAAAAAGAAGTGCCCCAAGGACTGGGTTAAAAACAAAACTAAAAACTTGCGGAATTCTGGCGATGAATATACATCACCAAAAACAGGGAAAACCAATGCAAGGAAATCTCCTCCATCTGAGGTAAGTCTAGCCTTCAAATTAGTATTTTAGGATTATTCAAGTGTTTATTTAAGTTGACTTTACCTTAGGCCTATATATATATATATTTTTTTTATGAAAATGTATAGCTCATTCTGTCTCTTTTTTACTTTTACAATCCTCCTCATGTATATGCTCGCTAATCTAAACAGATAAACAGTCAGCTGCAAAATTAATAAATTAAGGACATAATTTAAAAGTAAGCTATTTTTTATGTTTTGTTTCAGGTGACATGCAAATGCACATACTCATGTAAAGCGATTGCTTTAGCCTATAGACAACAACTGTTTGAAGACTTCTGGAACTTGAGTGACTATAGTAAGCAACAAAACTACTTACTGAGATTAATCCATCCCCAACTAATAAAAAGACGAAGATATGGCAAATACGACCATCCAAGTGAAAGTCGAAGGCAGCACTCGTTTTCCTACTTCTTTCTTCTGCGTGGAGGATCTGAGGTAAAAGTATGTCTTAAAACATTTTGTAATACCTTTGGAATCACACCCAGAAGGGTTCAATTGGTTGGGGAAAAAATTCTCAAAGGTGATATGGTAGGGTCTGATAAGAGAGGGGGTGCAGGAAAAAATGCTGAAAACATAGTGGTCAGCAAAAATCGTTGAACACATTAAGCGTTTTCCAACCTATGAGAGCCACTACTGTAGGAAAAAAACCCTGATAAATTGTTTTTGTCACCAAACTTAAATGTCAGCCGAATGTACAGGCAGTTTTTGGAGCAATATGCTTCTAACAATGAGGGTAAGCCTCCAGTCAGCAGACAGTGGTTTCATGAGATATTTTTGACAAAATTTAATCTTTCTTTTCAATCACCAAAAGTTGACACTTGTTCAACTTGTGACTCCTTTGCAGTAAAACTCAAGGCTGGTGACACATCTGTAAAAGCTGAACAAGAATTACACCATCGCAAAGCTGAAGCTGCTTTTACAGCTATGAGCGATGATGAAGGTAATAAAACACCAGATGATTATGTCATAACCTTTGATTTGCAGCAGCAAATGTACATACCACAACTAACTCATTCCGAGATGTACTACTCTCAACAAGTAGCATACTGCAATTTGGGTATCCACGATAGTGTAACTAGAAATGGTTTCATGTGTGTTCTTCTTTGGTCAGAGAACTTTGGTGGAAGAGGTTCGCATGAAATTTCTTCTTGTATTTATGAATATTTGACTACAACTAAACTAAGGGGCAAAAAAAACTGATCTGTTGGTCAGACAACTGTGGAGGTGAGAACAAAAATCAGTTTATGTTGGCTATGTATATGGTCTTGTTAGCAAATGATTACTTTACAGAAATTGTGCACAAATTTCCTGTAAAAGGCCATACGTTCCTCAGTTGTGACAGAGATTTTGCTCTAATTGAAAAGCGCAAAAAGGTTTGCAAGGCACATACTGTGAAGAAAATTGCAGAAATCATCACAAGCGCATCACATAAAAATCCATTTATGTGCATGATTCAAGAAGAGTTCTTCGACTTCAAAACTGTAGCCCAGGCACATCTAAACACAAAGAAACTGGGCATTTCCTGCTCGACTCAACTTCGACTGACGTCTGCTGAATTCGGAACAGTACAGGTAGCTACTACCTACGGCGAGATAATAAACTGGAATGAAGGAATCAACATCTTGAAACCAGGCAAGACTTTGGCCGATTTTAAAAACATTGAACTGCCCAAAAAACGAACTCGTTTTGGCCTCCCCGTAAAGAAGAAAAGGATATAAGGAAAATGATGCCTTATTTAAATGCTGAAGTGCATGAGTACTTTTGCCAGATGTTAGAGGACACTCTACCAACACAACCAGACGACGTTCAAGACGACGAAGATGATTAACGAAAGAATTGACTTGCATAGCAGTTATAACGTTTTGGACTTGCAGTTATGTCACTTTTTTTTTTATATGTATACTGTTAAACATTCGCAATTTTTAAGACAACAGACAATATTTTGTTGTTACAAAGTATTTAGAATGATTTTTTACTGTATCTTAATAAATTAGTTTTCATGTATATGTGTTTTTTCTTCCTCCTGTAAAATTTGTTATTTGGCACTTACAATGTTTTGGAAATGCACGCTTCATATATAGTGTTCTTATCCAGGCCCGACGAGAGGGGGGGGGGAAGCCAGGGCTGTAGCCCTGGGGCCCGGGCGGGCTGACCAAGTTTTATTTTTTACCTACTAAATTTACTTTAAGAATAAAATCAAATGGATTATTAGTCTAAAAATCAGAAAATTCGAATTATTAGATTTTTAGTTTCCTTTCTATTTATAATTAGTTGATTAAAAATTCATGTTTAGTCTTAAATTTGTCTTTTAACTTTATTTAATAATACATTTTCTTAACTATTTAGTACCGGTACTTATCTATTTACAAACAGTGCTGTATTACTTCCCAAATTTCTATAGCATATGTTGATATGTAGGCTATATATATATTATTTGTATAAGGATAAGGATAACTAAAATACAAATATATTAACATTCAAGAAAGTATTTTTTTATTTTTAGAAATAACTGTAAATTAAAAATATCGTATTACAGTATTAATAAAACTCAAAGACAAAAAAACAGTAAAGAATTAAGCACAGTTACTCCTCAAAAGACAGAATCATACTA
This sequence comes from Aphrophora alni, assembly GCA_963513935.1. Lineage (NCBI taxonomy): Eukaryota > Metazoa > Arthropoda > Insecta > Hemiptera > Aphrophoridae > Aphrophora > Aphrophora alni. The sequence goes on from OY740774.1 coordinate 52,200,178, forward strand.
AATAAAATTATTCATATTAAAACTAAAGGAAATGGATCAATAAGGACTAAGGAGCAATGGTTACTTTACATTTGTGGGAAAAGTAAACAGGATGTCTAGAGTTAGATTCCAAGAAAAACTTCCTGCCTCCCCACCTCCCCTTCCCCTCCCAGTGTCTGTCACATTTACCGATTCCATTAATCTAATATTGTAACCACAGTATTATTATTCGACGAATACCGAATACCCTTACAAGAGACAAGAGACAAGTAATCTCAATCTGCAACTCATTTATCTAGTTTTTTTCAATACATTTATTATTCGAGGACTATGGTATTTATTGTGCTACTTTAAAAGTAGCCTATGTTTATACTTCTCTTTACTGACTATGTTTTTGTTTTAATGCAGTGAAATAAACTATTAGTGTTAGTGTGTTTGTTTACAATTATTGTTCTACTGTAATGAAGAGGGACTGACTTTAATGTTTGAATGTTTGCAGTGTATTGTTATGTGAAGTGGTGATTGTAATAAAGTAGGCTATTGGCTATTTACCAAATTGTGTTATTTGTTGTTTTACGAATTTACGAACTGCATATTTGTTATTGGACTGTAAACTGTAAGTAAAATATTTAAATAGATCTTATAGATCCTAAATAGTCTATAGGCTACTTAAAATTATTGCTATTTAAAATTTAAATTAAACATTTTGAAACTTTCCATATTTCTGCAATGGATTATATTCATAAATCAGGTGCAAAAAAGAGAAAAGAACGGGACTTACGAGAAAAGGCCTCAAAAAAGGGACAAACTACTTTCGAAAATCTAGGCTTTTTTATTAAGCCTACAGACTCTTCAACAGACTCAATGTATCACGGAAATGTTCAAATAGGTCAAAATACTCCTGTTAATCATAGTCTAATAGTTGAAAAACCACAAACATACCAAATTCCATCAAACTCAAGCAAATTAAACCAATCGGAAGCTAGTTGTTCTATATCTGTAAATAGTTCTGAAACGTTTACAAGCCTCAATGCTGAAGAGGGAGCCGAAACTGAAGTAAGAGTTGCATCAAGTTTCCTTGCATTTGATACATCTGAAACTGTTTCTACTGTAATTAAGAACACAAAAAAAACAGGCAGTTCTAAATTATATGATTTTGATGTAGGCCATCTTGAAACTTTAAATTTTAAATCACAATGATATACGAAATGCAGTTCTTCGTGGTCCTTCACTCTACCCACCTCACTTTCCAGAAGATAAAGAGGGTCGTGCTTTCCCTCGTTCCGTTTTAACTTGCACACTTCAAAATAATGAAGAAATAAGCAGAGATTGGCTTGTGTGGAGCCAGATTAAAAACGCACTGTATTGCTTTCCTTGTAGGTTGTTCAGTAAACTACCACAACCAAGTAGATCAATGTTAGCAACTCCTGAAGGATACTCAGCAGACAATAAGTGGAAAAAACTACATGATAGAATAACACCTCATGAAAACAGTAAAAATGTGTTATGTAGAATGGCGTTGTCTGGAGTCTCGTATGGATAGTGAAAAAACTGTAGATATGTTGCTGAATGACAGAATTAAAAATGAAGCAGACAGGTGGAGACAAATTTTACGCCGTATTTTAGATGTTGTAATTTTTTTTAGGAGAACGAGGACTATCATTTAGAGGAGACAGTCATCTTATAGGGAACCCACAAAATGGTAACTTCCTAGGAATTTTGGAGTTATTAAGTAACTATGATCCTTTGTTAAGAGATCATATAAGTAAAATCAGTGAGTTCCAGATAGCTCATAGCCGTATGCAAGTACACTACCTTTCGCCCGATAGTCAAAACGAGTTTATTAAATGTTGTTCTAACCATGTCATACAAGCTATTTTAAAAGAAAGAGAAGATGTTAAGTACTACTCAATTATTGTAGATGCAACTCCAGACTCGTCCCACTTGGAACAGACAGTCTTTATATTGCGATATATCAATTTATCTTCTAAAGATCAGAATACTGAATATGAAGTACAAGAAAGATTTCTCGCCTTTGTAGATTGCAACAAAAAAACTGGTGAAGCAATAGCAGAACTTATTCGGAACACTCTAGCAAAGCATCACATTCCACTAAGTGACTGCCGAGGCCAAGGATATGATAATGGCAGCAACATGAGTGGACAGTACAAAGGTGCTCAGAGTCGTATACTGAAAGACAATTCTCTAGCTCTTTTTTCGCCATGCGCTTGTCACAGTTTGAATCTGTGTGGAGTTGAAGCTGCTCAATGTTGTACCGAGGCTGTTACATTCTTTGGAAATCTACAAAAATGTTATAATATATTTAGTTCTAGCCCTCAAAGATGGGAAATCTTGCAAAACCACCTGAACTGTTCCCTTCACAGCGTTTCTGACACAAGATGGTCATCGAGAATTGAATGTGTCAAGCCGTTTTCTAAGAACATACAGGGGGAACATAAAGAGGCGATTAAAGATGTTCAAAATCTCAATCTAACAGCAGAAACCTTAAATGATCTAAGGGGACTAGTCATGTATGTTGATTCTTTTGAATGTGTAGTCATGTCCTCTGTTTGGTTTAAAGTACTGACTACAATTGACTACAGAATCAAGATTTTACAAGCAAGGAAAACTACTCTTGATGTGGAAGTGACAAATTTAGACAGCTTGATTAATGACTTGAAACATTTAAGAGAGAACTGGGGAAATGTTTTGGAAGAGTGCAAGCTCGTTAGTACCAATATAAACAGTGCAACAACCTTTCCAGAAAAACGAACCATTAGAAAGAGACTATCTGATGGTTCAACTCAAGTAGATGATTGCGACCGAGAAGAGCGGTTTAAGCAGAAGGTATTTTATCTTTTACTGGACTGTGTGATAGTAAATATTACAACACGGTACACTGCTGTTCGAAACATTGATGAAATGTTTAGTTTTTTATGGAAATACCCAACACTTTCAACAGAAGAACTTTCTGAAAAATCTAAGAAATTTATAAACTTTTATAGCAGTGATGTATCTTGGGATATGTTGGAAGAAATTAATCACTTGAAATCAATTCAATCAGCTAACTTTAAAAATGACCTTTCCCCTCTCAATCTCCTAAACACACTAGAAAAACAAAAACTAAGAAGCATTTTCCCAAATGTATGTATTGCTCTTCGTATATTCTGCACATTGCCAGTGACAGTAGCCGAAGCAGAAAGGTCTTTCAGCACACTAGCAAGAGTGAAAAACTTCCTACGATCAACCATGTCTCAAGATTGACTTTCAAGCTTGGGTACACTTTCCATGGAACCTGTCCTTGCTAGACAACTGGATTATAATAGTATTATTGATACTTTTGCAAGCCAAAAAGCTAGGAAAGCTATTTTTTAAAACCAGAGTGTTAATAAAATTAAGAATATTAAGATAATCTTGTAAAAATTACCTTGTTGTATATTACATATTACATGTCTTAGTAACAATATGGTTTTTGATTTTGAATACCTTATAATTCAACCTTTGTCTGATACCAGCATAAGATAGACTATGTCATAATGTAATAAGAGTGCTTATCTAATTGTTTTAATTTTATTGTTAATCATATATTTTTACCTTATCTTCAGTTTATGATTTTCAAATGAAGCAAATTCAACATAATGAATATAAAGAGGCAAGGTCGATATATAATTCAAATGTGTTATTTTTAGCTGAAAAGTCAAAGACCCAAGTTGTACATTGATTAGTTTCTACGATTATTAATAGAATTTTGTGAAAACAATTAATTATTATTATCTCTTAGGAGCACAAATCAAAAGTTTTTAAACTTATACTGTTTTATTTTGTGTAAAATACAGTATTACAAACTTTTTTAATGAATAACAAAAATATCACATGTCATCAATTACACAATATATTATATAAAATATCTTTACAAAATATGTTTGTTGCATTATTATAAATGACGAGGTGGGGTTTCAGGAGTGAATTTATTATTTGACGGGGGCCCGCGAAAATTTGTCCCTGGGGCCCTTGGGTTCTCTCCACGGCCCTGTTCTTATCCTTCAGTTTTCATTTACAGAGCGTTAAAAAAAAACGTATAATACAATTTATAATGGAAGCTTAAAACATGCTAGTGGTGTAATTTTGCTAATATACTGTTTATAACACCTTAATAGAATATTAAGATTTAAATGCTTTAAACAACTTAAGCTAATTATACATTAAGCTCATAAAAACCCTCAAATTTGTGAATACCACCAGTTTAATCAGTTGTAATTAACTTGTAATATGTTACTCACCGCCAGCAATCCTTTTTTTGAAGTTTTTCCTTCAGTACATATATATTACCACTACACGGGTTTCGGACTTTTTACGTCCATCGTCGGGTGGTCAAAACACAATTAAAAACATTTAACACAATTTGTAAAAACACATAACACAAACAACACGCGCGCACAAATGAAGTCCAACATGTCTCTGGGCTGATGCTGTACAATGTACTAGTGAGTTATCAGCTGATGTCTACTTCCTAGTAAGCTGGCTTATTAGTTCATAAGTGGGGGTTGCATCAAACTGTTTTTTATCATTTAGCAAATTATCCGGGTGCTCTTGTTCATTTTTGTACATGTGGTATTCTTCTACGCGGTTTATGTAATCTCCTTTTTGCATTTTTGTAATATTTTCATGTTGTGATCTATGTTTTTATAAGCATGATCACAGTTTACCAGGTGCTCTGCGAATTTTGATTTTTCCGGGTGCCTTAGTGCCTGGATATGTTCTTTATACTGTATCGTTTTTTGAAGGGCCGCCCCGTCTGTCCCACGTAGAATTTGTCACATGAACTACAGTTTAATCTATATATACCGGTATTCATGAACTTGTCTTGGTTTGAGGTTTTGTTGCTATTTAGTGTATGTTGTAGGTTTGAGTTGGTTTTGTACGCAACTTTGTAGCCTTGGTGTCTGAAAACGTTAGCTATGGTGTTATTAAATTTGGGGTTGTGTTGTAATATTACGAATTTATTATCTTGTTTTGTGTCTGGCATGGTACTATTTCTATTTTGTTTCATTTTTCTATGTATTGTATCTACTATTTTTGGGTTGTATCCATTTTTGTGGGCAATATGTTTTATTAAGTTTAGTTCCTCTTTATAATCAGCTTCATCCATTGGAACCGATATTAGTCTGTTGATCATGTGGTTGTATGCTGCCATTTTATGTGTTATTGAAGTTATGCTGCCAGGAGTTAGTATGAAGCAAAGCTTATATTCACAGAGAAGCATTCATTTCAAAAATATCTGTATCCTACACTAAACCTGGTCTTACATGAGAATGTTGTGAATTTTATAAAAACTCTGCCAGTTAAAGCATGATTTTCAAAATATTGTGTGAGTTTATGAGTGTATGAATAACACATTAATTGTTGTACTTTTGTGGCAATATACTGTTATGCATATTGGAATTATGACAGTAAATGTACATTCTTCTCGAAGAGAAAAACATTGAGTATACTAAACTCTTTGTGGAAACACATTTATATTAAAATTAACATACTTGTGTAATATCTTTGAAAAGTTAAATACAATGCATCACTCCCTACAGAAATTTCAATTGACACATTTTGATATTGATCAATAGAATGAAACCTTTAAAACCCACGAACGGATGCCCGACCCGAGATCGACCCTGTGCTGTTCACAACTACAAAACACGTATTTTGCAATTCAACATTACGCCCACTTAAAATAGTCCTATCACAATAAATAAAATACCGTTGGAAAGCTAATGTTCCGTAGATGCATAATCATGCAAAAAAAATACCACAAATGTTATAAGTAATAATCCAAAAATTGGTGAAGTTCGCATATTTTTGATGCGTAAAATCGTAAATTTAAACTGCGCCTTTTCTTAAACGCGATGCTATTTTCCCCGATATGATTACAAATCTATATTTCTGTCAAACGGGTTAACCAAAACACTGTTCTATAGATCACATCTTTCTCTTTCAAACCGTAGATTACAAATTTTTCTGCGTCTCACAGATCCAGAGATATTTCCACTTGACCATAGAAGAAACTTGACTGATGAAATTCATTTGGCATTCGGTGCAGTTTATGAAATGACGTAATCCATTTTGTTGTCAGAAATCGTATTTGTTCTTTACACTATGTTGTAGAGGAAATTTCATTCTATAAGTTGGTACTACTTGATATAGTCAAATACTTACTACGAAGGTTTTGTTTTGATGTCCAAACAGCAATAATTGTGTGATGTAAATTGTAATATTTTGTGTGGTGCATATTGTTATGGTTAGATATTTTATTTATTTTGAAGGTTTGTGTATACAAATTGTATATAAATTTTGTATACAAGTTACAATATATGTGTTTTTATATCTAAAGTTTATGTTTTTGAGTGATTTTCTAGTTTGTAAACAGTTTATATTTGCAATAACCTAAAAGGCAAGTTGTAATTATAGTCTATAACCAAATTTTCTTATATTTAGTGTTTTATTTGATTATAAAAGTGTATAATATGTGTGTTATTCTTTGTAAAGTATGTTGTTTTAGTGAAATCTAATGATTTTGTCTTAGGCCTAGCTTTAGAAAGTTACTTATTACGTGTAAATTGTCGAGGTGTCAAACCTAACCTCACTTGTGAAAGTTACCTTTTTAGTCAAAATCGTTGTTTTTATTTTGAAAATGTAACAAATTATTATTTTTTTCCCCTAAATATATTCACAAATATATTACAAATCTCAAGTAATGGTTGAAAAAATTCCGAAAAATCTATTAGTATGTTATTGATTACCATTTTTGTGAAATTTCTGCTCCGTTACTGTTTGATTTTTTGGTATTTGACCAAAAAACTCCAAATGTGATACATCTAACATTTTTTTCACTACACACCTACATTCTATGCACCTTTCTCAACATAATAATATATAGTACTCTTGTATAAAATATAATATATTACTATTTTTGGTAAATTGTTGAAAATAAAAAGACCAAATTCCCTTTATCCGTAAACCATTTTTTGTTTTTTTTGAAAATGTAACAAATTTTTTTTTCCCCTAAATATATTGATAAATATTACATAAAACTTTTGTATATCTTAGAAAAAGGTGCTAAGCTTTTGATTTTGGATTATACAGGTTTTTCCTGAAAAATGGTAACTTCGTTTTTGACTTGTAACATACTTACTCCAAAACTGTTTAAAAAAATAATAAAAAATTTATTACATAGATGAATTCTATGCATCTTTCTGAGAACAAAGATGACTTATAAGTTAGGTTTTGTATACAAATAATATATTTTATTAATTTTTAAACAAACGAAGAAAATAAACATTAACCGCTTCTAGGGTTTTAAAAAAATTTACAGATATGAAGAAGAAAAATGAATCAAGATGGTAGCAAAGATTGTTTCCCATTGTTGCACCAGTTTATGATCTTAAACTAATCTAATTTTTCTTACAACCTAAAGTTTACTTTTGAAGAGAACCTGTCATCTTTTGGCTGGTTTGAAAAATACTTTCAAGAAGAAATATTGACAAGACCACATGATACAATATTAATTTACTTTTTGTTACAGAAGAAAATCTAATTATAATAAAAGATGATTATCTATTGCTAAGTGGTAAAGTTCAGCAAATTTGTGCAAAGTGGGGTTTTTACAGTCACTAGGACAAAAGCAAATATCTTGTGAACATCATTGTGTCACAGAGAATGAAGATGGTTGTGTCCAGTTTGACTACAAGATTTGAGAAGATTGTAATGTCACAAAATTTATAACTGGTATTTAAGTTGAAATAATTGATCATTCATCCGTTGATATAATTAAAATTAAAATTAAATGAACTGTATTATATAATAATTTAAAAATCAATATATCATATCATCCAATTACCATACTCACCAAATATATTCAATTTCATATGACAAGAATTCCAATAAAAATATGTAATCATCATAGAATTTAATGAACCATATTATGGTAACATAAGCTGTTAATTTTTAAAAGTGCAACTATCTGTGAAGAAGAAGAATTTACTTTTTCCTATGCCAACAATGTAAAAGACATTACCACTTCAGATTCTATGCAGAAGTCATCTATCTTTTCTAATTCAAATTGAATATTCATACTAAAGACATTAATTACCAAGATATATAAATAAGGAAGTGAAGACGACAACAACAATATTGCATTCAAGATAGCATAAGTATGATTTATAAATGTTAAAATAGAATTTAACCAAAATATTTCAATTTATAAAATTCCAGCATTACAGTACAAACTTCAATTTGATATAAAGTGCATCTTTTAACCAATGTTGTAAAACTAATATAACAAACTTTGTGGTGGTCAATAATATCTATTTTACTCTAAATAGCAAACAAATAGAATGAAAATAAACCTTAAAATCATATTGCACTACATTTTTCTTTATAGTTTAAGCTGTGATACTCAATTTTTGAATTTTCTTTGATATTAAAACATTCGGTAAAGTGGGGAAAAAAGGAATTTTATGATTGGTTTGAAAGAAAGACCACATAAGTCAAATTAATGTCTGTGAAAAATATTTAACACGTTAACAATCGGGTCGGCACAGTTTCTGTGGGTAGAGCAATCTGCCGACCCGATCGGGCCGGCATCTCAAAAAGTCACTGTTGTTGTTTTGCTCGACTGCAACACTACAGCGCATTCTAGCGGGGACAAGCCGTACTATTTGGACATTACACATCCTATGTCTAAACGCAGAACACTCGATTCCCAGTTTAGATTTATTATATAACTCTCTTTTCGCTGTTGAAAAATGCAAACTTTCGCGGTCCTATCGGGTCGGCACTTTTTTTTTTAAAGATAAACCAACTCTAAGTTATATGAAAACTGGTTTCAAGCTGTTAATATGTAAACAATTAATATAATGGTGTACATTAGTTATTATAAAAGTGTTAGTAACATATCGTCGGCTTAATTAACAAACCACATAACTCCAAAAAATGTGTTTTTGTGATTTATATGTTATTGTGTAGGTTTAAGGTGCCTGCACAGTTGATTAAATCCTTGTAACTCCAAAAAAATTGTAAATACCGAAAAAATGGAAAAAACAAACCACGTATATTTTAAGAGGGAAATTTGTTTTTGCAAACCAAATAACTCCAAGTAGTGGCAGCCTGTCTCAATGCAAATGCTATTGCCATGTGCAGAGTTCAGTGTTTCGTTGTTTGCAAATTAATATTTCTTATTTTGGCGTACAAGTTCTATACTAAATAACATGTAAGTAGTACAATAATTGATATTTTATAGTAAAAATTACCATACTATTGTTTTATATAATATAAAAATAACCTTTAAAAGAAAAAGATAGTTACGTGTTTTGTTGCAGTAGCAAACTTTTAGGTTAAGTTATCACAAAATTGGAGTTACTGTTTTTTATTGTGGGTTCACCTGGATCAAAGATTTTGACTTTAATTTGAAAAACTACTGAGTATTGTTATTTACCAGGATTTTTACAGTATGTAATGTTACAATATAATAAAATGTTTTACTATTTGAATACCTGTATTCTACTATTTAGGAGTTACGTGGTTTGTTCAATTTTTTTTATGGAGTTACGAGGTTTGCTTTCAGAGCGTTGCAAGGAGTTACGTGGTTTGTTTAAATAAAAACTGTGGAATGTGAAACACTTTAGGAGTTAAGTGGCCAGTATTGTTTTTCTTTACTGACCACTAAATCCATTCTGTTTTTTTCAGCTTCAAAATGTCATCAAGAACAAAAAAAAATTACAACTAGCTAAATCTACAAATATTCAGTATAATGAAGAAATAAATACTGACACTAAACTATCAAAATCGACTGAGTTCAAGCTACCGTCAAAAACTATTTAATCTATTCTACCGTCAAAGCCTGACACTTTTCATGGTATTGGCAACCTTATCGAAACAGGAACATTCATTATCGATGAAAATGGCGAATACCACTTTACTCCAAGTGTGGTTTTTGCAAACCACGTATCTTTCATTAATCTAACACGTAACTCCTATAGTTGATCTAGTTCAATCCTCGTAACTCCACTGTATATAAGAAAATGTAAAGATAAGAAAAAAGTGCTTTTTAATTGTATTACAATTATTAAATCTTAATTAAACCAAAAAAAAGTTGAAAAAAATTACTTCTTCAACAAAAATAAATCAGTTTTTTGTTCCTCCTGTAAAAAGTGGAAAATGTGAGTTACTTGGTTTGTTAATTAAGCCGACGATATTTTGGTTGATGTATTATACCAAATTAACTAATTTTCCGAACTAACTAATGTCCGGCGAAAATAAGTCATGGCCCGATCGGGTCAGCGACCTCACTTTTAAGGGAACTTGCGACGAAAAATGAATGTGCCGGCCCGATCGGTCCAAAACTAACCTCCAATTTCTCCACATGAATAATTGAAGAAAATGTAAATAAATAGCCTTTGTAACAATAAAAAATCGATATCAGCAACAATAATTCAAGTTGGCACTACGGGATTTCGTAGGACCAATGGTGGCATTGCTGTATGGTGGCAGTTAACGTGTTAAAAGAAGGGAAAGAAAAATTAAAATATATTTCCAAAATATAAATTTAAGGTAAATAATGTTTAGTTATAAGATAGAATAAATATTGAAGTGAGATATTATTTTGTAAAATAGACAATGCTTGTTGTGAAGCAAAAATGATTTGGACAGTGTCCGTGGGACCAGAAATGTGAACGTAATGGAAGTATGCTGAGTTAGTAGATCTAAAAAGAGACGCTTAGTTTTGAGATGCTAAGAAGTGAGCAGTTGGTCAGGAACGTTCAAGGGATTAAGATGTATGTGATGTGAGTAAAACTTTAAATATGTGTTAGAAACAGTTGGAAGGGAACCTCTGAAATGATCAGATGTGTTTGTGGGAGTTAGAAGCCGGCGTCTGACTAGGACAGACGTATTTTTGTGTGTGGAAAGGTACAATTTTTGTAGAACAATGTAAGTTAAAATGAAAGATAGATGATTTAAAAAATGAACGATTAAAGACAGTGTGTAATATCGAGAAATTGTTGTTGTTAAAAAACTGTAAAAATAGACGTTAGGCTTCTTAAAAGCAAAATGGACAATGAAATAAGAAAGCGTGACGTGGTGAAAAATGTATTCGTTTTATGTGAACAATTCTAAAGGTGTTTTTAATAAAAGAGACAGTAGACTTTTGTTTAACTGAACTTTAAGTGAATAAAAGAGAAAGAAGACGTGATACTTTACGAATAGTGAATTCCCAATGGAGACGATCAACCTGTTCACAAATGCGAGGAATGGCGGATTTCTGTCGTCAACTAGGAGGCTTCACATTACAAAAGGTATCCATCTTAGATATTAATACAAAGTGGTAACATATACAAAAGACAATATCAACATCATTTTATAAAATTGAAACAATATTATTTTATTCATGTTGCACAAAAAGATTAAATGTTGAGTTTTTAAGTATAATTAAGATTCTCTGTTTGAAGTTATTTGTTAGTGATGGAAGTTCAATTTTATTATCATACATTTTTCGGACATTTGCCATCATTTGTGTGTTAAAAATCAAAACACGACGTTTCGGGAATAAGAATCAATTCCCGTTATCAAGTGACTAAAAACTAAAGAAACATGAAACTAGAAACTAAGCCTATGTAAGAAGTAAAATTAAATAAGAATACCACCAACTTTAATATCTAAGCATGCATCTCAGAGCTAAAACTGAGAAGTCAAAAAACACAATCACGGTAACACACAACTAACGTCAAATACGTGTTGTTGTATCAAAGATACAGCAACAAGTGACGTGGTCCAGAAGGCGTGACAAACTATTAGAGGAGTGGCCTATTGTTAGTTGTATTAAGCTTCCTAGCCCGAGAACGGGTTACAAACCCTTGTGGCGATTTAACAGGTAAAATTTCAGCTTGTTTTTTAGTTGTAGGGGTATTATAATCAAATTTTAGTTCTTTTTTTAATAATGGGAGCCATAATGGCCTTACTTCTATACTTGATTGGCTGATAGGATTGTCCGTTAGTTTTATATATGAGGCTTCAATTATTTTACGTTTGTATAAGTTACTTTCCCGGTGTATGATTTTTGCCTCTTCCCAATTAAATTTGTGATTTTCGGACCATATATGTTCTGCAATTTTCGATTTATCGACTAGGCCTAACCGCACATTGTTTTTATGTTCTTTTATTCTAATGTTTAATGGTCTTTTTGTCTCGCCAATATATTGTCTATCACACTCACATTATTTGATACTGTAAAAACAGTTTTTAGTATCCTGCGTGCTATTTTTAGGTTTAGTTTGGACGAGATGTTGCCTAATGGTGTTTGGTGTTTTAAAAGCAGTAGAAATTTTATATTTTCTGGCTACGCTTCTAACTTTTTCCGATAATCCCGGCACATAAGGGATTGTCATGTATGCTAGTGGTTTATTTTCATCTTTAGACTCATTATTTTTCGCTCTTTTACATTTGGAAAGAATGGATAGAGGATATCCGTTGGAACTTAAATCCTGCTCGATACATGTTAGTTCCAAGTTTAGACTGTTTTTATCAGAACAAATATTATAAGCTCTGTCAAGTAAGGAATGAACAATTCCTTCTTTGACGGACATAGGATGGTTAGAATTGTAATTTAAATAACGACTGTGTTTTAAATAAACATTGTGTTTTGATTTTTAACACACAAATGATGGCAAATGTCCGAAAAATGTATAATAATAAAATAATTATGATGTTCTAATATTTTGTTTGTAAGTAAATGTAAGTGCTTTTTAGATAAATGATTTTTTTTTCAAAAATAGTAATATAAAATTTTAAACTCAATTCAGAAAATAATTCAACATACATTTAAATTTAAAATGAGACAAAACGTTCTCATAATAGAATAATTTTAATTGAAGTTGCAACTATATTAAAGTAAAATCATGTATTAAAGCATTTGAGTCTCTTCAAGACAAAATTTTATTAGAATTAATAGGACATAATATCTAATGTTTGATTTATGTATTTGTTCAATAATTTGTGCTTAATAAAAGGATGTTCAGTTTCAGAAAAATAAATAAGGATTTCTTATTTACCAGATAACCACTGATAGTACACTTAGAAAAGAAACACGACCATGAAAACATTTTAATTCAAAGTAATTTTTATTTTTTTTCAAAATTGGTGAGTTAATTCCACCTGGCGCCCATAAAGCTGAGCAATTTCGTAAATTCTTTATGTTTCAAAGTGTCAAAATAAAATCACAAAAATTCCCTCTACATTATTTATATATTTACAAAGCTCAGAGTTAATTAGTTATTGTCAAATGCTTATTTGTCATTTATAATTTTTTGTTTAAACTGTTGTTTATTTATAAATAAATTCTCATTAAATTGTAAATCATTTAGTTTAACATCTAGTTAGGAACTGATTAGATACTAATTTTAGGTATTGTAAGTAGCCGAGGCAATTTTGAATAACAATATTAAACAAAATGGATTACAATTGAATGAAAATTTAGTTATAAATGAACAACTTAACTTAAACCAACAAAATGGATTACAATTGAATGAAAATTTATTTATAAATGAACAACTTAACTTAAACCAACAAATAGAAATGACAAATAGGCATTTGACTATTTAACTAATTAACTCTGAGGTCAAATTATAAAAGAAATAATGTAAAGCAATATGACTGCAATATGTAATATTTAATTCTATGATTGGATACAAGGTTTATTTTGAGTCTATTTGTCTGCTATGTAGTTGGAAAAAGGTAATTGTCTTAATGATCACCACGAAGTTTGTTATATTAGTCTATAGTTTTATAACAAGATAGAGCAGTGAATGCCTTTCCCACTAATTATAGTGTAGTAATTCAGTCATATGATTGTTCAAAATATGTGTATTTAATACTTATTATATAAGTTATTGGTGAATATGAAAAATGTGTTTCAATAATTTTTTAATAACTTAACCATAAAATTGAACACTTTTAAACTATTAAGTAGGTCTATCTTCTAATTTTAGGGGCCATGGAAAAATTGTAATATACTAAGGATCCAATGAAACTAAAACAAAATACTAAATACTATCTTATTTAGTCAAAATTTATATCATGGTAAGGGAGAGTATTCTTTTAATTGAGAGTTTGTCATTAACTTTTTCACGAGTAAGAATTAAGTTTTGTCAGCTTTGAAAATGACTTTTCGTTTGATTATATAACTACTATCCAAGCTACAGACAATTTATAAAATGAATCTATGATGTCATTACCTTTAATAAACTCTTTTTATTAGTTCCGATGCAGTATTGTCAAATTTGCAAAATTAGTACAATTTTGTTTTGTTGTAGGATCTATCATCTTTGCATACATCTCTGAATGTAAGTAATTTTCACATAAAACTCTATTACACATGGAAATATATTTTTTGTAAACCAACATTTTTACAACAATACCGGTAAATACTTTTTTATTACGAATATTAATTTTTATTTACTTATGTTTTCTGATTCTTACAAAATGTAATTATTTGGAATATTAATAACCTTTAGTTTAATTTAAAGGCATACCTGTTCATTCAGTAAATCATTCTGTTTTTCAACTATCCCTTTTGCAGAATAATTTTTCAAAAAGTTTCCCAATGCTTTTTCATCCTGGGTATTACCAATATAGCCAAGCTTCTCAGCCAAACTGATTGCTAAATTTCTCGGGTCATTGTTAAATGACCATGAATTGAGAGTAGAACCACTTTGAATTATCGCTTGTTTAAATAATCCTGTAACCAAATCAAATGAAAGACGAAATCTATATAACTCCAGTATATTTTTGACATTTCATTTTTTTTTGAGAACTTAAATTTTATTAGTAACAAAATTAAAATGTTATTTGGAATTATTAAGCTTGCGGTTTCAAAGTTAAAGGTGATTTTAATTTAGAAACTACCAAATTTTAAATCAAGTCAAACCAAGTTAGCTGGTGTTGATCTGTGGAGCCTCTGCTTCTCACATGGACCTCTGGCGTGTTTCCATGTCAGTTCAAATAGCAACCTCTCCTACCTATTGGCACCTAATAGTAAAACTAAAAATATTGTTTACAGATAAACTTCAACCTCAGATAAAAAGTTGGTTCTATTATATTCTCTTTTTTTTTTCTCTGCCCTACCTATTGTAATTTGTAAAGAGTAAAATAAAAATTTCAAATAGAATTTTTTTAAATGTCATTAGATTTAATACACAAAAATATCCTATACTGTACCAATCTAGCTACAAAAAATAAAATCAAACATCGATTCTATATTATGTATCCTGAACTCCTCACGCTAAACAATGACCATTGTGAATTCCAGGAAGGCAGAGCCAAAGGCAAATTATAGATAAACACACACAGCCCTATTTCAAGATACACTAGTAAAAAAAAATATAAATAAATAAAACAATAACACAGGCTTAACAAAGCTGAGAATAAATTTAGAGTTTGTTTTAAAAGAACTCAGTACACAAGAAAAATATATGTGCAAAATAGTTGAACAGTTATTTGGTTACACTTGGCCTTTGCAACTTCATTACATTTTCAGTGGTCTATATACCATCTTCTCCTAGTTTTAACACTCACCACACAACCTATATTAACAACTAAACTTACTAAAGAGTTTTAAAATGATTTTAATGTCCTTATTTGTAACACTGTACATTTTTAAAATTTGAAATTAGTACAAGAAACGGAAACCTTGAACGTTGATTGGTTCAAAGTAAGACGAAAGAACAAACAACGTGATTGGTTCAAAATGTCAATGCAAGAAGATGCCGTTAATCAAATTAGGTTTAATAATTTAAAAAAGGAATCAATATTAAAAAAACAAAGTAAATGGTAGAAATAGTTAGAGAAATGTATATTGAATGTTAATATAATTAGAATAAGTATAGTCTTGATAATTAAGAATATTTTCATGTAAATGTGTTGTGAAATCGGCTACTATGCGGAAGATAGGATGATGTAATATAGAATTATTTCATAGCGTCTCTTTGAGTAGACAGACAACATAGGTTCTGAAAGCTCAATGTGGACAGACATGTTTGTTGTTTTTGTATTTGTGATGTAGAACAATAGGAAAACCGGTAAAAGTGTGATTTATGTGGTTTAACGTGAACAATAAGGTTTGACGTCGGTCAGAGTAAATATCAGTGTACAAAAAGTTGTTAGAAATGTACTTAGAAAGAGATTTTTTTCTGTATGTTAAAATAAAGTATCATGCAGTTATTTGCAATGGCTCGCATGAATCAAAAGGTTTGAGATTTGAACATTTTCTGAACAATAAGAATTATATTCAAGTGTTAAATGTGATTGTGTTAAATTGTGAACTTTTAAACCAATATATAAACTTGTAAAACATGACTTGAAACTAATGCACATGTTTTCAGTGATAATGCTGAGATGGCATTATGATAGATTCTAATATTGTTTTTGAGAAGTATTGAACAATTTAAATTGAAAGAAAAACTAATTTTTATTTTTGATAGATAGAAAATTAAAATGAATTCAGAAAAGCAGAGAGAGAGACGATTCAATGATATCAACACAATGGGGGGAACGCGTCCACGAGGCAGAATTATGGCATCTTGGTCAGCAGAAGCAGTTAACAATGGATTCAAAGTGTTTTCAATGAAACGATAACGTGATTGGTATCCACGTTTAAGAAACTTTTATTTTTGAATTATATATACATTTAATATAATCTGTATTGTTTAATATTAAGTATAAAATCTTTTCATTTTGAATTTTATTAAATAAGTAAATCCTCAACTTTTAAAATATAAAAGATATCTTTACAAAAGCTTAAGATAATGAAATAATATAACTTGCTTAATTTCAAAGAATTCATATCTTATTTCAATTAAATTCATTTTTCTTTTTGTAAGTTGCAACTAGTAGAGTAACCTCAATATATAAATTTTATTCAGATCTTTGGCTGATCAATATTATTTAAATAAGTGAAAATTAATAGAATGTATTGATATAAAATGTTGAATATGATTATTCAAAATTTATATGTGTTTATCATAAATATGTATTAATAAAGTTATGTACAATTTCAGCACAAAAGGGACTTCTGATTTCTTGAAATATCATATTGAAGTACACTTTTGAAAGAACTTGCGACTAGAAAGTAAATTTAAATTCATATCATATAATAATTTGGTAATTATTGAGTTGTCATGGCGCCCCCAACTTTATAGCACTTAGCTTCTTTTTTCTTTAATCAATAAATAAAATCAACACTCTCATTTTTCATATTGTTCATATTTTATGATAACTAGGCTAATGAATAATATTGGGAGCAGCTTAACACTCCAGAAAACAAACACCACCTCAACTCAAACCTCCGAATCTTAGTTTTCAAAATTCTAAATTTCAGAAAGCTTAGTATTGATTTTTAACTTCTTTACTTATACTAGAATTAAAGTTTTTCATTTATTGTAATTATATTTCCCAAATACATTCAAACAAAAAGTTAGTTCCTACATCTATTCAGACCTCAATATATTCATTAAACTTCATCAGGATCAAAAATGATCATCACTGTAATCAATTATTCCATCAGCTTTTTTTATATAATTATTAAAAATAAATTATATATATAGAGAAGGTATTTTTTTTCCCCTTGGAGGTTTGTAATTTTTTTCAAAAGACTATGGTTCTCAAAATAATTTTATCTAAATCTGTAATTAAAAAGGCATACACACATGGATACTTCTACTAAATTCATTTCAGAAAAACATACACTGTATTAGCATGCTTATTAATCAAAGTTTTCCCTAGTGACATTATGTAACTAATGAAATGAACAGGACCACTATTGTGTTCTTGTATATGTTTTAAAAGACCAGATGTGTTACAAGTTACTTCTTCAATCATTTATTATAAAAAATGACATGGTTATATTTATTTGATATCACTTAACTTACCTTTTGTTAGTTCTGTTAACAACAAGTATTCAACAGATGCACCTCCTGCACTTAAACCCATAATAGTCACATTCTGTGGATCTCCTCCAAACTGCTTAATGTTTTTATGAGTCCAAAGTAAAGCTTGCACCTGATCTTTTAGACCAGCATTCCCTGATATCTCGTCATTTTGTAGGGATAAGAAACCTAACAATCAAATAAATCAATCAGACTATACCAAAGTTAATACTTTAACAGATAAATATTATAAAAAGTATCTATTCATAATATTTAACTTATCATTTCAATATCAATGTCAATCTTTTGATACAACATTTGTGTCTTAAAAGTTAGAAGTTTGTTTTTTTTATCTATGGTACCGGTATTTAACTCCTTGGTTTTATATTCACCCCTATGAATATAAAGAAACCTGAAATTTGATAATCTGTTAGTGCCCTAAATTAGAAATTTTAAAATGGGTCCTAAGCAAATTTAAAATCTTGGAAACAAATTTGAACTTAATATATTAAGTTTAATATACTTAATATATACAAAAGTCGTTAGTTTAAAAATATAGATAAGTATTTTCTTAATCGTAAGGAACGTTACGACTTTCTTAAATTTTGGCAAGGATAAATACTAAATTTATATATCTATTTTTCTACACAGTTGACGTTGACTTCAACACAGTTTTCATAGAATTTCACAAGCTTTATATATATATATATATATATATATATATATATATATAATTTGTGGTTATACAAAAAACAATTTTATTTAATATTTTAGGTTTACAAATTTCTAAATTTATTCATATCACATCAGTAATGGAAATCAATACATACAATTAAATTGTAATAGTGCACATTTTTAGTTCTTTGATTTTAAATAGAATGGGATATTCTTTGATCTTATACAGAATTGAATATATACTTTGATCTTACATGAAAGTGGAGTATGTCTAGACTTGTCTAGATGAGTCAAGCTAGAAACGTATTTTGTTTTTCATTGAGTAAATTAAAAAGGACCAAATTTGAAAGTAAAGTGTGTAATGGCAAATGATCAGAGAAATTTATTGAATGTATTATAATAATTAGAATGATTATAAATTTTGTAATTTAAAAAGTGCAGTATAAACGTTTTGAATACAAAGAAGCCAAGAGATTGGTTTTTACAGACTGCAGTTACTTTAGTCTGGATAGAACCTTCAAAGCAATACCATGTCGCTCGGACCGACGTGTCCTGTCTCGGACAAAGAAAAAGTAGTAAAAAAAGTGTTTTCTTCATTAATAATAAACTGTTTTACTAAAAAATGTTATGTGGTAACAATTCAGTTACGTGTGAATCTAGAAACTAAATATTTAGACTGAAAATAACTTAAAAAGTGAGAGCGTATCGTTAATGTAAATGTGTTCGATTGTGAACAAAGACAATGTATACTAAAGGTGTTTTCTATAATTAAAAATGAATTGTTTTGATAAATAATATTATGTGCTAAAGATTTGATCACGTTTGAATAATTATGAATGTTTAAAGTGAAAATATTTGACTTATTAATTTTACAAATTCAGCAAATGTATGTTACCTGGAAAGTACGGACATAAAAACTAAGTTTTATTTTGTGTTTTATCTAGAATAAAACAATGTGAACATTTAAATATCCTTTTCACAATATGAACAATTGACGTGTTCTCATCATTAAAAAATGTGAACTTAGAACATTAACTTTCAATAACGGTTAGAGTGATTTTGATGAAACAACACATGCAGCCACAACAAGGAAAGGATGTGATTTTTTAAATAAAAGTTTGTTTTTAACAAACACACGTGTTTGGTAAAGCACGTATAAACTATTATTAGGCTGTATAAAATAAAATGTGATTTATCTATAACTTGTAAATTTGATAAATATTTTAATTTTGCTTGATGTCTTTTTATAAAAATGACATGTTATGTTATTTTTAATGTAATATTAAAATCTTTAAACATAAAAGATTTTTCTTGATAAAAGTTTTTAGTTGAACATTTTTTAATATGAATTCATAAATAAATGATATTTTTATAAAATTTAAAAGGATAATAATTTTTCAAAACATTATTAAATTATTTCAAGAACCAGGTTGCAACCAAATTTTAATAAATTTAATAAAATAATATTCTTTTAAAAAATGATTTTTTAGATATAAAATATATATGTAGGAAGTTTTACATGTAATAAATCTTTACAGATGTTTTTGTTTCATATATGTTCTCTTGCTACAATAAGTTTTTTAAATAAATAATGTGCATTTCAGAATAAAAAAAAGACTTCTGTATTCTTATTCAATATTCTATTTAGTACACTTTTTCTAAAGGATTCAAGACCCATGAGACATTAGAATTCACTTTTAGAGTTATAACTTTTAAACTTTTATTATTATTTTTTGTAATCAAAGCATTTAAATGGCACCCAACTTAACTAGATAAAAAACATTACAAAACTGGAGTCACACTATTTTTATTAAATTGTTTCACAATATATATACATATAGGGGAAGGCGGGGTAAGATGACGGATGGGGAAAGATGACGAATTCAGTATTTCTCACTATAAATCACAGATAGCAGCACGTCCTAGTCAGCATAAGATTTGTGTAGTAGTGGACTATGTAACGTGCTAGTATTAACAAGGTTGTGTGTATTTTGAGTTAAGCTGTGACCAAAAGTTCAGATACAGGATACTTTGAAGTAATTTTCTAGTCTCAATACGCAAAGAATCAGCTGTCTAAGGTACGTTTTTCAACTTTCTCACAAAAATATTCTGAATATACAACTCAATACCTACAAACTCATAGGAGACGCATTTCTTTTACAATAGTTGTAGTTACTGATAAATGTTAGTTTTGTCAAAATGGCGTACTGGGGAAAGATGACGAATTTCTAATGGGGAAAGATGACGCATAATTTATTTTGATTCGTCATCTTACCCCATGTTCTTTTTTTAATGTATATGTCTTTTAATTCAATAATTTTTAATCTGTTCAATTTCATAATACGTTTTAATGTCTTAATATATTTATTAAATAAATAAATACATTTCTATAATTTATTCTCCATCCTAAATATTTGTTTTTATTTCTAGGCTTGAGACGACACTTCGAGCATTAACATGCCACGAAAATATCAGCGAACTAGTGATAGGAAAAAGTGGCAAAATAAGGACATGGAGGCAGCTATATCAGATGTTTTAAGCAAGGTTTCAAGTATGAATGCTGCAGCAATAAAGTACAAAATACCTGAGCCTACACTAAGAAGATATATAAAAAAAAGAGTTCGTCCTTCAGAAGGAGAAGAAATTGAAGTGGAATTCCCCCAAAATTTAGGGAGGTTCAGAAAAACTTTTTCTGCAGCACAATCGGAAGAGCTTAAGCAATATGTGATAGAAATTGACAAACGGGCCTTTGGTCTATCACGCAAACAATTGTCTAATATTTGTTTTGACTATGCTGAAAAAAATGGGGTTAGCCATAGATTTAACGTAGAAAAAAAAACTGCTGGTGAAGGTTTCATCAGGGAGTTTATGAAAGATTGCGGGCTGACATTGAGAAAACCTGAGTCCATATCAGTTGCTAGGCTCATGGCATTTAATCGATTCAACGTTGGGAAATTTTTCGAGTTGCTTAGGGATGTTAGATTGAAATACTCATTCACACCTGATAAAATCTATAACGTTGATGAGACAGGATTTTCCACCGTGGCAACAAAAACTCCAAATGTCATCAGCCCTGTTGGTGCCCGCCGAGTGATAAAAATTTCGTCAGCTGAACGCGGGGTCACGGTGACATGTGTATGCGCCATGAGTGCCACTGGAAATTTCATTCCTCCTTTTTTTACATATCCCAGGGTTAGGATGAATCCAAAATTTTTAGAAGGTGCACCTCCGGGCTCAGCAGCTGTTCCGCATATTTCAGGATGGATGACAGCTCCCAATTTTGTAAATTATTTAAAACATTTTTCCTCCCACGCTCGCCCGAGTATTCAACACCCAATTTTACTCCTCATGGACAATCATGCCTCTCATGTCACCCTTGAAGCAATTCAGTTTTGCAGAGAGAATGGAATAGTAATGCTTGGATTCCCGCCTCACACTAGTCACCGGTTGCAGCCCCTGGATGTGGGGTTTTATGGCCCGTTGAAGACAGCCTACAGTCAAGCGAGTGACGATTTTCTTGTGTCCAACCCAGGAGTTTGCATAACAATAGCCCATGTTCCAAAAATGTTTTGTAAGGCATACCTTAAGGTGACTACGCTCCAAACTGCTATCAATGCATTCAGAGCAACAGGGATTGAGCCTTTTGATAGTAACATTTTTAGGGATGAAGATTTTCAGCCATCATTGACTACTGACTTACAAACTGATGAATTGACTGCTCCTGCTTTAGAACGTCGGCCAGAATCATCACCTGATAATTTTGACTCTGCATTACAATCATCTGCGAATGACTCTTCTGCAGACCAACACAGTCAGCCTCAGCATATGGTAACCCAAACTCTCTCAAAATCTATGGATCCTAAGCCATCTACTTCTTCAGCCCTTCCTCCACTTCCAGTGGCAAGTAAAGAGTCTACCAGAAAACCAAGAAAGAAATTGCCGTCGTTTCTACTATCAGGAACTCCTGTAAAAGAAGCCTTAGAACAGAAAAGGAAACAGCAAGAGGAGAAAGAGCTGAAAAGACAGAAAAGATTGACGGAGAAGGCAAACAAAAAGAAAGCAGCTAAGAAAAAGAAACCACGACGTCAACTGGTCTTCTCTTCATCTTCTGACGACGAACCATCTCATCCTGTACCCTACATTGACACTGATGATGATATGGACGGTCTGGATTTCGAAGAGGATAAATTCTGTATCATATGCTTGGAGGAAGGCAAGGATGAGCTGTGGTATCAGTGCTCCAAGTGCTTCAAGTGGGCTCATTCTGAGTGTTCCGGGTGGGACCAGAGAGACGCCAGTCACAGAGCCTATAAATGCGACTTCTGCATTTAAACAAATTTTAATTTTTGTATGTTTTACCAGTTTGTAGTTCCTTTCACCATTTTGTACTTCTTTTTTACGTTATATGGTAATAAAGTTTGATAGAAATGCTTGTTTAAATTGTTTGTTATGATGTTTTAAAATCCCTGGTATTTTCGTCATCTTACCCCAACCCATTCGTCATCTTACCCCATAGCTGGGGTAAGATGACGAAAATGACAATTTTTGGGAAAAGACATGTTTCATCCCTTTGAAAACGAAAGAATCAATTGAAAAAATTCATGGTATTAGGTAAGATATTGAAGAAGTCCTCATAAAAATTTCAGTTCTTAAAATCATTCACAGTGGCCAGGAAAAATTACAAAAGCTTAACCTCGTCATCTTACCCCACCTTCCCCTATGTCATGCAATATAGATTGTTTCTTTGAAATAGTCTTATTTATTCATTAACTTGGAAATTCAAAATTGCATGATAAAAAGTTAGGATTTGTCTCGTCTATAGCTCAGGGTTAGCACAATAAAATTTGCATTTATAATTTTAAATAAAAATTCAATATTTAACTTTCGGAAAGGAGCACTCATGCTGGCTTATGTATTAATTGCTCTCTAAATACACAATCATGAATTTACATTGCAAAACTATCTAAAAATTTTAAGTTCCAAAAATAATGTTTTAGGTAATTTGGTAATAGTTTAGGTTTAACCCTAGAATGGAAAGCTGTCTTAATATATACAACATTCTTATTGGTTTTGTTTGTAGTGACTAGGTTTTTGACCTGACTGTATTCTCCATCTGGCTATCTAAGCATCTTCCCCTTCCAAGACCAGGGTATTGGTGGTTGTGTTCATGATAATTCTATTGTCTTTCCTTCTATGTTACTTTTTTTTGTGTTCAATGTCAACATTTATACATTTATTTCATTATTATTTTTACATTATATATGTGGTGTTTTTTATTTATGACTAGCTGTACCCGGCCACGCATTGCTGTGGCTCATCTAGTTAAATGGAAAATAAATAAAAGACATAAATATAAAGACATTAATTAAAATATGTTTATTTTAACAATGCTTGTGGGTACACAATATTTTTTGTAGTTCCATTGTTTGTGTATATATACAGATTATCTGGTTTGCCGACTCTAGAACATGCAACATATAATTGTCCATGTGAGAAGCAATCCGTTTCTAGATCTAAGCCACGCAATTCTAAAGATTGGCCCTGAGCTAAATTAAGAAAACAATATGTTACAATCTAATTTAAAAAAATGAATATTAGAATTTAATAGTAGGCCTATTTATATATGGTAAATGATATATTTTATAAATTGAAAATTGCCTCTTTTATTATAACAATACAAAATCTCTATCCTAATTAATATTCCCGAGAAAATAACATTGTGTACAATAACCTGTTTTAAAAGTTATTATTTATGTAACATTTAGATAAGTTTTTATTTAAATTGTAGGCCTAACTGTTACAATTTTATATTTGTATTTATAAAGATTCTTTAATTTTAAAATAAAGATATAAATATTGTCTTTTAAGTGTTTTTTATTTCATATTGATATATTAATTATCTTAGAAGTAATTAATTATATAGTTATGTTATTATAAAATTTGGAAGTGTAATACAGTTTAGATTATAAAATAAATGGGTTTTTTGAATTGTAGGCCTAGTTGTTACAATTTTATGTTTTGTATTTATAAAGATTTTTTAATTTTAAAAGAAAGATAAAAATATGACCTTTTAATTATTTTTAATTTTATATTGATAAATCAAATGGTTTAATAGTTATTAATATTATAATGATGAAAATAGGTTATGACAAAAAATGTTATTTGAGTTATTGTATTTTTTTATTTAATGTGGTTTAACCAAATGAAAGACGGTGAAAAAATACAACAAATTATTATATTCACGAATTTAATGCTATGGTAAATGTTATTGTCCTAACGGAATGTCTTACAAAATAATTGATTTAAACATTTGTTAATTAAATCTATCAACATTTTATTTAACAACAATACATTTGGAAACATTGAAAATATTAAATTTAGTATAGTGTGTTTTGTTTTTACTTCAACAGATGTCGTTGTTCACAAAAACCTATCTTAAAAGAAAGAAATCCAAATATACAGTTGTTTGAAGTTTGAAATCAGCTAATAATGGAAATATAGGAAACAGTTGACTACAGCTGTTATTATTATAGTCCATAAACATATGTAATGGCGCTTGCATTTTTGTTAAATATTGAGCATATTTTTTGTTGTTTTTATGTTCATTAGATGCTACAGTTTTTCAAAAAGTATATAAAAACACTCGTGGATTCGAATGGAATATTGTGTCCAAATTTCAAAGCAATCGGTGAAGAACTTTCTGAGATTATCGATTTTGAACAAACGCACATTTACATTTTTATTTATATAGATTTGTTAAATAGTTTTATTATTAATTTAGTTTTAAAAAAACCTGATTTAATACTTTTAACTTTTAAATATAACCCATTTAAAATTTTTACAATTATTCTACGCTCTTCAGAAATTGATAATGTTAGATTTTGGGAGTTATAGTGATTCTGAATTCGATAACTAAAGGTTCAAATGTTGGTAAGTAGGAAGATAATGTACTATCGTATTCTGGAACTGACAGCTATGAACCTTTTAGCAAGGATTTTTCTTCAGGTGACTTTTTCACTCCCAACAATAATGGTTCTAATAGAAATGTAAGAGACAATGTAGGCCTCAAGGAAGTGTTGTTTCCATACAAATATCACCAACATGTTGAAAGCTTTAGGTTCATACCCAAATAAAGTCAGCCCCACTTCTTCCAACCAGAACAACCCAGGGGTATATCTACCTTCTACTAGCACCCAACATCCTCAACACTTCGACCAGGGAGATAATTACAAGAGCAATGACAACTCAACGGAACCATATACTATTTCAATAATTACACAAAATGGTAGTACAGACTCTTCTGGAACAATTCAAGTATTAAAAGGTAAGAATGGTGATTGCTCAACAACTGAATCTAGGACCACAACAACAAGGGCGACTCCAAGAAATTTTGTTTATAGATATTTAAAATAATGCGAAGAGCTAATTCTGCTGTAAGTCTTTTAGAAATATTTTAAGCTTTCATAACGAAAAACATGATCAATAAAAATAGTAGATTTTACAAATACTGAATATTTTTAAAATTTATTTTTTTATTATCTTAATTTCTTTGTTTCTTTCTTCTATTTACAGTAACAATATTTACAGAAATATAATGACAATTTATATTGTTGATACAGTTTATAATTTAAACTTCCTTTACAGATAATTTTTGAATTGTAAAAATAAAATGAATGGATATGTCTCATTTTTATTGCACCACAACTAGTACATTTAATTAAAACACTTTTGTAAATTTGTATATATAAGAAATTTATTCAAAAAAATAATTTGGGTCAAAATTTTGGCTAATAAATAAAAATTCGGGTGGATTTTAAAACGCTACTGAACACTGTTGTAGTAAATATAAATATTTAGGAATTTCCTTGAGCTTTAAAAAAACAAAAAAAAAATTCTATTTAGTTAAAAACCTATCAATGATACATGAACTTTCACAATAAAATTATCCATACCAAAAGCGCAAAAAATTAACATTCTAAGAAATATAATACCGGTACACTTAATTGTCAATTAGCAAGAAAAATACCAAAACTTAACAGCAACTCATACTTTAACTGCTGTGGAAATTAATGCAGTCATAGGAAATTCTTTTATTTTCAGCAGTTTACCATGATAACCATTTAAGTTTAGAAGAAATGTTTGATTTGTCTGTTACCGGTAATGTTTACAGAGCAGTGCGTGAAGAGATTTAAATTTCAGTGTGAAGAGATTTAAATTTCTCCTTGACTGCTTAAAGTTTGATGACAGGACTACTTGCAATGAAATAAGGAATAGAGACAAAATGACTGCTTGTAGAGATTAGTGAGACGAATTAGTCATTGTAAAGAAAATTATGAATCAGGACTTTACCTAACTATAGATGAACAGCTACTTAGTTTTCTTGGCAGGTACCCCTTTAAAATGTTTATGCCAAAAAACCTGCTAAGTACGGCATGAAAATTGTTTTAGTATGTGATGTAGGCTCTAAGTAATGAAAAATGATGAGGTTTACACTGGAAAAGGTTCAACTCCAAAAAATGTTCGAGAGCCATCACTATGTTCATGAGCTTACAAGTTACGGTAAAAACAGAAATAAATGTTACCATGGACAATTGGTTTACTAGTGTTCCCTTAGCCCACAAACGTCTTCAAAATCCAACCAATCTTACCATAATTGGCACTTTAACACGTTAGCTGCCGAGGCCTAATACGATACTCTTGCCTGGAGTGCCACGATTACCAAATTATTTTTCTATTATTATTTTTTCCTCTACTTATGTAAAATAATATAAGGCAATAGTATTTACTCATTTTATTTACATTTATGTATATATAGTTTTGAGACCGATCGGACCGAAATGCAATTTTTCGGCTTTAATTTTAATCGCAGTAAAACGTTTAGGTCCGGTCGGCCGAGGCAATTTTCGTGTAAAAAAAAAATTTATACAGGCTATTTCATTTCCTTATGTTGGCAACGCTCACTATTTTATTTGTCTAATACTTATTTTATAAATACATATTTTCATTTTACAACTGTATTCTGTGTAAATTATTCATTACTAAAACAAAATGTTTTTGTAAAATTTTTAATCGGTCCGATCGTGCCGACAAAAAAGTGAAAATATCCACCAACTTTATTACTATATTGAGTAATCATGGTAATGGTTATTAAATCATATAATGTACTACGTCTAGCACACCTCTTTACCCAACCCAGAGAATACCAGAATTGGCCGATAGGTTGCTGCACTATCAAACTGTGAGCCACAAAACAAAACATTACGTCAGTGACTTTATCGGTCCTATCTTGCCGAAACGCTGCATGTACATTCACCTTAGTTTCGGTCCGCTCGGACTGATATTGCAGCTAACGTGTTAAGATCAAATAAACCTGAAATTCCTAGATTAATGTTGAATCCAAATGGAAGACCTCTAGGGGGACTAAAGTTTCTCTTTGATAGAAAAACAAATCTTGTTTCATATAAAGACAAGAAAAATAAAGTTATTTGCTTTTGTCGTCAATACATGAAGAAAAAAATATCGCCGAGTCAAGAAAACCACTAATAGTTGAGCATTAGGTAAGTGTTGATGCTTTAGATCAACTTTGCAGTACCATAAGTTGTTCGAGAAAAACCAGAAGATGTGCCTTATCTATGGTATTATAAACATGGGAAGAATAAACTCTTGGATTATACACAAGGCAGTCACGACAAAGAAGCAAAGAAAAACCTATAACAAGAAAGACATTCCTAAAAGAACTTTATAAGCAGCTTATTATGCCATCGCTGGAAGAGAGACTAAAATATGCTACCTTGCAACGGTCTCTGTGAACCATTATCTTACAGGTTCTACGAAGATATGAGGCTGCTAGTGTCATCCGATAGCCACAAAGTAAGAGGACAACATGCAAAATATGCCCTGCAAAAAAAAGGCACATGACAACCAGTTTCTGCATCACCTGCAAGGAGGCATTATGTAGTGAACATCGTGGCCAGGTATGTGTCAAGTGTGCAGAAGACAACACAGACTAAAGAACTTATATTATTGCAAATTTTTATAATTAAGATAATCTGTTATTTTCTCATTTATAGTAATATATTCCTCATATATATATATATATATATATATATATATATATATATATATATTTAATTAAATAATTATAAATCAAAAATCTGTTATGTAACCTTAAAAAATCTTTAAAAACTGGTTTTTTTTTAAAATTATACTTTGTAATTTTAGGTGATAATCCAATGTCATAAATATATTATTTAATGTATATTGAATTTTTAATCAATTGAAATAGTTATCTCATCGCTTACTTTATTCACTTTTCTTTATGAATATTTGAAATTATTTTTAAAGTCGTAATTATTATGACTCCTTTCCAGACAAGTGATTGTATATAGGCTTTCTATTCTAGGGTTAAATTCATTTAAAGTTCTCTCAAGAATTTAAAGTTCAAATATGTCTTTCTTCTTTTAGTTTACACAGTTTAAATATCTGAGTTGAACTAATTAATATCATTGTACTTATTACCAGTCTGTAGACACTCTCGTCAATCGGTGTATTGATAGGAATTTTAAATAAACTGTTTTAATATATTTACAAGAAAATGAAAAGAGATATGAACATTTCAACGCCTCTTGCTTTTTCGAACTTCTGAGTGTCACTGAATCTCGTGGTTGATGCTAACTTCCCGAGCTGTTTGTGGTAATTTCACGGGTATTCAGGGATCACCGCCGTATTAAGATCACGGTATAAGATATCTGATGCGTGCGCACATGTGGCCAAGACAAGCAGTCAAGCACTTAGTCGTTCAGTGTGCCGAGGTCAGCGGACGTGAGTTAGCGCTTAATTAATTTAACTTTTTGGTAATAAACCTAAATGGCTAGGTACCTAAACCGTAATTGCGAGGTCTGATCGACCCCCGGGTGTTACATAATCATTAGTAGGTCATCCGACTAAAATTAAGAAGGAATTATTATGACCTAAAGGGTTAACGTAATTTGCCCATCACGCCTTGTAATAATGTGAAAAATCAGAGTTTGTAGTAGGTTTGAAAATGAGCGGTTAACGAAAATACAGGGGGAGGCTGTTTAAATCATAATTTGTATTTAGTAAATTTATTTATACGAGAAAAATAGATTTTCAAAACAACAGAATAAATAATCATGTTAAATGTTAATATAATTTGTTTAATTAATAGTATATGTAAATTTTTTGTGTTTTACGGGGTGTGTGTTGAACGTTTGGAACAGTTAACCGGGAAAACACTGGAGGGAGTGATAGATGCCTCATGGCAACAGGCAGTCTTAGAGAGAGATCTGATGCAGAAAGACGTGTTTGTAGTCAGAGAAACTTTTCTTTTGAAATGTAGTTTAAGTGTTAATGCGAGTCTAAGCTGGGAAGTTGATGTAGTAAGATGTGTTTTTTAAAAAAACTCTGAGTCTAGGATCAGCGGTTCAAGGTGAAAGATGTGTTAAAAAATTCTAAGTCCAGAGTCTGGACAGACACGATGTGTATCTTAAGAGTCTCAGGTCAGCGGTTAAACGAGTAAAATGTATTTGAGTGAGTCTTAGTGAACAGACCAATAAATAATTTGTATAGAAACTTTGTTAAAAAATGTAAAGTAATTTGAACAATGTAGACGAGTGTAGTAATTCGTATTAATAGAACAGACTATTAGAAGTGTTTAGTACGGATAGTGTGTTACATAAAGAGATAATAGACAATCTTGCGTGTAGTAACAAAAACGGGCGGATAATAAACAATTACAAAGTGTAACATGGACTAATAAGTTACCAGACATTCTTAACATTAACATTTGAGCTCTGCGATTAAAATGACTTCAAGGGACGTCGCTCTCCAGGAACACCATCGTAAGAAAGTCATGCGGTTTGGACAAAGAAATGGAGGGATGTGTTTTAAGACAACGGACTGGTAACTCTGTATTATTTAATACTTAAATTTCAAATTGTTAATTGTATAAAATTTATCATATTTGATTTTTTGGTTTTTGTAAATTTAATATTTACAAATAATTATGTTTTTTAATGTAAAAGAATAATAGATATCGATTGACATAATTTTCCTTTTAAAGTAATGTAGACTCAATATTAAAAAACAGATAAATTCAATCTGTTAAGCTTTATAAATAATTCTTCAGTTGCAACTTAAAAAAGTAAATTCAAGATTTTTGTTTAAAATTAAAACCTTCTTAAAAGGAAATAACAATATTTGCGATTAGGATGTATAACATAAGTGATTTACATGATATATTTCAATAATGATGTCTATGTATTGATATTTTACTGTTTAATAAATGTTTATGTCAAAATTTCAGCCAAAGTGTTTTCATTTCAAGAATCCAAGATCACTGTGGAGTACACTTTCAAAAGAGCTTACGACCCCAGAGATTATAAATTTAGTAAATTCATTTTTTATATGTTAAATAATGACCTAAGGTCTGGCGCCCAATAATTATAAAATAACAACAGTTAAATTCACTTTTCTTAAATAAAATAAAAAAAGTAAGAACTCATCAAGTTCAAAATAAATAATTTTTTTTCTTTTCTTTTTCTTGTAGATAATTTATACAATTATCACAGCCTGTCCCTAACCGTAAGTTATAATAATTAATTAGTTAGTGTAGTGATTAAATTATATCTCATTATAAGCTGGCTGAGAACATAGTGATTACTTGGGTTGAGACTAAGAGTAATTAACGTCGCAATATAATTAACGGGCGAGTCCTAGCACATTTTCTAAACTCCCATTCCGGAACTTAAGCTGTTAAAACGT
This sequence comes from Aphrophora alni, assembly GCA_963513935.1. Taxonomy (NCBI): domain Eukaryota; kingdom Metazoa; phylum Arthropoda; class Insecta; order Hemiptera; family Aphrophoridae; genus Aphrophora; species Aphrophora alni. The sequence goes on from OY740774.1 coordinate 52,231,578, forward strand.
CTGCTCCTAACCAATAACCAGGGCTGACGTTCCCCGCATGTTCTTCATTGAATTTTCAAGGCACAAGCCATGTCTTGTTTTCTATTGGTGGATTCACATTCAAATGTGGTCACATGTCCTTTCTTCAAATGTATCTATTCTCTGGTTAATCGCTGGTAATCCTCTAGCTTCTGGTGTGAAGATATTTTGATCACAATTAATTCACTTCACCATTTTAAATTATTCCAATTAAAGAAAATAGTGTATTCCAATTTCGTTTAGGAATTCTATCATTTGATTTGGGAATGATTAGTTTCTTTATTTCTATTAATGTTTTTTTTTTTTTTTTTTCCACACTAATAATTGTATTTGCTCTTTCTGTTCTTATTCTAACCTGCACTGTGTTAATAAAGTGAAATGTGATGTTTTTAAATAATTCTATTCTACTTTTGCAACTGATTTCTAAGTTATTATGATTAATAATTAGCCTAACATTATAATATCTAGTTTTGTTATAATTCTGTTTGTTTACTTTCAACTAACCTCTCTGTTCTATGAGTTTTGGTTAAGTTTTTAGATTGGTTGTGGTTATTAGATTTAATGAAGTGACTTTAGGTATTAGGCTAACTATGCTAGGCCTATAAATGTGTTGGAATAATATATATTTGGGATGAGTAATAAATTCTAGGTTAATTAATAGCAACATTTGGTTTTACAGGTTATGTACCATTAACTGATACTAAGATAGTAATTTGTGCCATTATAGCTTAGACATTTACTCTTCAAACAAATATGCGTTCTGTGCGATTTAAACACCTCTGTGATGCAAGACAAAGCTTAAAGTGAACAAAGAGATAATTATCCTTAGGAGTTAGATTAAGACTAATAGGGTGAATGATTAAAGATTTACCAACGAAATCATTTTAATTCACTCACTGTGAGATTTGCCATGTATATTAATGTCCCACGGACATTGTCAATAAAAAAATAAAAATCTGCGGGACAGCATCCCACATCATTTGTTAAGTATAGCTCTTCTTAACAGAATATAGCTTTAATATTTCATAGTAAGAATCGGCTGTATCAGTAGTTGTTCCACAATCACAAAACCATGAGCTTCTTAACTGGATGTTCTTGTTTAAACTTCTTTATTCTTGAAGATTGAGAATGTTGCCATTGTATCGAATGCTTCTACATCTTGATATCTGACTATGAAATCCAGATTTAAACCCCTGTAACAATGTGATGAAACAATTCATCGCCTTTTTTATTTTGGTAACACATGCTAAAAAAAAATTAATGAGCTACAGCAATATGTTTCTGCTAGTATGTGTTGGTTAACATCTTTTTGCACACAATTTTCTATAGGCCAATTAATTAAAACTTCATAAATCACAAATCGTGAAACATTTAGTAGCCTAAACATCACATACAATTATGACATGTTTAAGAGACAATTTTCACAAATTTGATCAATCTCTCTAATCACATCATTCAAGATCAATATGGACTAATGCTATGTTAATATTGAATGTTTGTTCACCCTTCTTGAAATAAATGGCACCACTGTCTTACTTTTGCATCACTAAATAATTGGCCCATAAACGTCCCAAATATACCAGTGAATATTGGCCACTGAAATGTTTTTGCCATCAAAAATCAGATTACTGCTTGTACTTCAATTTGTCAGGATCAATAATTGTATCATTCATTATAAATGGCTCTGACTATCAGCAGTTGTACTACATTTTCTTATTTTCTATAGAGGAGTCGTCCAGTTCAGTTGGCAGGGCATGTATTGTATTTATCTCGCTCCAGTTTAAACAAATGAACTATCCAAGGTTATGCAAGTACGAGTCCAGTTGATGGCACCACATTTTTCTGCTGGTTACCTATACCCCCAATAACAGTTATATAGTAAAGACGTTAAGCAAAACAAGAACAAAGAAACATTTTCTGTCATGTGAGTGGTTGTTTACTTTTGATTAATCTTGACAACATAAAAATTCATCAGTCTCAGAAGTTGTTGTAATTAATAAATACTTCATAAATTATATAGGCTATACAAAAATTATACAACCATATAGGGACTTTAGTAAATCAAAATAGGAATTACAACTCTTTTATTCAAAATAAGAACTAATTAAATGCAGTATTTATTTACCTAGAGCACCAACTCTGTAGTTAGGAGATACAAATACTATGTCATGTTCTATGAAATAATCTGGAGAGAACATTTTAGTACCTCCACTACCTCCACGAAATCCACCTCCATGTATTGAAAATATAACTGGTTTTAGGGTTTCCCTTTTGGCTGGAACCTGAAAATGAAAGATGTTGTTTTTTCATTATCTCCAATGAACATAATTGCACAATGTTTAGCTATTTACAAATTGTGATATAATATTGATAGAAGTCTAGTTAGCATTCAGATAATCTTCAACAAAAAGTAAAAATGTGTAAACTAAAAACTTGATTAAACAAACCTCATTTGTATATACATTGAGATAGAGACAGTCTTCTTCACCCGTGATATGATTAGTCGCTAACATGCTTTGCATACAAGCACGCCCATCTTGCAGAGCATCTCTGACTCCATCCCAAGGATCAACAGGTTGAGGAGCCTAGATTCAGCAACATTAATGAATTAACCATGAATACTTAGCTCTGTAATTAAATCACTAGAATGCAGTAATAAAAGACCCTCAAAAAATAATTCCATATTTTGGTTTATTATGAAGTTGATTTCATTATGATAGACAAAAGTTAAGCAGAATTTTTCTTTAAAAATAAATAATAAAAAAAGTCTGCTAAAATGTTTCTAATTTAGTTTTTGTTTTAAACATTCTAATAAATGGCTATGTTCAGTTTTAACCTAAATTTAATAATTGGAAGTCTTTCATAAATCTAAAAAATTCTTATGGAACAGATGAAAAAATCCTAGTTTAAAAGAAAGGGATAATGTTAGGCTTAATAAGCACAATATTCTCATGCTGCTATAGTTTGAGTGCTTATAACTTAAAATCTACATTTTTCCAACATGTTAGCCCACGGATTGGATAATTTTACCAATTATAAAACTAGGTACAATACCTGGTTTTTGTCTTATTCCAATCCAGAAATCACTTGGTGATTACCGCGGTTTCGGGTAGCCTATGTAGCCTACCCATCTTCAGATCACAGAAATTACACAAATCCCATCATTATGTGGTCGTCAAATATGTTAATAAGTTACATAAAATAAAAGTCACAAAAAACACGCATTACGAAACACACTTAAAACACTTTTTAAAAACATTTGAAATATTGATTAGGCCTAATCGCACTAAGCAGTCACGGGTAAATGTTTAATGCGACTTTATTGGAGTTTTAAGTGTGTTTCGTAATGCGTGTTTTTTGTGACTTTTATTTTATGTAACTTATAACATATTTGACGACCAAATAATGATGGGATTTGTGTAATTTCTGTGATCTGAAGATGGGTATGTAGGCTACCCGAAACCGCGGTAATCACTAAGTGATTTCTGGATTGGAATAAGACAAAAAGCAGGTATTGTACCTAGTTTTATAATTGTTAAAATCTACTGTATATAAAAAAATAAATAAATAAAAAAATCTGTATATATCAATAGTAGGCTATAAACATTAAGAGTGAGCCTATTGGTAAAAAAAAAAAAATTTCAACTACCAACTCAATAATGCACTAACTTTCTCACTCACCCAGCCCCCAAACTAAATAAAAACTAATCATCACCAAAAATGTCAGTTCTAATCAAAAAGTGAAAATGAACCATGGATGCGGTATTCAAGAAGATATTTATATATTTCAGTAAAGGCCTAAATTTAGGTTGCTTGTGCCATACGTGTTCAGCATTAATATCGTTTTATGAAATTTAAGTTATTAACAGCAGTCAAGGTTTGATTAGTTTTTATGCCAATTAACTTCAGAACAGTAATATTTTTTACTTACAATTTTACATACGGATATAGGTAATTAATTGTCATATTTCACTAAAATTTAAACTAAATCAAGAAATTTGGTTTTGATAAATTATATATTTTATGAAAGCCTCATACCGATTTGATTTTTTGTTTTTTACACATAATTCACGAACTGGCTTTTTGGAAAACTAAGTTTTGTTTGGTCCTTTGAGGGTAGAAATGAACAAAATTTTAACAAAATAGTTTAAACCAATTTGGGAAAATAATAATTTTTTATGTTTTCTTATGAGAGCTACCCCCAAATTTAGAGTTATTAAAAAAATCATGAAGACTTTCTGACATATGGGGAAAATATGCTCACTTACCAATTCGATTAAATCGGTTCACATGTTCGGGCTAAGAGAACTGCACATATGACAGATAACGAATATAATTCAAAAACCACTTTTTTTGGACTCAGTAGACCTCAAAACTGTTATAGATTTTTTTGTCCCATCACATAACTTTCTCTATACTATGTAATATATATGTAAGAAAGTAAAAATTTGTAAAGGAAAAAACCAAATAATCTAGCAAATAGCCAGGATTTTAGTCAAATTTGGAATATAAACTAATAATTTCTACTGTTCATTAATTATGTATGTTAATACAAAATTAATATTAAATATGTTTTACACATTTTCTAGCCATAGATATTCATTAAACACACACGTAGTATTAAAACGTACTACTAAGTTTAAAAACGTAGCCTACAAACAAGTCTAAACAAGACAAAAGTTTTGTCTCACATTTTTAGTTTAGACTTGTTTGTTTTCAATTTAGTTGCTTGAAAATGCCTAACGGCGAAACGTATGTCGTAATTAAAGCTGTTTTGTGGAATTAAATAATCATCTCATTATTTCCATTAACAATGATAACAATTACATAAGTCTTAATCATCGTAATATAATTTCAATCTGTAGTGATATAAGTAGAGGGTCTAAATAATAATTTGTATTAAAATTGTTTAATACATACACGACTGAATTCATGATTTATCAGAGAAGTACACATAATTTTCCCTCCTAAAACCTTGTTCTCAAAGTATAAAAAGACTACCTCTTTGGTTTAAAAGCTCAAAGAAATAGTCAAATTAAGTTTAGCTATAGATTAATTAATTAATGTTGAAACCTCCTCATTTGATTATTTCCTTGTCAAACATACGTATGAAATTAATCACATAAATTATTCTTTTTGCTATACAGATCCACTGATCAATTTGCCTAGATTTACAAAAACCACAAGTTTACTTTTTAAGACACATTACAAGGTTTTTTGTATCTTCAAACAAATTGCAGTATATGATTAAGCCCTACATTTTAATTTGTGTTTGAATAGTAGACAATGTAATCAATTATAATTAAAATAACAATAGTAATGATTATATAAAAACAATTATAATATAATTTCAAATCCGTGGAGTTACTTTTATGTCTCTTGTCTAAAGTTAGATATTTATTAAAGTTAATAAAAAAACAAGCTAACCATTACACTGTATGTTACAAGTATACACAATGTGTTTTCTATATTTTATCTCTAGTATCGTTTATAGGCCTATAGAAATACAAATTTACAAAGAGTAAAAGTGAGAATAACTAAGTGTTCTAATTACTTAAATGTTTTAAAAACAAAACAAAATTATAATAAGCAATTTAGGAAACAATAATGTTGCTTTAATAATAATACCTGAAACCTCAGATCTCCAACTGGAGGTTTAGCAAAAGGAATACCCTGGAAAGCATAGTATTTAATTGGTGAAATCCCATCAGATTTTTTTTGCTGCCCTCTCAACATTCCCTCTTCAACTCCAACATGCACATAGTTTTCAGACATATCTATAAACATTAAGTTCACATTTTACATTTCTGACTAACCATCAGTTAGAAGATTGTTTTTAAGATTACATAATGAAAAGTAGTTATAGCTATTTTGCAGCCTAAACATATAATACAGTTTATCCCTAAATCTACAAAGGTACCTAATTAATCATATGATATGAACAATGCAATTAATGTGTTTTAGTTTTATTTTTGTTATTTTGTTAAGACTGAAAAACTATTGCTGTCATCAACGCCTTAAAAAAATGGAGCATAAAATATACATTAATACAAAACTAACAAATCTAGATAAAATCTACATAATAATAACATACAATTTTGTAGTTAGCAGCCTTAAACTTAGATAAAATTCAATAAACAGTAGCATAACAAATTATAGGACTAAAAGAGCCCAGTAACAACTAAATGATGCAAGTAGTACAATACATAATCAAAAATTTCCACATTCCCCAACATCACCTGAATCGAATTAGGTTTGACAACAGTTCTATGCATACCGCTCAGAAAAGCAAAGTCGATTAGGACATGGTTTACTGACAGACCTATTTGACAAAATTGTTGTTGCATAGGATTCCCGTATGCTGAAACCCTTGAGTTATCAAGGAACTACTAATGTAAAGACGGGTAATGAATAGATTTACTCCACAGTTGAACAGTATCTTTTATTTCTTATAATTTATTATTTATTACAGCTGTTCATTCTTCCTCCTACTGGCAATGCAATACTATTTTAACTGATGATTAAAGTCAGATGCCATACACTTAGTATGACTGGCAACTGGCTTGTTGTTGTTGAAGCAGCCTTTGTTGCTTAGTCTGCTTTTGTGATTCCCTGTATTCCATAATGGTCAGGTTTGTAGCTGTAGCCTGTGTAAGGAACACAGAATGTCCTCAACTAAGAGATTCTTAGAGTACAATGTGGTTTAGAAGGGAGACTACTAAAGTACGACATTTGTAGGAACTATATCTTAGTAGAAAGAGATGATTCAACAGTCTCGGCAATTAAGTTTGAAACTAGACTCGAACAAAACATTCCAGGCACAAGTACAAGTAGAAGACCAAAGTTATGTATCGAATAAAGCTTCTTAAAGTCCTGATTGCCTTGCATATGAATAAATTATAGAAACATAATTAGTCCATGAACATATAAGAACACGGTAAAAACATATCATACAAGTTCTATTGGCTCCTTATAGAGATCATGTAACATGTCAAGAATTTTATGACAGGGTGTATTCAAATCAGACAAATGAATAAGGGTTCCAATGATGTCTTCGATCGAATACTATGCCAAAGAATCTAACAGTAATAGAAGGTTTTAATTAATTGTGTTATATTAGGAAATAACACGGGTTGATGATTCTGTCTATGGTGACTAAAAACAATACATTGCATTTCTAAAGCAAAGAACAAATCCTGTCAATATTGGTTATAATTGTAGTGTATTTATAACAATATAAAGGAATTTTTCAGATATTGCCATAACTCGAGTAGCCACATATTTAGCAAAATTGTCAACAAATAGAGAACAGCTGACAGGGGATTGGACATTAGCAGCCATGTTGATGATTGCTACTGCAAACAAGGTCACACTAAGCACACTCTAAAGGAAAATAATCTGATAGATTAGTTCCAATACACACTCTGAAGTATCTGTTCATAAGAAAGTTTTGTATAAGTGTAAAAAAATTGTTAATTATTCCCAGATTTAAAAGTATTCAGAATTCCTCTTCGCCAAGCTAGATCATGGGACTCTTCAAGATGAAAAACAATGGAAACAGTATATGAAAAAGTGATGAAAAACATTTTGAATATCACATTCTAAAAACACATTTGAAGCGAAGATGATGGATCCTGTCAAAAACCACATTGATCATTAAAAAGTAGCCAATTAATTTTGTAATACCAATAACAAAATGCCGATTGACCATTTTCTCTACCACTTTGCACTATATAGTAAGAAAAATCAAACTAACTTCCTAGTTCTTTTTATACCTTGTTTTAGAAGAGGAGCCTCCAACCAAGCATCAGGAAAACAATATTCTTTGAATATACAATTGTATGTAAGGAGGGGCAGTCTATCTGAAGCTGGGAGGTGTTTAATAATATAGTAAATTATGTTTTCTACACCTGACTCCGAATCCTTTTTTCACTAACAGAGCAGTCTTTAGTTTCCTTGTAGTATGGACCTACAGTGATAATAATTAACTCTTGAAATCATTCATAAATGATACACGTTACTGAAAACAGTGGTTAAAGAAAAATTCATAATAAGCCCAATATATTAGCAATATCGAAATTATTTGTAGTCAAAAACCCATCCCACTACTAATGTCCCAAAATTGGAGAGAAGGAGGGAAACCTCATAGAGAATATAGCTTTTTCTACACTGTTGTCATGGGTGTGGTTTCCTTCTCTGCTTGAACACTCAATATGTTTTAGCTTATAAAATTGTATAATTTTCAAAATTTTACTTGAGGTCTTTGTTTAAAGTTCCTTGAAACATTTCAAAAGTAACGGAGAACGTCATAACACTCATAGTTTCACCATTGAACTGGTGGATGTAGTAGTGTTTTTGATATTTTTGGAATTTTTTTGTCTGCTGCGGTGCGGATTATTATTATAAGAAAATGTATTTCTTCATTAATATGAACACTAATATGAATATAGAGTAATACAAGTCCTTCAGAGAAATCTTTCAATTTTGTTTTGCACAAAATCCATATACTGTAAGAAAACGATCATTACATTAGGAGAAGTCAGGAAGAATGGACCACAAAATTACAAGTTATCAGTTGTCCACCCACCTGTAAAAATTGCTAAATGAGTGAGTCGTTATTGATCATCATCAAATTCAAATTGGATCAAATCCTGTCAATACAGTTCCCTTTAGGGTGTAATAGTGTACATTTTCAGTTTGGTGATCTTAGATTGAATTGAGAATACGTTTAACTCAATGCAACAAACAGGAAATGTATTTTGTTTTTTGAATAATGAATAAAATAAATAAAGAAAGTAATTAGTACAAAATGATCAGAGAAATTTATTATATGTATGTTAATATTTAAAACAGGTATAATTTTAATTGTAAGAAAATTGCTACGTTAACATTTTGAAAAATAAAGGACTAATACTGTTGCCAAACGGGTGGAAGTTAGTTGGATCTGGACATTCAAAGAGAGAAGACATAAGAAAAAATAAGTATGTTTGCCGAGACAATGTCGAATCGTAGAAAGAAAGTGTTTTTATAAAAGTACAAGAGTTTTAATTCATAAAAGTATTCAAGTGAATTAAGAAGTGAGTATTCAAGTTAGTCGGATCTGGATATTTAAAGAAGGAGCATGCATAAAAAATAAGTATGTTTGTCTGAACAAAACCGAATCGTCGAAAGAAAGTGTTTTTTTCTAAAAAAACTAAAAGTTACATTTAAAGAACTATTATGTAAGTGAGTTAGTTTAAACCAGAGAGAAATAAACTTTTTAAATTAAAAAGACGTGATTGTTTAATATGATGCAATAGAAAAAGTGTAGGATGTAAGCAGGAAAACGTGTATAAAAAGGACAAGTCTGAGTTTTTACGAAAAACTATATAATTTGAAGTGTTTTGAACTAGACACAAAGTATATAATTGTGACTGTTACAAAAGTGAAAAGTAAATCTAAAAAAAGTTATTTTTAAAAACGAGAGACGAGATTTTGATAGAAGACGCCATGTGGTTTCAACCCGGAAAAGAAGTGATTTAATTAAAAGTTTTATGTAAAACATTCAATTTAACTTCTGTGAATAAGTGCATGTCTTGTATAACATGCTTAAACTTTTTTTTTTTTTTTTTTTTTTTTTTTTTTATATATAGAAATTCAAATATGAAAATAGTTAGAAATTGTAATTTATTGTTGAAAGTTGAATAATATGTTTGTAGAATCGTCACATGTTTTTTTTCCAAAAAGAGAAAATGATTTATTTGAATATAATTATTGAAAGCTTTTATAATTAAAAGATTTTCATTGTTTACCTTTTTGAATTAGATAGGCCTATTTTAAATTTTTTTTAAATGAATATTTTATAAAAAGTAATTGTGAAAGATAAAAAATATTAGCTTTTGAATAATTAGAGATTTCATTTTTGAAATTATGTTGCAACCATAATAAAAATAACAAATAAAGTTTTAATGAAACATAATTTGATTAATATAGAGTAGGATGTTAAGTGTAATTATGTCTTTTCAGGTAATATTTTTATTTTTATGAAATTTTATGTTAAAAGATGTTTATTAATAATAAAATGTGCATTTCAGAAAAAAAGGATTCTGTATTTTATTTAATATTCTGCAAAGTACACTATTTTAAAAGAACTTGCGACCTCAGAGAAACTTTATACTCTCTTCAAGAGTAAATTTTTTATAATTAATTTCATTTTTATTTTTGTAATAAACGTTACAAAATGGCGCCCAACTTTTATTAAATAATTTCTAATAATCACAAAGCACATAATTAATAATTCAATTGTTTCAATTGGCACACCAACGTGTGCCATTTCAAATTTCCTCAAGTAAAATAAATTGAATTGTTACAAAATTGTTACAAGGGCTGCAGGTGTTTTATCCCATGTATTAATAGTGGCCATTAAAAATTTCTCACCAAAATAAATGGGCGAACTGTGTGATTAGATCAAGAAATTTGGCTCTAACAAATCTCTAATTACGTGACAAGTACACAGCATATTGTCATTTTGTAAATAGTAGTTACCTTTATTGCTACTGCTTCCACTCACTTCGCTCATGTCAGTAACTTGCTCTTGGCTATCTTCTTGGTTGTTCATATTTATGTATGTTGCTATGACAACACAGAATAAACAAATTTATTAAAATGCAGAACAATTTGTTACAGTATTAAAGACAAGTTCTTACTAGGCTGAAACATTTAATCTTGTTTAAAAATGTTTCATGACTGATTATTAGATCAAATTTGAAAGTAACTTCGGAGGAAAACAAACCTTTTTACTACGGTTACTATGTCATAGACAATTTGAGTAATTTAAGAATGCTTGAATGTAGTTAAGCATTTTATCAGTATCCCCTTTCCCAAAAAAATCTCTTATAACTTACCTACAAATTTGCATTACTTCATGTCTAATTACAAAATTAACAACATTGGAGCAGTGTACAAGATTTGGAATATTGAGGATACTTTACAACTATAAAGATGAAAAATCTCATTCTTTTTCTAAAGAAATCCTACAAAAATACAACGTTTGTTTCAATTCTCTCTAAATCGGCTTTCATTAAAAATCAATATGTACAGATTTTGTTAAAGGAGAGACCTTTAGGATTCAAGTAAACCACATTGATTTTTGTCCTTCAGAAATGCAGAATCTATTCTATTATTTCCACCTTACTACAGCGGACGTAATTTTATAATATTTTGTTAGTGGGTACATTGGTTTAGATCATAAACTTTCACTTTTCACAAACTTATCATTGATATTGCCTTAGCCAATCTTGATATTTTCGACCTTCCAGTGTATATTTTCACTTTTTCACTAAACCAATATTTTTGGGGAAATGTTGTAACTCACATTTTCATTTAATTAGGCTGTTTTGAATTTAAGATTTTTGAGGCCTTAGGCCAATTTTTCTAGCGGTCCACCCCTTTCCTCCAATCTGTAATTTTGAAGTAATATATGTATTTCAGAAGTTACTTGATGTCAGATTAATACTATCAAATTTAAAACTAAATTCAAAATATCAAGAGCCATGCAAAATATGTCTAGAATTTGTTTTATTTTTAACTAAAGATACAAGGCTAATACAGGAGTTAAATATGTGATTATGGTTTAGGAAGAGATTTAAACTTACATTTTGTTATACGTTTGGTCTATTTGCTGAAATATTTATTTAAAAGCTTATAAATGTATTTCAAAATCAAATATGACTACACTGTTCTAACTGCCCGAATCTAAAATAAAAGTGTACTCTTATAAAATTTATTAAAAACATACGGTATATAAAATTATTTGAAAGCAAGTTTATAAATTATAAAAATAAAACTTCTTTACTGGTACTAATTAACTGGTCGCTTGTTTAAAAATTGACAATAATTTCTTATACATCAACTTTTAGTGCTTTCTGAAATGAGAAATCTTTAACTAAGTCAATAAAGTCTAAGTATTGAAAGAGCTCAGTTTTAGCAACAAAACTAGCTAAACTAGACAACTTTGTGTCTGAACTGGATTTTCTTAAGTAGTTTTACATTCTGTAGATTACAGTACTACAGCTGCAGGGCTATCTGGCCTATCATTAGAAACTGGCGTAGTTTTAAAGAAATGATCTAGTTTTGAGTTTGTTTATTGTTTCGAAATTGGCTTCCTTTTTAATTTTTTAAAACTTACGTTTGTAGGCTACTCTAGCTGTAGGAATATTTTTGTTCATGATGTATGGCCCAGCTAAGGAGCCCAGTATTAATGATAAACGAAAGGGGTTTATAATTGTATTTTTCAATAATAAAGAACGCGCAATAATCAGGTAGACAGATTTTGCTGGATCAGCGCGAGTTCACCAAAGAGGGGGGGGGGTGTTGCAGTTGCAGTGGCTTGAATTTTAAAACTAATCATGTCTGTTCAGGGAGGGGAACATAGTAAGTGAACGTAATAATAAAACGTAGTAATAAAACATTGTAATAGAACGGAGTAATAAAACATAGTAATAAAACATAATAATAGAACATAGTAATAATACATAGTAATAGAACGTAGTAATAATACATAGTAATAGAACGTAGTAATAAAACATAGCCTAGTAATAGAACGTAGTAATAAAACATAATAATAGAACATAGTAATAGAACGTAGTGATAAAACATAGTAATAGAACGTAGTAATAAAACACAGTAATAGAACGTAGTAATAAAACAGTAATAGAACGTAGTAATAAAACATAGTAATAGAACGTAGTAATAATACATAGTAATAGAACATAGTAATAGAACGTAGTGATAAAACATAGTAATAGAACGTAGTAATAATACATAGTAATAGAACGTAGTAATAAAACATAGTAATAGAACGTAGTAATAAAACACAGTAATAGAACGTAGTAATAAAACATAGTAATAGAACGTAGTAATAATACATAGTAATAGAACATAGTAATAGAACGTAGTGATAAAACATAGTAATAGAACGTAGTAATAATACATAGTAATAGAACGTAGTAATAAAACATAGTAATAGAACGTAGTAATAAAACATAGTAATAGAACGTAGTAATAAAACATAGTAATAGAACGTAGTAATAAAACATAGTAATAGAACGTAGTAATAAAACATAGTAATAGAACGTAGTAATAAAACACAGTAATAGAACGTAGTAATAAAACAGTAATAGAACGTAGTAATAAAACATAGTAATAGAACGTAGTAATAATACATAGTAATAGAACATAGTAATAGAACGTAGTGATAAAACATAGTAATAGAACGTAGTAATAATACATAGTAATAGAACGTAGTAATAAAACATAGTAATAGAACGTAGTAATAAAACATAGTAATAGAACGTAGTAATAAAACATAGTAATAGAACGTAGTAATAAAACATAGTAATAGAACGTAGTAATAAAACACAGTAATAGAACGTAGTAATAAAACAGTAATAGAACGTAGTAATAAAACATAGTAATAGAACGTAGTAATAATACATAGTAATAGAACATAGTAATAGAACGTAGTGATAAAACATAGTAATAGAACGTAGTAATAATACATAGTAATAGAACGTAGTAATAAAACATAGTAATAGAACGTAGTAATAAAACATAGTAATAGAACGTAGTAATAAAACATAGTAATAGAACGTAGTAATAAAACACAATAATAGAACGTAGTAATAAAACATAGTAATAGAACGTAGTAATAAAACATAGTAATAGAACGTATTGATAATACATAGTAATAGAACGTAGTAATAAAACACAGTAATAGAACGTAGTAATAAAACAGTAATAGAACGTAGTAATAAAACATAGTAATAGAACGTAGTAATAATACATAGTAATAGAACATAGTAATAGAACGTAGTGATAAAACATAGTAATAGAACGTAGTAATAATACATAGTAATAGAACGTAGTAATAAAACATAGTAATATAACGTAGTAATAAAACATAGTAATAGAACGTAGTAATAAAACATAGTAATAGAACGTAGTAATAAAACATAGTAATAGAACGTAGTAATAAAACACAGTAATAGAACGTAGTAATAAAACATAGTAATAGAACGTAGTAATAAAACATAGTAATAGAACATAGTAATAGAACGTATTGATAATACATAGTAATAGAACGTAGTAATAATACATAGTAATAGAACGTAGTAATAAAACATAGTAATAGAACGTAGTAATAAAACACAGTAATAGAACGTAGTAATAAAACATAGTAATAGAACGTAGTAATAAAACATAGTAATAGAACGTAGTAATAATACATAGTAATAGAACGTATTGATAATACATAGTAATAGAACGTAGTAATAATACATAGTAATAGAACGTAGTAATGAAACATAGTAATAGAACGTAGTAATAATACATAGTAATAGAACGTAGTAATAAAACATAGTAATAGAACGTAGTAATAAAACATAGTAATAGAACGTAGTAATAAAACATAGTAATAGAACGTAGTAATAATACATAGTAATAGAACGTAGTAATAAAACATAGTAATAGAACATAGTAATAAGACTATGTAACAACTTATAATAATAAAATAGATCATAATTTCAGAAACTTGGTTGATATTTAATTTATCGCCTGAGACTTTGTCCACGTAGCCATCCTAAAAGATAACACGGTAGGATTCCATAAAACAGTTCGTTGGGAGATGAAGGAGAACATACATTAAAAAGGTAACACGATACACTCGACAAGACAAAATTAACATGGAATACAGTCGTAAGTAGGAAAATATGGTAAACACAACACAATTATAGATTTAAGCACCGAAATAGAAAATACTGATAGCCTACAAATTTAACAAAAAATAAAAAGATCAAAACACCAAAAAAAAAGTGTAAACCGGCCACCTAAAAAGCAGTCTAAATCAGTGTCGAAGATTTCGACAAAACGTGAAGGAATTTAGAAGTCAGAAAGTTTATAGGCCTATTGAACCCATGGAAACTATTTCCAAAGAGATTTGGGTGCCTTTGCTGTGATGACTATGGGACTTCCAACAAATGTACTTCTACAATCGCAAATTTATCAAACATTGACGTCAGCATCCCTAAAGGTACACCCACAGCGAAATTAGAAATCACGGATGATAAATCTTTAGCAATAAGCAAAGTTAATACAATATTAAATTCAGGAAAAGTACGTATTATTCGACCTATGCTTAGATGTTAACTAGAGTAAGTACATAATCCTAGAATTGGATTGTTGTATGTTTATTCGTAAACAAAATATCCAGTGGTATCCAGACTTTTTAAACACCCGGTATATAGGCTACGGTAACATGTAAAATAATATCTTTGTACAGTATTACAATTTATTTCAGGAAATAAATTCCTTCATGGTTCCTTCTCCCATGAACCAATCTGCTAACT
Organism: Aphrophora alni; assembly: GCA_963513935.1. NCBI lineage: Eukaryota > Metazoa > Arthropoda > Insecta > Hemiptera > Aphrophoridae > Aphrophora > Aphrophora alni. Next base: position 52,246,979 of record OY740774.1, read on the forward strand.
CTTCCCTCACCTTCTTCGCCCTTTTTGTAGGATTACGTAAGTGTCCAAAATTTCTAACTTTCAGTAAACCTTCTGCTCTCACGTTTTTGCGCCAGTCACCTTCAATTATTTCACCAGTTTCAATATCTTCAACGTCAACACAACCTCTGTAAAAATAAACCCCTGGGCTTGTAATACGTAGCCAATTATGCAATGCAATCGTTGCTTTAACAATGCTGTCAACCTTTTCAGGTGATAAGGGAATAGGCTTTTCAAATATACGAAATCTTGATGCCAGTAATCCAAAAGCATTCTCTACAATTCGACGAGCTCTAGACAGTCTGTAGTTGAACACTTTTTGCTTTAAAGTTAAGGGCCCTGCCCTTTTAGTGTAAGGTTTAAGTAAATATTCCCTTAACTCTTGATTTGGCAACATGTTAATTTGTTTTAAAATTCTTCGTTTGTTTAAAAATTAATAAAATATATTAATATATAACAAAACCTAACTTATAAGACATCATTTTTCTCAGAAAGATGCATATAATTTATCTATGTAATAAAAAAAAAAAAATTTGAAACGGTTTTGGAGTAAGTGTGTTACATGTCAAAAAATTATGTTACCATTTTTCAGAAATACCTGTATCACCCAAAATCAAAAGCTTACAACCTTTTTCTAAGATGTACAAAATTTTAGTGATATATTTGTGAATACATTTCGGAAAAAATATATCAAAATTTGTTACATTTTGAATATTTAAAAAATTGTTTTACAAAAAAAGAGGAATGGTCCAGCTTATTTTCAATAAATCACCAAAATTTGTAATATTTATGGAAAACCAACTTCTAAATATAATTATGTTCAGAAATGTTCATAGAATTTAGTAGTGTAATTTAAAAAAAGGTTGAATAATAATTTTGGAGCCAGTATTGCATAGAACAAAAAAAAACACGAAAATCCAACGCCAAATTTCACTTCAAAGTCCAATCGAGCGTAGAAAATCTATTTTTACATTTTTTACGAGTATTACAAAAGTTTTCTAGTATAAATATGAATAACAATTGGTAAAAAAAAAATCAAATTCTAAAATGTTCAAAATTATAATTGCACTTACCCGTCCAAAGAAATAAAACCATGTATAAGCATCCAAAACTTGTATGTAATGCTTTGTAGGCCTAAATCAACTATCACTAGATTTCACTATATTAATAAGACACAATAGTATCTACAAAGAATAATACACATATAAACTAATATAATACACTTTTATAATCAATGAATACACTCGATTTATCACAAGAAATATGAAGAAAGCGACAACACGCACGCCATTTTGCTTTCATTTGCAACCGTCACTCCCAAACCTCGTTGTCTTTGTTCCATATGACCGACTAAAACTTGATGGTTTATATCATTGGAAAGGTCTGTATTTTGTCTATACAAAGAGATAAGAACCTGTCAGATAGGGCAAATCTAAAGTTATTTATAGACTAAACAAGAGAGGAAGTAGGTTACAGCTCTTAGCTGTCGAGTGCAGGTATCTGCCGGGGAAAATAGTAATCTTCCAAGAATTATTGTATTTTGTCTAAATGTAGCAAGATAATCAAATTTCATAACTCTAAAAGCTTGAAATATGAGCTTTTCAATGGTGTATAATTCATGTTTCTAAGAATTCATTTACTAGGGTAAAGTGGACTTGAAGAAAACAACCTTTTTTTCCCTCTAAAACTGTTTGTTTGTGTTGAACAAAATCTAGAATGAAAATTATTTGTCTTTCTGACATGTGGCGAACTCTGTTGGATAGATAAAGATTTGTACTAAGAACAGTACAATTTATACTTCCTTTAGTCAATTTAGACATATTGAAAAGAACGTTGTAAAAGACGACACCATTTTGCTTTCTCAGTCCGAGTTTCCATAGCCGCCATTTGTATCACTCAAACACGCCAAACTTTACCAATTAATTAAATATTTTTATAGCGTTTTATGAACTTTTGATTACATGTATATGCATCTACGAAACGTCAGCTTTACAATGGTATAACATTTATTTCGATAGGATGGTTTTAAGTAACTCCAATGACGAGTTGCAATATGTGAGTTTTTTATAGTTGTCCATCTTTCGTCAGTGGTCAAATGACAGTTTCTTACCCAACTGCCAACTGCCTTAAAGGAAATGCATCATCTGCAACGAACAAAGCGTTTTCAGGCAGGTTTAATGTGTTATTATCTATAGCCTGTTGCAACTTACTATTTGCCAACACTCCGCCATCGGATGCTCGGCCATTGCTCCCTATGTCAACGTACGTAAAACAATAGGCATCATCGACCACACCAAGAAGTATAGTACTGAAATTTCCTTTATAATTGTAGTAATCTGACCCGGATTCATTTGGACAAAGTATTTGAATATGTTTTCCATCGATGCTACCACAACATCTAGGAAAGTTCCATCGTGTTGAAAAACCGCTCATTATGTCTTCCCATCCGGCTTCCGTCATTGGCATCTACAAAAAATAAATATTGTCATGTCGTAACACATATAAAATATCAGAACATGTTTTACTTTTAACAGAAACAATTTTCATTAAGTTACACCTTTTTTCCCCACAGGACCAACGAAACGAAGAATCCCAAGATATTGATGCTGAGAGTGACGAACATCAAACACCCCGTATCAAGAGAAAGATTACAACTGACCACCAAACTGTTATTCCTCCCAAGATTAGAACTGCATTTAAAACAAAAACAGATGAGAGAGTAAAGAAAATTGAATCTTCCATTACAACACTAAAAGAGATATCAGATAAGGCATTTGGACCACGGAATGTACAGATGACAGAAAGCAATGAGTTCGATTTATTCGGCCAATTTGTTGCTTCCCAGCTGAAAAAATTGCCTGAGTCCTCCGCTTTACTTGCCATGCAACACATTCAAACCCATTTGTTTGAATTAAGAATGGAAAGAAACATACAACCTGCCCAACATAATAACGTACAAAGTCCGTCCCAAAATTTATTATCTCCATCTCCAAACTACTCATCTCATTCCAATATTGAGTATTCACGTGTTGGCACAAGTGAGCCAACAAGTGCAGCCTCTCCCGTGTATCATAATATGGACACGTCGGCTCAAATAGTGCAGGATAACAACTTATTGTCAATGGCTATAAACAGTATTTTAAATGAAGGCGAAGGGGAAGAAACCGACGACATCTAAGAAAAGTTCAAAGACATTTTCAATACCTAATTTTTGGTCTCTATGACACTAACATTTTTTACCAATTTTCAATCTACTGCTAATCAATATTTCCTTTGACTATTGTATAATAAATTTATTATCATTGAACTTGTGTTTAAATGAAGTACACATATCCTCAAAAAACATTTTATTAATAGCTAGGAAAATCTCTTACCTGCACAAATTCCTGCAATGCTTCATAAATAGCAGCACAAACATCAGGAATGAATTTTGAAATAGTGCATTTTGGTACTCGATAAAAATACTGTAGGGAAGCAAAGGAATCTCCAGTAGCCAAAAATCTTAACGTAATTTGTAACTTAATTTTTGCTGGTAGGGCTACCCTCATCTTTGTATCCTTTTTCTGTATGCATTCTTTCACATGGTCTAACAATTCGTCAAATTTATTTTTTGAGAGACGGAGGATGTTCCTAAAGCTATCTTGGTCTTCTCTCGCCAATTCATCTAATAGTTTTGATCCTCCTAGTTGCAGCCTTCTTGAAACCCATCTTCTTTCCCAGCATGACCTTTTTTTTCTTCTCTTTATATTTAATAGTAATTCATTTGCTTCTACAAAAAGCTCATCACGTAACACACTAACTGCATCTCTCACTACAGCCCTAACGTCCTCTATAAAATCCGACATCCCGCATCACATGTAGCACTGCACTGACTGGAATTGAGGCTAGTTCCACTTGCAACCTTTGAGGTAGGTGTAAACCTTGACTTGCATGCAAGTACAGCTTGCATTAACTTGCACGTCCTACTTGCGCAAGCGCTACATGCTAGTGTAAACGGGGCTTAACGCTCATCCTCTTGCAGTAAGCCTATGAACTGTTGGATAATGTCTTGGTAGACGGCAGCATTCACAGTTGTTTCAAAAAACAAAGGTCCTATTATTCTTCCCCTTGAAACCGCACACCATACGCCTATTTTTTGTGGGTGTAGGGGAGTTTCAATGAAAATGTGTGGGTTGTCAGTACCCCAGGTCCGGTAGTTTTGGCTATTAACATAACCTCCAAGATGGAACCAAGCTTCATCTGTAAAGAACAGTTGATCTAAATGTCAATGTTGCCTCTAATGAATGTCTTGAACCATTGGCAGTAGTGAACCCTTTTGACATAGTCAGAATCCTTCAGTTCATGGAAAACCTGCATTCGGAATGGATAACATTTAAGTATTCTTCTCACAGCAGTGTGGGCTGTACCTAATGAAATGTTCTTTTCCCGGCTTAGTCTTCACAAAGATTTATGTGGAGATCTCGTAATTGATTCTCTAATATCCCGAACGACTTGCGGAGTTAAAACTGACCGCTGCCTCTCACGACGCTTGTCCAACATTGAACCTGTTCCACGAAACTTTTAACTAACTTCTGCATTACACTTTTCACTGGTGATTCTTTTTCAAATTTGTCCATGAATTGTGTCCGATACACAGCAGGAGATTTCGTCACTAAACAAATTTCAATCGCGAATACACGTTCTTCAACAGTTAAGCGCATTTAACAAACAACAGGACATGAAAATGTTACCTAACCTCACTTTGTTCAAAAGTCAATGCTTGACCTTCACTGGTGCGACTGCAATAAACCGGAAATAACCAGCCATCCCCACTCCAGCTCCACTCATACCAACATTAGAAACAGTATTTAATCCGTTTCACACAAATTCATGCATTTCCAAAAGAAAATTCATTTTTTACAACCTAATGAGCAATAGGGCCTCTTTTAAGTTGAACACTCTGTATTACAAACTTTTAATTATTTACTAGAAAAAACTATTTTTATTTCCTCCCTCAACGGTAAACAACCATAGCGACTGGGTTTCAATTAACTATTATGGCCTAGTTGTCACTTTATTATTTATTTGCTGAAGTAGATGATACAAATTTGTAGGTAGTACAGTAGTAGTAAAAATAACTTTGTTGTTGTTGTTTTTAAATGCACTTTTCTAAAAAAAAAAAAAAATAGTTTATATCTAAAAATTAGAAAGAAAAAAAATTTAATACCCACTTTTCAAAAAAATAAATAAAATAAAGATAAAAAACACACACTTAGTACAAAGTACTAATTCAAATTTAAATAATTACAAAGTAAAGTGTGGTAGCTTATATTTTAAATTACACTAAGTGTGTTTTTTTTTATCTTTATTTATTTTAGAAAAGTGGGTTTTTAATTTTTTTCAAAAAATGTTTTATTTCCACTTTTTAGTTATAAACAAATTTTTTATCTTTCTAATTTCGGGCAAATGTCAACGTTGCAACATGGCTGTGATAGCATAGCTTCGTACAAATTTCAGAGATTTTGTCATAAAATTTGTAGATCGCCTTTTCGAACGCTGCCAGACTATAATAGCCCAACCGCTTAGAAAAAAACCTGCGCAGAACCGTGATCTCGAGAGTGGATTGCCCACGGATGCAAGGGCAATGGCGGGGAGGATATTGGAGCGATGGAGGGGATTAGTCACTGTCGCGTGGTTGGTGCCATCGTATCTTTGAAGTAAACGTTTGTGTCAGTCCGAGTCCGTGCTAATCGCTATTTACACACTTTAGTTGTATCTAGTCTTGTGAATGTCATGTCTTCTTCGTCAAAATCGGCTTGTACTTCGGGTCGTCCGTTACGTGGCCAGGCTCGTGAATTAGTGTTTAATGTTTACACTCATCTGAAGGAGCAAAAAGAACAATTTAAATTAAAATACAATGTTTTTGAAGCTACAGGTGTTTCGGAGTCTAAATACACTGGAAATACTTTAACATTTTTTAAAAATAGAATTCATTTAAATTTTATTATACCTACCAAATAAAACACATATATTAAAATTGTAAACACAGTAAATGTCTAACTGTGTGTCTTACTTTTCCATGAGGTTATAAAATAGAATGTTTGTACAAATGCGCGGCCGCTCTCCCAGTAGTCACCAAGGAGGGGATAGAGACAGGGAAGGCGGGAAGCCCGGCTTCTCCTACCACAGTTCCACCTGCGCGAGACACAACTGTTGCAAGGTTTTTTTCTAAGCGGTTGGGCTATAGCATTTCGCTCTTGCCGCTGTTGTTGATCACGTTCTACACGAACTTGAAGTTCTTCAAGGTTTTCTACAGCACGACATTGCGATTTGTGTTGACGATCAGATTGTAAACGCGCTTTGCGTTCTTCTTGGTTTTAATTTGCAAAATGTTAACCTACTGCGCATTTGTACTATCCACCTATGCATAAGTACACTACACATACGTACCTACTATGCAACTCTGCCTACTGCGCATGCGTTTCTCCCACCATAAACATTTGTAAATAACAATGAATTATTTAGTGTCATCCGAGATCAACATCTATACAAAGTTTCAAAATTTGTTTAACAACAAGAAGTGTCTCAAAAGAGCTTCCGACATTTGATGACAGACAGACACAGACGTGAAAGCAAACTAAAGAAAAGTGTGTAAAATACCTTTAAAATGTTTCACATGTTTTACAATTTAAGTTTTCATATTGATAGGACTAAATAGAGAGTTGTAGAATTGCAAACACACGGACGTCTGATCTGTCTCAGACAGATGTTTATTTTTAAAGTAATATTTACTTAAATTTAGCCGCTATCCTAAAAACTTAATAGCTAAGAAATAAAAGTCCTTTTTTTCATTGTTCTTTAAAGATAAAATACCAATCGCTCGTCATCGTCTTTAAAAAAAAAGAAGAACATAAAAACCCATAACCCTCAGATACTCTAATGGCGTCAGTGTCGGAATAGAATAAGTCTAAAGAATTTATCGTAAACGAGTGTTGTCAAATCACTCCTAAAATGCACTAGAAGAAAGTGTTGGTTCAGATTTAAAATTAAAGTCAAGTTTATGGGTCAAGCGAATCAAACTTACACCCTATTTAACTATAACTTGATATACTGTATACCAACAGTCAAGTTTGTGATTCAAGCAAAGCAAACTTACACTCTATTTAACTATAAGTTGATATATACCAACAGTCAAGTTTGTGATTCAAGCAAAGCAAACTTACACTCTATTTAACTATAACTTGATACATACCAACAATAAAGTTTGTGATTCAAGCAAAGCAAACTTACACTCTTTTTAACTATAAGTTGATACATATCAACAGTCAAGTTTATGGTTCAAGCAAAACAAGCTTACACTCTAACTATAAGTTGATACATACCAACAATCAAGTTTATGGTTCAAGTGAAGCAAACTTACACTCTATTTAACTATAAGTTGATACATACCATCTATTCCATTCTATGTTAACTTATTTCCCATCAGAAAAAATTTGGTAATTATAAAAGTTTTCTTTCTCACGTGGGGATATTTTTGGGGAGATGGCAGTGATTTTTTTATTATATATATGGTTGTGAAAGGGCGTGTGAAGAAATTAATGCAAAATGTTTGCACTCTTTATTAAATACAGTATTTATAGCAACGAAATTATCGCTAATTTTATGATCAATGTATTTTTTTTCAAATTACCGTTTTCGGAAATAGCCAATTTGTACAACAGATGGCATTTGTTGTATGATTATATTTAATAAAACTAATAATAGTGAATGATAATAATTGATTGTGACAAACATATCCTGTTGTTACTTTAAGGTTATATAATGCATAAAGCAAGGTAACATTAATTACGCAACTGCAGAATTTTTCAAGGTTCGACAGGAATATCAAAGATCAATCAAACTGGAGGGAAAGATTTAACTCGTGTTCTACTTAGTAAGATTTGAAATGACTTCATACTAAAACTACCTATTGCTAAATGATAATACAAGTGTGGCTTTGTTACCATGACAACAGTCTAATTGTTTTGTCATTCCTTATTAATTTGCATTCATAATTTACATCCATTATGACTAATTTAGATTATCTCTTCTGATTTTCTACTTAAATTATGCTCCACAAGTACAGTGAGTTCGTATAGTCTTTCTACAGTGAGTAGCTGAGGTTAGTGGAATAAAAATGTATTTGTAAATAAGAACTTTATTATTTAGTGAGTAGTATCTTCACAGAATATTTAGTATCGTCCTTCATTATCAATTCTTATCTATTCTTTTAACTAGTTTTTTTACTAAACTTCAATAATCGTCTGTGTTATTAATAGACAGTATGTAGGTTATGACTGTCGCTTTCAGCTGGTTGATTGTTTTAAACGATTCTTGTACACGAATCCTTAAACTCCTTTCTAGAAAATTAAAACACCTCCCCTGAAGATCTCAAATCAGACATTCTCGAAGGAAAAATTTAATTGTAATGATTCGTTTACCAAAGACGTTTTGAAGTAGAGACGTTTGCCAGTTGTTCCATCTTGTTGAAAATATGAATTTTTAATTTCGCTTTAATTGAGGTGGCTTATGAATTAATTAATAGATACTATCAGAGCAAAATTTGTACATCTAGATAGTGTTTGAAGTATATCGGCCCCGCAATATTTTCGTCAAACATTATTCAAACTCCACTTTTTTCAAACTATAGAGTACGCTCATGTTTATTGTGTGGGTCCCCAGTGCTACACTGCCTCGTGTTTTGAGAATATATGTAATGTATAGATAAAATGAACCCTCGACTGTATAAAAGCATTCATCCAGCACTTCCGTTCTTTAGATTTTCAAAATACAGTAGAGTGCAGACACAATTCTGCTGGGTTTTTGCATTCTGATCACATCTAAAATCAAATATTGTAAACGATTCCAATAATATATTTATTTATTAAAGATGAGGAACACTTAATCATCAATGACAAACTCATCGTTTTCAATTGTTACCAGGTCCACAAACTTTTGTTGTCGGATTCTGTACATGTTAACAATGTAATGATTGAAACGTTGACGATAATTGTCAGGAAAATGAAATGTTTTCTTTCATTTGGTGATATCACAGTACATTTTATTTGATTTCTTCACTCATGATATAAATCACACTTCCGATACGGAGTGAAGTGCTGCTATGAAAAACAAGTAGAACTCATCATGGTACTGACCCAGCCCAATCATAAAATGTAACACAAGTAGATAATCAGAATATAATACCCAAAAGTTGGTTTCTTGGGTCATGTAAATTGTTTGGTAAGTTTGTTAAAACAGTTACATAGATTTGCTGATCCTAGTAATTGTGTACATCACTACTTTCTGAACATCTACTTACGGGCCTCGAAGCTGTATGTGAAGGAGCCTCCACTCAATACGCTCGTGTTGATGACTCGTTCATCTTGTAACTATTCAAATATCATTTTTTAGGCCAAGGTTCGAAATTACATTTTTCACAATAATTTTACCACTGGTCATGTAGAAAAGTGAGGTTAGTACCATTACATGAGAATTGAATTTAGTTTGTTATAAGTTGAACATCACTATGAAAAAAAAACTGTTTAATTGGCTGCCATTTTAACATTTTCAATTCTATTTTTCTGAATTTTAAGAGTCATATATGAGCACACTATACTAAATTTCATATTCCTATCTTAATTTTTGTGGCCACTTTCGTGTTTACGTACAGATGATAACGTCGACGGACGAACTGCATGTCGAACATCACTCTTTCCATTTCCTAAGGATATGAAACGTGAAAATTTAAAAAAAACAGGAGGTTTAATTTCTAACGATTACCAAGTTCACCCTATACTTCTTATACTGGATGGGAATACGTCAAAATACCTCATATTCCCTCAACACACTTAAGACTCCGATTCCACTTCAGTAGTTCACCGTTTACTACTATAGGATTTTTTATTATAGGCCACTCAATTTGCGGCGCTGCTGTACTGACAAAAGTAATGCTAAAATTTAAATGAGCATATCATCGTGTTCCTTATTAAATTCCCTGTATAACCATATGTAGGTTATATATTTTTTTAACATTTTGTTAAATGCAAAAATAACGATGGAAGATTAAAAAAAAGATTTTGCAGCCGTTTTTCATAAACACGCGTCTTTGAATTTGCGCAGTGTAAAAACTAAGGGTGCTCAAAAAATTTTCCTGTTAGAGGTTTATTAACAGTATTATTGTTAACAACATACTCAAGTTTCGTAATAAAATAATCACTAAAACAATTAATTGTTATTAACGTTTTTGTGAATTACTAGTGAGTTACTTTGAAAAAAAAAAAAAAAAAAAAAAACAACTTTAGTTGTATGTTTAACATAATGTGTGTATTTTAATGTATATTCGATAGGTACAAATCGATTTATTTTTATTTTCATTGTATTGTGGTATTTGTTAGAAACTCGGTCGGAATCAGCTCATTTAACCTATTCTTTGAGCTATTTTTATATTAAAACCACTCAGATTCCACAGATTTTATTACCTCGGAATATTTCACTATTATGTTACATTGTAAGTATAAACATTATAATTTTGAATGGAGGAACAATACAAAATCAAATCAATCAATCAAAATGAAGTAACTCAATGTAATAAATCGTGCACTAATATTACACAAACATTCTAACACACCCATGTACAAAACCAAAGCCTAAACAAACTAAAAACAATAGGCAAGAGAGTGAAAATTAACCCTGGTCAAGATAGAAGGTTTAATATCTCATAATTTCCTCAAATGACACTGATTCTGTTGAAATCTAAAAATTCACCGTACCAATTTTCCAAACAGTTTTTAATAGGTATTTGTGGTTTAAGTGAGGAAACATGGCTTTAGACTATTTTTTCGAGGGCAAAAATGAACTCTTCACCCTAATACATACAACATTTTTCCTGCAGCTATAATTTTATTGAAGTTACACACCAATATTGTGAGAAACAACATTATTGAACAAGTTAACAGGTTCTATTTATTAGGCTACAAACATCGAAGTTTAAGTTATTTAAAGTAGGTATATAGAAATAATCAGCTTCTTGAATAATATTTGGCGGAGTATCTTCAACATTATTGTTACAATCACTATCCATAATGTTTTATTAACTATCAAAATATTTCGTTTAATTGAGAAGTTAATATGACAGCTTCAATTAAAATTAAACGAAGCTCACGTTTTAAGAATAGAAAGAATAGTGTTTTATTGTCTGTTGCTATGACAACAACTCATCGTCATTTGACTTAACACAAACAGCTGAAGTATCAGCTCTAGGGCTGAAAAGTAAAACCAATGGTTATGGATACTTCCCACCCAAAGGCGGAAAAGTGACACATTTTAGCTTTGTAGAAGGCGGGAAACTCTTTTATCCACTATTTTGTTTTGAATGGTCAAAATTCAATTTTATCTACGTATTTTTTTCCTCATAGAGACGATTTAAATGGAGTATCACAAGCAGACACCCCGGTTAAAATTTTTTAGCACCCATCTTCAATTTAAACATCTAAACCTTTGCTTTTTAAGATAGCATCTCACACACATAGATTGCCGCTTTTTGATTTGAAATATTTCAAATAGTTTTTTTTTTAATAATAGAGGTTGTAGTTTTTTTCACCCAACTGGTATGTTTATTTAATTATTTCCATTACGGTCTACAATGTTCTATGTCTTCCGACACAAAAGTTGTGTGTAAAAATATTGACTCAAACATTTTATTTAAGACATTACGTCAAATAGGTGCATTTTACGTCAAAAATAATAAACATATAATAATACATGTGCTGAGTTTTATAAACTAAACGTTTTATGGATATCATAAAGATGATGGATTTTAATTATAAGACCTTGATGAATACTACATAAGTAATATTATAAATAAAATATTAAATAAAAGTATTTAATACAAATATTAATTAATATTAAATTTAAAATTTGTTTGAGATTAAATTTCTTATAAAAAATACTTGCTTAAAATTTAAATTTGACAGTATGAAAATAATTTGAATTTGTACCTTATGAACTCAAATTACAAAGATAGAGTTTCAGATTTGTCTGTTATACGGAAGAGTGATGTCAGTTTCTTGGATTCTCTTTTGTTTTCTCGAACATGTACTTGTGTTCGGTTTATCTACCAAAACGGAACTCTGAGGTTTCTTCAAAACTAATCTGATAAAGTCGCTGATATGATTTCTGGTGCTTCCTAAGGCCTTGGTTGTCCTTCTAAGATTATGTCCCAAATTTACTTGCAGATGATTGTATGAAATATTGTGTTATTTATGTCATGTTACTGTTCATAAAATTTATCTTTTTCATTTTTGAAAAAAAGTAGGCTTGAACGGAAGTGCGGACTTGATTTTATGATAGAAGTCAGTTTTCCTTCTGGAGAAGGTTTTGACTTATAGCTTAGACTTCGACTTTTAGTTTTATGTAATAACTTAGTATGTAGTCTATATTCTCTTACTTAAAGCTGATGTTATTCAAATATTATTCTTTTATTTTATATAATCGCATTAATTGTAGGCTATAATTATGCATTTTTAAATTATTCAATTTAATAATTACTGTAGAGTTGGTATTTTCTAATAGAACCGCCTCACCTTGACAAGAGTTTCCTGATTGTCTGGATTACTAAGTCCAACTACATCTAAATATAATTTCCTTTAGTACAACTTCAGTGGCGTTTCAGAACTATGAACCGCCACACCTTAACAAGTGTTTCCTTTTTGTCTGGATTCCTAAGTTCAACTACATATAAGTATAATTTCATTTTGTACAATTTCTGGTTTGTTTCAGAACTAAGGACCGCTACTACCAATTTGACGATGGATTCCTTCATTTACTTGTACTCACAAACTTGAATGCATGATGTTCTATTTTGTTTCATATACTTAAAACTCACCCCCCCCCTCTTATTAGCTTTTATCCTTTAATAATAATTATTATTATTTCCTATGATTTACAAAAAAATATTATTATAAATCTTAAGTTTTTCATACCATCTTAATACACAAATCATATTTTTAGTTGTTTATATTTTTACCCTTATATCTCAAACTAGTTCATTCGATTTTGATTAAACATATATAAATATGAATGTTATAACCCTATATTAATCTCATTGTTTTAATTATCCCCGAATGTATTAGTGTTATTTAATAGTTTTATTACATCTCGCCTAGGCTTTTTTTTTAAAGTATAAAATATGATATTCATTTTTACTGTCATTTGGAACAATGTTCGGATGTTTTACTTCTAAATTATTTTTATTATTGACAATTTCAATCAATTCATACATAATTTCATTATAGATATTGTTTTAAATGACCTCTCATAGAGTACATTATTATACAACATTACAATTTTTCTTTCGGCGCTATTAATGGATAATAACACACAATTCTAACTTGGATTTCGAAACAATTCTAACTTATTATCATCACGACAGTAGGTTTAATTTTTAATTTCATCAACAATATGATTTGAAACTAAATAGGAATTTATCAGGCAAGTGCGTATGTGTGTGTTTGCGCATGCGCGTGCGTGTGTGATACGTTAAAATTAAAAAGAAAATATGTTAACTTTAAAACAACTAAATAGTGTACTTCTAGGTGATATAAACTTACATGTTACAATTACTTTAAACTAAGCTTTGATTCGCAAACAACGGGTAGTTGGTCTCACTTGCTTACAAATTAAATATTAATTACCTCTCAAAAAATGTTGTGTGACTTTAATCTTATCTATATTTGATTTGATAAATTATTACACAATTTATAAACATGAGTAGATACACAAGTATTATCTTATTTTTTGAGTGTTTAAGCAATGGTAATTACATAGGCCTACAGTTTCAAGCATGTTAGTAATAGTTTTTAAACAGTTAATATAAATTTATTAACATGTTATAAGGAAAACATTTAATATATAAACTGCCTTACAATAAATTACAAGAATTCGTTTAAAAATAAATTTCACACGTAGATTATTATGCAAATCGTACTACCATAACACTATAAGTAATAATGTTAAACCCTTTGCTTTCAATTTGTGATATTTTAAAAATAATATATCATTGACAATGAGAAGCTTTAGGAGAATTGGGGATCTTACTGATGTTGTAGTCAATTAAGAGGAAATTATTTTCTATTGATAAATAAGTTACCCTACTACCTACAATAAAAATAAAACTATAAATGTGTTTTTTGTTAAAAGAGCAAAATTTTGATAATTTTTAGGGCAGACCATACGAAGCGTATACGGCCACATGATTTTAAGAATTTAATTTATTTCACCATCTACATCAATCTGTATCATAAATTAATGGTGCAAAAACATTACACAAATTTTCCCACTTGCACATTACATAAATAAAGTCAAAATCAACAAAAACTATTCGTAATCATTGTTGTAAGTTAAAAAATGAAAATGAAGTATGGATGCTGTCTTTGAAGAATACTTTTGCGTCATACTGCTTCAAAAACAGCTGTTCAATACATGCATTGAGATGCTAAGGTTGTTCTTTTTAGTCCTAGGACCTAAAAACATCAGCTGAGGTCGAGGTCATCAGCTGTTACTTCGATTATACGAATTAACTATTGTAAAGCATCTATAAAAACAACCGATACTCTCGATTGTAAATTTAGTTAAAACAGATGTTACCTTCGATTTGAAGGTAAATAGGTTAAACATTTTAGTTTTTGTGAAATTGTTTTCTTATATTATTTGCAGTATAACGAAAAATATAGTTCATCACTTGGACCAAAAGAAGCTTTTCGATCCTCGCTCATTTTCCTTGAGCTTAAACTTGAACTTGTATTGAAAAGCTTCACTTTTCGTCCTAGTGATGAAATATACTAATATAGGAGCCAAGCTTGCTTCGTTTGTGCTATAAACGCATCTAAATCGTATTTGATTAAAAATGACATTTAGTTCTAATGACCGCGGTCAAGACTCAGTATTGTTTTCATCAACCGTAATAATTTTTACTTACTATTTTGTACAAGTTTGGGTAATTAATGTTAGGAATTTACTAAAATTTGAACGAAATCAGTAAAGTCAATTTTGAGAAATTCCTTGTTTTATAACAGTACAATGGCAGGTTTTTTTTAAGCACTATAGTTTTTACCAATAACTCACGAATTGTCATTTTTGGAGAGTTAGCAACTAATACGTTTTACTTGGGTCCATGGAGCATTGAACAAAATCGTTAAGAGTTACTTTTGTGAAAATCATGATTTTGTATTTTTTTCTTATGGCATATCTATCTTCCAAACTTTGAATTATATACAAATAATTTAAAACGGTTCCGTGATATGGCTGAAATAATCCTTAATTTTGTTTAAATCGCCCGTATACTTAAATCTAAGTTCTAAAGTTAATTAATGTATTGAGAGTTACTTAGTCTATTATTTAAATATCTTACAATAACAACGTAACAACAATGACCTTGCCATTATTAATAGGCCCTAACAATAGTTTTTTGCTTTTTGACACAGAATACAATCATTATGTTAAATGTGACACCACTTGTCTGACGACTTGGTGGTCGATTGCTATCGTAAGTACAAATATTTTAATAGAATTTAATGTTTTCCTACCTGTCTCGGCTCAGATAGACGGCTAAAAGCTGAATGGTGATGCACAAACTACTCCTGTTGGGCGACTAGTAGAGGTTATTCAAGGACGGCCGAGAAAAAACAAGGCTCGTATTACTGAGGCCTTTTAATCAGAAGTTATTCTCGGCGTTTCTCAGTTAAACTTTTGGTAAATATGGTAATTAATTAGGGAATTCAGTTGTCAAAACGCGCGCTTATATCGTTGCAATTTGGACTAGTAAACGGTCAAAGGTTACGTAGATACGAGCCCGGTTAATCTCCTTAACCTATTTTACAAATTTAATAACAGATGACCATAAAATCAATTTGGGGATTTGATGTTAGATTAATAAAGTAGATACATGAAAGATTATCATCATAATATAAATGGTATCCGATGAAGTAGGATGACAAACTTTAAGATGTGATTTTAGACATTAAAATAAAGTAAAATAGTTCCTATAAACAAATGTCCTAATATTATTAGTTTTAATTTCGTCTGTCTTTTTTGAGAACAACTCCAAAACGATTGAAATATCAATACTAAAATTTGCAGAATAATTTATACTATTAGTTTGCAGTAGACCACAATGGTATAAATTTACAAACCATTTCAAAATGGACTTCTATAAAAATTTGTCATTCCAAATATCTTGAATACCGTTGAATTATTTGATTATTTAATTACGTAAATGAAAACGTTACTTCTTAAGAGTTTTAAATATTGTTAATAATTAATTGTTGTTCATTTGGTTGGTTTTGATAAAAAGAAATGTGTTCTGCATGTAGATATTTATGTTCTACAATACAATTGGAACGAAAAGGTTCACTAACAAATTATTTATTTCTGTCACTTTTACTGTCTGTCACAATTTTTATGACAAGTATAATAGGTATTAAGTCAAAATTTGTATACGGATTTGAATCAAGGTAACTAATATGTTCATACACAATTAAAACTTCTTATCAAACCGTTTCAAAACGGTGTTTATATAAGAAATGTGTATTGCTAGGATTTAGGATAAGAAAATATTTTATTAACAAATGTTAGCACCAGTTAAATCTTCAATATCAGACGTCTGGTAGTTATTGGGAAATAATTAAAAAGTGTTGCAACTGTTTAGCTTGCATGAAGCTTTATATAAACTGCTAGTGACATAGAAAAAGGATAAGTGGCATCCAAGACGTCGGCGAGGATGGGGAGACGCTGATTTAGACAACCACTTTGAATGCCATAGTATTTTATTTTCTCCTATAATAAGTCATGATTCACACAATTAAAAGATCTCAAGAGTCCACAGACTGCAATTCCACTGCCCATGTCTTTGAAATATCATTTATGAAGCTTAAATGCTAGAACATGAACTTAAAACTTAGATGAAGTCACTATATATATATATATATATATATATATATATATATATATATATATATTATATATTATGAATGTTGAGATTATTTATGACTTTCAACTACTTTTGAAAATATTAAGAAGTGATACAGGATGACATTTTAACAGATCTGTTCTACTTCCCTTCTTAAATAGTAGCCTAACGAGAGCTAATTTTAACTTACTTGAATCAAAATATGTTTTAATTAAAAAAGTATGATTGTCGTTATATTTTACACGGAAGAATTCCCAACGTTTATTTCTATAACAATAATAATGAACAGAAATATAAAAATCACAATTATTTGTTTTTATAAATACTACACATATCATGTTCAAAGGTTGCGATATAACCCAAGCTACATCTATCGGCTGTGTGAAAGCACTAGAAACATCGGAACATTTATTGTATATGAGAACAGGCTGATACAAATATCTAAAAGTGCCATGAACTGTATCAGTATATTGCAATATTTAATTGGGTCAATGCTATTCATTGTAGCAAGACCTAGTAGAAACAGACCGCAAAATGATCTAAAAAGGCTAGTTTCATTTTGATATTCAATTAGTTCAGACTTTATTTTATAAATTCAAATAAATTTATATAAATGGTACACATATGACGGAAAATATTCCCTTCCTTGAAATAAGTTGTTGAATTATAAATATAAATAAAAAAGATAGAGAGTTTAATAATTTATTGTTTATAGTGTAACTTATTATTATTATTATTTTTTTAAATTAGAAAATGTTACATAAAAATGATATTGATATTTCTATAAAAAAATTCGACACTTGGCACCATGGTGTGATAGAAAGTTAAACAATAAAGCCTTGTTAATTCATTTATCCTTGTCTTCACTTTGGCTAGTTGCCAGCATGTGTGGAAATACTGAATAACCATTTAGTGCTTCGCCTTCAATCTGGCAGCTTTAGGTAGGAAAACATTATATATATTTTGTGTTTAAAGAAATTGGTACTAATATGACAATAAATCCAGAAATTTTAGAAAAGTTGATATCTAGTATCAAATGTGGTGTATCCACTTTAAAGTTAATTTTTCATTACAACAATATTTTTAATATTTAAGTCCTTCAAGGATTCACGTTAGTGTGAGCTTGATAATCCTGAAAAATCTTAGCTTTACCTACACCTTTTTCATGTAGTATTGAGTTAGATCGGAAAGTTTTCCAATAATTTCTAAATCACATACATACACAGTCCTGTAAGTTTAACAACCTTGAAATCTCGTCTGTCTTTCTACATTCATTTTCTGAATTAGGCCTATAGTTTGTTTTATTGTCCTTGAATGCAAATAATCCATCCTATAAATCTTTTACGATTTCTTTACGTTTATTGATTAATAACATTACCTGCAACTATTCCATTTCTCCCAATCAAATATATCTTGATATAAAGATCTCAGAATTGTGATTGTTACAAGGTATTTTATTTTATGTCCTTTTCTTCTTTTTTTATAAGAAAATGGTGACCATAAAGTTTTTGCCTTTAAAGAACAAGGGAGAAAATCAGTATTTAAGTTTTGTAATTTAATAAACTGATATCAAATTCAAACTCTGTTTTACAAAATACAAAATAATCAGACTCATAAAAATTTAACTATTAATACAAATTGTCATAAACTTAGAGGTATCATCTACTATTTCCATCTCTATCCTATATTTTGACTAATATATAACCATTGTGTAGAGCATCTATCTTGCAAAAATTTACAAATTTTGAGTGTTTTAAACCATCTATCCTTCAAATAATTAGTGGCAATTGTTAATTATCCTCACCTCAACTCTTAAACGTTTGGTTAAAAATCTAAACACAACCTTCACATTTTCTAATGATGACTGATAAAAATATTTGTGATCCATAAACAGAAAGACATTATATAAAAAAACAATATACGGTAAATATGCATAGTAGCTTTAAACATCAAAACCTCACAACCAAGTATCAAATTTTTACACGATCTCAATTTTTAATTTAATTTTGACACATTTGCAAAAGAATTGATAGGAATTTTTATTTTCACTTACCAAATTGTCAACAGTCTGGGCCTATTGTGCAACCATGCGCTCAGATTTTAAACAAATATATTTGACGATTCCAGAGGAACAAGATAACTTGCCACAGCTTCAGCCTTCACAAGCAAAATAAAACAATATTTATTTAGACTTTAACTTACAATATTAAGTTTCAAGCACAAGCTTGAATCTAGAAACTCATTATGTAGAATACAATGTTTTTATTTTTTTTAGTACAAAGCTTGTGAAATGTTTGTCTATTCAGACACAATAATTTAACATATTTTATTAATGTTCATTGTTTGGTGTCCATGTCACTTTATATAATATAATAAGTAATAAATTATTTTTATTACCTTTATAGTTCCGTCATGTGACTTTGTGTTTGTCTTATTACAAAGACGCGTTTCGGAGTCGTAGCTTCATCTTCAGTAATTTCTGTTTGGGCTGCTAGCATCAAAATTCCATTATATATATTTTATTATATATAAATTATTAAAATATAATGAGTAATAAATAATTTTTATTACCTTTATAGTTCCGCCATGTGACTTTGTGTTTGTCTTATTACAAAGACTCGTTTCGGAGTCGTAGCTCCATCTTCAGTAATTTCACTCCGTAGAAGTCGATAAAACATTAAACATAATAAAAACATTAACACTACACTGTAGTTCGCGAACCATGAAACCGTACGCATGTAAGAAAATGTTAAAATCAACGTATAGGCTACGTGTATACGTGGCTACGTGGAATTTATTATGGTTCATATAAATTTTTAAAAAACTGAATTTCAGGAATTATAATTTTATTTATAGTTATAGCTACAACATTTTTAGGATATGTTTTACCATGAGGACAAATATCATTCTGATATATGTGTGTGTGTGTAGTGTTAATGTTTTTGTTAAGTTTAATTTTTAACGACCTCTACGGAGTGAAATTACTGAAGATGGAGCTACGACTCCGAAACAAGTCTTTGTAATAAGACAAACACAAAGTCACATGGCGGAACTATAAAGGTAATAAAAATTATTTATTACTCATTATATTTTATTAATTTATATATAATGGAATATATATATATTATTTAATGGAATTTTGATGCTAGCAGCCCAAACAGAAATTTAGCTGTTACTTAGCTTAAAACTAGATTACAATTAAATCAACCATGCCTAACCTTTATAAAAGGCCAGAAAAAAATATGTAGGCCTAATACTCGTAACATTTAAAATTTAATTATAATTTATTTTGTTCACAATATTAATTAATAAAGAAACAACAACAAAAATGTAAAATAAAGAATTTGTTTATCGATCTACAAATACCACAGCACGTTGATTATACAGGATAGATGTAGGCCTATATATCATTTGACAATGCCAAGACAAAATTTGCAGGACATTTACAGGACGGGAATGTACAAGAAAATTCCTGCACTGAGCCCTTATACCAGATTTAACTGTATAAAAGTCCAAACTGTCATATTGATTTGTTAACACAAATTGTAATTAAATATCACATGTTCACGAAAATAATTCATAATGGCTGACATCTTGCATTAATTTTGAGTTTTAAAGAAAATTCACAGAATTTTATTGATTTTCTTTTCTTTATTTTCTAAAGTATAAGCATTGAGAAAACCTAATGATCTTGATTACATCATGAATTCTAGGCACTGTATATGTTAGACAAAATACATGCCTGTTAATTAAATTAAAGTGATAAATTTGTTTTACAAAGTTATTTATAATTTGAAATTAATTGACAATACTTCAAATTATTTATAAACAATTTTGTAAATTTACTAGTTATGAAACATGTTTCATTTGGTTCGCTAAGCCTAGCTCAAATTTTTCAAAATCTATCATGAATACTTAAATCGTAAAAATTTTGTTCTGACTAGATATTATACTTTACTGTTTTAGTTGTTAGCACATTTATGAGTCATGAGACAATTTAAATTTTTGGTTAAAACTCTTATTGTACAAAATAGTTTGCCAAGATTTAACATAATGTAATATTTGATGATATTTGGTTCTTTTAGAATTGCAGTAAACAGGGTATTCTAATTGAAAAAATACATTTTACCAGTCATTTTAACATTAGAAAATTATAAATAATAATGTTAAAATAGTTCTTAAAATTACCTGGTCTAATGATAGTCCAAGGTATAGGTATGATGATAGTCCAAGGTATAGGTATAGTATGATAGGTTGTTTATACTAGCAAGCTCAAACTAAGAAATAATTGGTAGATGATTAGAAATTACACGGAACATAATAATCAGCCATTTACTGATTAAAATTAAAAAGCTGAACTATGTTAGTGAAAAGATTGAAAGTATGGAGTCAGTCTGCTTTATCAAAATTGTCCGTTTGCCTATAATGTCTTATCTCTAATTTATGTAAGGTTCTTAGAATGTTACAGATCTCCCCCATGAAAAGAATGTCGAGGTAGGGCTCCATACTAAATTTCCGGTTGCTAGGGCCTTGATGATTGTGTGTCCTAATTTTGGGCTATGTTGTTAATAGTTTACTTTTAAAAATTATAATTATCTTTTGTTTTAAAATATACATTTAGGTGTGATTATGAGCAATTGTAATGTTGGATCTATAAGTGGAATATTTTTTTTATAACACTCATTTTTTGAAACTTGAAAATCAATTGCAAGTTTTAATATTTATAAGCTAGTTCATGATATTTGTCAATATAAAAAAACCAGGCATATATTCTAAATTCGATCAAATTTCTAGTATATTCAATCTGTAGAATGTTTTCAGAGTGAAGTACAGAGTTATTCAGAGAAGGTGGAAATAATTTATATAGTATATGTTCAGGTTTAAATAAACAAAAAAAATCTAAGAACATGTATTTCAAAATTTGTATATGCTGTTTGCTTGTTTATGTTTATTCTTAAACATATAATTTCTAAGGATGAAATTTAGATTTAAAGTTAACATTTCCGTACAAGTTGGAGTATTAGTGGTTGACTTGTGTATATAAAATTGCAATTTTTTACAACTCAATTAAAAATGGTACTCATTTAATATTTTTAGTAAAAAAAATAAATTAATAAATAAAAAAATAATACAAAATACTTATAGTTTTATAAAAAAGGTACAAATGTTGTTTCGTCTCTAAGCCTTGGAATGATATTCCATTTTGTTTTTATTGTAACCTAATAGATAAACAGAAAAAAACCTGAGTCTTAGTTATAAATTTATAAGCTTATGTTAAGGTTAGGCCATGGAAGTTACAGCTAGTCTAGGTTAATTAAATAAGTTTGTTTGTTTAATGTGAAAAACTTTTGGGTCACCATCGCTTTATAAAAAGAAAAAGAGAGCTGCAACCCTCACATACTCTAATAAGTATCAAGGTTGGAAAAGAACAAAAGTTCATTAAGGAAAGATGAAAAGAAGGACCTAACTCAAGACTACACTAAAAATGAGCTTCTGAAAGAAAGTTTATGAAATTTTTTTGCATGTTCTTTAAAGGAAAAAATCCTATGTTCATCATCGGAGGACTATGTGGGGAAAAAAAAAGGTTTAGATCAAGATAGGTCTCTCAGGATTGCCAAGCTTGTACCCACTATAGTGAACCCCTAAGGGTATGGGGGTAGGTTTATTAGAAACTCAATGTATACAATTGGATTAGGTTGCAAGACCTAATAACAACCTTGATATTAAATTAGGTTCTAGCAAAGAATGAAACATTTACACATTTTATAAGGGAAAAGTTGCAAAGATTGTTGAAAAATGAATCATATTTGGAAAGGCCTACCAGTACTTCTAATGGTAGTAAATGAAATAGAAAGTAAAATTATTTCACTTCAAAAAATTACAATGATACAGCAGATGATTGTGTTAACATTTATTAAATACCTAACTGTGTAAATCTATATCAAGAATTTAAGAATCATACTAAAGATAAGCAAATATCAAACCAGTTAGAGTTATAACAAACAATGACTTGCAGAAAATCAAGTATGTTGTGTTTATCTTTAAAATAACCTTGACATACCTTCTTTTTTATCTTATACTTCTTATTTAGTATGGTATATATATGTTTGTTGCTCTGTACCATATTATTTCATTTGTGCACCAATTTCTGAAAGAGCTCATCATTAGGAACTTTTATTGGTTAGTTTCATTAGGGCTTAACTTTATTTTATAGAATAAGACAAATAATAATATTTCAAATTCTAATAAGTTCTTAGTTCTAGTTTAATCTTAAAGATAAATCTGTACAACTATAATATTTTTTAAGAGGGGGAGAGGTTTGTTATCAATAAACCATAATTTTTAGTTTAATAGACTCAAGATAATTGTTTTTTATCATACCGTATCAAGATTGTTTTAAAGTAGTAACAATTGGTGACATTAAAATAGAAATTAACTTTGAACAGTTTTTATTAAAAAGTTGATACAAAACATGGGCTGTCATGTACTAAAGGCATGAATTGAACCAAGTTACCGGACTTCGTGCAGATTAATAAGGGAAGCAATCCATCTTCTTGAGACCAAAATCAATTCAAGTCTTGCTTTGTATTATTTTGCATTTCTTATATGGTTGTACTAACTAACTTGTCATGATAAGTATGTCCTTTTACAAAAAGTTGCTCTGGAGTAGTTTTGACCTACTGACGACCAAATCCACTCATATTGATTTAAAAAATGACGATTTTATTGTCTTTAATGAATTTATCTGCATAATAGTACAGATAGTCATGAGTCCACTGTATTTACAAATATATAAAATTAAAATAAATAATTATTATTGCTTGTAAATAACATTTGAATAATTAATAAATTGTAATAAAAGTAAATTAAAAATCACTAGCTAAAATCACTTGATAAAATTGTAAGAACTTATATTTACAATAATTAAAAAAGTTAGACAAAATAGTTTTGAGGAAATCCTTTTTCATACTATGGATATAATTTTTAATACAAGAAATATTTTTAAAAAAAGCATCAATAAAAGGAAGCATATTGAAAAAATGCTAAACTAGCATATTCCGTGACTTTTCACTTGCAAATTGTACGATCGTATGGACCAAATAATTTTTCGATCTTTGTCTCTTTCAATGGATGTCATTGCTATAGAGCTCAAACAGTTCAAGGTAAGTTCTTGATGATTTTCATTTTGAAAATGACCTCTTAGCCGAGGCAGTAGTCACTGGGATCACAAGAAAAATCAGGTATGCTCTTACTACATTAAGGAAGCTTGCTCGTGAATCAGTAAAGGTTCTGCAAGTTCTCTAATATTCTTCAATTATATAATCTAACTAGAAAAACATATTTTTAACCTTATCAATTTCTATATACAATTAGAATTATGTAGGAAATTGTACAAAATAATTAATTAACACTCTTACTTGGAGTTATTCTTCCTCATTTTTAGTATTTAAAATTAAGCACTGTCCATATCATATTAACCACTATAAAGTACATCCAGTACTTGATTTCCACTAGACCACTGAGCTGGATAAACTTTTTGAAAGTATTTTCTAGAAATGTTAATTTTTCAGTAAGAATCTTTGAGAAAGGCACTAAACAATAATTACTAGGCATGAGTATAACATGCTTACCATAGTTGATGCATTTCTATCTAATTTATAAAAATAAAAATTACAGTTCTTAGCTGTTTGGCTCTAGGAATATAATAACACTTCAAGGTCTAGCCACAATCTAGAAATGAAAATAAAATAAGCAGTTAAAAATATAGTAAAATGTATATTTAGAAAATGTACATAAAAGAAAACATTGTGATACTGTCAGTCCACCCTCTACTCCAAGTAGATCACAATTAAAACAATCAAAAATAGAGTATACTCCAAATTTAAAAAAATACAAAAATATATATCAAGAATGGAATAATGGCCCATTGGAAGTAATAATTAAAAATGATAATGACACTAAATAAAATAACAAAATTAATTGAAGATAATTTTAAAATAACCTACCGAAGAAAGTATAAGTCACATAACAAAAAAAGAAAACAGCTTAACAGTAATTTGTCACACACACACACACACACACACACACACACACACACACACACACACACACACACACACACACACACACACACACCTACACACACACACACACACACACACACACACACACACACACACACACACACACACACACACACACACACACACACACACACACACACACACACACCTATACGTGTTTCCAGTATGAAACGAGGAAACGCGTAGCGTTAATGCATACTCAACTTTTCTGTAATACTAAAAATATCTTAATAATATTTATTACTTATACTAATAAAATTACACCAAAACTAGTTTCGTTTTTTCCCAATAAAGGGTATTTTTAAAACATGCACAGTACATACACTGCGAGCAAATGTAGACATCCTGTGAGATACACTACTCTACGTAGGGTATATGTAAAAGGTGTAAGTTCATTCCCAGGCATTTCTTTTGTTTGTCAACCGGAAATTATACAGGATGTTGCCGTGGTTTATTAAATTTTAAAAACACCTGCACGACTATCTTTAGAAAACACGATCGTGAAAATAAAATTGTTTTCATACAGGCATTATACAAGTCAAATTTATATAGCGTATTATTTTTGTTGAAGATAATGTACATGCTGATAATGTAAACTAGTCTATAAATATACAAACCTTCTACTCTGAAATTTGCACCAATCTTATCACTTGCATCCTCGTCATAATTTAAAGTTAAATTTATAAAGGTTATTATTATTGTTCAAGATTAGTTACAGTGCTGAGAATTTAAACAAATCTCTAACTAGAAAAACTACCAACTCTGAAATGTGCACCGATCCTATTACTTGCAGCTTTCGTCATATTTTAAAGTTAAATTTATAAAGCAAATTATTATTATTGTTGAAGATTATTTATATTGATGACAATTTAAACAAATCTGTAAATATACTATGATGTGCACCGATCCTATCATTTCCATCTCTGACCATAATTTATCGGTTTATTTTTATAGCTTATTATATTTTTGAAAATTATTTATATTCGTACAATGCAATCAGGTCTGTAAATATACAAAAACTCTACTACGAAATGTGGGCCGATCCGTCACTTTCATAACTCGTAATAATTTCTAAAGCTTATTATTGTTGTTGAAGTTTATTTACATTGCTATTAAGATACACAAGTCGGTAATTTTTTATTTATTTTTATTTATTTATTATTTTTTTAATGTGAAAGTTGCGTCGATCCTATTACTTGCATTTTTTGTCATAATGATTTAAACATATATTGATTACACCTATTATTATTGTAAAAATGTTTACATTGATGATAAGTTAAATAAGTCCATAAATACACAAACATTTTAAAATGAAATGTAGTCTGATCCTATCACTTGAATCTTTCGTTATAACTTTAACTAAAAATTAAATATATTTATTATTATTGTTGATTAATATTTACGTCGCTGATAAGTTCAACAAATATATAGATATACAAACTCTCTACCAATATTTGTGCATGTATTCTTTCACTTGTAATTCTCGTCATTTACTTCTTTTAAAATTTACTCTCGTAAACTATGAACATTACAAAAAGTTACATGAGACAAAAAAGTTTTATTTTTTAACGACAAAGAGTATACTACTTTTATTTTGTCTGTAGGTCATAGGATAACCGAGATATCGATCAACAAATAAACACAAAATTCCTTGATAATTGTCTATAACACCAAAGATTTTCCTAAACCAAAATATTAAGGGATTATGATAATTTTTAATAATTCTTATTAAATCTATTGCCAATAAAACTACCAAATATTACCTTGAATTAATTAAATATTAAAATGGCTAATTTTGTGTCAGATTTTACGACAAAACAAAATTAAATGTTTGGTTAAAATAAATTTGTTTTAATGTTGTACTCATATTGTTCAGTTTTATGAACACTTCAATTCTGTCTTGTGTAAGATATTAAGTATACCATGTATATAAATCGATCAAAACAGAAAAATAAACAAAATAAAATAAACTATTAAATACAAAAAAAGTACTAATTCTTGGAAGAATTCTTCGAATTTCCATGAATAATCGTACATATGAATTAGCCAAGTGTGGGAACGGAAAAATAGTTTCATTCGCAGGAGAGATAATATGCTTCCCCTGAGAAAGATGGGGGGGGGGATTGTGTTCTATCCGACAATACAAAAAACATGTTTGAATAAAAAAAGTAATTACGTAATTTCGGAAGATGTTCAGCAACAATATAGGCCTATATATATTTTGTCAGTAAAAAAATCGTTAAAACATTATTTATATCATAAATCTTTGAAATAACATTTTTAAATTTTTTTTTAATATCTATCTCTTTATAACCAACAGCCGTGTGGCAAATTTTGTTTATAGCTTCTAAACGGTTGGGTTTTTAAATAAATATTAAAGATAAAAAACTCCTGTTTCAATAAAAGAAGTATTTGTTCGACATTTTGAAAAATAACTGTTAACAAAAATATTTATTTAAAACTCACAAAAAGTAATTAAGGTTTTAAATGTCTTTTTCTAGTTCTACATTAGTGTTTACGCATCCTAGACTATGCCTATTTACATTTTTCTTGATTCAACAATGGAAAGTATGAAAAATCCCCTCTTGAAAATGTATCACAAGTTAAATATTTAAAACATTAAGCACATATTACTCTTAATTGAGTAGGTTTATCAAAAACTAACCTGGAATAAAGATTCTATAATTTTTTCACATAATTCGAAAACAGTTCCCATAAGAAATTATAAATTTGGTACCCATATTGAAAAAGGCGGGGATCTTTCAGAGCTAGCAAAAAAATTTCTGCACACCCGCGTCCACTTCTGGCTGCGTGTTTATAATTAATATCCAAAAATATATTTAAATACTGTACCAAGAAAAAGTAATGCAGTTTCCTCATTTACTGTTTTTTGACAGATTGTTTACGAGATACCAATGGTGACAAAGATAAGATGATGGTACATTATGGTTTTCTCGCAATAACTCTTCTCTTACAAAAGTGAGGCGAATTTTATGGTTTTGTGTTTTGGTAAAAAGAACAAAGAACCACCTTTTTGTTTTACATTGTTTTCATACTGATCTTTATACAGGACATAAGGTAGAGCAATTTCTTTTTTTAATCAGCTCTCTAGGAGAAAGGGTCGTTTAAGCATTGAATTTATATTGTATTGCCCTACCAAAATAGTGTTTTCTACATAGAAAACAGTTTTAGGTTTTTAAAAGGTTTTGGATATAATTTTGGGTATTGGTAGACTAATATGGAGTAGTAGTAATGTTGTGCAGTAGAAGTCCCAGAGGGGGTTATGTCACGGTTTATTTATGATAAAAAGGACCTCTTTTGTTGTGTAAGATTTTCCTAGAGAGCTATGAGAAGTTAGAACAATGATAGTATTAGGTCAGTTGTCAGGATTGTTATAATGGCTAGGTACCTTGTTATTATTACGGCAAACATATAGTCATTTATAGCTCTCAGATATGACCTAGCATATGACGACACCGCAAACTCCAATTTTACCTAATTAGTCAACATGTAACTTGGGGCTAGCACTTACCCTATGACATAGTATAACCTGTATTTATGTTTAATGGTGGCTCAAGGTTGTGTCGAGTAATGTGAAATATATACTTTTTGAGATATTAGCAGTTTTTTGAATTACTATATAATGTAGCTGGGATCACATCTCTCTCTCTCTCTCTCTCTCTCTCTCTCTCTCTCTCTCTCTCTGATTCCCTCGCTCGTTGCTTCATTCTCTCTCCATTTCCTTTCCCTCCCTCTCATTTTCTCTATTCTATTTCCCCCCCCCTCTCTCTCTCTCTCTCTCTCTCTCTCCTTCTCCCTCCCTCTCTCTCTCTCTCTCTCTCTCTCTCTCTCTCTCTCTCTCTCTCTCTCTCTCTCTCTCTCTCTCTCTCTCTCTCTCTCTCTCTCTCTCTCTCTCTCTCTCTCTCTCTCTCTCTCTCTCTCTCTCTCTCTCTCTCTCTCTCTCTCTCTCTTTCGCCTAATATCTGTCTCTTTAATTAGAGGTTAATTGGAAAACTGAACCTGATGGTCCTAACTTTGCCTAAAAAGATTTTTATTTTTCTCTCCCTCCTTTTTATCTCCTTTTACCGGTTTGAAAATCGTTTCTATTCCTCCATTCCAGAACGTAACATTTTTTCCCTACTCAGTTGTCATGTCGGCTTTGAGTTACACTAATATCTTAATTTCTACATCTTTCGATTGACAAATAAATGTGAATGATCGATCTTTTTATAGTACCCCTTACTCGGTTTAACATATTGTACGTGTAATTTAAAAAAAAAAAAAAAGTTACCTTTAGATTTTTTCGTAGTTTTGTGAAATCTTCTTTCCCTATTTATTATTAAACACAAAACAAATAATTAAAACAAACGGTATAATAATAACATATTGAAAACATAATTATATTGTTGATTAGCTGTACCAGCATAAATACTATATTCCGAGCATATTTACAAAAGAAGATGTAATAGGTCCCCATAAATGGTTTTATAGCGGCAGAAAATGCTTTATATAATTATATGGAGATATTGGTATAATATAAATCTTAACATTTTAAAGAAATTCCGAGTTTTGTATGACACACGTAGACACATACTGTTGGGAATTACTGAACCAAATTTGATTAAACGTAAACTAAAACCTCCTCAGATGTCGCACATACACGTGGAAAAAAAACTACATGATAATCCAATCAGTGGTTCTCAAGTTATAAATGGATAGCCATATATATACATAATTTTTTCAATTAATTAAATTTACATAAAACCAATATAATCTCTCTCTGTCTGTCTTTCTACACACACACACACACACACACACACACACACACACACACACACACACACACACATACCTATATATATATATATATATATATATATATATATATATATATAAAGACAGACAGGCAGAGAGATGTATTTATGCACAGAGAGATTATATTGGTTTTATGTTAATTTAATTAATTGAAAAAATACAGTAGTCATATCATAAATACCAAAAAGATATAAAAAATATAGTCAGGATTAGATATTGAAAAAAATATTAAACCTAGTTTCAATACATAGTTCGAGAAAAATAATATTACGAGTCCCACTTCATGATACGCAAGTAAAAAACCTGATTGGCGGAAGCGTATTCTCTCTCTCTCTCTCTCTCTCTCTCTCTCTCTCTCTCTCTCTCTCTCTCTCTCTCTCTCTCTCTCTCTCTCTCTCTCTCTCTCTCTCTCTCTCTCTCTCTCTCTCTCTCTCTCTCTCTCTCTCTCTCTCTCTCTCTCTTTCTCTCTCGCTCTTCTCTCGATGTAGACGATAAACTAAAAGTTTATTGTTGCTTCATGGTTTACATATAAATTTAGGAATCCAAACACACACACCCATGCTGTAAGTTTGTGTAGACGTATTACAGCTAAGTACGTAAGATGTAAGTGGTATAAATAATTTTGAACAACTAAATAATCGTCCTTTTGTACTTGTCATAAAACTAAGACAGGCTAGGTTAGTCCTAACGCCCTAGCTAATGTCAAAGAACAGGTAGCTCACAGCTATATACTGGATGTCTCACCTAAAATATTACAACAGATAATTTTTGAATTATAAATATGATAGAGTACTTTAAATGGAGAACCTTCGTTTATTTTCAATGAAGTTTAGAAATCAATTTTGTAAAATGTTATTTTTTCCAATATGGTGACCAACATTGAAATATGATATGGAACACTCTGTATTTTATTATTTTCTCAAGTGTAAAACAATATTTTTAAAATGTTTTATTCTTGAGTATTTTCAAAAATCTTTAGCCTTTAGGAATTACAGCCACTTAAAGTTCAGAAAATTAAATTTTTATAGGCCTACAAATAATTGATTCCCACCTAAAATGTTATAATAGTTACCTTTTGAACCGTTGGGTTACATGATAAGTTGTATTGAGTAAAAGGGAAAAGGTATTGACTATGTAGTTACCGTACTTAATAATACGCACATAGTGAGTGTAGAATTTAAAATAGGTAATCCAAATACATGTCTATGAAATAGTTAATTTCTGCAATAGAACAAACTGTAACAAAGTTCACTGCTCAATGGGTTTTTATATGAAAAGTTGAACTATATACAATACCGTACTAACACTAAAATAAACTGTAAACAATATTTATAAGAAGAACATTGCTCACCAAGGTTGTTAAAGTAATAATTAATAATAATAATCGTTAATAATAATCACCAAAATAATAATTAATCTTTAATAATATATTATTACAACTCATAATTACTAATTTGCTCCAAATATAAATACATTGTGTTTTTTGTAAAAGTTTTGTAAATAATGGATGCGGACAACATTTTTATCTATTATGTAGAAATCACATAAACTAAGCATGAACATTAACAAATTGGAGTAACAACTTTTTAGCTACTTTTACTTGTTTCAATTGTGATTATGCACATTCCCATACAATATTATTTTTAAAACATATCAAAACAATCAGTGTTGTTACTAGTGATTCTTGAATGGTAAATAGCTCCCTGAAGTAAAGTAAATAATACTAGACCTGCAGTACGGTATACTTAAATAAAACAAATCCAACAGGGCAAAATAATAAAAGAAATATTTTATAATTGGTTTGCTCCAATAATGCCAAAATGTTCTTGGTGGCTGTTTCATCAAAACAAAGTCCTACAAGAGA
Source organism: Aphrophora alni (assembly GCA_963513935.1). Lineage (NCBI taxonomy): Eukaryota > Metazoa > Arthropoda > Insecta > Hemiptera > Aphrophoridae > Aphrophora > Aphrophora alni. Next base: position 52,278,741 of record OY740774.1, read on the forward strand.
CCTACAAAATGAGATACAACTCAATATGGGATTGTATTGAGATTCAAAAGTCCATCCACCCAGAACCTCTTAATTTTTAATAGATCGTGAATAATCGAAAAAGTATAGATTGTGATTTTTATGAATTTTGATTATTATTATTTACTAATTGCAGATTTACTAGCTTATACAAAGACCTTAATGACACAGTGTATTCTAGTTTATTTATGCTACACAAGTGACCGCGTAATATAAACATGTAGAACGGCGTTCAAAGATGGATGTATTTTTTTAGTTTATAATAAAAATGTTGAATCGAAATTATTTATTATATAGTTAAAATAAATATGGTAGAATTTTATAAATGAACCATGTCCTTATAATTTAAATTTACATAGTTAAAATTATATAAAAAAACTACTTACTGTTACTCCTTTCATTGCCTGGCCAATAAGTACCTTCTTTTGAGAAAATCATTTTGATTTAAAATCCTTTCATTAGGATCTCTTTATTTATTTTATTTAGGATAGTTTTTCAATAAAAATAAAAAAAGGTTGAAATTTACCTTTACATGACGAAACCAGATTTAAACAGGATGTTTCTTTAATTTTTTCAAATAAAATTTATTAGTTCTTATATTATTAACACATTTTAGTTAATAGAAGATTAAGAAATAAAACCACAGTCACTATTAGTTATCTTGGTACTTCAAGTAAAAACTCAACAAGACGGCTATGTTTACATAAAACTAAATATTCTATTTTATGTCATTTTAAATAAGATTAAAACAAACGAATGATAAAATCTGAAATTATTTCAAAAAAAATATTCTCAATTTTATTGCTTTTGCTAATCGTTTCCTAGCATGTAGTCTAATTATATTATTTATTTTAGATTTAATTATAAGCCAAGAACGTGATGTTAAACATGGATGTATATTTTGGCAGTCTTCACAATCTATTTTTTTGGAACAATTTCCACGATTATATCCTTTTTAAGATATGATCGAACACCATTCTCTTCGTCTACTGTCCATACTTCGAGATTTATTTATTTATTTTTTTATTTTATTTTATTTTTTTATTTATTTATTTTTTTTTTTAACAAAGTTTTACAATTTTTCGAACATAATTCACATGTACTCCCATTGTCGTCGTCCATTGTATTGCTGTCTTTGTGACTTTGATTACAGTCTTCTTTTTCTGAATCATCATCTTATAATCCAATCTGGTCCTTGTATATTTCTAAATCTAGATTTATGTCATCTAGGTTTTGGCCTGGTATAATGTCAACTTTTTCAAATTGCAACAACAATTTACTTACTTTTGTCAATTGAATTGTTGAGTCCGGCTAACTATAATACTCCTGATGAATATTTATATTATGCCCAAGGTGACGGGCGAGCTGTTCTAGTTCTAGATATATATTTGGAGTTTTTAAAGCAGTTACAGGTTTTTTTATTTCTGTTAAAATCCCTTAGGGTGGCCACTTTTCCCGTCCTTCCCCTACACTAGAAAAAAGTTGAAGCAATTAAAAATTAAATGTTTCATAAAATCAGAAAATGACATATATAGTTACTGGTTATAACACATGAAAAAAAAAAGAAAAAGAGTTGGAAAAAAAAAGAATCACTTTGTACATAGTTTTCAGAAATGTATTATTTTTGTAGTAAATATGTATGAATAGTTTACACAAAAAAGAAAAAATAAGTAGAATGTCATTGGACTGGTCAAAATTCATGTGCGCATACGTTTAGAGATGTACACAAAGTTACTGTTATAAAGTACTTGCACAACTAAAGTAACAAATTACACAACAAAAAAACAACGTTAATATTAATTATAAAAATACAAGAACAATAGATAACAGTTAAAGAGAACATAAATGATAAATACTTTACAAAATATAAATACAGAAGTCGTTGCACCAAGACTATAATACCAGTAATGACAAAACATTACGGTTGTTTGGTTTAATCAATAAATCAGCTGTTTTACTTCATGTTGCAAAATTTATGAAGTATCTGCTTAAAATGAAAAAAAAAAAAAAAACATATAATAAAAGCAAAAAATATAACAAATAATATTTATAATAAAAATTATAATAATAATAATTTTATTTATAACAAATAGTTGTTGAAAATCAGATTATTACCGTACTACGTAACTGTCCTTTTTCCGAAATTGCCACCTATGATACAAATACATAAGTCGGTAGCCTATAACTGTAGGACAACCGACAGCTGCTGCCGGATCAAATGTTAATGGAGTTTTCTCCCGTTATAAGCGGGAATAAATAAAATAGCTTATCATAGTTTACGTCTATTCAATAACATAACAAATTAAATTAAACTTCGAAACAATTTTGCATTTTGTATTAATATGTGCTTTACATTGTCCAATTATAAATCTACACCAACAATACGATTTTCTAATAATAATCCAATAGTGATGAAATTAAAATATATTTGAGGATGAGACATTTTAAAATGTGAATTAAATACCAATAAGGCAAGTGTATAAGAACCCTACTTAGCACATAAAGAGCAGGAAGTCACACTTCCTGTAACGATCATCACACTCCATCACTGTGTATAATCTAATTCGAACTCACTGTAAGAAACGAGGAAGCGACTTTGGTGATGTGTATGGTACCATGCCTAACGTAGGAAATGAGTATGCCGTGTTTGAAACGATGACAGCGCTGCCTGGATATAGAAATCCTAATCTAATGTGTATAATTGTGTATTATAAGATAACTTTACTAGCTCCTATTTAAATAAAACTTAAAACACAACTTGTTGCGTCAGAGAATACGAGATGTATTCTCCTTCACAAGAAAAATAACTAATTAAAGGTAATCAGCTAGTTTGTTAATTCGATGAGAAAGAGTATTACTTAATGAGTAATTAGCAACTGAATTAGTAGCCTAAGCTTTTTCCGGAGGACCAATTAGTTTCTGTTTTTCTTTTATTAAAAAAAGACGTCGGGTCTATTCCATTTCCGCAAAGAAACAGGTAATTAAACTTTTTGACCAATGGCATTATAGCGTCATATATCACGTGCGTGGTAGAAGAGCATTCTGGTCATGTCGACAAATTAACTTCCCTTTTGCAGGTGTAGGATTCGCAGTGTTTTAGCGCGGGAATAAAGCAGGGCACTTTATTGTATGTAAGGAGAGCTGAAGTTTGCCTGAATGCTTTATGCACTTAACATGGCGGCGGCCTTGAACATATGTGTTCAACATGACATCCATAATAAAGAGTAGTGCTGGAACTTTCCGAGATGTGGAGAAACCAGAGCGAGGAGAAGAGTGTGGAGGTGATGCTAAAAAGGCGGCGGCCTTGAACCCAGGGGGTGCGAAGTCCGTGACGTGAGTATAGTGAGGCTTTGAAGAGGTGAAGCGGAGCGAAGATAGGAGAGTAAAATTAAGATTGTTGAATAGTGTCTTCTGTAGGCAGCTTGAAGAGCTTGACGACTGGTCGACGAAGTGTTCCCGAAGATGTCTTGAGAGACACGACTCTGGTGATGCCATCCTTTCCAGGGTGTGTTTCCAGAATCCTATCCATGGGCCAGGAGAGTGGACGACAATTGTGGTCGTGGATCAAGACGAGATCGCCGACTTGTAGGTTATTCGTGGGTGAAGTCCATTTCAATCGCTGCTGGAGAGTAAGGAGGTATTCCATACTCCAGCGTTTCCAGAGCCCCTGGGTGTAGGATTCTATGAGCTGCCAATGTTTCAGTCGTTTGGATGGAACTTGTGATGCATCTTCTTCTGGAAGGGAGACAAGTGGAGCTCCGGTCAAGAAATGTCCGGGAGTCAGAGTGTTAAGGTCAGAAGGATCGTTGGAGAGTGCGGTGAGAGGCCGAGAGTTCAGGATAGCCTCAACGTTAGTGGTGAGCGTGACGAAATCCATCAGGTGAAGAATTTGCTTCCCGATGACCCGAGTGAGGTGGAACTTGGAGCTTTTGACCGCGCTCTCCCATAATCCACCTTGGTGAGGTGCAGCTGGAGGCAGGAAGTAAATATTTGATGCAGCACCTTTGAAATTAGTGCCGTAATCGCAATATAAATCAGAACACAGACCTCTCCGGTTGATGAAGCGGGTGAGTGCATCCAGGAAAGCTTCCGTGGATAGATCCATGGAAACTTCCAGATGTATAGCCTCGGTAGCGAAACATATGATGATGTTCAGATAAATTTTGACAATATTGGCAGAGCGTAGCGTATGAACCTTGACGAAGAAAGGTCCGGCGAAGTCGATTCCTGTTCGAAGAAACGGCTTGGCAGGAGTCAGTCTTGAAGATGGAAGGTCACCCATCAACGGAAATGTGTTTCTAGGTTTTGCTCGGAAGCAGGTGATGCAGTTGAAGATGCATGAGCGGATAGCGTTTCTTGCAGATAGAATCCAGAATTTCTGAACGAGTGTAGTCTGAAGTAGTTGTAGGCCTGCGTGTAAGTACTTTACATGATAATGACGTATCAACAATTGCTTGACATGATGCCTTTTTGGTAGTAAGATAGGGTGTTTTGCGTTAAAGGTGAGAGGTGCCGCCGGTTTGAGTCTCCCTCCGACTCTTAAAATCGAGTCTTCGTCCAAGAAAGGGTTGAGTCGGTTTAATTTAACTGTGCAGATTTTATTTAAATTTAATTTGGAAATTTCTTCCAAAAAATGTGTTTGTTGAACTAATTTTAAAATTTTTAGTTCTGATTGTTTAAGTTCCAAAGTGTTTAAAGGTCCGCAAGTTTTGTCTGCATTTTTAACGTTGTTTATGAAGCGTATTACGTAAGCCAAGATACGATGTAGTTTTGTCCATGACGAAAATTTGTTGATAAGATCCCACTCGACGATCGTAGAAAGTCCCACGAGAAAGGGTTGAGTTCTGGTTTCTGGTAAAATGTCCAATACCAGGATGGTGGTATTTGGCTATTGTTGAACCGGACGTGACAGCCATGACGGACTGGACCACCACAGTGGATGGATAAGAAGAGTGGATGGGGTTGTGTTTTTTGTGGCGCAGTCTGCCGGATTGAGTTTCGTCGGAACATGGTACCACAAGTCTGGGGGTACCCAATCTTGAATTTGGCTTACGCGGTTTGTGATATAAACTTTGAGCCTGTAGGGAGGTGTCCTTATCCAATAAAGAGTAACTGTAGAGTCAGACCAACATTGTATCTTACTAATTGTGAAAAAGGGTTTAATCAGCTCTTGAGCGTGATTAATTAATTTTGAGAGTATGTGTTCCCCGTAAAGTTCCATTCTAGGCAACGAAATACGTTTGAGCGGACCTACTTTGGATTTCGCGGTTAGTAAGTGTACATTAACGTTGGTTGTTTTTTGTGTAATTCTTAAATAAACGACAGCCAAATATCGTTGCTTAGATGCGTCGCAGAAACCGTGTATTTGTGCGTCGGTAGCGTCGTCTAAGTTAAGACAGCGAGGTATTTTTAATGGTTGTAGAATTGGTAAGTCCTTTACGAATGTCTGCCATTCTTGAGTAACGTATGATGGAAGCTGATCGTCCCAAGAGATGCCTAACGTCCAGAGAATTTGGATTAAGCATTTAGCAAAAAATATGACCGGGGCAAGCCAGCCCCGCAATTATGCACGCAATAATTGAGAGAAGTGATCGTTTTGTCTATGAGTGATCGGGTATTTCAATCTGATAGGAGAAAACGTCCATAGTAGGCATCCATTTAATTCCTAATATGCTAAGAAGGGGTTGATCAAAGGGTTGAAGAAATATCGGATTTTCTTGAAATTCTTCCGGAATATCTTTCAGTAGAGCAGGTGCATTTTCTTAACTCGAATTGGCCCTTTTGCAGGGGTAGGATTCGCAGTGTTTTAGAGCTGGAATAAAGCAGGGCACTTTATTGTATGTAAGGAGAGCGGAAGTTTGCCTGAATGCTTTATGCACTTAACACAACTCTTTACCTTTCAAATAATACTTTAATATAATATTTTGATTTTAGAAAAACAATTACATTTATTAACCTAATTTTATTAACTATACTTCATTCACTCTGCACACATTCCTTAACCTAATTTTAATTTGGTTATAATTAATTTTTATTTGATACAATATTTTGAAACTTTCTCTAAATTTCTTTCTAGGACATCAACAATTATTTTACTCAGATTATATTTTTCTTTTTGTTTCTACTAATGAAACCTTGATTTTTCTTCACAAAGAAAAACAATTTAAAACTCTAAACATTTAACATACGATTGATTGCCTCAGCTTTGATTTTCTTTACAACACAATTTAAACTTTAATTATTGAATATATCATTTTAAAACAAATTAAAAACTTTAAACATTAAACGAAGCGTGCATTTCCAAAACGTCGTAAATGCCAAAATTGAAAAATATTTGATTCTATACTAAAACTCGTTGTAAATGCCATATCTTTCTGTTGCAATGCAGTTTGTTTGGATAGTGCTGCCTCTAGTGGCTGAAAATTGAACTAATACGTGTGGTGCAAGTCAAAACGTTGTAATGACCACTGTGCAACCACAGAGCGTGTGAATCATTAGTGAGTCCCGTGAATCAGACAGGGTAGATTGAGGTTATTATAGCATTACATTATTCGTTTACCAAAGAGTATATTATTTAGTTTAATAAAATGAGTTTGCATCAGAGTGATACTACATTGAAGCCTAAGAAAAAAAAGAAGTGCCCCAAGGACTGGGTTAAAAACAAAACTAAAAACTTGCGGAATTCTGGCGATGAATATACATCACCAAAAACAGGGAAAACCAATGCAAGGAAATCTCCTCCATCTGAGGTAAGTCTAGCCTTCAAATTAGTATTTTAGGATTATTCAAGTGTTTATTTAAGTTGACTTTACCTTAGGCCTATATATATATATATATATATATATATATATATATATATATATATATATATTTAATGAAAATGTATAGCTCATTCTGTCTCTTTTTTACTTTTACAATCCTCCTCATGTATATGCTCGCTAATCTAAACAGATAAACAGTCAGCTGCAAAATTAATAAATTAAGGACATAATTTAAAAGTAAGCTATTTTTTATGTTTTGTTTCAGGTGACATGCAAATGCACAAACTCATGTAAAGCGATTGCTTTAGCCTATAGACAACAACTGTTTGAAGACTTCTGGAACTTGAGTGACTATAGTAAGCAACAAAACTACTTACTGAGATTAATCCATCCCCAACTAATAAAAAGACGAAGATATGGCAAATACGACCATCCAAGTGAAAGTCGAAGGCAGCACTCGTTTTCCTACTTCTTTCTTCTGCGTGGAGGATCTGAGGTAAAAGTATGTCTTAAAACATTTTGTAATACCTTTGGAATCACACCCAGAAGGGTTCAATTGGTTGGGGAAAAAATTCTCAAAGGTGATATGGTAGGGTCTGATAAGAGAGGGGGTGCAAGAAAAAATGCTGAAAACATAGAGTGGTCAGCAAAAATCGTTGAACACATTAAGAGTTTTCCAACCTATGAGAGCCACTACTGTAGGAAAAAAAACCCTGATAAATTGTTTTTGTCACCAGACTTAAATGTCAGCCGAATGTACAGGCAGTTTTTGGAGCAATATGCTTCTAACAATGAGGGTAAGCCTCCAGTCAGCAGACAGTGGTTTCATGAGATATTTTTGACAAAATTTAATCTTTCTTTTCAATCACCAAAAGTTGACACTTGTTCAACTTGTGACTCCTTTACAGTAAAACTCAAGGCTGGTGACACATCTGTAAAAGCTGAACAAGAATTACACCATCGCAAAGCTGAAGCTGCTTTTACAGCTATGAGCGATGATGAAGGCAATAAAACACCAGATGATTATGTCATAACCTTTGATTTGCAGCAGCAAATGTACATACCACAACTAACTCATTCCGAGATGTACTACTCTCAACAAGTAGCATGCTGCAATTTGGGTATCCACGATAGTGTAACTAGAAGTGGTTTCATGTGCCTTTGGTCAGAGAACTTTGGTGGAAGAGGTTCGCATGAAATTTCTTCTTGTATTTATGAATATTTGACTACAACTAACCTAAGGGGCAAAAAAAAAAAAAACTGATCTGTTGGTCAGACAACTGTGGAGGCCAGAACAATAATCAGTTTATGTTGGCTATGTATATGGTCTTGTTAGCAAATGATTACTTTACAGAAATTGTGCACAAATTTCCTGTAAAAGGCCATACGTTCCTCAGTTGTGACAGAGATTTTGCTCTAATTGAAAAGCGCAAAAAGGTTTGCAAGGCACATACTGTGAAGGAAATTGCAGAAATCATCACAAGCGCATCACATAAAAATCCATTTATGTGCATGATTCAAGAAGAGTTCTTCGACTTCAAAACTGTAGCCCAGGCACATCTAAACACAAAGAAACTGGGCATTTCCTGCTCGACTCAACTTCGACTGACGTCTGCTGAATTCGGAACAGTACAGGTAGCTACTACCTATGGCGAGATAATAAACTGGAATGAAGGAATCAACATCTTGAAACCAGGCAAGACTTTGGCCGATTTTAAAAACATTGAACTGCCCAAAAAACGAACTCGTTTTGGCCTCCCCGAAAAGAAGAAAAAGGATATAAGGAAAATGATGCCTTATTTAAATGCTGAAGTGCAAGAGTACTTTTGCCAGATGTTAGAGGACACTCTACCAACACAACCAGACGACGTTCAAGACGACGAAGATGATTAACGAAAGAATTGACTTGCATAGCAGTTACAACGTTTTGGACTAGCAGTTATGTCACTTTTTTTTTATATGTAGCCTATACTGTTAAACATTCGCAATTTTTAAGACAACAGACAATATTTTGTTGTTACAAAGTATTTAGAATGATTTTTTACTGTATCTTAATAAATTAGTTTTCATGTATATGTGTTTTTTCTTCCTCCTGTAAAATTTGTTATTTGGCACTTACAACGTTTTGGAAATGCACGCTTCATAAACATTAATTTTATTGCCACGGCTTGCTCTTTTAGAACAAAACAATTAAATTTTTTAATAGCACTAACTCTAATTTCTCAGGGGGAATTCTTTGATGGCTCAATTGAAGTGAAATTTACAAATAATAATAAAAGAATATTTAACAATTTTGTACTTATCGATGGTTCGCTCCTTTTTCAACTGGTCAATTTTTTTTTACAATAACACTTCACGATTTCACTGACGCTCCTTTATCACTTAACTGGATTTTCTTTCACTAACCAAAACGAAGCACTCAAAATTCTTTGTTGAAACTCCAAAGTTGACTGATGGTCCTAGCTGCAATTAGTAGCCTTCCTTCCTGACGACGAAATACTAATTCCTCGTTGACACTAATTTTCTTGGTGCTGATTGACTTTCAGCTACAAACTCAGAGACGCTCAACTCCCCTGATCAACAAACACTTTAAGACTTTAAAACAAAACTCCTTTAAGAAGGTGACGCAGAGACAACTTTACTCGTCTCTTGGGTCAACAATCTTAGACGACTCTCAGTCCTTCGCTCCCAGTCCTTGACTGACTTTCTTTTTCAATTTTGGTTCAAATCGAATATCATCCCCTCTCTTGAAACTTGAGCTGGCTTTCTCTTCGTTGATTCGTAAAAACATAGTTTCTGTCTTTTTAGTGGCGGTTTTCAAAATCTGCCCGTTAATTTTTAAAAGTGGGATCTCATTTCATTGGTCGACCTACATTCTGCAATCCGTTATACCAGACCGGTTTTTACGAAAACAGATGGTAACTTTCCTTCTGATGTACAGTTAGGGACGCTAACTTCTCCCTTGTTTTCTCTCTTTTTATTTTTAATACAAATTTTATTCACATCTGTCCTTGGCCAATTCTCCCGTTACTTGTTTTTTAAGTGTGTAGGCGCGTTTGCTCCTTCAAGGCTAAAGTCCCGTTTTCTTTTGTTTTTTTCTTGTACACTTCCCTTGGTACCGTTAAATTCCAACCTTCCCAAGCTGCACCGGCACCACTACATTTTCTCCAATATGAATTGCTTTTTAACTGTTGTTATTATTATTTTATTTTATTTTATTTTATTATTTTATTTTTTTATGAATTAATTAACTATTTATCCTTTGATATCATTAATCATAATTATTTGTAAATAATTAGATTGATATCGTTACAGTATGTGAAAAACCTGTAAAACGAGGAAGTATGAAATACATATATATTCTTGCTCCTTATACTTGTAAAAGTAACATAAAAGTGAAATATCAGGGGTTTGCGTTCCTCGCATTGCAGCGCTTCCTCGGAACGTACAGTGTGTACGGGAAAACTTACAGTGCGTATGTGGAGATCAATATCACAGACAATGCAATAAACAATCAAAATGTATGCATTGTAACTACAATCATGAAAGTAGCAGCAAAAATTGCCCGAAATATGAAAGACAACTTTCAATTAAATCTCGTATGAGTTTGTATATAGAATTATTTGACCTCTACCAAACCATTCTCAATTAAAATCAATTAAACCTAACAAATATAGTATAAAAACATTTTCTGGCACATTGAACTCACCATACAATATCAGTAACAACAAAGGATTTACCTAACATTAAAGAAAACTACATTTAGACTACTTACATAATCTAAAATTTAACAAAATAAGGAAAAGTAGCACAAAATAGGTATGACATTCATAGTGGTCTTGAAGATGATTCCAAAACCAATACTAATGAAAATACAATACTTAGGCCAATTTCAAACTATAAACAATTAAAATGCAACAACCATAGGCGTTCATCAATATCAAACTCACATAAAACTAATACAAAAGGAGATACAACAATTTCTCTAATTTAAAGCAAAATAAAATAAATTTATGATAAAATAAAATGGTTATAGCATTTTACTCTAAACATTAAACTCACATTGTAAAGTTGAAAAAAAATTTGTAAATTCACTTGTTATTATAAGTTAAATGTAACCCAAAATCAGGGCCGGATTTAGCATTTTGGCACCCCTATGCCCAATAATTTTTTCCACCCCCTAGTCTGGTTAATGTTACTTCCCCAAAAACCTTTATTAAAAAAATATATCAAGCCTATGTTGTAACGAAGTTGATGCTTAATGTTGAAAAATAGTTTAACTTTACCAACAATTTTAATTGTTCCAATGAACTTCAAAATTAGAATGATTTTTTTGTAATCAATTCAAAAAATATGTTAAGTTATGGCTATTTATTTTTATTTCTAGATATTTTTTAAAATATTTTTTTCTTTCGGCCGTGTGCCCCCTAGGAGCTTGCGCCCATAGGCCCGGGCCTTCAAGGCCTATTGGGAAATCCGGCCCTGCCCAAAATGCCCAGATATCAGATCAAATCTTGCTGAAGGAGAAAAGGCACAATTTAGATCAAAAAAATGTAATAGTCCAGATATTTCATGAAAAGTTAAGAGAACTTGATTTGTGATATTTACAGGAATCATATATATTTGGGGATGCTAAATCAGTTATTTACACCATTGAATTTCTGAAATGTGGGTTAGCACATTGTCATATCCTTCTTACACTAAATGAGGAAGATACTATTTGAGAGACATTATTGATCAAATTATATCAGCTGAGTTACCTAATCCCGAAGAAGATCCTGATTGATATGAAAAGGTGATAAATCATATGATACTTGGACGCTGTATTTTATTTAATAGCCAACCACCATGTATGAAGGAAGGTCATTGCTCAAATAAATATCTAAAAGATGTTGCCCAGGAAACAAGAGATAATCCAAATGGTTATTCGATTTACAATAGGCAAGACAATGGTCATACAGCTGAAGTAAGTGGCTGTAGAATAGACAAGAGATGGTTAGTTCCATATAATCCATATCTTCTTAGAAAGTATAACGCTCAGATAAATGTTGAAGTGACTACAAATATAAGATCTGTGAATTACATTTTCACAGTATATGATGTCATTAAAAAAATTAACAGAGAATCATTTTTCAACAAGGATTAGAGGCAAAGGCAATTCGAAACCTTAACAAAATTAAACTGGTAGCTTGGTTTGATTTCAGCAACATAGATTTAATTACAAGAAACTTACTTTATAGAGGTATTCCAAAGCAATATACATGGAATAATAAATTAAAAAGCTGTAATATTAGAAAACAAGGTCAATCTTAATTTTATTGTATAAAAACATGAATAAAACATGAAAGTGTAGGTCCTCAAAATTTGAATTTAACATTTTTACATAAAATTTATATTTTAAAATATAATCATAAAAACATTTTGCAACCGTTTTATCCCTCACCACAAAAGTGACTTTTATTATTTTAAATTAACTTCCTATAATTCTTTGGGACACATAATTTTTTCCTTTTTTTAAAATGTATTTTACAATATTTTTTAAATAATTCTGTTGTTTTGTAGCAAATTTGTTTGTTTAGACTATATATATATATATATATATATATATATATATATATATATATATATATATATATATATATATAGTCTAAATATAAATAACCAAGGAGCCCATCAAGGCTAAGTTTACTCACATGACAGTACAGACTTTATGTAAATACGAACAACTACAAAGACTGCAGAAAAGAAGCAGAAAGACATTTGCTTTTAGATTATATAAACACCTTCCTAGAATAAATTTACTAAATAGACAGAAGTGAGTACAGGCTATATATAAATGTCTGGTTAAAATAGGACACCAGACATTTTAACCACCACTATTAATAATTAATGAGAAAGCTTTGTGACATTATTTTACTAGTAGATAGTAAATGCCTATAATTGTTTTTTCAACATATTTCTAATAAAATTGTAGATTAGTAAAGCTTTAAATTTGTGAACTTTATGTTTTTAGATATGTCTGAAAATTATGTGCAAGTCAAAGTTGAAGAAGGAATATTGAGAGGGCAGGAAAAATTATCTGATGGACTTTCACCAATTAAATACTATGCATTTCAGGGTATTCCTTTTGCTAAACCTCCTGTAGGAGATCTGAGGTTTAAGGTATTATAATCACAATATTATTTTCTAAACTGTATAATTTATTTGTTTTCATAATTATATGTTTAACTATTTTCTTTTATCCATTTATAATCTTTCAGTTACAGTATAAACTATCTTTTTGGAAAGTATACAATTAGGTATATGCCAGTGAAAAATCACATGGTATTCAAAAATGTTATAAATGTAAAAATAGGCATTGACATTATATAAAGATTTTAAAGTAATTAGGTCTAGTATATTGTTAGTATTTTTTACAAATATACTTTAAAATAAAACATTTTAATTAATGTAAGTTCCTAGAAAAATCAAACTACAGCAGTTGAATCAGAGAAAAAATCAACTTGTGGAAACTCCAATAACCAAATGAATGAAAACACATTTTCCCACAAAATACACTTTATTTTGTGCAAAAAATTTCACTGACTAAGTCATCATTCTCAGCTGCTGTATGGTCACAAACCCTACTGACATTGAACTTTTGTCAAAACCAAAGCCTCCACTCTCCCCCCCCTCAATGCCTTTTCAGCAAGCTCAGATAAAATCCATGGAGCCCAATTTTTCACTTATTATTTGTTGATCACACTGTCTAAATAATGATGAAATATTTATTTGTGCAACTAGTGAGCAAAGTGGCACTTTTTTAAACGAGAGAAAAATGTTGACGCACAAAGATTGCCGAGTGTGTCAATTTTATCGAGTTTAAAAAAGACACTTTGCTCACGAATTGCACATTATACTTTGTCTACAGTTGTTATTTTGGCAATAAAAACCGTTCATACTGGCGGTCGAACTTTTTCCTTGATTTGACAGGAAGAAGATTTAGTACAATTGTTGTTAGCTTTTTCCGCTAATTTAGGCGGGGTAGCCTATTTGAGAGGTTTTCATCCTCTGAACTGTCCATATTTTAAAACTAATTACACAAAATATAGCAGTAGTGTTAAACAACACATCAACACTGAGTAAAAGTTCTCACGTCAAAACTGAGTATATTACAAATAACTTAGGTGTATTGTTGAGGAAACGGGATTTCCAACTTCAAAACTCGGCAAACGAAAAATACCCTCCATGTACATACACTGTCAATCATCTTCATGAATAATTACTTCCTTTTTCAACTTTAAAACGTTATTTTGTTGTTTATTTATGTTATTTTACATGTGAGAATTAATCTAACCTACATACGGGACATTTCTTGTATAGGTATTATAAATCAATTAAAATAAACTTAACCTAAATTTCGTTTTGTTCAGTTGCCATTCGGAGTGAGCAAAGTAGTGTGCAAAATAGTGGGCAAAGTGAAACTGTTGAGAAATCAGCTGTTTTGCAAACTAATTTAAATGAACAAAATGCCACTTTGTCAACAACTGTAGACAAAATAAATTTATTGTATCCACTGTGTTATAAACACATAAATATATGTGTTTATATTATATAATTATATACACGACACAAAATGTTTGATATATCTCTTGTGACTGTTTTTAAAAATTTTTATTATTATTTTTTCTACACACCAAACACATAATATTATTTACATTACATAATTATATGTTCCTATACATTATAATTTTATTGTCCTAGCAGTGTATTATTAGTTTATATGGGAATAGTACAATTATTGATATGAGGTTGATGATATTAAGGGATGATTATAAGGTTGAGGTAGGGATATTAAGTATGTTATGTTGGTATGGATTATTTTTCTTCTCTGCTAGGGGCCCATCAGGCACACTGAAATGAAAGAGTTGGGCCACAGAGCAGAACCCAAACCAGGTTAACATACATGTTATTACAGAATATGTAAATTTTGTATTTCTATAACTGATCCCTACTATTTCGGTTACTCTTTACAAATTTCTATTTATTATTGTTGTTATATATTTCTTTGTATTAATTTGAGGAATTGATTTATTTCTTTAAGGGTTTTATTGTCATGATGTCGAAGTAACTCTACTAAAGTATCATCTCGATTAAAAAAAAAAAGAAGATTTTAACATCTTTAAAATATTGATTATGAATATACTCATATTTGGAACACATTAAAATTAAATGTTCCAAGGTTTTAATGCGTCCTAAGCTACATTCTAAATAAAGCGGGGTAAAATATCTTTTTATTCTATACAAAGTGGTAGGCCTATTAACTAAGGCATGTCCCATTCTTAGGCGTATTATATTCACTATTTATTCCCTTGACATTTTATTGTTTTTATGAGGTTAATTAATTTTATAGCCATAAATTGTATACTATTACAATTAGATTCTTTTATGGTTTCAACTGCTATAGTTTTGTGCACTATATATGCAACACCTCCATATCCATCATCTCTATCATTCCTTTATATGTTGTAATTGTTGTCAGTTAGTTTATCTTCACTTGTTAAAGAATAAACAAGTTTATTTACTTTACCAAGTTTCCTGAATTAGTCCAATATGTACTTTATTTTTAATACAGATATGTAAATATTATTTTTGTATATCTGATTATTGCATTGCATATGTTACGTTATATTAATCTTTAGGATTGTATCGAAGAATATATTGTGATGCCATTGAACCTGGAGGTGTGGTCAAGTTGCTTCCTCCAATTATAAAAGTGAGGCTTTGGCTTTGCTAGTCACAGTCCACTGTCAGTAGCAAATAAGCACCTGAGGATGATGACTTATTCATTTAAACGTCTTGTATTTGTGTTGCACAAATAATAGTATATTTCATCACTAGGACCAAAAGTGAAACTTCTCGATACAAATTCAAGTTTAACGGCCAAGGCGGAGCCGAGTGATTTATTTTGGTCCGAGTGATAAACTATATTATTCGTTATACTTTAAACAATATGAAAAAATATATATACCGTATTTCAAAAACTAAAGTGTTATAACCTATTTACCTTCAAATCGATAGTAACAGCTGTTTCATCGGTGATTTACAATCGAGAGTTTTGGTTGTTTTTATAGATGTTTTACAATCGTTAATTAATTCATATGAATGAAGTAACGGCTGATGACCTAGACCTCAGCTGATGTTTTTAGGTCCTAGGACTGTGATACCTAGAAAATGTTGGTTTGATTAAATATTTAAAATCGCGGGTAATGTAGTGGGGATGACTTGAGTCAAATGCGTATCTAATGATTTTCAGTATTAGACAGAATAAATTCATAATAATAAAAAAAAAAAAATAGATTTCCAAACGTAAATAAATAATGATGTAAAATTTTAAGATAATTTTTCAATAAAGTGTTTATTAATTGTATGTTATGTGAAATGATATTATGAAACACTTTTAGGAAGTGAATTAGATATTTGAATCCAACGGTGGTTAAGATTCTGTATACACAGTTTAACCGGAATGAACAGGTTTTGGGATTTCACCATGTGATTTCAGTCTTTGTGCAGAGGTTGAGTGGGTGAGACCTGTTGAAAAGTAGTTCTCCAAGTTTTAGATTCAAAATGTAAAACGTGTTAAAAACTGTTATTTTTGTGAAAGACATTGTGTACAAACATTCTTATAAGTACTAAAGACAATACTTTTATGTTTTCGAAATCGTACTTGCTTGAAAGTAGGGAAAGAACTAGATTGTTCAAAATGGAGCATGTGCTTTGTGATTACGGACAATAGACTATTGTGTTTTACCTTTTGTATGAACAATGTGTTTAAGAATCGTAACACAGACTTTGATAGAATCACAGGTGTATTCAACATAAATTCAACGCTGAAAAACATTGTAAGATGCAGGACCTGGATCAGTGAACGTTATGAACAATACGTTTCTACAGTTTGGTAAACCGTGTTATTTAACACATTATATTCAAATCTGTAATTTTTAGGTAATATGTTTTATGTTTCTTTTTATTTTTAATAGATGTAAATTCAATCAGTTTTAATTAAATAAGTTTATTAGTCCAAATACCAATCAGGTAATGGACATAATCAATTTTTTCTTTATATATATTGTACTCAGACAAATGAGTAAATAATAATTTTAATATTTTAGCTTCATGAGAGTAATTTGTACTTGCAAGTTTTCTTAAATAAATTCAATTCTTAATAATGAAAATTAGACCTTTTTCAAAGGCATTAAGACTTAAATTCAAATAGGATGTTAGCTATAATTGATGTTCATGATATGTTTCTTATGATAAATGTCCATGTATAGATGTTTTGTTTGTCTAATAAATTCATGTTCAAATTTCAGTTACAAGTGTTTCTCATTTCAAACCAGGAATCACTGTGAGTACACTGAAAAAGGAGCCATGCCCTGAGATAAAAAAAATAATAAAACACATAAATTTAAATAAACTTTTAAATTCATTTCAAAATTGGTAAGCGAAAGCTTCCTGGCGCCCGTAAATGCTGAGCAAACTTTTAAATTCAATTGTAAAATCAAATTCAATTTCATTTTTTATTTTTTATTTTTAAAGTAACATTAATATATGAACTCTTAAAGGTCATTATATTTTTAGATTGTTACAATTGGTCGCACAACGTGTGGCTATTTTAATGTATAAAAGTAGAGTCTTTCCCCTTTCATATATTTCATAATTGTTACAGGACTAAAAAGAACAACTTTAGCATCTCAATGCGTGTATTGAAAACAGCTGTTTTTGAAGTAGTATGGCGAAAAGTAATTTTGTGCAAAAAATTGTGTTTTCATTCATTTGGTTAGATCATAGATGTTATACTTATAAAAAGAGAAATAAAAAGAGATCCAACATAACTCCTTTCTGCAGTCCTCATAACAAGCTTGATGCAGGAGAATATTGTCCGAACAAACGTATTGGTGCACGTATTAAGAACTCTATCATAACTCTGTTTCTTTTTTTAATTTTTTATTGGAGGTTTTACTATCATTCACAACAACCTTCATGACTTACTA
Source organism: Aphrophora alni (assembly GCA_963513935.1). NCBI lineage: Eukaryota > Metazoa > Arthropoda > Insecta > Hemiptera > Aphrophoridae > Aphrophora > Aphrophora alni. The sequence goes on from OY740774.1 coordinate 52,296,553, forward strand.
ATTCTCTCTGTGTAGGCCTTGGTCAATTAGTGAAAAATCAGTGTCTATTGTCTTCCATAATGTTGATTCCATATAAATTTTAAGGCTACTAGAATAATAAAAAAATAACAATTTCATTCAAATCTTTGAACAAAAATTAGTCAATTGCGGAGGTCTTGTACCTTATTTTTGTACTTATCAATTTCCAGAAGTTAACTCAATAGTTTCTTAGGCATTTAAAACTAAAAAACAGCCATGCATATTAATATTCGGAATTCTTCAATGTTTATACACAGTCTCACATGACTAATATAAGGTTAGAATAGTAGTTGTTTAAATAACTTTTTATGAAACATTTTCTTCATTAATAATTTAATCAAAATATTAATAGGGAATAAATCAAAATTATAAAACTATTTATTTAGCTTTTACAAAAAATTAATTCTAGTTGTACTATATTATTGATTTATGTGACAAAACATAATAGGCTACTCTTTTCTATTCTTACATTGGATTGCTTAGTGATGTAATTATACAGTTAAATATTCACTTATTTAAAAGTCATGAATGCTACTTATTTCAGGCTCCTCAACCTGTTGATCCTTGGGATGGAGTGAGAGATGCTCTTGAAGATGGTCCTCGTTGTATTCAACGCTTTCTTAGCAAGGACCCTACAGTGGGCAAAGAAGACTGTCTCTATCTTAATGTTTTTACACCAGAAGTATGTTTAGTAATTTCTCACATTTGTACATTTAAAAAAATTCAGATGTTAGTTAGGAATCGTGAAAATGTGTCATAATAAACACATAACCACACACAAAACCAAAGCCTAAACAAAAACTATTTGTCACAAGTTTAACTGAAAATTTGGATTCAGGAGTTACCAATTAAAACTGAAAACCAGCCATGGCAGCTTTTTTAAATGGAGTGAGTCTTATTATTATTCTAGGCTATTTAGATTGAATTTTGGTCAAATTTGGATTTTATGACCTAATCCAAAAGAAAACCAGTTAACAAGTATTTTGTAAAATGAGTAAAATACTTAAATGAATTGATGCCATGGTTAAGATTCACTTTGGTAATTTCTAATATTCTCACAACCATATTTAAATTTAAATGCAATTTATTTCATTACTTGAGTCATACAATTTCACATTTCACTAAAATTTGGTTGAAACTATGCCTAATTAGGGTGATTTTTTTTTAGATACAGTATTTAACCTTTTATTATGGCATCCATGGTTTATGTTCATTTGTCGACAAATAAATTCCTGGAATTTTTTTGGTGGGTGGTATAATACTTTTATAGAGTATTATATTTTTTTAAAAATTAATTATAAATAAAAAAATTATTTATATCATTAAATTTTTTAACAGAACAATAAAAGAAATATTAAATAAAAAAATAAATGTTTTTTTTTATATTCTTAAATTTATTTTTTATATTCTTATCTCGGGGTATATTTGGGTTTCACAATTACATAAAAATATATTTAAATAATAATCAGTTTATCTCACCATTATTTACAATGTTCTTTTTATATCTTCTTCTTGGTGATTGTTCAATATAATAAATATTCAATATTTTAATAGTTCACTTTTATTAGAGTGTTTTATTTTTCAATTGCATCATATATTTTTTTTTTATCTTAACTTCACTTCAGATCCTCTTACTCACACTAGAATAATTTGAAAAATTTCTTCCTCCTTTAAATTGTTATTCTAAATCATATGATCCACTGTTGTTTTCTCACATGGTCCCCCTGCACCTGCCTATCAAATTTTGCATTTCTGTATATAATACTTGAATAACCTCCCACAACTTTATATTTACAATTTCCATTTTACTTTTTATATCCAAACCTGAAGAAATTCAAAATATATATCTCGAATTGTTATACAATTTATATAAATGTTATAACAGTCCCCTAAATTTATAATTTTTTATAATATTTACAAATTTTATGAATAAATTATAAATTTACATAATAACATTTCTATTTCAAATAATAATTCAAGTTATTTCTTCCTGGTAATTTCTGTTCCCTTGATTTCTATTAAATTCTCGTTCTCTATTTGGCATATCCCTTTGAAATTGTACCATGCTTTGTCTTGGCTGACTATTTAAATTAAATCTTCTATCTCCATTTTGTCTCCCATATCCTTCTTTAGTTTGATTAGGCCTAATTTGAAATGCATTTCCTGTGTATTGTGGTCTGTAGTTAAAATTTTTACTATTGTTTTGCTGTCCAAATCTATTAAAATTATTTTCTTTATTTTGATTATATTGTCCAAACTTATTTTCAGAGAATTTTGGTATAAATCTATTTTCTATTTCTATAGACTTAAATTTTCTTTTGGCTTCCTCACCATTTCTTATCAATTCATTTTTCTCCTCTATGTCCTCTTCATTTAAAAATCTCTCCATATCACGGATAGTAGTAATGTTTTGAACTTTTCGAGCATCTCTCACTTTATCATCATAATGTCTCGCTAATCTCCTAATAATCTCTTCTTCAGTTGGTGTCTGTGTTAAATTTCTCATTTGTATTACTTTTTCAATGAAATATTCTGCCCTATTTAGCATACCACCTGGTCTGAACTTTTCTACCTCTAGCCTACTCCTTATGCCATTTTGTACTTCATCATTCCAGTATTTTTCAAACATCCTCTCTTTTAAAGTTTCCAAATCATCAATTTCCTCCCTGACTATTTGCCACCATTTTGCAGCATTTCCTTCTAATGATATGTCCATAATGTCCTTAATACTCAAACTATCTCTCCCTTCCTTAATCCTTCTTTCCTGTATCTTACTTATGTATCGCTCTAAATTCCTAAAGTATTCTACTGGGTTTGAATTTCTTCCATTAAATTTAGGCATATTCAAATCAGTATTATTATTCTCACCAATATAAATTATTTGTGGTACACCTCCAAAAGTTTTAATTTTCTTTAAATTACCTTCAGTCTCATCTAACCTCTCCTTAACTTTATTTAAGTCTTGGCCTAATTCCTTATTTTTAGATTCAAATTTACTATCTAACATCTTAATGCTTTGATGTTGTTCTATAAATTTAGTTTCTATCTTTTTATAGTTTTCTTCCATGTCCCTTTCCAACTCATTTATGTTTTCATCCATTTGTACCTTAAATTCTCTCATATTCTCCATTATGTGTCCCTTAAATTCATTTAATCTCCCTTCCAATTTCTCATCTAATTTACACAATAATTCATCTTTGATTTGGTTAGAATTTTCTATTAATTTTGTGTTAAAATTTTTTAACTCTCCCTTAAATTCATTTTTTAATTCATTTTCTAATTTATTCATTTGATTTCCTAATTTATTATTCATTTGGTTCAAATCTTCTTTCAAATTACCCATAATACTAGTCTCCATTTTATTAAAACGTTGCATCATCATTTGAACTAACCTATTCATGTCTGATCCCTGTCCTTCGGTTAGGCCTACATTTTCATTTAAATTGATATTTTCCTCCTCCATCTGTCTGTCTTCAGTCACATCAATAATGTTCACCATTTCCCCTTGAGTTTCCTTTAAATTTTGCTTAGGCCTAGTTTGTTTTATTTGCAAATTCGATTCTATTTTACGTTGGGTTTCTTTTGGATTCTCTCTTAAAACATAATTTCCCTTATCTGCCATTTTATGGGTTTAAAAATTTGTTTAAAATTATAATTTAATATTAAAATATATATTACCTGAAATATTGCTTATTATTCTTAACATAACCAAATTTCATATCAAATAGAGCCAATACGTTGTGAGCCTTATTTATAATAAGAAATTTAATTTAATATAGTCTCCTTTTATTTATCGTGCCCCACGTTGTGGATGCCAAATTTATATTTATTTTCTGGAGTATTATATTTTTTAAATTAATTATAAATAAAAAAATTATTTATATCATTAAATTTTTTAACAGAACAATAAAAGAAATATTAAATAAAAAAATAAATGTTTTTTTTATATTCTTAAATTTATTTTTTATATTCTTATCTCGGGGTATATTTGGGTTTCACAATTACATAAAAATATATTTAAATAATAATCAGTTTATCTCACCATTATTTACAATGTTCTTTTTATATCTTCTTCTTGGTGATTGTTCAATATAATAAATATTCAATATTTTAATAGTTCACTTTTATTAGAGTGTTTTATTTTTCAATTGCATCATATATTTTTTTTTATCTTAACTTCACTTCAGATCCTCTTACTCACACTAGAATAATTTGAAAAATTTCTTCCTTCTTTAAATTGTTATTCTAAATCATATGATCCACTGTTGTTTTCTCACATGGTCCCCCTGCACCTGCCTATCAAATTTTGCATTTCTGTATATAATACTTGAATAACCTCCCACAACTTTATATTTACAATTTCCATTTTACTTTTTATATCCAAACCTGAAGAAATTCAAAATATATATCTCGAATTGTTATACAATTTATATAAATGTTATAGTGGTAATCAATATGATTTGTTTGTTGCTTTTAGTGGTTTCAATTTTACCAAAATTTGAATGAAAGTGTTTTAGTCGATTATTAGACAATCAGCAATTAAAAAAATTGTTTTATAAGAGGTAATCCATAAACTTTGAGATATTAAATAAATGTAAAATGATTGGGTTTAATAAAGTTTAATCAAAATATACTGTATTCTCATGAAAAAAATGACTAAATCAGAGTTTATTTTATTGTTTAATTGTTTTAAACCTCAATAATTAAATAATAAGCATTAGAGGTCATTGTAAAAAAAAAGAAAAAAGAAGTCACCTAGCGGAAACCATTAAAGGTAATTTAATTGTTAATTAAAAAAAAACCTTTATTTTAAAGTGAAGGGGAGTCGGATGACCTGACGGGTAAAAAAATTTTTTTATATATAGCCTATGTATATTTTCTTGTTCCGTAGACTTTTATGTTTAATTTGATGTATCATTTATTGAAATCTGACTACTCTAACTATATTTAATAAATTATTTTCTTTATTCCTTCGCGACTGCACTACACACTTTATTCACGAATCCTTGCCGGACGTTGAAGTTCTTCAGAAAGTGTTTGAAAAACATACATAATATTATATTGCTTGCTATATCAATTTGGTTTGAGAACTTGTGTTGGTACACTTGTCTTTAATACATCTGTAATGCAGAAACCATACTTACGGTTGTATATTGTTTGTTGTTTTTTATTATAATAGTTTATAAAACGGTTATAAAAGTTTCTGGTGTTCCATGTTCATAATTAGTTGTGATATAATTTTTATTATTTAATATTGAAATGACATCTTGAAAATCATACTGCAAGAAGAGAGCAAAGGTGTTTTCTGGAAAACGGAAATCATGGAAACCTTGTGTCACAAGTGAAATTTTGAAGGTAACCTAGAATTAGGCTTATTGTCATCTCAAACTGCTACTACTTCTCAGTCTACTGCCAAAAAGGACGCCTCTTCTAAGAAGAAAATAGATATTCACAAAAAATGGGTATATAATGAGTATACAGGAAGTTGTGGATTTGATAGTCAACAAAATGATATTATTAACCTTGGAAATTTGAAATGTTGCTTTCTAACATAGCAGTACAGTATGTAAATAATATCAAGGCTCAATTTCTAATTTTACTTCAAACAGACAAGGGATTAGTGTTACTGTAAATATAAAATGCAATATTTGTAATTATGTAGTTAGTGACAATAATAGTCCTAAGGTTAGAGAACGTAATGGGAAGGCAGAAATAAAAGTAAGGTTAGCCTATGCATTCAGATGTATTGGCAAAGCGGAGCAAGCTGCGAGAATTGTTTGCGGCATAATGAACTTGCCAAACCCTCCTGGTTTCAAGTACTATACAAAAGTGCTATCTAATGCTGCAAAACAGGTTTGTTTAGATTCCATGATAAGTGCAGAGTTGAAGAAACAATTGAACTGAATAATGGTGAAAAAGATATTACGGTAAATGTTTACTTTGGTGGCACCATATTTTCTGGATGTCATTTTTTTTATCGTCTACTAAATATCTTACTTCATAAGAATAAATAATGTTTTCCTTACGCCGATCACTATTGTTCACTGAAAAAATCACAATAAAAAACTATCAAATATAACGTAAAAACATAAAATATGGCAAACGTAAAAAAAGGTCCGAAAAATATGGCGCCACCTTTATGTAAACATTTACAGATATTACTGTTATATTTGACGGTTCTTGGCAAAGACGGGCCATTCTTCACTAAACGGCATTGTCAGTATGATAATTGGAAAAAATACAAGTTATTGATGTTAGAATCCTCACCAAGATGTAATAAAAAGTTATAGCAAATGCATGAAATGGGATGTAGTGTTAACTATGAAGGGGGAATGGAGGTAGAAGGTACAGTGAACATGTTCAGAGAGTCAGTGGCATTGTACGGTATACAAGTAGCATTGCACAAGTAGCCTACTATTTAGGTAAAGGAGACAGTTAATCATTTCCAACTGTTGAAAATACTCAACCTAATGGCCCAAATATTTTAGTAGAGAAAAAAAAAAAATGTATAGGCCATGTCCAAAAGCGCATGGGAGCTCGATTGTAACATAGATTAAAAAAGACAAAGGGTAAAACATTATTATCCAACAGTAGGACAATTGGAGGGAAAAGAAGGCTGACTAATGTTGTGATATCAATGATATGCAACTTTATTACAGTTTAGCAATAAGAAGAAATTGTTCTAGTGTAGATGCCATAAAAATGCAATTTGGTCAGAGTATTATCACATATCTACAAATGAAGAACCTGCACAAGGATTATGTCCAAAAACGCCTGATACATGGTGCAATACCAAAAGACTGTTCAGAACAAAGAAGAATATGATCACAACAAGTATAATCATGTTGTCCCAGTGGTGATGGAGCAACTAAAACAAACCTTCAAAGACTTCTGATCCAACACTATTGGCTAAATATTTGCATGGAGGAACACAAAACCCAAGTGAATCGCTAAACAGAGTGATTTGGTCACGGATCCCAAAGTCAACTTTTGTTATGAAAGAAACTTTACAATTGGGAGAGTATGCTGCTGTGGCTAGTTTTAACAATGGGAAACATTGTAAAGTGTGAAATTCTAAATGAATTAGGCATTTCCCGGGAAAGAACTGTGTTGGTGTTATGAAGGCATCGATGAAATTAGAGTATGAAAATCACAAAAACAAGTAGATGAAGTGGAAAAAAGTGTCGAAAAAAAATTACTGCAGCCAAAAGACTTCTTGAAGACCTATATGAAGAGAATGAAGACCCAGACAATCCTACATATCGAGCTGGAATGCACTAAGTAAGTTAATGTATCTTTATAATATAGGCCTAGGCCTAATCTTTAAATTGATTTTCCTGCAAACTATGTTTTTTACCTTAATGACCCTTTTTCTCCTGAACCATATGTGATATTTTGGTAACTTTTGTTAGTTTTGTTTCTTAGATAATAGACCACAATCAGAGCACAGGAATTTTTTGTACCGGTATAGGCTATTAATAAAAAAGTTATAAGGCCTGAAATTTAAAAAAAAGGCAATTATGTATATATAATTTTTTAAAACAAATATATATATATTTTAACTTTCTTGTGCTCTATATCCTATATAAGAGCAATAGAAAAATATATAAAGGAACAAAATTTAAAAAAATATATGATGATATGTATAATAGTTTTCAAGATTTAGGGACTCGAATATGCTTGATTTAACCCTTAGCACGCGTATGATGGGATTTCCCAACTTAACACTATTTGACTTCTGCAGATATTTTTAATTCCTTTAAAATCCAATAGAATGCAGGGAAATGTCCTATTGTGACACTCCCTCTACGGTATTTGTTCTCGATCACCTGTCGTTGGTCTTTATTTGGTTGTTATAGCAACCAGGCGCCATTTTGTGTTCTGCCTCAGCGCGTATAACGTGATTTCTCGTTCTGCTACGACTGTCAGTTGTGAAATGTTTTGTGTCAGCGTTATAACTGCTATAGCTGTTCATTGTTGATTTGCTTAGGCCGTATTATTGTTTATATGTATAGGTATTTAGTCTATATCAGTAATTTTTTTGATGTCCTGAATGTAGATAATTATTATGAGCAGTAGAAAGATATTTTTGATACGGTATGTTGATTTTTCTCAAAATCTTTTTTTTAGTAAAATTTATTTGTTTGATGAAATTCAGGTTATTTTGAATTAAATAGTAGGCCTACTTTTATATAAAAAAATTAATATGATTTGTTTGTAAATATAAAAAAAATATATAATCTGTTTCATAGGGCAGTCAAAAATGTGAAATTAATTATTTTTTCTTGTTTTAATCTGTAAAAAAAAATTTAAAAAATAATATTAAAGCCAATCTACATTTTTTTTTTTTTTTACCAAATATATCTGTAAGAACCCAAAATCAAATAGAACTTTAAACAATTACAAAATTTTTTTTTTTTCCTAATAGCACGTTATGAGTTAATAGCCTAAATTGTTATTCAGCATGCTAAGGGTTAAGATGGGTGGTATAAGGTCATCCGACTCCCCTTAAGGACTGATACATTAGTAAAAAATTTGAAATTTGTTTTTGTTAAGCAACATAAAACTTTCCATATACTATCTTTGAGAAAATAAATAAATTTTCTAAACAAATCACTAATTTTCAGCTTCCGGGCAAAAGTAAACTCCTAAAACCAGTTATGTTTTCCATACATGGTGGTGGATTTGCTGGAGGAAGTGGAGGTACTGATATGTATATTCCAGATTTTTTCATAGAACATGATATAGTATTTGTATCTCCCAACTACAGAGTTGCTGCTTTAGGTAAAAATACAAATCAAATAACTTAATTCTCTATGATTTATTATCCAGATGTACATTATTGCATTATTTGTATAGTTATTACATATTATATGGAATATGTCCAAAATAATTTAAAAAATATTCACACAATTATTACAAATGAAAACCATATCTTAGTAAACTCAAATACATGTAAAATTGACTGTCTGTAGAGTTACTATTTTTATACATTGATTTTAAAAACTTTGCAATAAGCTTGATTTGACAAAACCAAATGTATATATATATATATATATATATATATATATATATATATATATATATATATATATATAAACAAATACAGAATTAAAAATAAACATCCTTCATAATCATTCAAATGAATATTAATATCAAATTTTATCATGTCGTATCCATTAATTGTCAATTATCTTATTTTATACAATTATATTACATGTTATATCAACAGGATGATGTGGGTATTGAAATAATAAATTATCATAATTAATGATAAATCATGATTACACACTCTTTATAATTTATAACATATTATTAAGTTAGATAAGGTATAATATATTTCTGTGTCTATTAGGCTTCTTATCTCTACAAAATGACGAGATATCAGGAAATGCTGGTTTAAAAGATCAGGTGCAAGCTCTGCTTTGGACTCATAAGAACATTAAGCAGTTTGGAGGAGATCCAGAAAATGTGACTATTATGGGTTTGAGTGCAGGAGGTGCTTCTGTTGAATACTTATTGCTGACAGAGCTAACAAAAGGTATTTCATATATTTCAAAAGGTTTAAAACTAATTTCATTGTTAATTTTATAACTGGCGGTTGATAGGCCCTAACATATTTCCACAAATTCCATTCTTAGAATGAATTGTTGCAAAATAACTTTAATTAGTTAACATACCTTAATGTCAAAAGTAGTTCATTATTCTTATAGTAGCTACAGCTGTTTCGCCTCAACATAAGGTATCATCAGGCTTAGCACACGTAAACAAACTAAAAACACGTTCACAACACAAAACTTGTTTGTATATAAAAACACACACACACAAAATAGTAAACCGGGTTGGTTCTTGTTTTATAATAAAAAAAAATAAAAAATAAATTTTTCCTTGATGTGGCCACATCCTACAACTTCTAATGCTCTTGAATGACTGATTAGGAGTTCTTCTGACGTTATCTCCTATAACCTTGGTCTTGTGTGGTTACCTTTGATTATCTATTGTGTATATAGTATCATAGATACAGTTGGAAGCGAAATGTTGTTTGTCGTTTAGAAGGGAGTCCGAGTCTTTCTTCCATTGTTTATAAATAGCATACTCCTCCAGGATGTTCATTGTTCTTCCCTTCTTTACTACGTGTAATATTTGTAGATTGTTTTCAATATTGCTGTAAGTGTGGTTGCTGTTCATCAGGTGTTCAGCATATGTTGAGGGTGTTATTATGAGGTAGGTGTTCCTTGTACCCTGTTTTGAATGTTCTTCCTGTCTGTCCTATGTATATCTTATCGCAGTCATTACAAGTCATTCGGTATACACCGCTGTTTGTGTAAGGGTCTTGTGTCTGAGTACTCCTGTTTAGAGTTTGGTTTAGGTTATTGGATGTGCGATGAGCTAATCTGTATCCTGGTTTTTTTTAAATATTTTTTATTTGGTGCTCTAAGTGGTGTTTATATTGAATTGTTATAAATTTGTCTTTCTCTTCAGTTTGTTTGTTTGATCTAGTTCTAATATTCCTTCTCTGTTTGTGGATACATTTATCAATCGTAGAGGTATTGTATCCGTTGGCTTTGGCTATTTGTTTTATAATATTTATTTCTTTTTTGAAATCTGCAGGTTCCATAGGTACTGTTAGTGCTCTGTATATGAAACTATTATAAGCTGCAAGTTTGTGGGCTTTAGGGTGGTTTGAGTTTGCATGCATGGCGTGATCAGTCTGGGTTGGTTTTTTATATATTTTGAAATTATGCTTACCATCTGTTTTGGTTATGGTGAGGTCAAGATAATTTAAGCTATTGTTTTGTTCTATTTCTGAGGTGAATTTGAGTGATGGGTGGATGTTATTTAAGTATGAATTGAATCTGCTGATCTGTCTTCTGGTGCCATTGAATGTTTCCTAATTAATTATATCAGTAGTTCGGAAGGCATTATGGAAATAAAAAATAACCTTTTTTCAATTTAACATTTCACCCACTAATCATCTTATTACAATAATTTAGGTACCATTGTAAAACTAATAATTCAAACTTCAATATTCATATAACAAAAATTCATAAAACACAATAAACAATATTAAATAAATCACTAAAGTTAGTGTATTTTGTTGCTAGCAAATTACACAGTACCGTTCGTCGAAGCAGAAGATAACATTACATAATTTTGTCTGATTTTATAGTATTTTTTCTCTCTTTTGATCTGTGGCTTCCAAATTACCCTCATAGTTAGTGAGGTACAGACATTCTATAAGATCATGACCTGGATAACCCATATCAGTACCATTGGAAAAACAATGTTCAGAGCTTTTGTTTGGTATAATGCACTTCCCTGTGTTGCACATATGTTGTTTGTACTGCAATGAAGTTTAAACTGGGTTTTTAACTTTTACTTTTTTCTAGTTATGTTTTTTCAGCAAACAAAAACAAAGTTCCAATTTTAACTTTGTGTGAATTATTTTTAATTTTACGAAACTCTTATGTCTGCAAGTAGCAGGTCCTTTCACCAACTATTCACCATAAAACAATTTTTACACACCCTGATATTAAGGTGATTTTTATTTACAAGTGGCTATAGGTAGATAAATTATAACAAGTTTATTTTCTATTGATTTAATTTAGTTCCTTTTTTTTTTTTTTAATTCAGCTACTCATATATATGTCTATCCTAAAACATCTTAATCTAACCAACAATATATATTCTTAACTCTAAAGCAGAAATAGTATTCTTTTACAAAAGAACAAATTTTAAAGAATTTAATAATCTAGTTGATAATATTTATTTAAATTAATTAGTGTATATCCACTTATGAAATGATTTACTAGTTGTACAAAGTTGGAATATATTTAATTCTACAGCCCAATTCAAAATAATATTTTAAATATAAAAATAAAAATTTAGAAAAATCAAAAAAAAACTTTGTTTTACTAAACCAAAATTCAAAAGGGTGAAATCTGACCTTCCTCTATTATGGGGAAGTCTTCAGATGATCTTGAAGCAGTTTCAACTGGATGGCTGGAATTCCCTGATGTGTATGTTGACTTGGAGTCCTTTTTGGCCAAAGTAGGTGTTTTGCTTGTAGTGTAGTCGTATCGAGATACCCTGTATTTCCTCAAGTATTTATGATGATATGTAGAGTGTCCTTCTCTGGACGAATCGGAAAACACCAGTCCTGAGGCTTCCGCGAAGTTTCTCTTTTATAGTCTCCGGCCTGCTGGCCCCTTCCTTTCACCCTTTTTGAATACTTATTAGCTATTGTTTTATTCAAAACCGCCGTAATTCCACTTCCAGATCTGTTATTGAATTTCCCAAGGTGTTTTTTTGAAGCCAGTGATGCCTTCTATCTACACGACTTCGAATGAAATCCATACGAGCTTTGGTTCTCATATAAACGGCATTCGAAAAATCGCGAAGGTACGCCTAAAAACTTCCGGAGTTTCTGAGCCGCCATATTGAAACTTTTTGAAAATGTTGCTCATTATCCTAAAGTTTCATACCCGCAGCACAAAATCTCTCCGTCATTTTTCCCGCGTTTTTTCCCACCTTGAAAGATTCTAGCTTCGAAATGTCATTCCTTTGGTTTTACAATTTAAAATTCTTTGAATTGAGCTTTTTACAATTTTAAATTTTATTCTAATTTACCACATATCTCTTTATATTTATTATTTAACTGCATATCTTTGACTTTACTTTTGAAAACCTCTTTTGTTTTCAGAATTTAATTTTAATTTAAATTGTAATTATTTTTCCTGATTGTTCTAAACAAGTTGTCGGAAGTGTACAGTTTGATTTTGTTAAGTCGGTGGATTTTGTCACCTTCCAGGCATCGAACATAACACTTACCGCTAACTTTTTAGTTATGGATTTTATCGAAAGTTTTCCCTCTTGATGTTTGATTTATTTTTGGAACAAAATTTATATATTTAACACCCTCAACATATATATTTCAACAATTTTGGAATTTTTTATTAACTTTAATCTTAAATAACTACGTGAGAAATCCAAAATATGATCTGATTTCATATTTATTAGAATGCACGCTTTTAGGACTACACTCTGTACAAATTTCAGCCTCAAATTCATATTTTCAAATTTTTAATTAATTTTAGAATAAATTCAAACTAAAAGAATAATTTTGAGGTGGTGTAAATTCTTTCAACAAACCAATCCCTTTTTTAACGGGTTCTTGGTCTTTGTATTCAATTTACAAAAGATCTGACGACAGTCACGGTCCACTTTCACTAGGCTAAAGTACAAGTTAGCTTGGTTACAAGAAAATTTAATTTCTTTCTCCAGCAAAACTAGACTCAACCTTTGAAACGGATTTAACCATTTCAAATCTTCCCCCTGGATATTCTTACAGTTTAGAATTGTCTCCCAAAATTTTAAACTTGTAGGATTCTCAGTTCTCCCACTTCAAACCTGGTAAAATTTCCCCGCATATTTTTCTTCTGAGCTCGGACATTTCCGGCTCGTATCATTCGCGCCTGGCAATTCTCATGTTTTTGACGCTCATTTTCGACCGCCTGCATTTGTTCGTCCTCAGGAAAATATTCGTCCCACACATATCTTGGCTCCTCTCCATTCCTTAAAATATCTTCAATAGGTGGTGCACTTTCATAGTCTGGTGTGATTACTTGGTTCAGCTTCCTTGCATCCATGCATAGTCGTATTGTTCCATCAGGCTTAACCACGGTTACCATCGGATTGATGTACGGTGTCCTTGATCTTTCTATTACTCTATCTTCCAACATTTTGTCTATCTCTTCTCTTACTTGTCTACGGTAATTCATTGGTATCGGGTAATTCCTACTTACGAAAGTGTCTTGTTTATTTATCTTGAGCTCATGAACATATTTATTGGATAGCCCAGGCTTTTCCGAAAAAATGTTTTTATATTTGCAAATTAAATTTTGTAATTGTTCTTCCTCGTCTGGACACAGTATAGTTGCATGTGACCATTCTGTCCCTAACTTAATTTCGTTACATGTTATTGTTAATGGCTTATTTATTAATTTGTTATTGTTTAAAGGTGGTTTCATAACCCTCGCCTCGTTTCCAATTTCGTGTTTCCTTTCATCCGTCTCATTGTCTCTTTCCCTTTTGTGTTTTAAACGTTCATGTTTCCTAACAAACCGTCGTTTATTCAAGACCTTTTTGTCTGGAATCTTTGACGTTTTTTCTAAAACTTCTATTCTGGTTCCACTAAGGTCTTTTTGGATTTTTGTTTTTTTCTTGCCCTGTCCGGTGTTGTCAAAACCGGTGGTATTGTCTCGAGTGTGTGGTTTCCTAGCAGTACCGTTTTGTGGAATTTTGCTATAGCTCAAATTAGTCGCAGGGTTCTTGTTTGGAAAATTGTTTTCAATTTTATTTAATTTATTTAATTCGTCGATTTTGTTAATTTTTCGGGAGTGTGTTTTTTTCACTTTTTCTCCCCTCCTTTTGCCGCTGCTGTTTTTCATATTTGTAGGTTTTGGGGAGGGAACCATGACTTGTTCCTTTCTCCCTGCGTTCAATTAATAATAGTAATGTTATAATAAGGATATAAACTAAGGCCACTAAGAGTTTGAATTTAGTCCACGAACTTAAGGGATATGTGGATGTCTCTGTAAAATATTGATTGACTTAAAATTATAAATAATAATACTTTGTGAATCAGAGATTTTTGCACATTTGAGAAGTTACAAATTATCTCATGAAGATATTTCAATGCTTTAAGAAAGAAAAAAAAAGGAAAAAGGAAAAAAAAATGATATAGCCATTGGAATAATCAATAAATTAAATTAAATTTGTTTATAAGGGACAATTTGACGAATTCATGAAAAAGTGATTAATTGTAGGTAACAACTTCTTATTTGAATGCCTTTTAGGAGTTTCAGGAATATAATTTTTAAATGGAAGTAAGAAGTCAAACAAAATAATAAATCTGGCTCACCAGATATTTAAAAATAAATTGTATTGGTTATATTGATTTAATACTCAAGCTACTGTATTTGATTTAATTACAGGACTGTTTAAACAAGCAATAATTCAAAGTGGTTCTGCTCTCAATTCATGGTCATTTGAATACAAACCACGAAATATAGCAATTAAATTGGCCGAGAAGCTTGGTTATACTGGTAATAGCCAGGATGACAAATCATTGGAAAACTTTTTTAAAAAGTCTTCTGCAGAAGACATAATTGAAAAACAGTTTGATGTACTGAATGAACAGGTAAAAATAAATTTGAAATATAGTAAATATAGTAAACATAATAAATAATTATGTTACGAGATCGTACAAAATAAAAATAAAAATTATTATAATATAAAAATCTTTACATGTCTTACGGATTAAATAAAAAATCTATTACAATTATGACAAGTGAACCCCCATACGCCATCTTATAAAATTTTGGAAAAGAAGCAAAAACACGAAGAAAGCGTCCTTGGACAGTCCAGTTTTGAACAAAGACGATAGAAGCGTACAGCGATTGACTACAAAATTTGAATTTTTAATTGTGACAAGTGAAGAAAAGATTTGTTTTTTTGTTTGTGCTTGACGAGAGAATATATAAGTGATAAGAATACCAGGACTATTATTCAAGAAATTGGTGAGATCTACCCTAAATATTTCGAACTTCCTAAATTCCAAAACAAAATTTTCAATTTTTTTTTTCCATAATCAAAATTTAATCTAATATTGGTTGAGAATTTCAATAAATACGATCAGGAGACTGGATAAGGTCGGCACGTTAACCTACCTTGAAATTGTTATATATATAATTTTTCACTCGTGCTCTTATCAGTCAATTGTATTTCGATTAATATTTAACTTCTTTTTTGTTTCTAATTCTTGATTTTTTTTTGTAGTTTTTGATATTAGTTTTTAATTTGATTGTTTACTTAGTAAACCCTTGTGTGTGTTCATTTACCATTGAGAGTAAAACGCATAATTAAATTGATTAAATATAAACTATATTGTAGTTATTATCGTCTTTTTGCTTTGTATGCAATACTTTTTGCCAATCCATAGTTATTTTCGTGTTATTTTCATCAGACTAACAGTTACCTTATCACTGGTTATTTCATCATTTAGATATTTTAAAACATTGATTATTGTCCAAAAGATCAAAATGAAACTATTTAATTACGTCTTAAAACCAGCCTCAAAATTACATTTTTATAGAGCATAAAATCAGCTGAAAGTAACCAACTACCATAATGTTTAAACTATTTACGTAATTAAAAACTTTTCCAAGATACTCTAAGAAGAAATCTATACTGTATATTAAATTTCATCCAATAAATTACAATTTTTAGAAAAATATTATAATTTGAATACATCTATTTAAATAAAAATTAAAACACTCAAATCATTAAATGGGGTGTCAGTACTGTACCAGTGCACACTTCATGACCGGTGTCGTCATGAGGCTTATATGGGTGAAAGGTTTTTAATAAACAAACAGGTTTTTTTTATAAACCTCGGGGTCAGACTTTATTAGTCTTAAGTTTGTTAAGTGTGTAATCTGAACATGTATATGTATATAGTGACTAATAAAGATATTTCATTTCATTTCATTTCAATATTTTCCAAAACATGGACATAAGCTAAAATGTAACTCCAAAGTATAAATAAAATAGTAATGTGAAATTAAGTGACATAATATTGTATGTCATTTAATTTTATATTAATAGGCCTGAGGTAAGCAAATAGAATATTATAAGAACATATTTGAATCTATGGATAAGTTTAACTAAGATGTTTAACCCATTAGCGTAATATTATTCTAAAACTGAAAGGTGGTATATATCTTTTTAAAATCATTAAGAATTTAGTTTCACAAAATTAGATAGGTACAAAACATGAAAGAAAGTAATTAGTGTTATTCAAATAACTAACTAGTATGGAATGAAATAAAACAATCCAAACATAGCCCAACATTACATTTTGAACACATAGTCCTAACTATTGATTTACATCCAGTTCCTGCGCATCTCTTTTTCTTTTTCTCTTCGGTATTTTTAACGAAGTGATCAAGTCTATCAAATCACAAGGAATCCGATACGCGACAGTCAGTAGGTGATGAAAGAGAAGCAGAAGGTCTCCCAAATCCTTTTGGCAGTACCTGGTATTTTTTAAAATAAACATTGGCCAGTTCTCTTCGGAACTCTAATTGACATATATTTTTTCGTGATGTCTTGTTATACAAAATCCAGCTATTATGCACAGCTACATCAAAAACCCACGTAAGCAGTGGCCAATACCATTTTTTGCTACGAACTCCAATTCTGTATGTACTCAAATTCTGGTCCATCTGATCCGTCCCTTCCATGTATGAATTGTATTTAGATATTACTTTTGGTCTCGGGACCATCACAACTCGTTTATGTTTTTGAGAAAATCGTTTTACTTGTCCTACTTCTTGTGTGCCGCACGATGTCGATATAGTGGTTACTACTGAATTATCCATCCACCGTACGTATAATAGGCCATCTTTCTTTTCTAATGCTTTTTCAAAGTATCCTCTCTCTGTCCTTGAAAATGACTTTTTGTCTAATATTGGGCAGTTTGCCGGAATACGGTTAGGACGTATCGTTCCAACGGCAGAGTAACCTCGAAATTTTAAAAAGGAAAATAATGCGGCGCCCGAAAATAAATTGTCCATAAATATAGAATAATGTACCTCTCTCTTATCCTCAGGCAATTCATCTAATAGTACCAATAATGGACTTGCAGCTTTACCAAAAGATGCCTCATAAAAGGTGTTCGCATTCGGACTTTTCCCTTGATACAAATCAAAATTAACAAGGTACCCATCTTTTGTATTAACGCACCAAATTTTATACCCAAATCGTATTGGTTTTCCGCGTATAAACTGCTTACACGAATGACGACCAAAATATTTCACCAAGCATTCATCGTACGCAAGGTGTTCTTCAGGTACAAAATTTGCATTACACAGTTTTTTTAAAAGATCCAAAACGGGGCGTATTTTCCAACCTTTATCATTTACATTGATATTTGTATTATCGACGCAGTGCAAGAAACGGCAAATTTGTAAATATCTGTCTCTTCGCATAGCCTGTGAAACAGCGATATTTTTCATGTCGTCATTGGAATCCCAGTAATGCCGTTTAGATGGCAAAGTATTAGAGCCACTAACTATGAGAATACTAAGAAAACATCAGATATCATCTGCTGTTATTTTTGGATCCTGACAATTTAAAAACAATGCATATCGCTGCGTTTCATTTACTAAATGCTGAATGAATTGATCATCTATGAATCTTTCAAATATTTCTATAACTGACAAATTTTCAAATATAGAATAATCCGGAGCCCTAAATGTATTTGACTTCTCTACATCAAAGTCGGCGTCTGTAATCCATTCTGGTTCAAATTTATCACAATAAGTTAACCAATCCTGGTATATTTTACTTACTTCATTGTTCTGAACTAAAGGTGTATTAGGCTTATTTGTTGATTGTGAATGATCTGGAACTGGCTCAACGAACAAGGAAACTCTGTCATAGTCTACACCAATTCTATCGTTATTCGATAAACGTATCTCTGCATTAGCCCTCAGTTGTCTTGACGTTAAATTGTCTAACAATCTGTAATGAGAAAAGAAATTCTATAAATATCTCGAAAAGGAATCAATTTAAAAACAGAAATTTGAATTAGAAAGAGCTAACTCATAATATGGTTAAAATTTGAGTAGAGAGGGGTGTATTTTGTAACAAAAAGGATTATAGATAGGCTATAATAAAATAAATCAAGTGAATAATTTGTTCAAATAAACATAATATATAAATTGATAACTTACCCGCCATCGTCTTCATTTCCGGAATCCTCATCTGTGTCAATGTTTGGATCAGGTGGTTCGAGAAAAATCTCACCTTCTAAATCATCATTTAAAACTATGTCAATTGCCTCCGACAGTGATAGTCCGTGTCTGCAAAAAACAAAATGACAGTTTTTTATATTCACTTCATACAAACGCCTAGCATTGCCATATGGCAACAGTAGACTTTACAGACTTCTAGAACATTCCAATTAATCATAATAATTTTAGAAATGATACAGAATGTCAATATTACTATTTCGAAACATATGAGAAAAAGTATAAAGCATAAGAATTAAAATATATAAACATTTAATACTTACTCAAATTGTATGTCCATTGATTTTTCTTCCATTGATATGTATAAACTTTTAAGTTGAATAACTCCGCTACAGTTGACTCTATCGAACTGAAACTAACACTGGCTGAATGTGCATAACTTTACCTACAAAACACGCCCATCCCCTCTCCAATACAACCGGATGTAGGCTGTGTGGTGGGAGGTTTAGTCTGACGTGACAAGCGTTGCCATTTGGCAACGCACGGCGCTAATGGGTTAAGATTTAAAATGTTATTATTATTGATTTAATACATTTATTCTTTTGTAAAATAATCAACTTAGTTGAAGAATTTTTTATTTCACCCCGAAAAAATATATCGATATAAAATGCATCCATCTGAATTTAAAAAGAAATGAAATTGGGTCTTTTTGATTTAGACTATTTTGGTAAATAGTCTGATAGAAAGAATCGGATAAATTTAACATGTTAAATGGATAAGACTATGAAAATTAAGTATAATCATGAATATCCTCAAGTTTATTAAAGTACATTATCTTCAAGTTTTTTGTTTCTATAATTATTGGTACTTATTGGAGCAATTTTTTTGGTTTGTTCATAACCAATTTTTATAATAATGAAGTATTTCATTTCTATTCATAGCAATCACATTTTGTGTAGGAACTTAACAATTTTCCTTATTGTAAATTTAGTATCATAAATTATTATCAATACAGTAAAAACTCTCTAATCTGGATTAATGTGGCGCCGGCCGATCCGGATATCGAAAAATCCGGATCTCGGGGTGGCTATTTTTATATAGTTAAAGTGGTTTTAAACGTGAACAAAACGTAGAAAATATACGTTTTTAGCGCTAAAACGCGTTGCACTTACGATAATTTGTAGCTTTACCACAGTATTCTAAAAATTAACTATGGTTTTTCAAATTATGTATTATATAGACGTTACATTTTAACTGTACTATTATGTAATTTGACGTAGTTTGCCGGTACGGTAACCGGTAACAAAAGTACCAAAAACAACAAACGGTAGGTTAATTAAATAAATATTACAATAGCTATGTTTAAAATTCTATTTATTTTAAGCTGAATAAGGTTCAGCATAAAGTACACAAACAACAATTAATTAGGTCTACAGTGTTAACTAAAAATATCAAACGAAAAATGAAGATTAGAAAATAAAACAGTACAATAAATACGTACAGGATTGTACATGTGAAATTTTGATGAACGTATGATAAATGATAGTTTTCATTACAGCACAGTAATTTGTACTCACGTCAGTTTTTATTAAAAAAAGATGTAATGGTAGCTTGCTTGGCTTATTGAACACACTTCTTAGATGTAATATCTACTAAAAAGAAGGAGATCGGCCGGTGAGGATTCTTCTTGTTCTTCCACGTAGTCTATCAGATGTTCAAGTGCTTGAAAAGCTTCGCAATGAGTCATGATTTGTTTACGCACACCCCTACCGCTTTCTTAGACATTCTTGGAATCAGAACCGCACTACTGCCCAGTGCCCAGCTCAAAAACATCGTTCACTACTATTCAGCCCGAAATTATTATTTTTATTATTTTTTATACGATGGCATACGACGGCCGGATATCGGAGTTTCCGGATATCAGAGATCCGGATCAGAGAGTGTTTACTGTATTAGCGAATACATAACATCCAGGAATTGTATGACCCAGAATAGACAATAAGATATGTGTATTAGCTTCATTTGTTTTAAAATTTATAATTTTATTGTGTTATTTTACAGTTGTAAAATTTATAGATTACAAAATGATATCAAAATTGTATGTACTTAATGTAAATAGAATATACTATGTTTAGGAAATACTACTAATGCTCAAGTTTTCATTCGCTCCTTGTGTGGAAAAGAAAGGAAAAGGACTAAAGTTCATAACATCCACACCTCGAGAAATTTTTGAGAGTGGTAACTTTTCCCAAGTTCCAATAATAACAGGTCTTGCAAACAATGAAGGATGTATGTATTTTATAGGTATGAAGTAAACAATATTTATATATTTTTATTTATAGGTATAGGCATACTTAGAATAAATTATACTCATAGTAGGCTATGATTAGTATTATATCTAATTAATTTGTAATGTGATTCTTGTGTATACTATATTTAAAAATTCAATTTAGAATAAATCAAGTAAAGTCAATTTTATGAGATAAATGTAATCTGTTTGTAGTGATCCAATTTATCGCAAAAACTCCAAGGTTTATGTTGGTCTGTCTAGCTTACGTTGCATCTGTCTGAGCTTGTAGAGAGACTATGTTAGTTAGCTGCTCAGAGTTTCTTATTGAAGTACAACATAGTATTGGTATTGTATAAATTTTAAAAGATTAAAATGTTTTTAGTCACCTGCTCAGAGTTTCTCATTGAAGTACAACATAGTATTGGTGATGTATAAATTTAAAAAGTTTAAAATGTGAATCTCTAATTTCTAAAGGATCAAAAATTATTAGTGTAAATTTAACTATGAAGTGACTAACTATTTAATTTTGTGACTAATTTAGGCTGTAAAAAAGAAAGAAAACCGCATCGCTAGGACAAATTGTCCCTCCTTCCACAAACCAGTTTTATTAGTCCAAGACAAATAATGAATAAAATAAAAAGTGTAATAGAACAACTGTTTACAAGTTCATACTTTTAAAAACATGCAAAACAAAAACAAAGATGTTAAGATAATTGTACAAAAAGGAATTGACACAATGTACGAACTTTCAGAAGAATTGTTTAGTCTGGATAGAACTCTTGAAGTGAGAGCATGTTGCTCGGACACTCGTGTCCAGTTTTTGGACAAAGAAAAAGTAGAAACAAAAGTGTTTTCTTCAATAGTTATGAACTATTTTTGTAAAAATGTTAAGTGGTAAATAATTCAATTATGTTTGAATCTAGAAAACGAATATTGAGTCTAGATAGAACCTTCAAGGTGAATGGACGTTGGTCAGACAGTCGTGTCCACTTTTGGACAAAGAAAAAATAGAAAGAAAAGCGTTTGTTTTAATAGTTATGAACTGATTTAGTAAAAAATGTGATATAGTAAAAAATTAAGTTACGTGCAGAATTTAGAAAACGAACTAGAACTAAAAAAGTAAGAGCGTGTCACTCATGTAATCGTGTTCGATTTTGAACAGACAAAGCAATTTTAAAAGTGTTTTCTATAATAAAAAATGAACTGTTTGATAAATAAAGTAATGTCATAAAGATTTAATCACGTTTGAATCAATTATAAGTGTATAAGTGAAAATATTTGACTTATTAATTTTGCTTATTTAGCAAATGAAGGTTACCCGGAAAGTACGGATGTAAAGACTGTTTTATTTTGTGTTGTATCTAGAATAGAACAATTTGAATATTTAATTATTCTTTTTCATAATATGAACGATTGAAGTGTTATTGTTAATAAGAAATGTGGACTTAAAACATTAACTTTCAATAACGGTTGGAGTGATAGTGATGAAACGACGTCATGCAGCTACAACAATGAAAGGATGTTATTTTCAAATAAAAAGTTTATTTTAAACAAACACACGTATTTGGTTAAGCACGTATAAACTATTATTATATAAAATGAAATGTGATTTTTCAATAACTTGCAAATTTGATGAATACTTTAATATAGTACTTATAATTAATTTTGTTTGATGTCTTATTATAAAAGACAATTTGTTGTTTTGAAAGTGATATTAAGATTTTAAAACCTATTAGAGATTTTCTTTTTGATTTAAATATTTGATGAATATTGTTGCATATTATTACAATAATAAGTTTATTAATTTTTTAAAATAAAATCTTATTAAATTCAATCTTAATACAGTAGAACCCCGGTTAACCGAAATAAAGGGGGGAGAGCCGTTTCGGATAATCAATTTTTCGGTTAAACCGTCATATGCTAAAAATAGCCTATTAACATGGTGTGTAGGAAAAATGAATTTACAAACAATGTCTATATGATACAGTGTGTTATTTCAGCTACAAAAAAAGTTATAATGGGTTAGAAAATACTATAAACTGAACAACTGAAGTTACTACAGCTATGTACATTACATATTACAGAAATCAGTGATTTTTGTTTGCTTTTTTGTAAGTCCTTCTCATCGTTTTCGAGCGGCGATGTCCCGCCATCTTTTAATTAGAAGGACGTCAGTAGGCGTCGACTCGCTGCATTGTTCCACAAATTTTGGGGCAACCTAAAATAATAAAAGTGATTGTAATTTAACTTGTTTAAAAACGAATCTATATTAAAATTTCTGTGTCTGGGCCATACAGTAATGTTTGACTTACCTCTAATGCATTAAATCCGTTGTCAGGTGTCACTGCCGATTCTGTCATCCACGTCGTCTGCTTTATTTTCTGTTGCGTTGTCAGCTGGCTGCAACACTGCCTATATAATATCTTGGTCGGAAAGTTCAACAGAATCAACAGCGACGACCCATTCGTCCACATCACTTGCATTCATGTCTTCACATCCAGGAATCCTATGAACCATCTCTGTCAAATTTTCAAAACTTTCAATTTCTTCTATGTATAGTCCGTCACAAATCTTCCTCCAGCACCTTTGAAGTGTTTCATCTTTAATGTTGGCCCAAGCCTCCACACACCAATAAATCACGTTTTTCATGTTAACTGCCTTCAGCGCGTCACTAATCAGTTTATTTTGTGTTCCTCAATCTTGTAGGATAGTTCTCAAGAACAATCCTCGATAATGCTGTTTGAATGTTTCGATCACTCCTTGATCAAGAGGCTGAATAAGGCAAGTGCATTTGGGGGAAGAAAGCGAACAACAATATCGCCTTTTTTTAACTCACTGGAATGCGAGGGCGCATTATCAATCAATAAAATAGCTTTTTTCGGCAAACCTTTTTCAGCTAAAAACTTTTCAACTTGCGGCACAAACAGTTTAAAAAAAAATTCTTCAAATAAGTCACTGCACATCCAGGCACTTTTTTGCGATCTATAAAACACTGTGCGTTTGGCACAATATCCTTCAGAGCTCGAGGTTTCATTGACTTGCTGATGCACATTGGTGGCAACCTATGAGTGCCAGAGGCATTTGAAGCTAAGAGAAGTGTTATTCGTTCCTTTTTCATTTTGTGACTGGGGGCAGACGTTTCAGTTGCTGAAGCTGGAGATTTTTTGGGCAACATCTTAATATTAACCCTCCAACTGGTGATCGACCACCTAAAAGTGGTCGCTTCATTAGTCACGGCTCACTTCACCAACTAAAAAACACGTATTTTGCCATTCAACGTTACGCCCACTTAAAATTGTCCGATCGCAATAAATAAAATACCTTTTAATATGTTACTCACCGCCAGCAATCCTTTTTTTGAAGTTTTTCCTTCAGTACATTGTATTGCCTGATTAGTACATTGTACAACGTCAGCCCAGAGACATGTTGGACTTCATTTGTGCGCGTATGTTGTTTGTGTTATGTGTTTTTACAAATTGTGTTAAATGTTTTTAATTGTGTTTTGACCACCCGACGATGGACGTAAAAAGTCCGAAACATGTGTAGTGGTAATATATATGTACTGAAGGAAAAACTTCAAAAAAGGTTTGCTGGCGGTGAGTAACATATTAAAAGTTGATTATAAGCATATCCGGTGATCTAGATTTCCAATTGTAATAAAATACCGTTGGAAAGCTAATGTTCCGTAGATGCATAATCATGCAAAAAAAATACCACAAAACGTTATAATTAATATTCCAAAAATTGGTGAAGTTCACGTATTTTTGTAGCGTAAAATCGTAAATTTCAACTCTGCGCCTTTTCATAAAACGCGAAGCCATTTTCCTGATATCATTACAACTCTATTTTTCTGTCATTTAAGTCAACTAAAACACGGTTCTATAGATCACATGTTTCTCTTTCTAACCGTAGATTACAAATTTTTCTGCGTCTCATAGATCCAGAGATATTCCTACTTGAACATAGAACAAACTTGACGAGACGAAATTCAGTTGGCATTCGGTGCATTTTACGAAAAAACGAAATTCATTTCTCTCTGTTTTTAAAATTATTTTTCCTTACAGTATGTTGTAGGGGAAATTTCATTCTACAAGTTGGTACTACTTAACATTCTTTACAGTTATTTTCAAATAACTCTTTCCAAGACCAAACGTAGGCAATACTTCGCGATGCAGTCAAATAATTTAGACGCAAAAGGGCATGGCATTTATGTTATATTTTTATTATTTCTTTTATTTTGAAGGTTTGTGTATATAAATTGTGTATACAAGTTACAATATATTTGTTTTTATATCTAAAGTTTATGTTTTTGAGTGATAGTTTAGTTTTTGAACGTTCTTATCTGGGATAACCTAGGCCAATATTGTAAGTCTAGCCTATATGCACATTTTCTTAAATTTAGTGTTTTATATGAATATACAAGTGAATATGTGTGTTATTCTTTGTAAAGTATATATTGTCTTAGTAAAATCTAATGATTTTTTTCTTAGGCCTAGCTTTAGAAAGTTACTAATTACGTCTAAATGTCAAGAGTTCAAACCTAACCTCAAGCGTCAGATTAGCAAATTTTGGAAAATTGTCATTCTTATATTGAAAATCTAACAAATTATTATTTTTTCCCCCTAAATATATTCACAAATATATGACAAATGTCAAGTAATGGTTGAAAAAAATCTGATAAATCTATTAGTATGTTTTTGATTACCATTTTTGTGAAATTTCTGCTCCGTTACTGTTCGATTTTTTGGTATTTGACCAAAAAACTCCAAATGTGATACATCTAACATTTTTTTCACTACATACCTACATTCTATTCACCTTTCTGGATATAATGATATATAGAAGTTCTGTATAAAATATATTTTACTATTTTTTTGGTTTTTGGAAAAAATAAAGAGAAAATTCAGTTTTTACCTTAAATATTTTTTTACATTTTTAAAATGTAACAAATTTATATATTTTTTTTCCTAAATATATTCACAAATAATACTCAAAAATTGTGTATATCTTAGAAATAGGTAGTAAGCTATTGATTTTGGGTGATACAGATTTTTCTGAAAAAAAGTTAATATCATTTTTGACATCTAACATACTTACTCCAAAACCGTTTCAAAATTTTTTTTTTATTACATAGATGAATTCTATGCATCTTTCTGAGAAAAATGATATCTTATAAGTTAGGTTTTGTATACAAATAATATATTTTATTAATTTTTAAACGAACGAAGAATTTTTAAGACAAATTAACATGCGCCAGATTCACCAGTTAGAGGGTTAACGCCCGTTTCATCGGTATTATAAACTTGGTCCTTACTGTAGCCTTGAGTGTAGTCTGCAAACATTGTTTTGAAAACATCTACTGCGTCTGCATCAGCAGATAACTTTTCACCACACAAGTTCAGTTGACGGATCCCATACCTCTTTTTAACGCGATCTAACCAACCTGAATTGGCACAAAAACTTTTACCTTAGTCACCTAACAACTCTGCTAACATTTTAACCTTTTCTTGTAGTAAGGGACCTGTTAGTGACATGCCTTTTCCCCTGTGTTGCGTGAACCACATGAATAAGGCCTAATTAACTTTCTCAAAATCTGACGTCTTCAAAGTTTAATAGTTACCATTTTTTACAACTTGCCCTAAAAACTTAGGTTTAGATTTTACCCAGTCCGAGACAGTAGATACGCCAACTCCGTAATTAGCCGCAACAGTCTTTAGCACACAACCTCCTTCAATTTGTTTGATAGCAGATAATTTATCCGCAAAAAAAATAACCACACGCTTTCGCTTCGATGCCATCGCACACATACACACCTTTACGGTACACTACTGTACATAAAAACACCCGAAAACATACACATTTGCTAATCACAAATGGTACACTACTGCAACACATTAACAGCTCTACTGTGACAATGACTCAGCGCGGGGAATGGGAAAAGTGCCAGGTCGGTGACCGGAAGGGGTGAGTGGGGACAGGGTGGGGGAGGTGAATCATCTCAAGGACATGTCAAACGTCCCTCGCATTGCCGCGCATCACCGATAAGTCACATAGGCACTCTTGCGCGCCTTGCTGTTACATATTACGTACTTATAATTACTTACGGAACCGTTTCGGTTGACCCTGGTTCCGGTTAACCCGATTTCGGTTAACCGGGGTTTTACTGTAGTACAGTTGCAACCAAAATTTTAATTTAACAAAATTAATAAAATAAAATTTTCTTTAAAGGATTTTTTCAATAATATAAATATATAGGATGTACTAATAAGTAGTAATATTTATAAGAATTTGATTTCATATATGTTTACATGTTTCAATAATTTCAACTTAATAAAAATTATGCGCATTTCAGATTAAAAAGACTTCCATTCTTTTATCCAAAGTTTAGTACACTTGTTTTAAAAGAATTCACGACCCAAGAGATAGTAATATTCACTAATAAAATTTAAAATTTATTTTTTAATCTTTATTTTTTTATTAGTTTTTGTAAACAATACATTACAAAATGGCGCCCAACTTTAATCAATAAGCAATTCATAGGAAACTAGAGTTCCCTTTTTTACTACAGTTACAATTGTTGCACAACGTGTGGCATTTTTATAAAGTTATTCTTTTTTTTCTTTTTTCTTTTTTTTTTTTTTCACTAGTTACAATTGTCGCACAATGGTCTGTACTCATTTTTATTCTTATTAAATTTTTTAAATCGACCCCTCTATATCATTAACTTTCACTTGTTTCTACAACATGCCCTATCGGAAGAGGCTATCTTTATAAATCAAGGGGTGTGAGCCTTGTATATCTGGTCAAGGTCCATGACATCATTACATTAAGGACGTTTGGACGGGTTAATAAAAATTGTTATCTGAACGCTTCCGTTTAATTTTTATCGAAATTTACTACGCTTTACAACGTTTTTAAAACCGCTTCGCTATTCATGTTGTACCATTTTAAAGTCTATCATATTGTGTCATTCGTTTTATTTTCTATATTTAAAGTGATCTGTGTAGTTTTAAAGAGTAACATTAATAAACTGTATCGTAACAAGTGAACCTCAATGCACTGAAGGAGTTGTGAATATAGGACAACTTGCGACCATCTTTTCAAACCAGGTACGTTCAATTTGTGTTGCTCATAATATGTTACACAGATCATATAATTTTACATGTTGTATGTTATGTTTTTCAAAATTAGTTACGCTTCATTTAAACGCAAACTGTTAAAAACGCATGTATAAACTAATCAAATTTTATTGGTCCTACGGATTTATTTCTCTGTGTTGAAAATACACACATAACTTAAACCCACGCAACATAACTTTGGTCCTCCGGGCCGGAGTTACGATAAAATGTACCTAGTTCATTTCATTCGTCGTATATGTTGAACCACGCTAGGATTCAGTTTATCAATTTTCAATACGCCATATTGATTTTATCGATCGAATCCACTTTCGTCTGAACTTAGTCAACTCTGCGCATGCCACATCAAACGCTACGATCGGCTGAAATTATAAACAATGTCAGCTGTGTTAAAACTTAACCTGATTTCAAAAACAAGCAAAACTTTTGTATCAACACTCATGATATTGAGTTATGAATCAATGTAATTCTGTTTAACTAATTCAATGTGGTTAAACATTTTTCTTTTAAATAAATAAAATTTTAGTTTCTTTTAAAATTAAAATTTACAATTTGAAAAACAAAATTCTTAAATTTGGAATTTCTATTTTTTTTTTTTTTTTTTTTTTGAATACGCTTCTGGTATTAGGCTTACAACCTAAAATTATTTTCTATCAATTTTAAACAAAAATGATGCGTTACAAAGCTTTTACACGACAAGCTGAACTATTATCTAAAAGATTAGCTAAAATTAATACTGCGATAACGGAAATTGCAGAATAATTTAAAGACAATATACTGCAACAGACTGAACTGAAAGTTTTAGAATATCATGGTGAAGTATGCAGAAAATTTCTTGACTTCGAAACATGGGTTGACCGAGTCACAAACAACGAAGAGATTTCAGACCAGGAACTCGATCAAATTATCTCGGTGCAGGAAAATATATCTGAACTCGTAATTAACGCCAAAACTAACATTAAAACTTTAATGCCAACTATTGGTCAGGCAAATGAATTAAATCAAACCACTTCATCTCAAGTTTCTGAATTACACAAAACAGCGATAAAATTACCTAGATTGTCATTACCTCATTTTAATGGCCTACTTTCTGATTGGTCAAATTTCTTTCACATTTTTTCAAACTCTATTCATCAAAATGATTCTTTAGCTCCTGTTGAAAAATTTACATATCTTTTGTCTTGTTTGCAAGGGGAACCATTGAACCTTGTCAAGTCTCTACCAATCAGTCCAGAAATTTATAGGATAGCTTGGGACACAATCTGTAGTCGTTATCAAAACACTCGCCGCTTAGTTAATTTTCATATCAATAACATTATTGATCTACCTAATATAACGCACGCTACGCTTAAAAACTTAAGACAGTTTTTAGACACATATTCTGAAAACAGTCAAGCCTTGTTCGCTCTTAAATACGACATCAGTAAAGAGTTAACCCTTTTAACTCTTTTACTACGCAAATTGGATTCATCTTCAAGAAAACGGTTTGAAGATCAACGTTCAATAGAACATAAATTACCTACAATTAAAGAACTTATCACATTCTTAGAAGCGGAATGTATTCATTTAGAAGATTCAATTACAACCGCCTCAGGTTCACAATTAAACACTGTCGTCAAACCTAAACTAACCTATTCTAGACCGCTCGTTACTCAACCTAAAGTACTACCATCTTCAAAACAAGTGTACACAGCGGTACCTTCTCACGCTTTATGTACCTATTGTAATAAATCTGATCATAAGATTTATATGTGTTCTCCGTTCAAGGAACTAACTGTCAACAAACGATTTGAATTCATTAAATCTAATCAGCATTGTTTCAACTGTTTAAGCGCATTACATTCAACTTCTCACTGCAAATCAACTAATACTTGTAACCACTGTAACCATAAACATTATACATTACTTCATTTTGATACACGCAAACCCAACGCACATGAAATTACCACAAGCTGGCTATCTAAGAATAAACAGACACATTTCATTCCGCAATCTAAACATAACCTTCAACCTGTTAACAAAACACCAAATTATCATAGCATTTCTCATCAGGCAAGTGTTCCATTCAACAAAGATGGACTCTTTACAATATTAAGCACCGCTAAAATTTATTTAACCTGTAATACAAACAAATCTCTCGTTGTGACTGCATTACTCGACTCAGGTAGTCAAATTTCACTAATTACGACCGACTGTGCTAACAGGTTAGGTCTATACATTAAACCATCTTCTATGCAATTAAATGGAATTTCTAATGTCTCTACAACAATAAGAGGCTTTGCTAAACTCAACATTTCTACACTAAGTGGTTATACACTTAAACACAATCACAATGTTATTGTTTTGGACAAAATCGCTTGTAATCATCGTAAATGGGAAAACACTTCACATCTACGCTCTAAATTGAAAAATTTTAAATTAGCAGATCCTAGGTTCAATAATCCAAATAAAATTGATTTTTTATTAGGCGCTGACTTATATGCAAATGTAATTACAGGCCATAAAATTCATTTAGGCCACAATCTGGCCAATCTGGTTAACCATTTTTGGTTACACACTAATTGGGTCAATAAAAACTACTTTACTAAACAAAGCTCCTTCGTCGTTATTAGTAACACAGGACCTAGATCTTAGTAACATATTACAACAATTTTGGATTATTGAAGAACCTCCAGTCATAACTAAAACTTCTGTTGATGATCTGGAATGTGAAAACCATTACATTTCAACCATTTCTCGCAACAAAAATGGGCGTTACACTGCATCATTACCATTTAAATCCAACCCACTTCTTTTAGGCAACTAGTTTGATCAAGCTAAGAGACGTTTCTTCGCTCTTGAAAAAACATTAAATTCTAACCATGAATTAAAAATCGCTTACACAGATTTTATGAACGACTATATAAAATCAGGTCACATGACCTTAATTGATGATTCTGTCTTAACCTTGCCAAACTATTTCTTACCACATCACGCTGTTCATAAAGAACAAAGTTCTACAACCAAATTAAGAGTTGTTTTCGATGCTAGTACCAAAACTAGTAACGGTATATCTCTAAATGAAACTCTACATTGTGGTCCTAAACTCCAAAATGACATTTCCGATGTCATCTTTCAGTTTCGACGCTACAACATTGTCTTTTCATGTGACATCCGCCAAATGTATCGCCAGATACAAATATCTCCAGCCGATCAAAATTACCAGTTGATTCTTTGGAGAGAAAAATCTGATCTTCCGCTCGCAATATACAAATTAACTACTGTTACTTATGGGGTTAAATCCGCACCTTATCTCGCCATACGCACGCTAAATCAATTAGCAGAGGACGAAGGTCCTAATTTTCCGCTCGCTTCACAAGTCATAAAACACAACATTTATGTTGATGACATCGTCACAGGTGTTTGTGACATACCAAACGCTCTCAATTTACAACAAGAACTAATTTCTTTGTTGGACAAAGGCCAATTTCAGCTTCGAAAATGGTCGTCAAATGCTCCTGAACTCTTAAACGCAGTTCCCGCACCTGATAGAGAATCACCGTTATACTTTAGATATCCAGATCAACCTTTGTTCTCTATCTTAGGAATCAAATGGCTACCCATCTCAGATGAGTTCTCCTATGAAATGGATATTCCAAATCACGCTTTCACTAAACGCTCTGTCTTATCAATCATAGCCCGCATTTATGATCCTTGTTTACTTACAAGATTGCTTACACCAATCACTTTTTATGCGAAGTGCTTACTTCAACGCTTATGGACCATGGGTCTAAGTTGGGACGATCCTTTGCCAGACAACATCGGACAAGAATGGCAAGCTTTTACGATTGACGTACATTCTTTAAGATCTATAAGAATACCACGCTGTCTTGAACTCAGCAACGCTCTTGACGTTCAACTTCACGGTTTCAGTGACGCTTCTGAACAAGGATACTCCGCTGTTGTCTACTTACGCACTACTGACGCTAACACCATAATAAAAACCATTATTTTGATCGCCAAATCAAAGGTGGCTCCTCTGAAGAGAATTTCGCTTCCCTGCTTAGAATTGCGTGGTGCACATTTGTTCGCAAAATTAATGCACTACTGTATTAATTTAGTACAACCGCATCATCATATCAAATTGACTCGCTGTTAGACTGATTCATCTGTAACTTTGGCATGGATTCAAACTTCATCATACAAATTAAAAGTCTACGTCGCCAATCGCCTTTCTTATTTTTTTAAATATGATTTGTTGTGTAAAAAAACCCATACAGACAGACATACGGAAAACTAAGCGATTTAGAAAAAAGGTTGTCTGAATATTTTTGATCCTTTATATGGGTTCTATCAAATTCCTAATTTGTGCCAATATCTCGCGGGACACCCTGTATAGGCCCTAACATTATATATTTTGCTGTAAAAACAAAATTTAATGATGTCTTTTACAAAATTTTAAAATTTTAACGTACATCATAATTACATATAAGTCATAAGTTTTTGTTTTTCAGGAGCTAAGCCGATCCACATTGTAGGTGTTTTCAAATGACTGTGGTAAGTGGCCGGCCAAAATAAACAACGAGGTACGGAAAATGTTTGTAGAGAGAAGACCTCATCAAGTCACTGAGAAAGATTTTCCTCTGGATGCTAAAGGTAGGAGATTTTCTTCAGTTTATTATACAAGGAAGCTTTGTAATGGAGAGCAGGTCCACAGAAATTGGGTATTATATTCAGTATCATTAAATGCAGTTTTTTGCTTTCCTTGCAAACTCTTTGGAAACGCTAATTCTCTTCTTGCTGGTGGTCAAGGGTATTCTGACTGGGCAAACTTGGGTAAGACCTTGAGCAGTCATGAGATATCCCCTATTCATATAAAAAATGGTGATTCTTGGCGTGAACTCTCATTACGTTTACGTTTAAACAAAACTGTTGATGAAGAAAATGAAAGACTAATCCGTGCTGAAACTGAACATTGGAATCAAGTCCTGAAACGTTTACTTTGTACAGTACAGTTTCTAGGGACTCAAGGATTGGCCTTCTGAGGGGAAAAAGATATTTTTTTTGAACGTAATAATGGGAATTTTTTAAAGCTGGTAGAGTACATAGCAAAATTTGATGGTTTTATGGCCGAACATGTAAGAAGAATCAGCTCAAAAGAGACGCACGTTCACTACTGCAATGAAGGGAAAACACGTTGGAGTTCAGAAGAGAATCCTTGATTTAAATCGTAGAGCCTTTTATGTGCCATGTGGGAACCACTCATTGAACTTGGTTATTAACGATGCAGCTCTATCGTGCAACAGTGCAGTAGTGTTTCCGTACTATACAAAAAATCTTTAACTTTTTTCAAGTTCTACCCTAAGATGGAGTATTTTGTTCAATCACGTCACAACCCTCACAGTAAAATCATTATGCAATACTAGATGGGAAATCAGAATCGAGGCACTGATGCCTTTGAGATATCATATCGAAGAAGTATATGATGCACTATATGTGTAATACTGGGAAAATGTTGGTTTGATTAAATATTTTAAAAATAGCGGGCAAAGTAGTGGGGATAACTGAGTTAAATGTGTATTAGATGATGTTTTGTACCAAACAAAATAAATTTAAAGATAAAATAGATTTCCAAATAAACAAAATAAATAATTATGTATAAATTTAAGATAAATTTTTTAAATAAAATGTTTATTAATTGTGTGTTATGTGAAATCATGAACGAACATTTTTTGGGGGGTGTGATGGACTATTGGATCTAACATTGTGAAAGAGATGCGCAGTTTTAACCGGAATGAACAGGTTTTGAATAGCAAGAAAACGTGTCAGGAAATCAGTCTAAGATTGGGGCTTGTTGCTCATGGACCTATGTCAGGTTGAGTTACGAGTTTTCTGTTAAAAGATGGAAAATATGTTCGGAAGTATTAATTATGTTAAATTCATGGTGTAGTAACATTCGTAAAAGTATTAATGACAATGTTCCATGTTTTTAAGATCGTATGTGTTTAAAAAATAGGAAAAAGAACTAGATTGTGCAACTTCGAACATGTGCTTTGATAAGACGGACAATGAACTATTGTGTTTAATATGTTATATGAACTTTGTTTTAAGCATCACAATATGAACATTTATCGAATCATAGGTACTCAACAGGAATTCAACGCTAAAAACACGGGCTGAGGAACAATGATCCTAAAGACAATGAGTTTCTACAATTTGGTAAAACCATGTGCATAACATGTTATGATTCAAATATGTAAATTTTATATAATATGTTCTATATTTTTCTTTGTATTTCATAGTTGTAAATTTAATCAATTTCATTTAAAAAAGTTTATTAGTCCAAATACCAGTCAGGTAATGGACAAAATTAATTTTCTTTTTATATATTTTCGTACTCAGGCAAATGAGTAAAATATCATTTCAAAGTTTTAACTTCATTGAAGTAATTCAATACTTGCAAGTTCATTTTCAATAAATTCAATTTTTAATTAAAGTCAATTGTTAATAAAGAAATTAGACCTTTCTCAAAGGCAATAAAATATAAATTCTAGAAGGATGTTATTTATAATTAATATTTATGATATGCTTCTTTTGATAAATGTACATGTTAATATTTGATTTGTTTAATAAATGTTTATGTCAAAATTTCAGTTCCAGTGTTATTCATTCTACCAGGTCACTGAGAGTACACTTTTGAAAGAATTTACTCCCGAGATAAGATTTTTAATTTAAATTCATTTTCAAAATTGGCAAGCGAAAGCTTCCTGGCGCCCGTAAATGCTGAGCAAACTTTTGGATTAAATAATAAACTTAAATTCATTTTTTTTTTTTTAAAGTAACAAAAAATATATGAACTCTTACAGTTCTTTATTTCACGATTGTTACATATGAAGCCTCTCAAGATCAAAAACTTGATGCATTTGGAAGAAACTCAGCCTTAAGACTCTTAAAAAAACTACAAAGCTTCAAGTTCTTGTGCTGTTTAGTGACATGGTATGAGATTCTGCACAAAACAAACATGGTCAGTAAACTATTGCAAAAAGTCACAAATGACCTGCAAAGTTCTATGGATCTCATTAAAAGTGTGAGATCATTTCTTGAAAAGATGAGATCTGATCAAGGACTTAACAGCGTGATAATAGATGCAAAGGAACTTGCAGAAAAAATCAATGTGCCTGCAGATTTGAAAAAGAACATCAAGTCCGGCCAAGAAAGGTGAAAAAACAGTTTACTTATGAAAGCGCAGATGAAGCAGTAAACTATGGAGTGGATGCCTTTAAAGTCAATTTCTTTTTTGTTGTGCTAGACAGAGCAATATCCTCAATTCAGGAGAGATTTGAACTAAAGGAAACTCATAATTCTAGTTTTAATTTTTTGTACGATATCCCAAGTTTGGACAAGAGTGTTAACGATACAGATTTGGAAAAAAGCTTGTAAACACCTTCAAACCATTTTGAGTGATGGAGAAGACTGTGACGTGAACGGAAATGATCTCTTTGATGAACTAAGAGTGTTTTCACCAATGCTGCCATCTGGAAGTCACCCAGCAGGAGCTCTGTCTTTTATAACCAAGCGTGGTTACGTGGATACTTTTCCAAATGTTTTTGTCGCATTGAGGATTTTGTTAACGCTCCCAGTGTCAGTAGCCAGCGGGGAAAGAAGTTAAAACTCATTAAAACTTATTTAAGATCTACTTTGAGCCAAGAACACTTGAATGGGCTAGAAATCTTGGCCATTGAAAATGACTTATTGAGTAAAATGGACACTGAGTTATTACTCAACGAGTTTTCAAAAGCAAAAGCAAGAAAAATTCATTTTTAATTCAAGTTTTATTTGTGAAGAGTTAAAATTACTAATAATTGTAACTATATGCAATGATGATGGCCTGTAAATAATTATACTTCTGGTTTGCAAGTTTTTCTTTGTGTATTATTAAAACATACCTGGCTTCTACCTTTAATTTCTGGTTAATATTAATATGTGTTACAGGTGCACTGATTTATAGTGGTTTGGTTAGTGGGGGGGGGTGCCAATATGTTTTTTGCTTACACTTGAAAAAGACCTAGGGCCGGCCCTGATTTTGGTTAATACAAACTGTGTTGATTGAAGACTTTGTATATATTCATTAACTCATCTTTTTTAATTTCTTTAGTTAACTAAAAATATTTTAAGTTTTTTATTTGTTTAATCAAAATGTGTGTTTTGTTTTAGATAAATCAGATAATTGTATGTGTTTTTACATTGTTTAATTCACATTATATATTTCCAGCTCCTAGACTAGAAAGTGATTTTGAAAAGCTAAACAAATGGGAGCTTTTTATACCCACTAACCTTGATGTGCCAAAAGATGAAAGAACTGAAGTAGCAAGAGAAATAATGCAGTATTTCTTTGATTGCAAACCTATATCTTGGGATAACATTGATGCATTAACTTATGTAAGACTTATTATGTTACTCTCTAAGATAAACAATGTTATTTAATAGAGTGCATTTATAAATAATTTATGTATTTTTGTTTTATTTTGCTTTATAACATTTAATTAATTTGATTTTCATTACTTTGTACAATTAAAATAATCCAAATACACTACAGTAGGCTTAGAAAGTAGATATAGTTGCTTTGTTGCAACTCTGCTATATTCGGGTTTATATAAATTAAAAAAAAAAAAAGGAATGTTAGAAAGAAGCTATTGTTTTCCAAAATAATAATCTA
Source organism: Aphrophora alni (assembly GCA_963513935.1). Taxonomy (NCBI): domain Eukaryota; kingdom Metazoa; phylum Arthropoda; class Insecta; order Hemiptera; family Aphrophoridae; genus Aphrophora; species Aphrophora alni. Next base: position 52,333,510 of record OY740774.1, read on the forward strand.
TTCCAAAGACCCAGTCAGATAAGGGAACCATTTTCTCAGACTACGAATCTTACATAAGCTCAGATGTTCATATTAAGGACCCACCAACAGGGTAATCCTGGTATGTTTTCAATAGAACCATCTTAAGAAATAAATTAGTACCAAGAAGTATTATCATTATCTGTGTAAGTCAAGATTAGTGATTAGACTATAAGTCTTAAATATTAACATTTTCTTAGAGATAAAGATAAAATAACTAAAGCAAGCTCTGAGGGCTACAAAAATTAAAAAAAGAAAAAATTTAAAATTTCATTAATTGTTTTCTCCTTATCTTATATATCTATAAAAAGGATAAGAGTTTTTTTTTCTGAAACACCTATTTCTAGAGTTCTACTGGGCAGATTATAATAATTTTGGAGTCATTGGAAAGAGCTTGAGTACATTTCAAAATAGTACATAATGAGCTACTTTTCCATGTAAACTTAAAAAGTCTGACCTTTCTTTAACTATAAGAAAGTCACCCGGTTATCTAGTGCAGTTTTTTTATGAGTAAGTTCTTGACAATTATTTTTCAATGATCTCAAGACGTGCTTTCCAAAGACACCAAAAATATTAAAATCGGCCAAGTAGAACTCTAGAAATAGGTGTTACAGCATATTTTTTAGAATAAAAAAAAAAGTTGTATTATGTAAATCATTGTTTTGACTGTAAAATTACCATAGCAATAAAACAACAAATATAAATTAGCTTACGCACTTACAACAGCTAAATTTTCCACTTACTGCACCTGATTAATAAATTTAAAACATTGAAACCCCTACCACAAGTTTGGTACAATAACACACACATACAAATAAACTAAAATTAAATATTTATTTGCCCAATATTATTATAGTTCCCTGATGTACATTTCGGTAACCAAGTTACCATCATCGGAGGGATCTGAAATAATACTAACAAAATATAAAATTTTAAAACTAAACTGGCATATTCTCCTCTCCACACCACTTCAGGTGGATCGGCCTATCAAAGTAGAACCACGTCAATGACCTAGGTGAAAACGACTAACGGTACATGTCCCTGTCCTTGGGAAACCTGAAGGTTGAATATGGCAATGGTGACAAACAATTTACAGATAACAATATATCTTAAAACTACTTTCAATATAAAACAAAACATGTACATTATAACAAAAATATAGTGAATCGAAAAGCCTATGATATTAATAATCTATAAAAATATGTTGCTGTTTAATTTGAAATCAATTAATAATTCAATTATTAATATATATGTGTGTGTGTGTATATATATATATATATATATATATATATATATATATATATATATATATATATATATATATATAATTGAAAAACAAAATATTCAACGGTCAATTAATGTCAAAATTTTACCTAAGTTTTAACAAAGAGAATAAACATGACAATGCTTTCATAGCTATTTAGCAACTTATTAGAGATCATGCTCTTAACCATTTTCACATTTTGTATTCCTAATTCATGGTTCGTTTGAAGTGTGTGCTCAGCCATTCTAGATTTCCCTGGCCTATTGTACTTAATATAAGATATATGATTCTTAAATCTGGTTACGATTATTCTCTTTGTTTGGACTAGATACACTTTTCCACAATCGTTACAACTGACTTCTTAAATACCAGACTTCTCCATCGGAATTTTATCTTTAGGATTACCTAATAAAATTTTAAGATTGTTATGACTTTTATACACTATCTTGATGTCAAGATTATTAAAAATGGAGCCCAAACCGTTGATAAGGGGAGAATCGAAGGGTAAACTACAATATCTGACTGTAGAAGTTGGAGAGTCGTAGAATTTATTCGGTCATTCTTTAATCTGTTTCTTTAAGATGTTGTCAACAACTTTAGGTTCAAAACCATTAAATACAGCTATTTCCTTAATTTGATTTAATTTAATAGTCCTTGGAGACTATGTTAGACAGTGTGTCCACCGTTCGGGAAAATCCGGGAAAAGGCCGGGAATTTCGTATGGTCGGGAAATTCCGGGAAAAGTCAATGAATTTGTTAAAATATCCGGGAAAATTAGAAAAATCGCCGAAACTGAAGATAAGTATTAGTTTTATCAATGCGTTGAAATAAATTAGCGTTTGGCATTGAACATCGATATTGTGTTAGCGCGCGAGAGTTAGAGAGAGAGAGAAAGAATAACTAAGCGTGGGAAAGTGTCTCATACTGCAGATTCTAGGAATTATTTTGTCGTTCTATTTTTAGAACGTTGGGAAATTATTGTTCCGTGTTGTATTTCTCTCAGTGTCAGTTGTTGGTTCATCGGTAACGGTAACGCAATCTAATTATTGTTGACTAATAATCAGTTATTCTTTTAATGTTGACTTATATTTATAATAAGTATTGCTGTTTGTGAATAATATTATATCTGCAGAGAGGTTATTTGTTTGTGATAAATTGTGTGATTTTGACTTAAGTTATTTGTTTGTGATAAATTGTGTGATTTTCCACTTAGTTCGTTACGAAGAATGGCGGGAATGAACTAATATAATAAGGTAAGTTGTTATAATTATTATTATTACTTAAGTGTAAAGCTATATTAGAAAATTCTAATTCTAGTTAAAAATTATTTAGGTTCTGATCTTTAATAATGGATTGGTGACTGTACTAACGGCGTTTTTTTTTGTAAAGGAAAGTGCACAATAACGACGTTTTTTTGTAAAGTGCACTGTACAAAAAGAAAACTATCTTTTTCTACAGTTTTTAAATTATAGAAAATGATAAATAATCATTTGATAATAGTATAGGTCTTTTTATCAGGCCTACAAATTTAACATTGTCATAGAACTATGTTTACATTGGACACAAATTCAGAACATACAGCGGGATTTTTATCGGCACATTACGCGGCCGATAACTTGTATGATTGAACCTGGTTTACTCCTTTTATTACAAATACGTAGGTCTATCAATTAAATGATAAACTTGATATTGACCAAACACTCCTTACTTCACTCTACAAGCAACTTTATTTTGAAATTAAGCATAAAAACGTAATAACAGATAGAAGGAAAAAGGATTTAGCAATTTCTACTTAACACCTTAAGGCTTACGGCATTATTCGTGTGAAATGTGGGTGTGGTAGTAGGGGAAAGTCCCACCATCCTTTTCCTTGTTTACAGATCATAAATCAGTCCAAATCCAATTGCTTGTTTTTGTTTGAAAAAGCAGTTTGTCGTTTATCTGGAAACCGTGTACTTCTGTACGCACGTAAGATGTTATACTTCTTTGATGTAATTACGAAAATACTTCCCCCCTTTTTTTTCTTCTTTTTATTTTACATTCAAAGAAATATTAACGGATCAAACGACCAATAGACCAAAGTAAATATAATTCTTACATAAATATAGTGTCAAATATTGATACACAATCTTTCCAATGAAAAATAAATATACACTCCAGGAAAAGTAAATAAAGTTGAATGAATAAAAATTATCAGTGTAAAATGTTACTTTTCAGTTTCCATTTATCCTTTTTTTTTAATTTTACAATTTTTTATGTTCAGTTTTATGTCAATTTATTATTTTTAATTTGTCAACTTCATTTTTAAATTTTTATTTATTTTTCAATTTTTTGTTTTTATTCTTTTTTTCCATTTTTAAATTTTTCCGCTTTAAATTTTTATTTATTTTTCAATTTTTTCGTTTTTTATTCTCTTTTTCATTTTTAAATTTTTCCGTTATATATACAGAGTTATTATAATACATAAGTATTATATACATAAGTATATAATATATATATATTATCTTACTCTCAAACTGATTTCACCGGGCTGTTTACTTCCCACTACTTGTCATGATTATAACGTCAATCATAAACACATGTAATTTATTATTTTGTTTTGCACTGATTATAAATCAGCTGACTTGTGTAAATTGAAAACACCATATAATAAATTTAGTGTTAAATTATTTTGTCACCGCTAAAAAATACACGCTGATCTGTTTTCCCAAACACGCCAATAGAAGTATAACTTTCAACAACTGTTTTAACACGATAACAAACTTTTAAAACAAATAGATGTACCAAAAATTAAATACTATTATTACTATTTCCGAGTTATAGTAATAGTATTTGAAAACAAATATCTTAATTTGTTTTCAAACGATAATTTTACACACAACAGATTACATTAAAAAAATTGTACTAGGCCTACTTATTTTGAGCTCAATTTCAGGTTTATTATTCGAAAATGTATAACCAATGCACGCATTTTCGTAAAATTTTTCTCATTTAATTTGTTTTGTACTAATTATCAAATTAAATTTGGAAGAATAATGAAGCCAAGCGTGGCATTCAGCGATATCTGTCGCTGTAGATATCGCAAAATCACTCACCCGCCTGTTACATGTACATGGAAGTCAGTTTTTTCCCAAATATTATTACATTTGCATATAATTTTCTTATGTCTATTAATAAAAAAATACAATAAAGTTAAATTTAAATTATGAAGTAAATAAATTAGGTATATAGTTCAAAATAAAATTCCATGATAACTACTGGTTTTTTAAAAATGTAAGTTTAAGAAACATAATTTCTTAGTTTTATGAATCAACAAAGAATAGTCTAAAATACTTTTAAAATCTCGTCTTTAAAACCGCCAGGATGGAAACAGATATAAAATATATATGTGATAAGATTGTAAACAATCAGAAATGAGGAAATATGCGACAAAAATAGACAGGTTGGTCTTTTGTGATCTGGGACTGGGGGCTTTAATTGCCTTTGCCATCAAAGGTCTAAGCTGTAAAGGTTTCTGTTGTAAATCCAGCTGTGACATGACTCATATACTGGATTATTAAAAACATTTTTTTTTTTCAGGGACTTTGGAATTTGCAAAAAGATAGGTAAAATAAGTTTCCAAGACTGTTGGCTTCAAGATTATTCTTGGATCAAAAAGGGACCAAAAATCGGATATGCTCTTTGCTCAATTTGTAATAAAGATATTTATTTTGCATCAATGGGTAAATCATCTTTTACTAGCCATGCTAAAAGCAGTAAACACAAACTACAAGAATGTAATGCGAATAAATCAGTTCCTATTAAAACATCATTTCTAACTTCTCAAACTAGCTTAAGTGGATCAAATCTTAAATCTAACATAGCTACGAACACTAAAGGACTTGAACCATTCACTTCTAGCCACTCATTAACATCTTTGACGCTGAAAGATCAGCATTCTTCTAATCCACTTCTAATCAAAATGTCTACCAATACTACAGCACCTGAAGAACCATCCACTTCTAGCCAAAGTTTTTTACAAAAAAAGGAAAAGTGGTGGGAAATTAAGGATCATGTAACAGAATGTGAAATACTTTGGTGTCTTCAAGCAGTGATGTGCCATTTCTCTTTGAGAAATGCAGAAAGTTGTGTACATCTTTTTAAAAGAATGTTTAAAAAAGATGATGCAGCAAATGACATGAAATTGGGTAGAACAAAAATATCTTACAGCATTGTATATGGACTTGCCCCCTACTTTAAAAACCAGCTTGTGACCGCGGTCAAGAAATGTGACTTCTTTGGTCTTTGTTTTGACGAAAGCCTAAACAGAGTTGCTCAGAAACAGCAATTAGACATAATTGTGCGATTTTGGAATGAAGAAACAAATCAAGTGTGTTCCAGGTATTTCGGCTCTGTATTTCTAAATAGGTCTTGTGCAGTAGATTTATTAAAAGCTTTAAAAGAAGGCCTTGTTGAATATTGGGAGTTGTGGGTTACATGTTGTAAATGTTGCGTTTAAATCAGGAATCAAGAAAAACGCTTGGTCATTGATAAACTTTTTCAGATCAACCTACTACCTGTTCAAAGATAGTCCCAGAGGAATATATGTGGAAATTACCAACTCATCTCTTTTTCCGCTGAAATTTTGCAATGTAAGGTGGACTGAAAATGTTGCAGTTGCAAAGCGAGCATTAGAGATAATGGATAACCTTTTTAAATTTGTGGCCCATGTAAAAATGCTCAAAATAAAAGCAATTTTGTCTTCTGCCAGTTTCCAAAAAATCTCAGCTGCTCTTGATGATAAACTTCTACTGCCAAAAATTGCTTTCTTCTTATCTTTAGCAGAAGATTTAGAACCATTTTTAATAGAATTTCAAGCTGACTTTCCAATGGCCCCGTTCCTACACAGTAACCTCCTAAAAATTGTGAAACAGTGTATGGGGAGAGTTGTGAAAGATGACATTCTAAATAACACTCCTTTTCAAGACATCGACCTTAACAAAAATGAAAACTTGAAAAGGGCCCAAGATGTTGACCTTGGTTATAGCACGAGGTCTGCCTTGAGAAGGTGTAATGGACTTAAGGATTTAGACATCTTAATGTTTCGGAGGGAATGCAGAGACTGTCTGAAATGTGTTATTGACAAGCTGATGGAGAAGTCACCTTTGAAATACCTCTTAACACAGGGTTTATCTTTTATGAGTCCATACAAAATTGTCTTTACGCCGGAAGAAGCTATTTCACAGATGGTATCGACAATGGATATCTTGGTTCAGTCGAGTTTGATTACTCCCTCTATTGCTCAGAATGCAGATCGTGAGTACAGGGACCTTATTTCAAAGGAAACTGCAACAGTTGAATTCAAATATTACTCTAAAAACACTAGATTGGACAAATTTTGGATGAAAACCCTTGAAAATTATGAAACTCCCAGTTTAAGGAAAGTAGTTTGCTTATTACTTCCAATATCACATGGAAATGCCTCAGTGGTTCTCTGTAAATAGCGATATTTTGGTGGAAAATCTGAAACAAGAATCCATAGTTGCTCAGCGCCTGGTATATGATGCAGTTGTTCAAGAAGGAGGTTTAGAGCATTTTTCCATCAATAAATCCATAATTCTCTCTATGAGAAATGCCAGTTCAGGATACAAAAAAGCAATTCAAGATGGTCAGTTGAAACGTACAGAAGAAGAGAATGCGCAAGCAGAAAAAAGGAAAACCAGTTTTCTGGCCAGAGAACTAGAAGAGAAGAAAAGAAAACTGCTCTTAGAGTCCGAAAAAGCTGCAGTTGCTCTAGATGAACAAATTAAATTGCTGAAGAAAAAATAATTTGAATTAAAAAGATTTCTAGACAACAATATATGAAGGTTTATATTTTATTTATTTTAGTGTCTTAGTTTTGTATCTGTAATTATTGTTTGCAATTAGTTTTGTTACTAAACAAATCTGTTGCATATTACCTATTGTTGATAGTAAGTTTTGCAGACAGGCTTAGTCCTAAAGATATTGTTGAAATAGATTTTCATTAGTTAATTTATAATCCAGATGAAAATTTTATTTTTTTAAAAGTTAGTTTTGCTTTTTTAATTTATTACAGGTCTAACTTTATTATGTTACAAAAATTTTATTTATTTCATTGGCTGCTTCTCTTTATAAATTGCTTATGTTTATATATTATAAAGTTTTTCAAATGAATGGTTTTCATTATTTATTTAGTTCCTCATTGAATTGAAACTGTCTGTTTACCATTTTTTGTTTATTGTATCTTTCCTAGTGTTAAATATTAATTTTTGAATTTATTTCTAGTTACAAAATTTATGTTTTTTAAATAGGTCTTAAGTTAGTATTGAAATAGATTTTGTATTAGTTTTTAATCAATATGAAAATGTTATTTTTGTTTAATTTAGTTTTATTTTTTAATTTTTCAATCTATTATAGACCTAACTTTACTATGACACAAAGATTTACTGTTTTAATTTATTTCCTTGGCAACTTCTGTTTATGAATTGCTTATGATTTTGAATTATGTAAATATAGTTTTCAAATGCAGTAAAACCTCAACTATCCAAACCTCAAAGTACATGTACTATTTATTTTCTAACCTATTTTCCCTTAACGAGATTTCGTTTGGTCGGGAATTTTTTAAATGATCAATGAAAATCAGGGAATAGGTCGGGAATTTCCCCAGAAAGACTTAGTGGACACCCTGGTTAGAGCAAAATCATTAGATCTCCAAATTTTGAGTATTAAAATAAAAATTGAGATATGACCAAAATATGTCCACATACCAAATTTGATTAAAATCGATCCACATATTACAGCTGAGCACATGTAATAGATAGACATCATTCAAAAACCACTTTTTTAGACTCAGGGGACCACAAAGCATATATATCCACAAAAAACTTGACATAAAAATTTGAAGCATCAAATAATTTTCTCTCTAGATATATATACAGAGAAAGTAAAACATTTATTGTGGTTTCCAATTTTCACAATACATTATTTAATAAGACTTCCTTGTTTTTTAATAAGAATGATAATGGAAATTTTGCCTTCAAATAAAATAAATATAGGTAAGTGATGAGCCATAAATATAATCATTGATTCATTTTCAGTCATCAGTGAATAAAACCACTGTTACATAAATATATATAAACAAACAATGATTCACTTCTAATTAACTTAAGCATTTACAGGTGATTGGTGACCTAACATTCAACAATGGTATTAGTGAGGCAACAAAATATATCATACAAAGTTCACAGAAGCCTGTTTACTGTTATGGGCTTTCTTATGAGACAAGTACTGGCTGGGCAAAAAAATTATTATCTCTAGCGAATCCAGGCATTGAAGTCAAAGGTATGTAATCTACGTTAAAAAACTTAAATGATATATTCCAACCATGTATTGTTTACAATATGACCAAAATGTTTAAAGTTGAATGTGTGACTTTCCAATACATGTGCAGTCATATTAATTAATTCATTATTCTTATCATTATGTTTACTCCATTGTCCAACAGCTGTTTTATTAGTGTATTCAATATCATGTTTTCACTGTCAAAACTATTGTCCTAATTTTGCTTCACTAGCCAGAAGTACATTAGGTCAGGGATTGGCAATCCTTTTCCTGAGTATTGTACATGTACAATTTTTTCCTCTGAACTAGGCAACAATAAAGCAATGTTATTACAGTTCAAATTTATAACACTAATTTTCAATAAAAATATTTACCTTATTTTAAATGTACATTTATATATATTTTTTAATTTAAAAGTATCGACAAATATATTCTCAAAAACCCATTTAGTTTGATAATAATTTAAGTAATGAAGGCAATGATAACTACATCTGAATTATATTTAATGATTAATAAATGGGTAATAATGACAACTTTTCCATGAATTCTAAAAACTCACCTAACAGTTTCATCCACTACTAGTTTCTAGAAATCCAACACTATTTCTCATTGAACTTGAACTGTATTTATTTATTGTTAAAATGTATTGTAATTGTAAATGATATTTTCAGTGTTTTATTGGTGTTGATTTTAATTCCTTACTGTGTTTTCTTATTCTTATATAATTATTATTCATTAAAAATACTGTTTATTTAAAATAGTAAATATTGAAATATGTGTTTCTGGAATTATTAAAAACACAACATGCCATCTAATTTACAAATTTAAGTACATATGGAAAATATGTATCTTAATGTACCTACATTAAGTGAAGGTTATTTTATTTTTATTTTTTTCACAGTGTAGTCAATTATCTTTATAAGACATCATCAAACGAACCTTTCATTCCAACCAACTACTTTAGAATAATCAGTTTTGAAATCAAGTTTTAAAACATTGCACAATTTTCTCACACTTCTATACACAAAAAACAAATACTAACCAAACAAAAGTATTCATCACCATTTTCTTAAATGTGATGTTTCAGAGTTTTACTTATATATGAGATAGCAAAAATGAACCATGTTTACTATCGTACAAGTTTGGATATCTCAAATTCCATATTAGCTATTTAAATTTTTATTAACATGAACTTTAACTAAATGTGAAATTAGAGAATTATAAATAAATTCCAGTAAGTTGAAAAAAGCAAATACAGCTTATAGGAAAATTACAAAACATTTCAGATGACTTTAAAAGAGTTAGATGATGATCATTAAAAGATGTTCTTTGTACACAAGACGCTTCTCGGATTATGGATGTATAACTGATATAGCTCATGTGTCAATAATAAATAATTTAATATTTTTTAACTTTCTTCTGTAAAAGTATACTCTTCACTATTTATAGGTCGTAATTTAACAGAATGTTGTACTTTGGACACCTCTATGTTGCAACCTGACTACTCAGTTCATCAGATTTTTTACCCTTTACAATAACAGCTATTGTTAACATCCATAACCAACAAATTTGGACAAATGAGAATCCTCATGCCATCAAACTGAATTGTCAACAACATCAGTGTTCAGTAAACATTTGGGTATATCATCTAGTTTCGTTTGTGCTTCTACCCAGGCTTAATGGCATAATCTACTTAAACTTTGTAGGAGCTCCCTACCTTGTTTAATGATGTACCTCTTCATTTGCGCCAAAACATGTGGATTATGCATGATGGAGTACCTGCACACTTTAGTGTTGTTGTTCATGAACACCTGAATGACAGTTTTCCAAATCAATGGATAGGTCAAGGTGGGCCAGTTCCGTGGCCAGCAAGGTCACTAGACCTAAATCCTTTGAATTTTTACCTTTGGGGACATTTAAAAACCTTAGTATACTCTTCTTCAATCGACACCATTGAAGAACTCCTAATAAGGATTTTTAACAGAATGGAAATGATCAAGCAGACTCCTGGAATTTTTGAACGGGCCCTACAGTCGATGAGAAGACACATGCATTGTGAACAACAGAGGTCATTTTGAACATCATTATTATTCTCTTTGTATGATTTTAAAGTAATTTAGATATGTTCATCTAAAAAATTGTAAAACTTTTCATATAAAAATAATATGTTGCTATTTTGATACAATTACAGCATTTGATACTTTTTTTAGCATTATGGAAGCATATTATCAGTCGCCAATTTGAAATGGTTCAGAGCCACATTTGAATTTGTAATGCATTTCAGAGCAATTTATTTTATCTTATTTATTAATACTATTAGAATTCAAAAAAATGTTTTTTTAGATTAATTTTGGATGTTGTAGACAATTACCAAGAAATTATGTTTTCAGTTTTTTGTTGATAATTCTGTTATTCTTTGACCTAGAAAAACGACAAAAAAAACCATTTTATCTGTTGGTGAAAAGAATAATATTTTGTCTATTATACATAATTTGTAAATTTAATGGTTTTCAAGATATTCCATGTTAAAAATTTGTAATTGTTGCAATTTTGAAATTTATAATTTAAATTTGATAATTCTTTTTTATGGTCACTAACACTACAAAAATCAGTATCATTTCAAATTTGGAGTTTTCAACTTAGTTGGTATCTTAGATACAAAATATTTAGTAAAAAACACATACTGACAGATAGTTGGAAAACTAAGCACTTTACAACATACCTTCATAGGAACTCTGTTAGGAACGACTCCTCTAAACTGCCTGGGTTCTTTCTTTTAATCAAAACAGTGGTTCAACGTTTTATTAATTTTTATTATTAACATAAATTTATGTCTATCTTTCTTATGATTTTTTTACAACACAAAAAGAATACACTGTTATAGAATGGTGGGATCAAAACACGTTATTAACTCTAATACAAATATCCACAATCATATAAACATGTTCAAAACTAAATATGCATCACACAAAACCCAGAAGTATTCCAACTATTATTACTTTTGTTTAATTGAAATTACTGATATTACAAGTGTCTTTATATATCAATGCTTGCTCACCTCGTAGAGTTTCAAATTCAGCCAATCCCTTTTGTCCTTCCGTCCAAAAATCAAGCTTCCTGGAGCTGTCTTCTTTCACCACGGCTAGCGACACAACCGGTATCTTCAAACCTCCAAAAGATCCCCTCCACATTGTGCCGGCTGCTTATATATGTTTTACCGCTCATGGTGTTCTACTTTCGATGCAAGTCAAGCATTTCAACACTTTTTTAATTCTTTTGCAATAGTTGGGCCACTCTGAGTTTTGTATGATTATGTTACACTAAAATGAAATAATTATAAGTTTATATTAAATTTAATATATTCCTAACAAACTCTTTTCTTGTTTATGCATGTTTAATCATGTACAAAAATTTTGTACCATAATTTTGATCACTCTCTATATTATACAACACATATTTTTTATATTTTATTTAAATATTTCTTTTTACTTTATTATTTTTTTACAAAACATATAGAAATCACTTTAGATGCACTTGTTTCCTTTTAATTTACACCTTAGTTTACTTTTATTTTAATGTTTTTCATTCTGTGGTCTCACTGAATCCCTGGTATATCTCTCCCCCTCTCTTCTCTTCGATTAAGATTTTAAAACTTCTTTATTCATATTGATTGAAATGGTCAAGTGAGTTATTTTATTTTGCTGAATATGGGATTTTAGTTTTGCAGTAACATCTGCACATTGTGTGAGACCGATTTATTGATATTTGATTATTTAAACCTTGAGTTTGCCGGATACGAGTGTTTGTCTGAGGGGTGTAGTTTTACTTTATTTTGATATTGCTTATGGCTTATAGGTTTTAATGATATTACTATTGGTTTTATTATGCTTTACAGTATTGCAAATAGTATAATTGGAAACAATAGCAATAAAGACCATTTAAGGTGGAATGAATACAGAATGTAGGGTTGTTTAGTCTTTGGATTACAAAGCAATATTGAAAAATATCACCTATGGAATAAAATCATATAAAATATTGACAGATAGACCGTATGATATACCGTAAGATATATATTAAATATATATCTGAAATAATCAAATATATAGAAAAACCAAATATGAACACTTTTCAAATTAAAAGAAAAAGGAAAAGAGCATGGCTGGTGATGATGGTCTCACTGCAAATTGATTTTCAAAAGAGTTAAGTTATTATTTTCACAATTAGTCCTGAACTTACAACCCCACTGATTGAGGGTTAAGACACATCCTTTATGTGTCCACAACACTCCTCACTAGGTGGCCTTTCTCTTTTCCTATTGACCTATAATAAATATGAAGCATTCATTGCCTCCTTTGACATCCTATTTAACAATTTCTTCCTCTTGTCTCTATCAAAACCTAAAATTCTGAGTATTGCATTTATATATTTTGAAGGCAGACCTCTCGCAAAAATCTCTATGTAAAATGTGTCATAAATCGCTTAGGTATAGTGGTTTCCCAAGGGACTATGAGCTCCACAATAATCAGCTATTTTTTTTAACTGAAAAATAAAATCAGGTTAGGACAAAGGTATGTAACTTCTACCTTTAATGGGAAATTATAGTGTCAGTTTCCTTAATCAATGAGAATTTGCAATAATCAACCGATTTCAAAACTAATGTTGAACTTGTTTATTGGATATTGCCTCTTCTCATTTTTCTTTACATCACAAGTGCCTTGAAAAATGATATATTTCGCTGTTACAATAGCAAGGCTAATTAATTATATATTAAGTAAAAACCAGGGAAATGTAAAGGAACAATATTATAAATAATATATTAGAAGAGAATCAATATAACTGTATTCAAGAAATTGTGGGTCATGACAGAAATATGCTTGAATTAGGTAAATAGATTCTGGATGACTTGAAATGATTAATTATTATTTTGTAAAATATATAAGTTACAGGCAGTCCTCTACTTACGAACATTCGACTTACGAACTTTCGAAGTTACGAACAAAGCCCCAGGACATTAAAAATGATTGACAGGCAGCGGGCGTCGCGGGCGGGAAGATATGACCTTGAGAGGCGGGAAGAACGGAACGTGGCTCAACACGATTGGCTGTTAGCTTAGCTTTTGCTATTGTATGGAAATACATACATGACCAGTGCTACAACAGGTCATTTGAGTCTGGACTTTAGTCGCGTTAGTGTGTTAGTTTTTTTATTGCCCTCACAGTTTTTTAATTAGTTTTTTGTAGTTATTAATAGTTAGTTTGTTAGTTTTTTTAAATTTTACCTCACAGTGTTTATTAGTTTTTTGTAGTTAGATACCTGTTTATTGATCATGAGTGGAAAACGTAAAAATAGTGAAAGTGTGAAGTGCGTAGTTAAGAAGAGACGAACAATCACTATGGAAAACAAAATGGACATAATTAGACGATTTGAGAGAGGAGACAAAATGGCTGATATTGCACGGGAATACGAAATGAATCGTTCTACGATTGCAACGATTTTAAAAGATAAAACTCGTATTTCAGAGCATATTAAAAGCTGTACCCCTATGCAGTCTACAATTATTTCTAAGAAAAGAGGCACAATAATAGAGGAAATGGAAAATCTGTTGACCGTTTGGATGGAAAATCAACAACAACGTAGAATGCCTCTTAGTCTTAATCTTATACAAGAAAAAGCAACAAGTTTATATAAAGACTTGAGAGTAAAGAAAGGTGATAGTTCAACTGATGCAGCATTCACAGCGAGCCATGGTTGGTTCCAAAGGTTTAAGAAACGTTATAACTATCATAATATTAAAATAACAGGCGAAGCTGCCAGTGCCGATGTCACTGCCGCTGTTGAATTTCCTAAGATTCTTGAAAACATTATAAAGACTGAAGGATACTTGCCACAACAAATTTTCAACGTTGACGAGACAGGCTTATTTTGGAAAAAAATGCCAGATCGATCATACATATCGAAAGAAGAAAAATCAATGCCAGGATTTAAGTGTGCAAAAGATAGGTTTACATTAATGATAGGAGGAAACTGTTCAGGAGACTACAAAATTAAACCTCTTTTAATCTATCGCGCTGAAAATCCAAGAGCCCTAAAAAATATTCCTAAAGATTCATTGCCTGTTGTTTGGAAATCAAACAGTAAAGCTTGGGTTACTTTGGCGGTTTTTGAAGAATGGTTTCTCAATAACTTCATTCCCGATGTGAAAAAATATTGCAAGGAGATCAATATTCCTTTTAAAATATTACTCTTGCTTGACAATGCTCCAGGCCACCCACAACAGTTAAATGATGTTCATCCGAACGTCAAAGTTATTTACTTGCCACCTAATACAACTTCCTTGCTGCAGCCTATGGATCAAGGGGTTATTGCATCTCTAAAAAAATATTATTTGCGTCGTACATTTAAGCAAGCTATTAAGGCAACAGATGACAATAATTGTACAACTCTTAAAGAATTTTGGAAGAAATATAATATTTATGACGCCGTAAAAAATGTAGGTGGTGCGTGGTCTGAAGTTAAGACTTCAAACATGAAAGGCGTTTGGAAGAAACTGTGCCCACATTTTTTTGCAAATGAAAACGGTGATAATAATGATGTGGAGGAAAATGAGGAAGAGGTTATAAATAATATTTTAGATCTTGGTAACCAATTGAACTTGGAAGTAGAAGCAGAAGATATTCATCAACTACTTGAAAGTCATTCACAGGATTTGACAAATGAAGAGTTGCTTGAACTAACAGCACAAAATGAAGGACCTGATGATGAAACTGAAGAAGAGGAGCCAAAGACATTTACTGTCAAACAACTGACAGAAGGTTTCGGTTTCATAGAAAAGGCACTGGCGTGTTTCCAAAAACAAGACACAGATAAAAATAGATTTTCAAAAGTTTCAGCATCTGTACACGATGCCCTTATGTGCTACAAAGTGATACTGGACGAAAAGAAAAGAACTGCTACTCAAACTTCTATTACTCAGTTTTTTACTAAGAACTCTAAAGTGGCCTGTATTGTGGAAGATCCATTGCCATCAATATCAAATGATGAATGAGTGGACTACCTACACGATTTAAAGTTTAAAAAAAAAAAGTTTTATAGTACATTAAAGTGTATTAATTATATTTTAAAAACTGTTTTCTTTTTAAATTTATATATATTGTAGTTGTTTTAGAAAAGTACTTTTAATAAATGAAGTCATTGATTTGTACGTATTCATACATCCTTTTAGCAATTCCAGTAGCCTATACAGTACAGTACGGTAACCTAATTGTAAAAACAGTGTTGTGTTTGAATTCTTGCGCCAAAATCCGTGTTTTCCGAGTTACGAACTTTTCGACTTACGAACATCGGCGCGGAACGCATTAAGTTCGTAAGTAGAGGACTCCCTGTACTTAATAGTTTGTTCTGGATAATAATTTGATAAATTATAATAATGCTAAAGTGTCCTTGAGTTTGTGGTGATTAATCACCACTCCTCCCTCCCCTTCGTGAATCTGGATATATCCGTTGGATACAGCGTTCTTCTTAAATTCATTATAGTGCTGTAATTTGTTATCATGCCTTGCTAAACCCAAAGGAATAGGGCCGGTACGGCCCTAAGGTTTATATCTGGGCGCATCGCGTTTTTGGGTTATCGTAAAATTATTAGTCGAACTATACGCGGCTATGTTAGGCCCTGCTATAGACCGACATGTTGTTGCAATACAGTGTAGTTAATATTAATATTGGTATTAGTGTAATTCTCTTATTTTTAGTTAATTAGTCTGTAGTAATACTCGTCAAAAATGGCTAGCCTAAGTTGAGATTCGCCCAGTGTGCTTATATTAATTTTACCACGTGATCGGGACCCTGTAATACATTACCAAAGTAGATCCACGTACCACCCAAATCGTACCCCCAGCAATAGTTATTTTCTCGCTATCATTGCAGAATGGTAGCAGAGAATAGGGCTTTGTCTTGTGTTCCGGGTTCTTTTGATCGTGTCTAAACGAAAAATAAAAAAATATTAATAAAAGACCCTGATTTTTACGAGTTAATAGGGTTTTTGTGCGCTGGGCGACATGTCTCAAATGGCCGGCTACATGTGTCTTCTTTTTGCTAAATTTCCGTTTTATAAAATTTTGATTAAATTAAATTCTTTATATATATAACTAACCCTTAGCGTTACACTAGTATTGCACAATCTTTTTTCGCAAAATCTAAATTCCGTCTCTTGAATTATAACTCTTAAATTAACCTTTTTATCCCCGTGAAATTATATTTAAAATGGTAAGTAACCAATATAAATTTGGCCTAGTCTTATTAACATCCTGTCTGCCAAAATGGTGAGTTAACTATTTAACTACATTATTTATCTATAGTTAGAAATATTATTGTTTTTTCTCCCAATTTAATTCATGTTATTATAATTTACCAGATTAAAATTATTTCCGTATAAAATTATTAAATTTCAGTGTTAAATTATTGTTAAAATATTTTAGATGATGCCGATGCAGTTAATGATTGCACAATAAAATACAAGCCAAACAATGAAAAGAAAAGTAATATATATTTTTTTATTGAAGGAATTAGCGCATAGCATTGTTCAAAACAAGTAATCAAAGATTTTTTTCTCTTTCGCTGTGTAACAGCATACGTTAAACGTATTCAAGCTTGAAATAATTTTATTTCAACTGAACTAGGTTCTGAATTTTCGAAATTATAATTAAAATTAAATTCTTTTGATGAATGACTTTTTTGAATAATGATTCTTGATATGATGTTATGATTTATGGTAATTGTCTATTGATATTCATGTTTTATGTATGTATTCTTGTCATAATATGTTTGTTTTAATAAAAAATATGTTCATTTCAGTATTCCATTTAGTATCCTTTTTCAAAAGAATTCACGACCCATAAAAAAAATTAATATTCTCAATTAAATTATTAAATTTTATTTGTATTTTTTAATTTTTATTTTTATTTTTTTGTAAACAAAGCTTTACAAAATGGCGCCCAACTTAAATCAGTAAGGATTTTTTTTAACAAAACAATAATCCCCCTTTTTTACAATAGTTACAATTGTCGCACAATGTGTGGCATTTTTATATAAAGTTAAGTCAGCCTCATATTATAATAGTTACATCACTTCCTACTCATTTCTATTCAAAATATTAATATTCATGTAAACAGTTCAAAATTGATAAGGCATTATCAAAATTAGAATTAGGGAACTATTATTAGATATAAATAAATGAGTTTTATTTCTTTGTGATGTAAACTTCAGCATTATCATTATTTCAGGAGTACCACATGGAGGTGAAGCAGAACTAATCTACAAGTTCACAGTACCAAATATACCTCCTCCAGATCTCTCACCAGTTGATAAAAAATACAGCAAAATATATACTAAAATGCTTACAACATTTGCTAAATCTGGGTATGTTAGTTTTAAAAATTAAAATGTATGTTTCTTAAAACATTTATAGTATGATTTTCTAATGATGGTTTTTTTATTTTATTTATTATTATTTTTTTTTATATAAAAAGAAGAACAATCTAACAAATATGTTTACCGCAATAGGGCAAATACTCAGAGCTTTCTGTTAGAGGATTACTTTCTTTTAAACTGCCTGGGTTCTATATTTTCAATATAATCAAACATGGTTCAGTACTCAATTAACCTTTATTAACACTTGTTAACAAGTATAACTATCTCCTATCTTATTACAATGGTATAATCTTCTTCTTATTATTATTAATCCAGAATGAGTCTAATTGTTGTGACTCAAAGACTTGATCTACTTTATAGTTTAATTATCTGATTCTGAAATACACGAAGTTTTCTCACCCTGTTTGAAATTATTATGGATGCTCAATTCTCCTAGGAAGCTCTTACTCGTCAAGTCCGTCTGGTTATCTTCAAGAATTCCTGCAGCACCATTGATCAATCTTGGCCCACTGACCACGTTTCCTCCCATTTAAGGGTTTATTTATGATTGTAGCATCAATGATGTCCCTCTTGCTTGCAAGGTAAGCAATTTCACCAGTTTCCAGGTCCGTCACAATAAGTGTTGTCATTCTGGTTTCTTAAAAAGAACTTAGACTATATTTCTAACTAAAACTATCCTAATTTCTAACATCACTGGTGCCCTTGAAAAATCGTTGCAATATTTCCAAAAATATATCATTTTATTTATTTCTACAAAATAGAAGTAAACAAAATACTCAATACTATACACAAAAATAGATCACCACAATACCTAAATACACTATACATACATTATAACTAACACAATATCACACAATAATATATTAAAATTACATGTTATACATACATTTCATACAAAAATCTTACAAATACAAAAAAAAAATTGTTTACAATTAGTATCAACTTTAAAAAAACAACTTTTAACGAATTTATAAGTTCAAAACAAACTATATTTCTGGTATTCTGAAATTTTAATTGAGTTTAACATGATATCTAAAGACAAATACAACAATATACATTGTGACTTATTACAAAACCATGGAACAATAGATGCTGAGCAAATATTCACAAATAAGTACAATACAATAATAATTATTATGACATCAATAATTGACAATTATTATGACAATAAGTACAATGACATCAATTACTTGTGTCAACCTTGCCAATTTGTCCTCCTCATCAGCTCCATCTATATGACGTAAATCAGCAGGAGAATGTGGTACTGAGAATGGATGAGAGTAACCACAATACTAATTTCTTTATCTCTTATCTCTTCTTTGTCTTGCACAAAACTTGGACAAGCTTGTTGAATTGCTCTCTGTTTTGAAACTATCACGCAGTAACAAAAGAATTATCAATTGTACAACAATCCTTCACAGTGGTTGTCTTCATTGAGCAAACGTCATGTTTTAATTTCTGTGCAATTTTAAAATCAACTACCCTCTCTGTCTAAAAATAATTATTTTATTCAACCCCCCTGTTGAGTCATTCTGTATTGTATATTAATCATAAAAAATTTACAACATAACTATTTATAATACTGGTCTTACTTACAAACTATTGTACTTCTAATTAAACAAACAAACAAAAATTTTCACCCTTTTTATATTATAATTGTTATAAATTAACCCACGCTGGTCGATCTTTCATGCATGGCTTAGTTCACCAAATCTAAAACACGTATTTTGCAATTCAACATTACGCCCACTTAGAATTTCCCTATCACAATAAATAAAATACCGTTGGAAAAGTAATGTTCCGTAGATGCATAATCATGTAAAAAAAAAATACCACAAAATGTTATAAATAATATTCCAAAAATTGCTGAAGTTCACGTATTTTTAATACGTAACGTCAAAGATTTGAACCGTGCGCCTTTTCGTAAAACGTGACGCCATTTTCTCCGATATGATTACAACTCTATTTATCTGTCATTTAAGTCAACTAAAACACTGTTCTATAGATCACATGCTTCTCTTTCTAACCGTAGATTACAAATTTTTCTGCGTCTCATAGATCCAGAGATATATCTATTTGACCAGAGAACAAACCTGACGACACGAAATTCATTTGGCATTCGGTGCACTTTACGAAAAGACGAAATTCATTTTTCTTGTCAGAAAAAGGACTTGTTCTTTACACTATGTTGTAGGGGAAATTTCATTCTATAAGTTGGTACCACTTGATATAGGCAAATACTTACTAAGAAGGTTTTGTTTTGATGTCCAAAGTAGTCCAAACGTAGCAATTGTGTGACGTAAAAACTGTAATATTAGGCGTGGCGCATATTGGTTTTGGGATTAGATTTTTGTTATCTTGAAGGTTTGTGTATACAAATTGTATATACATTTTGTATACAAGTTACAATACATGTGTTTTTATATCTAAAGTTTATGTTTTTGAGTGATAGTTTAGTTTGTGAACAGTTCTTATTTGTGATAACCTAGGCCAATATTGTAAGTCTAGCCTATATGCACATTTTCTTATATTTAGTGTTTTATATGATTATACAAGTGAATATGTGTGTTATTCTTTGTAAAGTATATATTGTCTTAGTAAAATCTAATGATTTTGTCTTAGGCCTAGCTTTAGAAAGTTACTAATTACGCCTAAATGATCGAGGTGTCAACCTAACCTCAACCGTCAG
Organism: Aphrophora alni; assembly: GCA_963513935.1. Taxonomy (NCBI): domain Eukaryota; kingdom Metazoa; phylum Arthropoda; class Insecta; order Hemiptera; family Aphrophoridae; genus Aphrophora; species Aphrophora alni. The sequence goes on from OY740774.1 coordinate 52,354,248, forward strand.
AGTATCACTTTTTAGTCAAAATCGTTGTGTTTATTTTGAAAATGTAACACATTATTATTTTTTTCCTCTAAATATATTCACAAATATATTACAAATCTCAAGAAATGGTTGAAAAAAATTCTAAAAATCTATTAGTATGTTATTCATATCATTTCTGTGAAATTTCTGCTCCGTTACTCTTCGATTTTTTGGTATTTGACCAAAAAACTCCAAATTTGATACATCTAACATTTTTTTTTCACTACACACCTACATTCTATGCACCTTTCTGGACATAATGATATATAGAAGTTCTGTATAAAATATATTTTACTATTTTTAATGTTTTTTTGAAAAAATAAAGAGAAAATTCAGTTTTTACGTAAAATATTTTTTTACATTTTGAAAATGTAACAAATTTATATTTTTTTTTCCCTAAATATATTCACAAATAATACACAAAAATTGTGTATATCTTAGAAATAGGTAGTAAGCTATTGATTTTGGATTATACAGGGTTTTCCTGAAAAATGGTAACTTGACATGTAACATACTTACTCCAAAACCGTTTAAAAATTTATTTTTTATGACAGATGAATTCTATGCATCTTTCTGAGAAAAAATGATATCTTATAAGTTAGGTTTTGTATACAAATAATATTTTTTATTAATAATTTTAAAAAACGAAGAAAATTAACACTGCCAAATCATGGGTTAAGGGGAAAAATCACAAAATGTTACAAAATTTTTAAGTTATGTTCGATAATTGTATTAAATTTTAGGTTATGCCTTAAGTTTTAAGCAATGTAATTATTTAATTTAAAGTTTCTGAAATGTAATTATTTTGCCGTTAGGAACCCAAATTATGAAGGAATGGATTTTTCAGCTTGGGAGCCTGCTACCAATTATGATGCCAAATACCTGGACATTGGAAAAGAATTGAAAATGAGGCCAGCTAGATTACACGAAGAAAGGTTACAATTCTGGAATGATCTGTATAAAAAATATGGTTATTTATATTAATAAAATACTAAAATGAAACCTTTACCGATACTTTATTGATTCATTTAACATAATGATCGTTGATTTGGATGAGTTAGCTGACGCAAGATGAAACCTGATTTGTCTATAACTACATACCAGTTTGTGGTTTTATATGTAGGCTACTTGCCAGTGTAAGGTCTATTACCTCTTGCTTTCTCCGCCACACATTGGTGTAATGGACACACTTATTATTAATGACTATTAATGATAAGTAAGTAGACAAGCAATTCTTCATTTCTGTTAACACTCCCACTTCATCTCTATATACTTGAGCTTCTCCACATGTAGTGCTAAGTATTGACATCACAAGTATTAATTAGCTGCAGACACCCCCAGTTCCATTATTTCACCAGTCTTCTTACATTCTGAAGCATGATTTTGTAAGAATTATTATTATTCTTAGAGGACCAATAAACCTCTAATTGTTTATACATGCATTTAGAAAGAGAATTATCTATGAAACAAATACTTAACATATAATATGCAATCTGTGTAATAAAGATATTGAGTAACATAAATTGTTCTTTACCTTATCTGAAGCGATGCCCACATGTCTTCCTGGTAATTCAGCTTCCTCAGTACACTGGGTTTCACTTGTAATGTTACAGTTTAATGTTACTCTTAATTACACAGATCACTTAACACATTTAAAGTTATGGTTTGGCACAGCCCTATAGTAGAAAATATACCGCGATAGCGTGTTAGCGTTAAAGGTGTTATGAGAACCACGGGCTCATTCTAAGAGTTGAAAGTTCATAAGAAGTATGGCGATTTATAAAACGCTCGATACAAACGAATTACTGTAGCGATTATAAATAAATATAGCGAATTATACATCGACTGATGTGAACATATAATTAATGAGATGTGCTAAATAGCACAAGAAGCGTTGAGAAGGCTTAGCTTCGACTGATGCAAAGTTAAGTGGAATAAGCGTAACGTGTGCACGTTACCTGTACGCACGGAGTTGTAGAAACATACTAACTAGAGATGACGTGGGTAGGTAACGCTTCGCGTTCATAATCATGTGATATCCGTCAACCTATCAAAAATATTATAAATGATGAAATTTGTCCTTGGACTTGATATACAAGGCAAAACACCCCTTGAATTATGGAATGGGCTCTTCTAATGTGAAGTGTTGTAGGAGAAAGAGAAGGTTTTTGCTAAAGAGGGGTGGTTTGGACAAAGAGAAAGTTTCGCATGGAAAAATGGTAAACATTTAATTAGGAATACCGAACATAGCAGCGTTCTTGAAACGGTGTTTCAACAGTGTTAAGTCTCGACGATCCCGGTCAGAGGTGGCGAGAGAAAGGAGAATTGCGAGAGGGGACTCAGGAGTGGTCCCCGTGCGACAGGAGGCAAGGTAGAGGTCAATGTGCGTGGTAGAAGATACAGTTGAATTGCGAAGTGTTTGGTAATGCCAGCTGTCAATTTTGTAGAAGAAGAAAGATTACGTTGATAATTTTGAAAATGAGAGTTAGTTTATAGAAGCGGCATCAAGAAAGAATTATTGAGTAGATTCGGTAGACAATTTAAAAACCTTAACGGAAGGGTGTAATGACCCCAGTAGCGGTGCATATGGTGACTACTCGAACATGTCCATCCTTCCCCTCGTGAGTAGTGAGAACTCTGCCCATTGGCCAAGATAATGGCCGAGTCTGTTGATCGTGAATTAGTACCAGATCGCCAAGTTTCAAGTTTTCTGTAGGTTTAGTCCATTTAACCCTTTGTTGTAAAATATGTAAATATTCTAAACGATGTTTTAGAAGTTATGAACACATAGTTTTCAAGTGCATATGTAGATGATCCGATGTCAAGTGAAGTGGAAGATTTTTTATTGCATAATTTCAGTGAAAGTGAAGCTGACAGTTTCAATGAAGATAATAGTGATTTGACAGAATTAGATGCTAGCCAACACAATGTAACAAGTAGGCCTAGCCCTCCCGGCAAACTTCTAACACAGTACCTTCCCTTACATCACATATAATCACAAGTGAAAGTGAAGGAGACAGCAATAGTGAAAATAAAAATCCAGTAGCTTCAGTTGGCAACCAACGAAACACTGCAAGTCAGTCTAAAACTACCACTAATCAGCGCCATGACGTTCGGTGTTGTACTTGGATTGACGTTAGTGACAATGGCCCTGGGCCTTCTAACACAATTCCGATTATAATATACACCAAGGTCCTATTTTACCTAGCCATTTTGATGAGAAAACAACAGCAATTGAGTATTTCAATTATTTTTTAATGATAATCTAATTAAATACATATGTAACGAAACCAATCTTTATACGGAAAAAAGGAAATATCAAACCAATTCTCCTAAATCTCGAATCAATAGATGGAACTCTATCACTGATATTGATATGAAAGCTTTTTAAATTGTTATAATAAATATGGGACTGACTCCTCTACCGGATTTTACTGTATACTTCAGGAACCAAATGGGAAGACAAAATAATCCCCCTTTGCAGTGATGTGTTCGCCAAAAATTATTTTCTAAAATTATTTTGGAATCTACACTTCAATCATAATCAAGGAAGGCCAGAGACTAGACATAAAAGTTTTCAGTTAGTCCTATTGTTGAACACATGAAAAACATGTGTAAACTATTTTACACAACTAGTGACTTTGTTGCTGTCGATGAAAGCACAATTTCTTTCAAAGGTAAAGTGAGCTTTAGAGTGTATAACCCGAACAAACCTACCAAATTCGGCATGAAAGTGTTTGTCATTTCTGATTGTGCAAATGGTTATATTTACAATTATATTAAATTCATTCTAAACCTATTTATTTTATAATATTATCTTCTTGGATGTTTTTAGTTAAAAGTTCACAGGTTTTAAATTAATTTAGAACACTTCCCCCATGCTCCAACAACCAATCAAAATCTTTGACCTACTTGTGCTTGGTCCAATCACATGTCTTCGTTTCAACTATACAATATTCAAATATTCCACATTATTACATCTGATTGTATGCCAAATGATGTCACTTTTCCCATTCAGTCCACCATGCCACTTTGATCTTAGATTGTCTCAGCTCGACATGATAATGTTTATTGTAACCCCTTTATATCAGTCTATTTGATATTTAACCGTCATTGTGTACTTTATTGACTACTCGTGCCCACACACAGTCTTAGGCACATGTGGGCATTTTTTGTTCTATACTTTCAAAAATTTGTGTATGTATGTATGTAAATTGTAAAAATACAATAATGGTAATTCAGTTACAGATAATGAAACCCGTCAAATTATCAGAGGTCTCAAAAATAAACCCTCTTCAGGATGTGATGAAATATCAACAGCTAGGTAACCAATGACATGAAGGTTTTCTTAGGCCTTTCAACACATGTTATCAATCAATCAATTTCAGAGGCATTTTTCCTATACCAATTAAACATAGCAATTAGACCACTTTTCTAAAACATTGACCCTGAGGATGTACGGATTATAGACCAATTCCCATTATCCATTCTTATCTCAAATGTTTGAAGACTTTTTTTTGAATCAACTACTGACACATTTAAATAACAATAATATCATTTCTGAAAATCAGTATGGGTTTACCAATGTGTTGTTATAATAACATAGTTGTTATAATTATAAAAATTGTCACAATTTAAATATCTCGATAAGAATGAAAAATGTGTTAGCATTTTCATGAACCTAAGCAAAGGATTTGATTATATGAATCATGATTTGCTCTTCAACAAATTGATAAAATATGGTATTCATGAAAATCCACTGACCATGGATTTAAACATATTTGGAAAATAGAGTTCACTACATAGAACTTATAGTACTGAGGGCAAAGTGTGTAAGTCTGACATTCTTACAATTAACCATGTCAGAATATCATATATACTATATATTTCATATGTAGAATGTAATGTATTATATACTTATAATCTGCTATTACATTTGTATTGGGACACAACCCTCATGTATCCAGACGATACAACCTTCACACTCTCTCAAGGAATTAAATCTTTCATAGCTTTAGATGAAGCTATAAGAGTATTTTGACAAACTCAATTTAATGATGAATTTAGAAAAACAAATTATCTCATTCACACCAAAGAACAGAATATACTACAATGCAATAAATGTCTTTGCATATAATTATGCAAATGTCTCCCTTTTCATATATTTGAATTTGATATCATTTTATCATTGACAAGGTCACGAACCAAACTTTTTCGAAACTGTTTGTGAGTCATAGGTGTTGAATAGCTCTTTTATTGTAAATCTTTATATAAAATGTATGAGTTTACAATTGTCACCTCCAGTAGCCAAAAACAATTTCCGGTCCCACTTCTTGGTTTTGCGTATATATTTATAAGAAGCAATAAAGTAGTCGCTTCTATCCACAGCACCCATATGTTTTGTATAATCTAAAACAACGTTTCGTTTTATGTTAGGTGGTTTGTTTGGCCATCTGCTAGTAACTGCCTATATTTCTGATTTATTACCTTTACTTTTTGTACTCAACATGTGAACAACACGCTTATCTCGCCAAGATATCTTTATTTCTCTTAGCTACAACTATTCCTTTTTTTATTTTCTTAGCTTGAATTTTCAAATTGGGAGGCATTTTACTACGGTTAATAGGTTAGAGTTTGGAATTATATAATTTTTTCCAAAATAGGGAAAACCAGTCATCCTGTAAATAAGTATGCCAATCAGTACAGTAGGCTATGTTTTATGTTAAGTTCTTAGCATTTCAAGCTGTGTCACATATAACTAAAGTGTTATAATAATAATAATAATAATAATAAATAATACTTACGTTTAAAGAATGTGTCTCTCTCTTTGGCGCTGGTACCTTTCGTAGTCTCTTACTTCGGATGCGAATCCAACTGCTCTAATAAGCGTTTATCGTTTTCAAGCAGCAGTAACATACATCGTCCTCTTGACGTATAAGCCGTTACCTAAAAGGTATAAGGTACCTAAACTGTTTACGCATATAGTAAGTACCCGATTATCAGAATATACAAAATCAATCGAAACAAATTTTTAACTGGCAGGCTTCTAAACATAAATTGTATACATAGAAAGTATCTATAAGTTTACTTATAAATTAAAGTTTTTAATTTTAGCTAAAGCCATCTAGATAATTTGGTTTAAAATAAAATTATTATACTTACATTTACTATCCTGTGAAGATCGCTCTTCAAAAACCAACTATGAACTGAATTAGAGCAACTTGTCGAACTCGAATACCGTGAGAAAGAAGGAACGGATGGGCCATCCGTCGGTTATTTACAGAAATAAAAGTTATACTCTACGCCTTTTTTTTAAGTTGAGGGCAGCTCATAACCTTTTTAAAGGTGACTAGCATTTCTTTTCTTCATTGATACTATTTTACTGTAAAATACGTTATAAGTAATCAACGTACTTTTAACGTGTGTGTCACTCGGCAGCAAAATACACTGATGTAACTCAAATTTTAAACTTAACCTGATTTAAAAACTTATAACGTTATTTAATTTTTATTATTTAAGTGTTAAATGGCAGCAAATGATCGTCGGAATCGAATGTTCTATTTTATTTATTAATAATAGATCGATACACTATTTGAGGACTAAACTTTTAACACATTAAGCTTGTGAGGAATTAATCAGTCAGTAGTTACAACAAACTCTCTTTGTCAGAAAGTTTTCTTTATTAAAATATAATATAGGTCAATGGCCAATCCAGGGTCCAGCGGTTTGCTTTAACAGAACATTATATATTTGTCTTCTAGGAATGGAACTGCTTGTTGATTTGTAAATTTAACAGATGACACGTTTAAGTGACAACTAAAAGTGCCAATGAAACTACACCTTCGCTGACCGACAGATAGGCTAAAGCCGAGCGTTACCTATGTTGCTCGTGTTACATTGTAGTAAGAACCAATCCCGTCATTCCAAGTGCCTTATAAAATAAGAGGAAAACATTTATTGCTTGTTTTACAAAAATATCAGTTTATTCCAAAATTAATTGTAATTTTTAAGTTAAAAACAACAAGCTTTTTAAATTGTATTTATTTATTTTTATTATTTATTACTATTACATTACGCTATAAAAAACAGGTAACATTGTTAAAAAAAAATTAAAACTAACTTATATAAACCCAATTCCATATTAGGGAAGATTCCCACAGAAAGGGAGAACCAAAATTGTTCGTCGTATGACGGATACTCTAGTACCAGACTCCAAGCAGGGAAGACGTTGCTTTAGTCACGTTATACCAGTATTGTGTCCTAAATAATTACCTTTTTTTCTTAGAATCGAGAGCAATGTTTTTCTTTCAAAGCTCATAGGAGCCTTAGCTAGTATCTTCTGAACATCAATTTCATGGTTATGGTTCCTCACACATGTCTAGCAAAACTAGATACCCAGTCTTCACAGTAAAAACAGAAGTCCTTATTCCTTTTTTGCTTTAAATTCACATTTACACTAAGCTCATTCATACTACCAAATGTGTTATTTTTATAACTTCTATGCGTTTCTATTATTTCCTCTAATCGTTTCTCCTGAGTCGAATCATCTTCTAAGGAGAGCCCATCAGACTCTGAAGAGGAGTAATCACTACTGGGGTTATACTCTGGGTCCTTGTCCGTATCAAATTCCTCAGAAGTGGTGGAATTTTTATCTGTAATTTCCTTTCTTGATTCTTGAAATCTTGTAGGCACAGAATGTGTTTCATCCACTGCATTTTGTTCTTGAGAATCATATATTTCTCCAGTGAAATCCTCTGTCAAATGATGACCTTCATATATATCATTTGATTCTTTAATTATCCTTGCAACTGGTACTAATTCATAGGAGGATAAATTCTTCGGTGTTGACTGAAAGTTATCAACATCGGGAGTTCTTAATTTATCGATGGTATCATTATAATTTATGAATGTAAAACTTGTATTGGCTTTAACTAGATTAGACACTGAAGACGAATATTGTGTGGAATTTAGATTTAGTTGTAAATTACTAGGCAATGTATTGGTATTGTGCCGTGAATATGATAATAGAGGAGGCTTATTGTGCAAAGAATATTCAGAAGATTCGTCCTCGCTATCACTATAAGGAACAAGTGTTTGCAGAGACCTAATGCACACCGAAGATACAGGTGTACTGGGCTCTATACTTTTAGGTAGTTGCTCTGATCCAAGCGAATTTATGTCTTCTGTTGAATTTTCTGCAGAGGATTCGGCCTCTCTGCCTGCGGTTTGAGTCTGCAAATGTATGTACTCTGAAACATAAGAAACAACTTGGTTTTATTTACCCTTACCATTTTTCTGTTATTTTTTTCTTTACCTCAACGGTTTTGTAAAAACCAATTCAATTTGATATACAAAATGTATTATAATCCTTAAAAACATATTATAAATATACAAAAGTATTTTGAATTTTTCTTATACGATTATACAAATTATGATTGTCAAAATTTTGATTTAAAAAGTAAACCATGTTTATATTTCGATTTTTCTCATTAAAACACTGCTTATGCAGGTCTACTTTTTGTTGACAATGCAAAATAAAACTTTGTTGAATTTTGTTCAACCAGGGTGGCTATAGGAAATCCATATCAAAATTCCTTGACTTAGCCAGGTTTTCCAGAAAAATGCAAAATTTCCTTGACCAATATTTTGTTATAATTTAACAACAGATAATATTCTATGTTTGAAAAACCGGCTCTTTCTGAATACTCTTAGTTCTTAATAACAGTAATTTTTAAACCACATACAAAATAGAAATAACAGTAATATTAATAACAATAATAAACCTGAACTTAAAAAATGAATTTGAAGTTTTCAAAAGTATATTAATAACAATAATGATGATAATGATGAATTTAAAATTAAAACACAATAACATGTGACCGTCTCCACTTCTTTTGACCAGCAGGAAGCTCCGGCTGGCTGGAGACCGCGTACACTTTAGCCGAATCTTGTCAGGATGGACCAAGGAGTCGGGTTAGGACGCTAATGAACGCACGCAACGCAAGTGAAATTAAATGTTATATTTTATTTTATCGCCGAATTAAAAGATTACAGAATTAATTATGATTTATTAAAAAGACATAACGGCAAGATAAAGCCTTAATAGTGGCCGAAAAACATACCGTTTAATTTAGCTAGCACATGGCCGAAAATGGACTGACCTGACCTCGTCCCGTAGCGGTCTTCCTTCTCGCGGCTCTCGGAACAGACTCCCGGTCGGCTCGCTAGTTCAAGCCCTCCACTCCTCGTCTCTCCCCTCCCCTTCTTCTACGTCATATTGCACTGCTCATCAAAATCGCAAGTGCCAATTCATATTTTATTATTTAGAATTCCTTTACATCCTAATTTATAATTATTAGGATTTTGGTTTATTAGGATATTAGGTTTTAAAAGTTTATAATGTTTTTAGTTACCTGCTCAGAGTTTCTCATTGTAGCACAACATAGTATTGGTATTGTATAAATTTTAAAAGTTTAAAATGTTTTTAGTCACCTGCTCAGAGTTTCTCATTGTAGCACAACATAGTATTGGTATTGTATAAATTTTAAAAGTTTAAAATGTTTTTAGTCACCTGCTCAGAGTTTCTCATTGAAGCACAACATAGTATTGGTATTGTATAAATTTTAAAAGTTTAAAATGTTTTTAGTCACCTGCTCAGAGTTTCTCATTGTAGCACAACATAGTATTGGTATTGTATAAATTTTAAAAGTTTAAAATGTTTTTAGTCACCTGCTCAGAGTTTCTCATTGTAGCACAACATAGTATTGGTATTGTATAAATTTTAAAAGTTTTAAATGTTTTTAGTCACCTGCTCAGAGTTTCTCATTGTAGCACAACATAGTATTGGTATTGTATAAATTTTAAAAGTTTAAAATGTTTTTAGTCACCTGCTCAGAGTTTCTCATTGTAGCACAACATAGTATTGGTATTGTATAAATTTTAAAAGTTTAAAATGTTTTTAGTCACCTGCTCAGAGTTTCTCATTGAAGCACAACATAGTATTGGTATTGTATAAATTTTAAAAGTTTTAAATGTTTTTAGTCACCTGCTCAGAGTTTCTCATTGTAGCACAACATAGTATTGGTATTGTATAAATTTTAAAAGTTTTAAATGTTTTTAGTCACCTGCTCAGAGTTTCTCATTGTAGCACAACATAGTATTGGTATTGTATAAATTTTAAAAGTTTAAAATGTTTTTAGTCACCTGCTCAGAGTTTCTCATTGTAGCACAACATAGTATTGGTATTGTATAAATTTTAAAAGTTTAAAATGTTTTTAGTCACCTGCTCAGAGTTTCTCATTGTAGCACAACATAGTATTGGTATTGTATAAATTTTAAAAGTTTAAAATGTTTTTAGTCACCTGCTCAGAGTTTCTCATTGTAGCACAACATAGTATTGGTATTGTATAAATTTTAAAAGTTTAAAATGTTTTTAGTCACCTGCTCAGAGTTTCTCATTGTAGCACAACATAGTATTGGTATTGTATAAATTTTAAAAGTTTAAAATGTTTTTAGTCACCTGCTCAGAGTTTCTCATTGTAGCACAACATAGTATTGATATTGTATAAATTTTAAAAGTTTAAAATGTTTTTAGTCACCTGCTCAGAGTTTCTCATTGTAGCACAACATAGTATTGGTATTGTATAAATTTTAAAAGTTTAAAATGTTTTTAGTCACCTGCTCAGAGTTTCTCATTGTAGCACAACATAGTATTGGTATTGTATAAATTTTAAAAGTTTAAAATGTTTTTAGTCACCTGCTCAGAGTTTCTCATTGTAGCACAACATAGTATTGGTATTGTATAAATTTTAAAAGTTTAAAATGTTTTTAGTCACCTGCTCAGAGTTTCTCATTGAAGCACAACATAGTATTGGTGATGTATAAATTTTAAAAGTTTAAAATGTGAATCTCTAATTTCTAAAGGATCAAAAATTATTAGTGTAAATTTAACTATGAAGTGACTAACTATTTAATTTTGTGACTAATTTAGGCTGTAAAAAAGAAAGAAAACCGCATCGCTAGGACAAATTGTCCCTCCTTCCACAAACCAGTTTTATTAGTCCAAGACAAATAATGAATAAAATAAAAAATGTAATGGAACAACTGTTTACAAGTTCATACTTTTAAAAACATGCAAAACAAAAACAAAGATGTTAAGATAATTGTACAAAAAGGAATAATTAAATTAAGTGTTAATTCTGATGTTATAAAATACTCTGTAATAGTGTACATTTTTAGTTCTTTGCTCTTAAACAGAATGGGATATATTATATTGATCTTAGATAGAATAGGGTGTACGTCTAGACTTGATGAATCAAGCAGAAAATTTATTTTGATTTTTGAGTAAAATTAATAAAAGATTAAAAAAGTAAATAGAATAATTGATATTAAATGATCAGAGAAATTTATTTTATGTATTTTAATAATTGAAACAATTATACACTTTATGATTAAATTAGTGCTGTGTAAACATTTTGTACACAAAGACCAGAAGCTTGACTTTAACCGCCAAGTAGAAAATTATTTAGTCTGGAAAGAATCAAGGCCAGAGCATGCAGCTCTAATAAACATGTACTCCAGTAAAGTGGAAGTACAAAAAAAAGTGTTTTATTAAGTAACTATTAGTTGATAAACATATATTGTTATGAACTATTGTGAATCGGTTACGTTTGAGTTAAATAACGAACTTTCAGAAGAATTGTTTAGTCTGGATAGAACTCTTGAAGTGAGAGCATGTTGCTCGGACACTCGTGTCCAGTTTTTGGACAAAGAAAAATTAGAAAGAAAAGTGTTTTCTTTAATAGTTATGAACTGTTTTTGTAAAAAATGTTAAGTGGTAAATAATTCAATTATGTTTGAATCTAGAAAACGAATATTGAGTCTAGATAGAACCTTCAAGGTGAATGGACGTTGGTCAGACAGTCGTGTCCACTTTTGGACAAAGAAAAAGTAGAAAGAAAAGCGTTTGTTTTAATAGTTATGAACTGATTTAGTAAAAAATGTGATAAAGTAAAAAATTCAGTTACGTGCAGAATTTAGAAAACAAACATTTAAACGGAATAGAACTAAAAAAGTAAGAGCGTGTCACTCATGTAATCGTGTTCGATTTTGAACAAAGACAAAGCAATTTTAAAAGTGTTTTCTATAATAAAAAATGAACTGTTTGATAAATAAAGTAATGTGATAAAGATTTAATCACGTTTGAATCAATTATAAGTGTATAAGTGAAAATATTTGACTTATTAATTTTGCTTATTTAGCAAATGAATGTTACCCGGAAAGTACGGATGTAAAGACTGTTTTATTTTGTGTTGTATCTACTAATTCTCTTCTTGCTGGTGGTCAAGGGTATTCTGACTGGGCAAACTTGGGTAAGACCTTGAGCAGTCATGAGATATCCCCTATTCATATAAAAAATTGTGATTCTTTGTGTGAACTCTCATTACGTTTACGTTTAAACAAAACTGTTGATGAAGAAAATGAAAGACTAATCCGTGCTGAAACTGAACATTGGAATCAAGTCCTGAAACGTTTACTTTTTATAGTACAGTTTCTAGGGACTGAAGGATTGGCCTTCCGAGGGGATATTCAATTGAACGTAATAATGGGAATTTTTTAAAGCTGGTAGAGTACATAGCAAAATTTGATGGTTTTATGGTCGAACATGTAAGAAGAATCAGCTCAAAAGAGACGCACCTTCACTACTTGAGCAAAAATATCCAGAACGAGTTTGTTAGTTTTTTGTCAACCAAGATCCAAGATGAAATTTTACTAGACCTACAGAAGGCAACATATTACTCTATTATATTAGACTGTACTCCCGATATTAGCCACACAGAACAAATGACGTTTGTGGTAAGATTTGTGAAAACTGTAGAAAGTGAAGAAGTCTCAATAAGGGAGCATTTCTTAGGCTTTCTTCCTGTTACCAATTCTTCAGGTGAAGGCCTCACCGAAGTATTACTCAAAGAGTTAAAAGCACGAGACATTCCTTTAAAATCCATGAGAGGTCAGGGCTATGATAATGGCTCTGCAATGAAGGGAAAACACGTTGGAGTTCAGAAGAGAATCCTTGATTTAAATCGTAGAGCCTTTTATGTGCCATGTGGGAACCACTCATTGAACTTGGTTATTAACGATGCAGCTCTATCGTGCAACAGTGCAGTAGAGAGTTTCAGTACTATACAAGAAATCTTTAACTTTTTTCAAGTTCTACCCCAAGATGAAGTATTTTGCTCAATCACGTCACAACCCTCACAGTAAAACCACTATGCAATACTAGATGGGAAAGCAGAATCGAGGCACTGATGCCTTTGAGATATCATATCAAAGAAGTATATGATGCACTATATGTGTAATACTGGGAAAATGTTGGTTTGATTCAATATTTTAAAAATAGCGGGCAAAGTAGTGGGGATAACTGAGTTAAATGTGTATTAGATGATGTTTTGTACCAAACAAAATAAATTTAAAGATAAAATAGATTTCCAAATTAAGAAAATAAATAATTATGTATAAATTTAAGATAAATTTTTGAAATAAAATGTTTATTAATTGTGTGTTATGTGAAATCATGAACGAACATTTTTTGGGGGGTGTGATGGACTATTGGATCTAACATTGTGAAAGAGATGCGCAGTTTTAACAGGAATGAACAGGTTTGGAATAGCAAGAAAACGTGTTAGGAAATCAGTCTAATATTGGGGCTTGTTGCTCATGGACCTATGTCAGGTTGAGTTACGAGTTTTCTGTTAAAAGATAGAAAATATGTTCGGAAGTATTAATTATGTTAAATTCATGGTGTAGTAACATTCGTAAAAGTATTAATGACAATGTTCCATGTTTTTAAGATCGTATGTGTTTAAAAAATAGGAAAAAGAACTAGATTGTGCAACTTCGAACATGTGCTTTGATAAGACGGACAATGAACTATTGTGTTTAATACGTTATATGAACTTTGTTTTAAGCATCACAATATGAACATTTATCGAATCATAGGTACTCAACAGGAATTCAACGCTAAAAACACGGGCTGAGGAACAATGATCCTAAAGACAATGAGTTTCTACAATTTGGTAAAACCATGTGCATAACATGTTATGATTCAAATATGTAAATTTTATATAATATGTTCTATATTTTTCTTTGTATTTCATAGTTGTAAATTTAATCAATTTCATTTAAAAAAGTTTATTAGTCCAAATACCAGTCAGGTAATGGACAAAATTAATTTTCTTTTTATATATTTTCGTACTCAGGCAAATGAGTAAAATATCATTTCAAAATTTTAACTTCATTAAAGTAATTCAATACTTGCAAGTTCATTTTCAATAAATTCAATTTTTAATTAAAGTCAATTGTTAATAAAGAAATTAGACCTTTCTCAAAGGCAATAAAATATAAATTCTAGCAGGATGTTATTTATAATTGATATTTATCATATGCTTCTTTTGATAAATGTACATGTTAATATTTGATTTATTTAATAAATTTTTATGTCAAAATTTCAGTTCCAGTGTTATTCATTCTACCAGGTCACTGAGAGTACACTTTTGAAAGAACTTACTCCCGAGATAAGATTTTTAATTTATATTCATTTTCAAAATTGGCAAGCGAAAGCTTCCTGGCGCCCGTAAATGCTGAGCAAACTTTTGGATTAAATAATAAACTTAAATTCATTTTTTTTTTTTTAAAGTAACAAAAAAAAATATATGAACTCTTACAGTTCTTTATTTCACAATTGTTACATATGAAGCCTCTCAAGATCAAAAACTTGATGCATTTGGAAGAAACTCAGCCTTAGGACTCTTAAAAAAACTGCAAAGCTTCAAGTTCTTGTGCTGTTTAGTGACATGGTATGAGATCCTGCACAAAACAAACATGGTCAGTAAACTATTGCAAAAAGTCACAAATGACCTGCAAAGTTCTATGGATCTCATTAAAAGTGTGAGATCATTTCTTGAAAAGATGAGATCTGATCAAGGACTTAACAGCGTGATAATAGATGCAAAGGAACTTGCAGAAAAAAATCAATGTGCCTGCAGATTTGAAAAAGAACATCAAGTCCGGCCAAGAAAGGTGAAAAAACAGTTTACTTATAAAAGCACAGATGAAGCAGTAAACTATGGAGTGGATGCCTTTAAAGTCAATTTCTTTTTTGTTGTGCTAGACAGAGCAATATCCTCAATTCAGGAGAGATTTGAACTAATGGAAACTCATAGTTCTAGTTTTAATTTTTTGTACGATATCCCAAGTTTGGACAAGAGTGTTAACGATACAGATTTGAAAAAAGCTTGTAAACACCTTCAAACCATTTTGAGTGATGGAGAAGACTGTGACGTGAACGGAAATGATCTCTTTGATGAACTAAGAGTGTTTTCACCAATGCTGCCATCTGGAAGTCACCCAGCAGGAGCTCTGTCTTTTATAACCAAGCGTGGTTACGTGGATACTTTTCCAAATGTTTTTTGTCGCATTGAGGATTTTGTTAACGCTCCCAGTGTCAGTAGCCAGCGGGGAAAGAAGTTTTTCTAAGTTAAAACTCATTAAAACTTATTTAAGATCTACTTTGAGCCAAGAACACTAGAATGGGCTAGCAATCTTGGCCATTGAAAATGACTTATTGAGTAAAATGGACACTGAGTTATTACTCAACGAGTTTTCAAAAGCAAAAGCAAGAAAAATTCAGTTTTAATTCAAGTTTTATTTGTGAAGAGTTCAAATTACTAATAATTGTAACTATATGCAATGATGATGGCATGTAAATAATTATACTTCTGGTTTGCAAGTTTTTCTTTGTGTATTATTAAAACATACCTGGCTTCTACCTTTAATTTCTGGTTAATATTAATATGTGATACAGGTGCACTGATTTATAGTGGTTTGGTTAGTGGGGGGGGGGGTGCCAATATGTTTTTTGCTTACACTTGAAAAAGACCTAGGGCCGGCCCTGATTTTGGTTAATACAAACTGTGTTGATTGAAGAGTTTGTATATATTCATTAACTCATCTTTTTTAATTTCTTTAGTTAACTAAAAATATTTTAAGTTTTTTATTTGTTTAACCAAAATGTGTGTTTTGTTTTAGATAAATCAGATAATTGTATGTGTTTTTACATTGTTTAATTCACATTATATGTTTCCAGCTCCTAGACTAGAAAGTGATTTTGAAAAGCTAAACAAATGGGAGCTTTTTATACCCACTAACCTTGATGTGCCAAAAGATGAAAGAACTGAAGTAGCAAGAAAAATAATGCAGTATTTCTTTGATTGCAAACCTATATCTTGGGATAACATTGATGCATTAACTTATGTAAGACTTATTATGTTACTCTCTAAGATAAACAATGTTATTTAATAGAGTGCATTTATAACTAATTTATGTATTTTTGTTTTATTTTGCTTTATAACATTTAATTAATTTGATTTTCATTACTTTGTACAATTAAAATAATCCAAATACACTACAGTAGGCTTAGAAAGTAGATATAGTTGCTTTGTTGCAACTCTGCTATATTCGGGTTTGGACAATCGATTGTAGAATAAAAAAAAAAAAGAATGTTAGAAAGAAGCTATTGCTTTCCAAAATAATAATCTATTCCAAAGACCCAGTCAGATAAGGGAACCATTTTCTCAGACTATGAATCTCACATAAGCTCAGATGTTCATATTAAGGACCCACCAACAGGGTAATCCTGGTATGTTTTCAATAGAACCATCTTAAGAAATAAATTAGTACCAAGAAGTATTATCATTATCTGTGTAAGTCAAGATTAGTGATTAGACTATAAGTCTTAAATATTAACATTTTCTTAGAGATAAAGATAAAATAACTAAAGCAAGCTCTGAGGGCTACAAAAATTTAAAAAAGAAAAAATTCAAAATTTCATTAATTGTTTTCTCCTTATCTTATATATCTATAAAAAGGATAAGAGTTTTTTTTTCTGAAACACCTATTTCTAGAGTTCTACTGGGCAGATTATAATAATTTTGGAGTCATTGGAAAGAGCTTGAGTACATTTCAAAATAGTACATAATGAGCTACTTTTCCATGTAAACTTAAAAAGTCTGACCTTTCTTTAACTATTAGGAAAGTCACCCGGTTATCTAGTGCAGTTTTTTTATCAGTAAGTTCTTGACAATTATTTTTCAATGATCTCAAGACGTGCTTTCCAAAGACACCAAAAATATTAAAATCGGCCAAGTAGAACTCTAGAAATAGGTGTTACAGCATATTTTTTAGAATAAAAAACAAAGTTCTATTATGTAAATCATTGTTTTGACTGTAAAATTACCATAGCAATAAAACAACAAATATAAATTAGCTTACGCACTTACAACAGCTAAATTTTCCACTTACTGCACCTGATTAAAAAATTTAAAACATTGAAACCCCTACCACAAGTTTGGTACAATAACACACACATACAAATAAACTAAAATTAAATATTTATTTGCCCAATATTATTATAGTTCCCTGATGTACATTTCGGTAACCAAGTTACCATCATCGGAGGGATCTGAAATATTACTAACAAAATATAAAATTTTAAAACTACACTGGCATATTCTCCTCTCCACCCCACTTCAGGTGGATCGGCCTATCAAAGTAGAACCACGTCAATGACCTAGGTGAAAACGGCTAACGGTACATGTCCCTGTCCTTGGGAAACCTGAAGGTTGAATATGGCAATGGTGACAAACAATTTACAGATAACAACATATCTTAAAACTACTTTCAATATAAAACAAAACATGTACATTATAACAAAAATATAGTGAATCGAAAAGCCTAACATAACTAAATGATATTAATAATCCATAGATAAAAACCAAAAAATTCAATTAAAATTTAAGATAAAATGATTATTAACAAAATGATATTAATAATCTATAAAAATATGTTGCTGTTTAATTTGAAATCAATTAATAATTCAATATGTGTGTGTGTATATATATATATATATATATATATATATATATATATATATATATATATATATAATTGAAAAACAAAATATTCAATGGTCAATTAATGTCAAAATTTTACCTAAGTTTTAACAAAAAGAATAAACATGACAATGCTTTCATAGCTATTGAGCAACTTATTAGAGATCATGCTCTTAACCATTTTCACATTTTGTATTCCTAATTCATGGTTCGTTTGAAGTGTGTGCTCAGCCATTCTAGATTTCCCTGGCCTATTGTCCTTAATATAAGATATATGATTCCTAAATCTGGTTACGATTATTCTCTTTGTTTGGACTAGATACACTTTTCCACAATCGTTACAACTGACTTCTTAAATACCAGACTTCTCCATCGGAATTTTATCTTTAGGATTACCTAATAAAATTTTAAGATAGTTATGACTTTTATACACTATCTTGATGTCAAGATTATTAAAAATGGAGCCCAAACCGTTGATAAGGGGAGAATCGAAGGGTTAAACTACAATATCTGACTGTAGAAGTTGGAGAGTCGTAGAATTTATTCGGTTATTCTTTAATCTCTGTTTCTTTAAGATGTTGTCAACAACTTTAGGTTCAAAACCATTAAATACAGCTATTTCCTTAATTTGATTTAATTTAATAGTCCTTGGAGACTATGTTAGAGCAAAATCATTAGATCTCCAAATTTTGAGTATTAAAAAAAAAATTGAGATATGACCAAAATATGTCCACATACCAAATTTGATTAAAATCGATCCACATATTACAGCTGAGCACATGTAATAGATAGACATCATTCAAAAACCACTTTTTTAGACTCAGGGGACCACAAAACATATATATCCACAAAAAACTTGACATAAAAATTTGAAGCATCAAATAATTTTCTCTCTAGATATATATATATATATATATATATATATATATATATATATATATATATATATATATATATATATATATATATATATATATATATATATATCTATATATATATATATATATATATGTGTAGAAAGTAAAACATTTATTGTGGTTTCCAATTTTCACAATACATTATTTAATAAGACTTCCTTGTTTTTTAATAAGAATGATAATGGAAATTTTGCCTTCAAATAAAATAAATATAGGTAAGTGATGAGCCATAAATATAATCATTGATTCATTTTCAGTCATCAGTGAATAAAACCACTGTTACATAAATATATATATATATATATATAAACAAACAATGATTCACTTCTAATTAACTTAAGCATTTACAGGTGATTGGTGACTTAACATTCAACAATGGTATTAGTGAGGCAACAAAATATATCATACAAAGTTCACAGAAGCCTGTTTACTGTTATGGGCTTTCTTATGAGACAAGTACTGGCTGGGCAAAAAAATTATTATCTCTAGCGAATCCAGGCATTGAAGTCAAAGGTATGTAATCTACGTTAAAAAACTTAAATGATATATTCCAACCATGTATTGTTTACAATATGACCAAAATGTTTAAAGTTGAATGTGTGACTTTCCAATACATGTGCAGTCATATTAATTAATTCATTATTCTTATCATTATGTTTACTCCATTGTCCAACAGCTGTTTTATTAGTGTATTCAATATCATGTTTTCACTGTCAAAACTATTGTCCTAATTTTGCTTCACTAGCCAGAAGTACATTAGGTCAGGGATTGGCAATCCTTTTCCTGAGTATTGTACATGTACAATTTTTTCCTCTGAACTAGGCAACAATAAAGCAATGTTATTACAGTTCAAATTTATAACACTAATTTTCAATAAAAATATTTACCTTATTTTAAATGTACATTTATATATATTTTTTAATTTAAAAGTATCGACAAATATATTCTCCAAAACCCATTTAGTTTGATAATAATTTAAGTAATGAAGGCAATGATAACTACATCTGAATTATATTTAATGATTAATAAATGGGTAATAATGACAACTTTTCCGTGAATTCTAAAAACTCACCTAACAGTTTCATCCACTACTAGTTTCTAGAAATCCAACACTATTTCTCATTGAACTTGAACTGTATTTATTTATTGTTAAAATGTATTGTAATTGTAAATGATATTTTCAGTGTTTTATTGGTGTTGATTTTAATTCCTTACTGTGTTTTCTTATTCTTATATAATTATTATTCATTAAAAATACTGTTTATTTAAAATAGTAAATATTGAAATATGTGTTTCTGGAATTATTAAAAACATGTATCTTAATATACCTACATTAAGTAAAGGTTATTTTATTTTTATTTTTTTCACAGTGTAGTCAATTATCTTTATAAGACATCATCAAACGAACCTTTCATTCCACCCAACTACTTTAGAATAATCAGTTTTGAAATCAAGTTTTAAAACATTGCACAATTTTCTCACACTTCTATACACAAAAAACAAATACTAACCAAACAAAAGTATTCATCACCATTTTCTTAAATGTGATGTTTCAGAGTTTTACTTATATATGAGATAGCAAAAATGAACCATGTTTACTATCGTACAAGTTTGGATATCTCAAATTCCATATTAGCTATTTAAATTTGAAATTAGAGAATTATAAATAAATTCCAGTAAGTTGAAAAAAGCAAATACAGGTTATAGGAAAAGTACAAAACATTTCAGGTGACTTTAAAAGAGTTAGATGATGATCATTAAAAGACGCTTCTCGGATTATGGATGTATAACTGATATAGCTCATGTGTCAATAATAAATAATTTAATATTTTTTAACTTTATTCTGTAAAAGTATACTCTTCACTATTTATAGGTCGTAATTTAACGGAATGTTGTACTTTGGGCACCTCTATGTTGCAACCTGACTACTCAGTTCATCAGATTTTTTACTCTTTACAAGAACAGCTATTGATAACATCCATAACCAACAAATTTGGACAAATGAGAATCCTCATGCCATCAAACTGAATTGTCAACAACATCAGTGTTCAGTAAACATTTGGGTATATCATCTAGTTTCATTGTGCTTCTTCCCAGGCTTAATGGCATAATCTACTTAAACTTTGTAGGAGCTCCCTACCTTGTTTAATGATGTACCTCTTCATTTGCGCCAAAACATGTGGATTATTCATGATGGAGTACCTGCACACTTTAGTGTTGTTGTTCATGAACACCTGAATGACAGTTTTCCAAATCAATGGATAGGTCAAGGTGGGCCAGTTCCGTGGCCAGCAAGGTCACTAGACCTAAATCCTTTGAATTTTTACCTTTGGGGACAATTAAAAACCTTAGTATACTCTTCTTCAATCGACACCGTTGAAGAACTCCTAATAAGGATTTTTAACAGAATGGAAATGATCAAGCAGACTCCTGGAATTTTTGAACGGGCCCTACAGTCGATGAGAAGACACATGCATTGTGAACAACAGAGGTCATTTTGAACATCATTATTAGTCTCTTTGTATGATTTTAAAGTAATTTAGATATGTTCATCTAAAAAAATAGTAAAACTTTTCATATAAAAATAATATGTTGCTATTTTGATACAATTAAAGCATTTGATACTTTTTTTAGCATTATGGAAGCATATTATCAGTCGCCAATTTGAAATGGTTCAGAGCCACATTTGAATTTGTAATGCATTTCAGAGCAATTTATTTTATCTTATTTATTAATACTATTAGAATTCAAAAAAATGTTTTTTTAGATTAATTTTGGATGTTGTAGACAATTACCAAGAAATTAGGTTTTCAGTTTTTTGTTGATAATTCTGTTATTCTTTGACCTAGAAAAACGACAAAAAAAACCATTTTATCTGTTGGTGAAAAGAATAATATTTTGTCTCTTATACATAATTTGTAAATTTAATGGTTTTCAAGATATTCCATGTTAAAAATTTGTAATTGCCGCAATTAATTTTGAAATTTATAATTTAAATTTGATAATTCTTTTTTTATTGTCACTAACACTACAAAAATCAGTATCATTTCATATTTGGAGTTTTCAACTTAGTTGGTATCTTAGATACAAAATATTTAGTAAAAAACACATACTGACAGATAGATGGAAAACTAAGCACTTTACAACATACCTTCATAGGAACTCTGTTAGGAACGACTCCTCTAAACTGCCTGGGTTCTTTCTTTTAATCAAAACAGTGGTTCAACGTTTTATTTATTTTTATTATTAACATAAATTTATATCTATCTTTCTTATGATTTTTTTACAACACAAAAAGAATACACTGTTATAGAATTGTGGGATCAAAACACGTTATTAACTCTAATACAAATATCCACAATTATATAAACGTGTTCAAAACTAAATATGCATCACACAAAACCCAGAAGTATGTTCAAAACTACATATACATCTCTAATACAAATATCCGCAATCATATAAACATGTTCAAAACTAAATATGCATCACACAAAACCCAGAAGTATTCCAACTATTATTACTTTTGTTTAATTGAAATTACTGATATTACAAGTGTCTTTATATATC
This sequence comes from Aphrophora alni, assembly GCA_963513935.1. Classification (NCBI taxonomy): domain Eukaryota; kingdom Metazoa; phylum Arthropoda; class Insecta; order Hemiptera; family Aphrophoridae; genus Aphrophora; species Aphrophora alni. The sequence goes on from OY740774.1 coordinate 52,376,698, forward strand.
AATGCTTGCTCACCTCGTAGAGTTTCAAATTCAGCCAATCCCTTTTGTCCTTCCGTCCAAAAATCAAGCTTCCTGGGGCTGTCTTCTTTCACCACGGCTAGCGACACAACCGGTATCTTCAAACCTCCAAAAGATCCCCTCCACATTGTGCCGGCTGCTTATATATGTTTTATCGCTCATGGTGTTCTACTTTCGATGCAAGTCAAGCATTTCAACACTTTTTTAATTCTTTCGCAAAAGTTGGGCCACTCTGAGTTTTGTATGATTATGTTATACTAAAATGAAATAATTATAAGTTTATATTAAATTTAATATATTCCTAACAAACCCTTTTCTTGTTTATGCATGTTTAATCATGTACAAAAAGTTTGTACCATAATTTTGATCACTCTCTATATTATACAACACATATTTTTTATATTTTATTTAAATATTTCTTTTTACTTTATTATTTTTTTACAAAACATATAGAAATCACTTTAGATGCACTTGTTTCCTTTTAATTTACACCTTAGTTTACTTTTATTTTAATTTTGAATCAATCATATTAGCCACGGATCAATTATATAATTATATTATATTAAATGTGAGTACTCACGTCTGTTGATCCTTTTTGTTTTCTCTCAATAAAACAATTGCAATTTCGGGCATGAAGTACCCATCATCAGGTTTTTATAATCATATCACATACACAAGAACGCAAAAACACATATATATTTCACTCCGTGTGGAGATCGTTAGAGTCAAAACACGCACTTTTTTATACGAACATTGGTGTGCACACCGCATCAGTTGTTTAAGATGGTACTGACTGAAGTTAGGTTAAGCAACGATTATTGGACCGTGTCCCCCTCCCTTGTCTTGTGATTAGCGTATCATACAATAGGTTTGACTTAAATGACAGCTGATCATTCAATATGTTATTAGGTTCAGCTTTTAAACCTTTGTAGATTTCGAATTCCTCTAACGCGTTTAGAGTATTTCCCTTCTTACATTTATGTAATATACTCATATTAGTAGTAATATCAGTATATGAATGGAGGTTATTGATAAGATGTTCGGCATAAGTAGATTTGATAACTCTAAGGTTGCTATGTGGCAAATGTTCTTTGTATCTGATGTTAAAGGGACGTCCAGTTTGTCCTATGTAGAAACTAGGACAATCATTGCATAATAACTTGTAGACACCGGTTGTTTTATATTCATCGAATTTTTCTCTAGTTTTTGGTTTAAGCAGAAATTCCAACTTATTAGTGGTACGGAACGTGAGAATGATGTTATTATTGGCCATTATATTTCTTAAAATGTTGTTGAACATGTTACCATAAACACATGAAGCATATTTTTTCTTTTCGCTATTATTACACTTAGTTGTTATTTTTTGTGTCATTTTCTTTTTCTTATGCTTACTTATTAATTGGTCTACGATAGTTGTCCTGTAGCCATTAGCTTGTGCGATGTGTTTAATAACATTCCTTTCTCTCTCATAATTTGTAGCGGACATGGGTACGGATAAAAGTCTATATACAAGGCTGTTATAAGCGGCTAGTTTTTGCTCTATTGGGTGATGAGAAGATTTGTGTATGGTTTTATCTGTAGTTGTAGGTTTTCTGTATATGTTGAATGCGATTCTTGTATTGTTCCGAGTTAAGTTGAGGTCTAAGTAATTCAGGCCATTATTATTTTCGATTTCTGCGGTAAAGGTGAGGTTGGGATGTATATTATTTATAAAATTGGTTAAAAGGCATAATTGTCTGTCGCTGCCATTAAATACAATAATGGTATCATCGACATATCTGTTATAGAATATAATTTTATTTCTAAATGGGTTAGAATTAGCAAACAAGTAATTGTTTTCTATGTAGTTCAAATATATTTCAGACAATATACCAGATAGGGGTGAGCCCATGGCTATCACAAGACAAGGGAGGGGGACACGGTCCAATAATCGTTACTTAACCTAACTTCAGTCAGTACCATCTTAAACAACTGATGCGGTGTGCACACCAATGTTCGTATAAAAAAGTGCGTGTTTTGACTCTAACGATCTCCACACGGAGTGAAATATATATGTGTTTTTGCGTTCTTGTGTATGTGATATGATTATAAAAACCTGATGATGGGTACTTCATGCCCGAAATTGCAATTGTTTTATTGAGAGAAAACAAAAAGGATCAACAGACGTGAGTACTCACATTTAATATAATATAATTATATAATTGATCCGTGGCTAATATGATTGATTCAAAATTAAATGCAAGTCAAGCAAAATCAGCCTATCAATATAAAAATATCAAACTAAGAATGATAAAGACAGCACATAATATTAAGTTCAATAAAGCATGCTTACACAACAACGTCATTCCCAATTACATTTCTATAAACATAAGGAATAATTCAAGAGCTGCATGTACCGCTAAAAAAGCCGCCACATTAACCTGGTTAAAAAGCGAAATTAAACACCTCTACGGTAAAAAAGACAGATTGAACACTTTACTCTACAAAAAACACATCGAAATGTGCAATTATTTGCACCCTGCTCAGATTGAATCTGTTTTTCTCAATATTAACAAACAGATTAACTTAATTATTAATCGCAAAAAGTCTATTCAAAAGAAAAAATTCAATCTCTTAATGGACAAACAACACGGACATAAAATAGTCACATGTGAACATGATTTCTTTCCACGTGTCATAAACAATACAGACATTGAATTTACTGAAATTGAATTATCTCTATTGCATAAGGGCCTAAATCACAATCTTGTTAGAACTAGTAATGCTCGCGTCATCCAAAGTGAAATAATTAATGCAGAAACCGTCATAAAAATGTTACCAACGATGGAATCTCAAATAACCGCAAGGGCAGCGATAAATAATAAATTAAAGCTACGTTCAACCAAACAGCACAATGTTATCTCAGATAGACAAACCAATATCATTAGGCAGGCCTCAGCCGGCATTAAAGATAAACTAATAAAACATAATGCCCTCATAACCAAAGCTGATAAAGGGAATTCAATAGTCATTATTGATAAGACTATTTACAATGGCAAGGTCAATGATTTCTTCCAGGCCAACAATATAAACAAAATGACTAAAGATCCCACTGTCACTTATAACAAATTAATAAACAAATCTTTGAATGCAAGTAAAACCTTATTGTCCGATACAAAAATACGTCGCCTAAAAAATATTAATCCTCACGCCCCCATTTTGAGAGGTCTACCTAAAATTCACAAACCCAATTCCCCTATCAGACCGTTAGTGAACTTTACATCTGCTCCAGGATATAATTTATCTAAAGAACTAGATAAATTATTGCGAAAACATTACTTATTCGAAGAGGACTATAGCCTTAAAAATAGTACGGACCTCATTAATAAGTTAAATGATGTTAAAATAGAAAGCACATACAAACTTGCTTCCTTCGACATAGTAAATTTGTACACAAACATCCCGGTTCAACAAACAATAGAGATCATACATAATAACCTAAAAAAGAATTCCACATTACAGAAGCTTGCAATAGACGAATTTATTAACCTCTTAAAAACAACCCTAAAGCAGAATTACTTCACTTTTAACAATGAATATTTTTTACAGAACGACGGCCTAGCCATGGGCTCACCCCTATCTGGTATATTGTCTGAAATATATTTGAACTACATAGAAAACAATTACTTGTTTGCTAATTCTAACCCATTTAGAAATAAAATTATATTCTATAACAGATATGTCGATGATACCATTATTGTATTTAATGGCAGCGACAGACAATTATGCCTTTTAACCAATTTTATAAATAATATACATCCCAACCTCACCTTTACCGCAGAAATCGAAAATAATAATGGCCTGAATTACTTAGACCTCAACTTAACTCGGAACAATACAAGAATCGCATTCAACATATACAGAAAACCTACAACTACAGATAAAACCATACACAAATCTTCTCATCACCCAATAGAGCAAAAACTAGCCGCTTATAACAGCCTTGTATATAGACTTTTATCCGTACCCATGTCCGCTACAAATTATGAGAGAGAAAGGAATGTTATTAAACACATCGCACAAGCTAATGGCTACAGGACAACTATCGTAGACCAATTAATAAGTAAGCATAAGAAAAAGAAAATGACACAAAAAATAACAACTAAGTGTAATAATAGCGAAAAGAAAAAATATGCTTCATGTGTTTATGGTAACATGTTCAACAACATTTTAAGAAATATAATGGCCAATAATAACATCATTCTCACGTTCCGTACCACTAATAAGTTGGAATTTCTGCTTAAACCAAAAACTAGAGAAAAATTCGATGAATATAAAACAACCGGTGTCTACAAGTTATTATGCAATGATTGTCCTAGTTTCTACATAGGACAAACTGGACGTCCCTTTAACATCAGATACAAAGAACATTTGCCACATAGCAACCTTAGAGTTATCAAATCTACTTATGCCGAACATCTTATCAATAACCTCCATTCATATACTGATATTACTACTAATATGAGTATATTACATAAATGTAAGAAGGGAAATACTCTAAACGCGTTAGAGGAATTCGAAATCTACAAAGGTTTAAAAGCTGAACCTAATAACATATTGAATGATCAGCTGTCATTTAAGTCAAACCTATTGTATGATACGCTAATCACAAGACAAGGGAGGGGGACACGGTCCAATAATCGTTGCTTAACCTAACTTCAGTCAGTACCATCTTAAACAACTGATGCGGTGTGCACACCAATGTTCGTATAAAAAAGTGCGTGTTTTGACTCTAACGATCTCCACACGGAGTGAAATATATATGTGTTTTTGCGTTCTTGTGTATGTGATATGATTATAAAAACCTGATGATGGGTACTTCATGCCCGAAATTGCAATTGTTTTATTGAGAGAAAACAAAAAGGATCAACAGACGTGAGTACTCACATTTAATATAATATAATTATATAATTGATCCGTGGCTAATATGATTGATTCAAAATTAAATGCAAGTCAAGCAAAATCAGCCTATCAATATAAAAATATCAAACTAAGAATGATAAAGACAGCACATAATATTAAGTTCAATAAAGCATGCTTACACAACAACGTCATTCCCAATTACATTTCTATAAACATAAGGAATAATTCAAGAGCTGCATGTACCGCTAAAAAAGCCGCCACATTAACCTGGTTAAAAAGCGAAATTAAACACCTCTACGGTAAAAAAGACAGATTGAACACTTTACTCTACAAAAAACACATCGAAATGTGCAATTATTTGCACCCTGCTCAGATTGAATCTGTTTTTCTCAATATTAACAAACAGATTAACTTAATTATTAATCGCAAAAAGTCTATTCAAAAGAAAAAATTCAATCTCTTAATGGACAAACAACACGGACATAAAATAGTCACATGTGAACATGATTTCTTTCCACGTGTCATAAACAATACAGACATTGAATTTACTGAAATTGAATTATCTCTATTGCATAAGGGCCTAAATCACAATCTTGTTAGAACTAGTAATGCTCGCGTCATCCAAAGTGAAATAATTAATGCAGAAACCGTCATAAAAATGTTACCAACGATGGAATCTCAAATAACCGCAAGGGCAGCGATAAATAATAAATTAAAGCTACGTTCAACCAAACAGCACAATGTTATCTCAGATAGACAAACCAATATCATTAGGCAGGCCTCAGCCGGCATTAAAGATAAACTAATAAAACATAATGCCCTCATAACCAAAGCTGATAAAGGGAATTCAATAGTCATTATTGATAAGACTATTTACAATGGCAAGGTCAATGATTTCTTCCAGGCCAACAATATAAACAAAATGACTAAAGATCCCACTGTCACTTATAACAAATTAATAAACAAATCTTTGAATGCAAGTAAAACCTTATTGTCCGATACAAAAATACGTCGCCTAAAAAATATTAATCCTCACGCCCCCATTTTGAGAGGTCTACCTAAAATTCACAAACCCAATTCCCCTATCAGACCGTTAGTGAACTTTACATCTGCTCCAGGATATAATTTATCTAAAGAACTAGATAAATTATTGCGAAAACATTACTTATTCGAAGAGGACTATAGCCTTAAAAATAGTACGGACCTCATTAATAAGTTAAATGATGTTAAAATAGAAAGCACATACAAACTTGCTTCCTTCGACATAGTAAATTTGTACACAAACATCCCGGTTCAACAAACAATAGAGATCATACATAATAACCTAAAAAAGAATTCCACATTACAGAAGCTTGCAATAGACGAATTTATTAACCTCTTAAAAACAACCCTAAAGCAGAATTACTTCACTTTTAACAATGAATATTTTTTACAGAACGACGGCCTAGCCATGGGCTCACCCCTATCTGGTATATTGTCTGAAATATATTTGAACTACATAGAAAACAATTACTTGTTTGCTAATTCTAACCCATTTAGAAATAAAATTATATTCTATAACAGATATGTCGATGATACCATTATTGTATTTAATGGCAGCGACAGACAATTATGCCTTTTAACCAATTTTATAAATAATATACATCCCAACCTCACCTTTACCGCAGAAATCGAAAATAATAATGGCCTGAATTACTTAGACCTCAACTTAACTCGGAACAATACAAGAATCGCATTCAACATATACAGAAAACCTACAACTACAGATAAAACCATACACAAATCTTCTCATCACCCAATAGAGCAAAAACTAGCCGCTTATAACAGCCTTGTATATAGACTTTTATCCGTACCCATGTCCGCTACAAATTATGAGAGAGAAAGGAATGTTATTAAACACATCGCACAAGCTAATGGCTACAGGACAACTATCGTAGACCAATTAATAAGTAAGCATAAGAAAAAGAAAATGACACAAAAAATAACAACTAAGTGTAATAATAGCGAAAAGAAAAAATATGCTTCATGTGTTTATGGTAACATGTTCAACAACATTTTAAGAAATATAATGGCCAATAATAACATCATTCTCACGTTCCGTACCACTAATAAGTTGGAATTTCTGCTTAAACCAAAAACTAGAGAAAAATTCGATGAATATAAAACAACCGGTGTCTACAAGTTATTATGCAATGATTGTCCTAGTTTCTACATAGGACAAACTGGACGTCCCTTTAACATCAGATACAAAGAACATTTGCCACATAGCAACCTTAGAGTTATCAAATCTACTTATGCCGAACATCTTATCAATAACCTCCATTCATATACTGATATTACTACTAATATGAGTATATTACATAAATGTAAGAAGGGAAATACTCTAAACGCGTTAGAGGAATTCGAAATCTACAAAGGTTTAAAAGCTGAACCTAATAACATATTGAATGATCAGCTGTCATTTAAGTCAAACCTATTGTATGATACGCTAATCACAAGACAAGGGAGGGGGACACGGTCCAATAATCGTTGCTTAACCTAACTTCAGTCAGTACCATCTTAAACAACTGATGCGGTGTGCACACCAATGTTCGTATAAAAAAGTGCGTGTTTTGACTCTAACGATCTCCACACGGAGTGAAATATATATGTGTTTTTGCGTTCTTGTGTATGTGATATGATTATAAAAACCTGATGATGGGTACTTCATGCCCGAAATTGCAATTGTTTTATTGAGAGAAAACAAAAAGGATCAACAGACGTGAGTACTCACATTTAATATAATATAAATTTATTTTAATGTTTTTCATTCTGTGGACTCACTGAATCCCCGGTATATCTCTCCCCCTCTCTTCTCTTCGATTAAGATTTTAAAACTTCTTTATTCATATTGATTGAAATGGTCAAGTGAGTTATTTTATTTTGCTGAATATGGGATTTTAGTTTTGCAGTAACATCTGCACATTGTGTGAGACCGATTTATTGATATTTGATTATTTAAACCTTGAGTTTGCCGGATACGAGTGTTTGTCTGAGGGGTGTAGTTTTACTTTATTTTGATATTGCTTATGGCTTATAGGTTTTAATGATATTACTATTGCTTTTATTATGCTTTACAGTATTGCAAATAGTAAAATTGGAAACAATAGCAATAAAGACCATTAATTTAAGGTGGAATGAATACAGAATGTAGGGTTGTAGTCTTTGGATTACAAAGCAATATTGAAAAATATCACCTATGGAATAAAATCATATACAATATTGACAGATAGACCCTATGATATACCGTAAGATATATATTAAATATATATCTGAAATAATCAAATATATAGAAAAACCAAATATGATCACTTTTCAAATTAAAAGAAAAAGGAAAAGAGCATGGCTGGTGATGATGGTCTCACTGCAAATTGATTTTCAAAAGAGTTAAGTTATTATTTTCACAATTAGTCCCGAACTTACAACCCCACTGATTGAAGGTTAAAAAACATCCTTTACGTGTCCACAACACTCCTCACTAGTTGGCCATTCTCTTTTCCTATTGACCTATAATAAATATGAAGCATTCATTGAATCCTTTGACATCCTATTTAACAATTTCTTCCTCTTGTCTCTATCAAAACCTAAAATTCTGAGTATTGCATATATATATATATTGAAGGCAGACCTCTCGCAAAAATCTCTATGTAAAATGTGTCAGGGTGGCGAGCGACCAGGAAAACCGGGAATTATCAGGGAAATTAATATTTCTGGAAAAGTCAGGGAAAGGTCAGGGAAAAAAATTAAAGTCAGGGAAAATTTTTCTCGTTGTGTGCAAGAAATATGTAAGAAAAATGAATATATACTTTGCAGGTAAAATATAGAGAAATAAAAAAAAAACCTTAACGAAAAGGACTGACTAACGGAAGTACTGCCATAAACACTTCAGACACTTCCTTCTAAAAATAGAAACGGCTGGAAACAAAGGTTGGTTGGGAAGGGAGCAATTGTAAAACATTAAACGAATCTAAGCTTTATTTTATTTTGTAATCGTTTGGCCAGTTTCACGAAGTATAAAATAAAATTTTAAGCAGGTTACTATTAAACATTTTCATATACAGTATACATATTTATATTTTATCAATATTTCTACTTATAATAAAATTAATCAATGTAGAACAAAATCGACTGAAGATAATTACACGAAAATTTAAGTGATGCTCACTAAGAAAGGATTTTGCACAATTTTGATTTTAATGTGTAAGAATGAGCAAAAAAACCTAATATTATGTTATCATTCAATCATAGATATAAAACACTGTTGGGTATACTTAGTTATGCGATTTGCTTCTACAAACGTCACGTCTCGCCGAAGGTGGCAAATGTATCATTATTAACAGAAGTCAAGCTAGACACACCAGAGATCTTTTCTTTTTTCTTTTAAATCTATTTAGTCCAGTTTCAAAATATTGAATTTTGGAAAACTAAAACGTGATAGAATTTCGACAAGTTTTATATATCATTGGATTCACGATTCAGGGTATTTAAGCGTTCGGCGAATTTATAAAAGTTTGAATCGTAAAAATCAAGCTATATTTACTTATTATTAAATTTGATTCTCGCGACGGCAAAATGCCATGTAATCAAAAAACGACCGCATGCGTGCTTAAAATAATAGTCAAAATGTCTACTATGTATTCACAATAATTAATTAATACCTTAAAGTCACGGTTTTAAACCATGCCCGACACTGTTTCAACAACGTCTAACTTTTATGCGTAACTGAAATATTAATTAAAAGTGTTGGTTAAAAAAGTCTTTCGTTAATGTTCTTATATTTTTTCAAACTTAGGCAATTACAAGTTATTAAAATACGTTTTCTATTTAATTTTTGTCAGACTCGTTTTTGAAATCAAATATATTTTATTATTACCTAGACAAAAAATTCCTTTACATTATATTATATGACTTTTTTGGTGTATATATATTATATATACCCATATTATATATATTATATATTATATATATATATATATATATATATATATATATATATATATATATATATATATATATATATAAAATATATACATTTCACATTTTTCTGAAATATACAGTAGGCCTACCAGATTTTCAGCACATTTCCTGGCTGAACGACCGTACAACGTGTAATGTAGCCGATCTTATATTTTAATCTTAGGAATTTATAACTTTTAACAAAATTACATTTATTTTTCAAATTAAAAGTTTGTTAACTGTTTGGTTTATTGGTTTGTATAAAGGGTCGAGTTAGAGTCATTACATATTGGACAGGGGTGTTGTAAGTAGCAAAAAGCAGATTGTTAGTGTTGGACTGTTATCAGAAGGATTGTCACAAGAGAAGCGGGTGGAAGGGGGGAATGTCGGTTTACCTCTCCCTCACACATTCATTTTCTTTTTCCCCCACCTCACAAGTATTTCAAAAAGGTCACTGTGTTATAAATTTATCTATTGTGAAATATAATTGACAGGTTATCTCCGGTCACATGACATGAAGAATTCCAAATCATTGGTTCAATCCTTCGAGCCCCTGAAACTTTCACATTGGGTTAGACCATTTTTCGTGTCTTCAAGGGGTGATAGCTCTATTTTCTTTGTCCTTTCAATAACCAATGTGTCACAGATGACAATATTTGGATCGAACCATTTTCAGACTTGGGGGAGGAGGTATGAACATTTACTGCCTTTTAGTTACAGATTTTCCCCACTCTAAATTAACAGATACAGTACAGTACATACTACACAGATAGTTGTTTGACTTGTTTAGTGCTTAAAGTTTTCAGGTGCATTGAAGTTGAAGCGTCAGTGTCTTAGTGAGTCAGTGCGTGTTAATTATAAACAACATTAGGTTTTTATTTTTTATAAAGTTTAATATTATATTTTATTTTAAAGTTTTATTATATTTATAAAATTTCAGTTTTTATTTTATTTATACTTTGTATTAGTTTAATTATTTAGTTTTTATTTTACTTACAGTTTTTATCAAAAATGTCAAAGCAAACGACTTTTAATCCAGATTGGCTTAATGATCCGTTATTCGCGCCGTGGCTTGAAAGAGTTTCGCAAAATCCGAAAGTGGCAAAGTGTAAAGTTTGTTGCAAAACGTTTAATTTAAGTAATATGGGTCGTCGTGCTGTTACAAGTCATATCAATGGCGAAAAACACAAAGTTATCATTTGTAAAATCAAATTCCACTTCTTTGCGTTACTTTATGAACACTGAAAATAAATCGCTATCAATAGCCAGTACTAGTCAAAATACTACATCGCCGGAATCCGAAATCATAGTTAAGCCAATTGAAGAAACTTCTATTCAAAATAATCCGGGATCAAATAAAACTGGTTTAGAATAGTTTCTTATTAATGACAACGTAACAAAAGCAGAGATTCTGTGGTCTATCGAAAGTGTTTTGACACACACTTCGTTGCGTACAGCCGGCCGCGATGTTTCCCTTTTCAAAATCATGTTTCCCGATAGCGTAATTGCAAACAAAATGCAGTTACAATGAGATAAAATTGGTTATCTAATAGCTTACGGCATTGCTCCTTTTTTAAAAAATGAACTTTTGAAAAAAATTAATCAGAGCCAGTTCCTCGTTATTGGATTCGACGAATCTTTAAATAAAGTTGCCCAAAAACAACAAATGGACATTAATGTACGATTTTGGGACGAAGAAGCAAAAAAGTCCCTACGCGTTATTTGACTTCCGTTTTTTTAGGACGATCAACAGCAAATGACATTTTGGAGGCGTTTAAGGAAGGCATCCAGTTACTGGATAAGAAGAATATTTTACAGATATCGATGGACGGTCCTAACGTAAATCATAAGTTTTTGAGGGAACTAAAAGAAGAACTGAAGGCTGAATTTGATACTAAAACAATTGGAGTTGGGAAGCTGCGGATTACATACATTGTAAGTATTTTTTTTTTTTATTTATTTTTTTTTTTTTTTATTTTTTTTTTTTTTTTTTTTTTTACAGTATATCTAAAAAATAATGTAGTATTGCTCTCTTGTTAAAAAAATGTATGAATGATTTTTTCCAATGTTTTGTTTGAATTTAGCGAAAAATATTAAACCTCTTTAAATTAATGATTCTGAATTATATATTTTATTATTTTATGATAGTAAAATAATAATGATAGTTTATTATTTTTGATTTACAGTAGAACCCCTCTTAACCTAGTCTAGTCGGGACTGACACCTGGGCCGGTTGCCCGTATGGCCGGTTAATCCGAGGTTCCCGTGAAAAATCGATTTTCGTTCAAAGAAAGCTTATTTAATCAGTTAGCACTAAGAATTATGCAATTAAGATGTTATTGCAACTCATTTTCTTGTACATAAATGTATCGTATATATTATGTTATGTATATTATACATCAAACATGAAAAAATTAAACACTACAAAGCTTTTTTACAGATTCCCCTCTGTTAAGTCTTTTGACACATTTAACCGCGTCTCAAACGAAACCAACACACGCTTCCGTTTTTGTAACTCTGCTCATTTATATTTACTGTATATACTGTACAGTACGTAGATCATAACCAGTCAAAGACAAGAAGAAAACTGAAAAGAAATGTTATATTTTCCATAATGTATACTAAATTGATTCGTGGAAAAAAAAAGCGGCCCATCAAACGTTTTGCCGGTGTATGTCTGCTATACCGACGGGTGCCAATGCCGCGGTGTTTTTACGCCGCCGACAATGGGATACCGCTATCGACAAAGTCGTTTGACTCGCCCCTGCTTTGGTGCCGCTTTGTTTTTACGCTGCCGACATTGGGATACCACTATAGACAAAGTCGTTTGACTCGCCGCCGCTTTGGTGTTTCAATTACAATTTATTTTCGGAAACTCATCCAACCAGTACACTATGGTATAGGCCAGTTAAGGACTGGTTAATCCGAGGCCGGTTTACAGAGGCTCTACTGTATTTAATTTTTTTTCTCATACTGTAATATTATTTAATTAAAAACTACATAGAGAAAATTTTAAGTTATTGATTAGATGTTATTAGAAAGATCATAATTGAGTTATTTTCCTGTTGTTTTATTTACCATCCATTTAATTTTACTTTTTAGTTAGGACAATATTTTTTTAAAATCTGCATTTAATGAATGAACTAATGCTTTTGAGTTAATTGAGTTATGGCATTAAAACTAACAATATATATGTACACAGACAAAAAAATAAATTATTAAAGTTGAAGCATATTACATGAATACAAAATTAATACTTAACTACATGTTATTTAATTAATAGATGGATATTAATCAAATTAAATATTGTAATAAATATGCCAAAAATATTTTTTTTCCCTTTTAAATATTTCTTTTGCAATAGGCCATTGAAGATATAGTAAAAAGTAATAAATCAGTAAATTTTAAATTAAGTTATGAAATCATAACCTGATTTATAGATTATATGTTTTTGTTTCAGACACAATGCATTTAAATTGGGAATGAAGGAAACTGGGTGGGAAATTGTACCATTTTTAAGAGCTGTGTACAACCTATTCAAGGATACTCCAGCAAGGCGGGCTATGTATACAGAAATTACAAAATCTACAGTCTTCCCCCTTAAATTTTGTGCAGTAAGATGGCTGGAAAATGTGAAAGTGGCACAGCGAGCACTAGACATTTTGAAAAACATTATTAATTTCATTAATGAAATTTCAAAAACAAAAAGGATAAGTTCTTCAAGTTTTGAATCCATATGTAAAATGATCAAAGACCCATTTTTACCTGTTAAACTCCAGTTTTTTGTTAGTTTTGCCAGTGATATGGAACCATTCCTTAAACAATTTCAGAGTGATAAGCCTTTAGCTCCCTTTTTGTTTGATTCGCTTATGGGTGTCGTAAAAACTCAAATGGAAAAAGTTTAAAAATCTTCAGTTTTAGAAACTGTTACTAATTTAAAAATTATATTAGATAAGGAAAACATTTTAAATTCGAAAAATATCAATTTGGGGATTTCAACTAAAAGTGCCCTTAGAAATATGCCCACAAAGCCCTCAGAACTTCAAATCCTCCAATTCAAGGATAATTGCAGGAAGTGTTTTTTTTAAATTTATTGAAAAAATGTTAGAGCGGTCTTCTATAAAACATCCTCTGACCAGAGCTATTTCGTGTTTTGACCCTGAAGTTGCCAGCAATTTGCCCATTTCAAAATCAAGAATGGAAAAACTTTTAACCATTTTGTTGGAATCTGGGTGGATTCTGAGTAGTCTGGCTGATAGAGCATTACAAGAGTACAAGGAATTGTGCAGTAGTGATGTTGCATTAACAGCATTCAGGACATATCAAAGGAAAGAGACTGGATCATTTTTGGATTCACTTGTTAAATGAAAGGAAGTTGCACAACTTAGTACAAGTAATGAAAATTGTTACAACGCTCTCTCATGGGAATGCCAGTGTTGAACGGGGCTTTTCCATCAATAAAGAATGTCTGGTGGAAAATATGAAGGAAGATCTTCTAATTAGTCGAAGATTTATATATGACCACATAACGTCTATTGGTGGGATTGTAAAACTAGTTGTATCCAAAGGCCTGGTACAAAGTGCAAGAAATGCATATTCCAAATTTAAAGAAGCACAGAAAAAGAAAAAAACAGAAGAAGAAACCGTACATCTGGAAAGACAGAGAAAGAGAGCTGTGGAAAGAGAAAAGGTAGAATTGGAAGCTAAAAAGGCTAAGATTTTGCAAGAAGCACAAAGACAGGCTAATTTGCTGGATGAACAAATTGAAAAGATTGATAATTAAAGTACGTGTTGGGAAAATAGTTTATGGTGTATATAGACTTATATTAACTTGTGTATAAATTTTGTTGTGATATAGATTTAAAATGTAATATGTAAATGTAACAGACCCAGTGATAGTGAATTTTATAAGAACTGCAGTATTTTTTGGTGTTCATATAAATTGGGCAATACTTCACTCAATGTGGTAAGTTGAATTAACAGTTTCTTATGATTGTATGTGTTTTTGGGGCTATTAATAATTTAGTATGATTAATAAGGTACTTAGTTAGTTTTAAATAATAAAACCATTCGATTTTTGAAGATAAATAGTTGGTATTCAAAATATTTTCTATTTTTTAAAATTTTCTTATTTGTATCTACATATTGTTTACAATTAATTGAAAGTTAATTAATTAATTTAAGTTTCATATAGGTTTTTATAAAGAAAGAATCAAGGCTATTAGAATATGTTTTATGCCTTTTGTATGTGTTACTATTCATATTTTAAATATATATAGGTTAGATATATTTTTATTTTGTGTCATAGATTTTTTAAATGTTAAAAACATTTAAAGGAAACTGCATCACAGATATTATTTCTTCTTGTTGATAGTATAAAGATTATAAATGAGATGTTTTCACTATTTTTAATGGATTTGACAACACTAGATAAATTTCTAGAAACATACACATGACACACCCAGCAGACCCATCATGCTACAATCATAAACCCACTAGAACATCATACTTAAAGTGTGTTAACATGCATATATATTTTTTTAATGTAAAATATCTTGCTTAAAACATATTTTTGTGGTTTTTTTTACAACTTGTATATGACTTCAATATCAGGCTAGAATCTATAGTAATTAGTAAAGATTTCCTTTTTTATTATTATTGAGTTATAGTTACGGTATTTGTTATGTATCATGTCTACAAGAAGTCATGTTGATGAATAAGATAATTTGTTTTTGTCTTTAGTGACCACTATGTATTAAGGGGTAAACTATGCTGTTAATTTATATAAGTCATCTTGGATTTTAGATCATAAAAAATAACATTGTTTGAAGTACTTTTTACGTTTAAAAAAACTTCTAAACATTTAAGAATTATGACTTTCTATGGTTCATATTTTCTAATTACAATTTTCCATACTTACATGTCTTTCATAAACAATCAAAGTAGTATATATGGATAGTTTTGATCGGTCTGGAAAATGGGAAAAGTATCAGGGAAAAGTCAGGGAATTTCAAAATACCATTTCACTAGCCACCCTGTGTGTCATAAATCATGCTTGTCTAGTGACTGATACCAAGTCATGATATTTCTTCCATTTTAATGCCTATTCTGCTTAGGTATAATGGTTTCCCAAGGGACTATGAGCTCCACAATAATCAGCTATTTTTTTTTAACTGAAAAATAAAATCAGGTTAGGACAAAGGTATGTAACTTCTACCTTTAATGGGAAATTATAGTGTCAGTTTCCTTAATCAATGAGAATTTGCAATAATCAACCGATTTCAAAACTAATGTTGAAGTTGTTTATTGGATATTGCCTCTTCTCATTTTTCTTTACATCACAAGTGCCTTGAAAAATGATATATTTCGCTGTTACAATAGCAAGGCTAATTAATTATATATTAAGTAAAAACCAGGGAAATGTAAAGGAACAATATTATAAATAATATATTAGAAGAGAATCAATATAACTGTATTCAAGAAATTGTGGGTGATGACAGAAATATGCTTGAATTAGGTAAATAGATTCTGGATGAATTGAAATGATTAATTATTATTTTGTAAAATATATAAGTTACTTAATAGTTTTGTTCTGGATAATAATTTGATAAATTATACTAATGCTAAAGTGTCCTTGAGTTTGTGGTGATTAATCACCACTCCTCCCTCCCCTTCGTGAATCTGGATATATCCGTTGGATACAGCGTTCTTCTTAAATTCATTATAATGCTGTAATTTGTTATCATGCCTTGCTAAACCCAAAGGAATAGGGCCGGTACGGCCCTAAGGTTTATATCTGGGCGCATCACGTTTTTGGGTTATCGTAAAATTATTAGTCGAACTATACGCGGCTATGTTAGGCCCTGCTATAGACCGACATGTTGTTGCAATACAGTGTAGTTAATATTAATATTGGTATTAGTGTAATTCTCTTATTTTTATTTAATTAGTCTGTAGTAATACTCGTCAAAAATGGCTAGCCTAAGTTGAGATTCGCCCAGTGTACTTATATTAATTTTACCACGTGATCGGGACCCTGTAATACATTACCAAAGTAGATCCACGTACCACCCAAATCTTACCCCCGGCAATAGTTATTTTCTCGCTATCATTGCAGAATGGTAGCAGAGAATAGGGCTTTGTCTTGTGTTCCGGGTTCTTTTGATCGTGTCTAAACGAAAAATAAAAAAATATTAATAAAAGACCCTGATTTTTACGAGTAAATAGGGTTTTTGTGCGCTGGGCGACATGTCTCAAATGGCCGGCTACACGTGTCTTCTTTTTGCTAAATTTCCGTTTTATAAAATTTTGATTAAATTAAATTCTTTATATATATAACTAACCCTTAGCGTTACACTAGTATTGCACAATCTTTTTTCGCAAAATCTAAATTCCGTCATTGAATTATAACTCTTAAATTAACCTTTTTATCCCCGTGAGTAGAAGACAGGGCACCTGATCCCAGCCAAAGTAGGGCACCTGATCCCAGGGGCACCTGATCCCAAAAGCCTTTTGGCCCCTGACGTCACTTCAGTGACGTCATTATGACGTCGTTTTGAGACGTCATAATGACGTCCATGGAGATGACGTCATTAGGGTACTAGAGACTTAGGAAACAGAGTGCCCTACGTTTAGGCCAGAACCAGATGCCCCGTATACAATGTTAACTTACCCGAGATCTGCCCTCTTCAAAAGTTCGACGAAGACTAACTAAACTTAAGATATAACCAGCCTATAAAGTACAATACTACGTCACAATACTACGTCACATAGCGCTACGGGACACCTGAGCCCAGATTGACGTCACATAGCGCTATGGGACACCTGATCCCAGAATGACGTCAGCTCTAGTAACGTCATTATGACGTCTCAAAAAAGACGTCACAACGTCGTCACTGGAAATGACGTCAATGGGGAAATACTCTATGTTATTATGCTACGTCACCTAACCCCTACATCACACAATATTACAATACACAATAGTACATCAAACAAACTTGTAACTTACCCGAGATCTGCCCTCTTCGAAAGTTCGACAAAGACTAACTAAACTTAAGATATAACCAGCCTATAAAGTACAATACTACGTCACAATACTACGTCACATAGCGCTATGGGACACCTGAGCCCAGATTGACGTCACATAGCGCTATGGGACACCTGATCCCAGAATGACGTCAGGTCTAGTAACGTCATTATGACGTCTCAAAAAGACGTCACAACGTCGTCACTGGAAATGACGTCAATGGGGAAGTACACTATGCTAATATGCTACGTCACCTAACCCCTACATCACACAATATTACATTACATAATATCACATCAAACAAAATTTGTAACTCACCAGAGATCCGTCCACCTCGAAAGTTCGACGAAGACTAACGAAAAAAAGAGATATCCTAACCTATAAGGCATACGCTACTCTGCTTGTAAGTTCTTCTGCGAAGAAGACCATGTTCTTCACAGAAGAAATTACTAGACAGGTATAAGAAAATAGAAAGTTCAATGCGTAGTCTACCAATTCGTTTAAAGCCCTCGCACCAAAATAAGACGGTCTTACAATACACAATATTACATTACATCAAACAAAATTTGTAACTTACAAGAGATCAGACCTCTTCGAAAGTTCGACGAAGACTAAAATAAAAACGAACGATACAATGATTATATAATAATACACTATAAAACCCATACTGATTGAGGCTGAGAAATAACGTACCATAACACATTTAATAAATATAATATTTAAACATTTATTAAAAGATATATATATATATACTTACTATAATAATCTACTTACATGGAACAAGTTTGGGAGTTCCGCCCCTATAAAGTTGTCAGCGCAATCGTACATATTGGTTCTGCTCATCACCGAAGTTCAAACTAGACTAACCCTACATATATTGCACATATGCTAACTCCCACCTCTACAGCTAGCGTCACGCTTCCCCCACCGCCAGGTTTTTGAATATGCGAAATATTAACTTGACATTTCAGTTGTACCCCTAAACTGAATTAATTCGTATCAATTTTTAATTATGACCGACGACGAATCAGGTAAAAAGTGTAATCTGAATTTCGGCAACAGGATATAAAAACCGCACACTATAAGAATAGACTTATCTGGCAAGTTTTATCAAAAATTCACAAAAATCTATTTATAAACGGAATTAAAAAATCTTTTTTGAATTGAATATAAATAAATGGACGTTCCAATAAACGAACAATATAGCTGAAATAATATATATTTATATCTTAAAACAACAAAATTGGGGAGAAATTTTTAATACCACATTTAAATCCTAAATTCAAATTTTTCCTATTTTAAAAACAATCAAAAATTTCAAAGTGGGAAACTTCATTTTTATCATTTTTATTATGGTCTATATTAATCCTGAAAATTTCATAAAGATAAGTACATAAAGGCACAAAAATATAGAAAAAATCAAAACCTAACCTTTTCTCTAAATGCTACTCGTATTCTAGCTTAAACAATAACTGTAAATAATTGAAATCAAGTACTCACATAAAATCGTTTGAAACACTGTAAATTACTATTTACAAAATTTACCGTGAATTATTTAGTCTTCATAAATATCAATATCATTACTTTTATCTAATTAATTACGTTGAAATTAATTTTTCGCAAATGACGAGATATCGTCAGATGGTCCTAAAAGGGTTAAATTCGCATCAGTAACAAGATTTGGTTAAGATACAGTACTTTTGTATCACCCTATACGTAAATAGTCTGACACATGCACCATTCTCACAGTCGTGTAAATTTTTTGCACTAGCAAAGAACATATGGTGTTTGCCAATTACCACCCGCACGCACATGTGTTCGTATGCAATAAATTACAACGTGGGAGACTTCCAAAAATAAATATCCGTTTACCAGCATACAAACAGACATCTGTTCACATGTAAGTGCATAGCGTTGGTCTAGCAAAAATAGACGTTACATTTATAAGCTATCACCCTCTAGTCTACATAGCTATCCCTACTATAAAAGCCTCAGTCTCGATTCCCAGTTACCATTTCAGTTTCAAGATTGCTACCAGTGATTATGTAAGTAAAATATAACAATAGTTTTTGATTTGAATCGTTACTATAATTATTTAGGATACATTGTTTTTGAAACACGATATATCCATACAGGCATGCGTGTTTGCGAACGCATATTAGTCACGGTTCTATAACTTTCAGGTAAACAAAATAATTGATTGTTTGTGAGCACATATTATATTCATGGCTCTGTAACTCCTATAACTTTTATATGAGTAAAATATTTGACAGGATATAATTAATTGTGTGTGTGTGTGTGTAGGATCGTACTAGATTATCATCAGATGTACCTTTGTATAATTCGGAACAATACATGTATTCATGTGTATGGTTAGGGAAACAGGAATTTGATTTTTCTGTAACCACTTTGGTTCCAGTAGTCATCTGAGTAAGTTCAAATCTTCTTGTATATACTTTTATATTTCTATAACAACTATTCATATATATTCAAATCTTTTTGTTTACTCTATGTAATAATTATTCATACGACTATTGATTTTCTTTAATAGTTTGATTGTTTTTACTTTTACTATATCATTTATTCAAATTCATTTATTATATAGTTATATAAGATTTATATTATTTCTATATGTTGTATTATACGGTTATTTATTCACATTTTTAATTTATTATATACATAAGTTTGATATTTATCTGTGTGCGCTATTGGGGGGCTAATACATTTCTATATATTACCATAGTTTACCTACAAGATATAATGGACCCTATAAACCGTATAAGTACAACGACATCCCATGTTCGAAAATATCGACTTACAGGTACAAAAACGCTTTATAATTTAATATTCCACCAAAACATGTTAATACCGTCGATTGGTTAAAACTGGGGTTACAAAAACTAGTTAACGAGATGAAACAAAACGGTAATGAAAATGATAGAATCGGTTTCACGTTCCAAAACGAGAGAATTCAAACACCAGGGTATATTGCATTTAGACCATTAACTGAGATTTCAGTAGATACCCTTTGGGGTGTTATTGGTAGCATAATTCAAAGTGGTAATTCACCGTCCGGGTCGTGGACTGATACATTTCAATTAACATGTACAAAAGTTAGTCTACCAGTAGGGTTAGGTCGTAGACGAGGTCTATTCTATAATGACTTTTAGATTAGATTAGATTAGATTAGAGATGGGGTGGAGACCCTCTTCGAGAAGGTCTCCCTGCACGTCAACCATCGGCTTATTGTGCCCCCTATGTGCCGTTCCTGATGGATTAGAACCCTGTTCCTCGAACGAGCTTCAGGATTTTCTCTACCAAGTACGTGTCCTCTTCCTCTCCTGGTTGCAGGATACCAAAGAGCTCCCTCCTTCTGCGCTCCAGCATCCCACAATCAAATATGATGTGTCTTGCTGATTCCACGGCCTGCAGGCAGAGCCGACAGCTTTGGTCGCCTTCAAAGACTCCCACTGTTGCAAGATGTTTCCTGAACTGGCCATGTCCAGTGATAAGTCCTACTGCTCTTTTAAGCTGTAGCCTGTCTAACTTGATCAATGACTTCGTAAGGTTGTTACTAGGTCCATTGATTAGCTGTTTGCTCTGTGTGAGCCCTGGAGTCCTATGCCATCTCTGGCGTAGCTCTTCCTTGGCCCAGTTATTAACTGCGCTTTTAGCCATGTTGCGGCTGATACAGCACATTGGTTCTGGCCCCATGAAGGGTGTGGATGCTCCTTTCTTAGCAAGGGTATCTGCCATCTCATTACCTTGGATGCCACGATGACCTGGCACCCATCTTAATTCCACCATGTTCCTTGTGGAGAGTTTCATTAGTGTTGAGAGGCAGTCCTTCACCAATTTCGAAGTGATTAATACTGAGTCTAGCGCTTTAAGTGCTGCTTGACTGTCAGAAAGAATGAGGATTTGTCTGTCTCGAAGGCCTTTTGACAAACCCAAATGGGCACAAGCAGTGATAGCTAGTATCTCTGCTTGAAATACCGTACAGTGCGTCCCAAGACTCACACTAATGTTAGTCCTTGGTGATGAGCTGTATACTCCATAACCTGAGTTTCCTTCCATAAGTGACCCATCCGTGTACCAGACGAGAGTCCCTCTGGAAGAACCTGGTTTGTTGTTTCCTTCCCAGTCTTCCCGGTTACCTAAGGTTACCGTGAAGGGTCTGTTGAAGACATACTCAGTTTGCATTGCGTCTGGCGCCATGTCTAGCACCGAGTTTTTAAGTACGGTGTCAACTATGTCAGAGTGTCCTGCTCCAGGCAAGCCCTTCCGCCACTCATTAACACACGTCAGTCTATAGGCGGATTTCCTTGCCTCTGACATTATGTAAATGTCAAGAGGCGGGAGTCCGAGAAGAACCTCCAGAGCAGCTGTTGGGCTGCTTCTGAAAGCTCCAGTTATGCACAAGCATGCAAGTCTTTGCAGGCTTGTTAGTTTGCTTCCTGCAGTGGTTTGGCATGACTTCTTCCACCAGACCACCGCTCCGTATGTAATTTGGGGTCTAATCACTGCTTCATATAGCCAAAGGGCTATGTGAGGCTTAAGTCCCCAGGTAGTACCAATAAAGCGTCTGGCTGTCATTAGCGCCCATTTCGCCTTATGTATTAAATTGTCCAGATGTACGTTCCATGTCAGCTTTTGATCAAGGGTTATTCCAAGATATTTTGCCGACATGGACATATTTATCCGTGTGTTGTCCATGGATATCCTATCCAGGGCTGTTAAGTTTCTCCTCCTAGTGAAGGGAACTATGGTGGTTTTGCTTGGGTTGACGTTGAGGCCTTCCCTTGCGCACCACAACTTCACCTGTCTCAGATTCCTATTCATGATATCCGAGACAGTGTAGTCACTTTTTCCAATGACCAAGATTGCTATGTCATCTGCATAGCCTTGGATGTATGTTCCTGTTTGGCTAATTTCCGTAAGGAGATCATCCACCACCATGCTCCACAATAGAGGTGATAGAACACCTCCCTGTGGGCAACCTCTTGTGGCAGCGACCTCCAGCGAATTACCAAGCAGGGAGCTTTGAATGCGTCTGCTTGTTAGCATTGAATGAACCCATCTTGTTACAGCCGGGTTCACCTCTCGCTCTTTCAGTCTGCGCACTATTGATCCAAATAAAGTATTGTCAAATGCACCTTCTATGTCCAAGAAGGCGCACAGTGCTATTTCCTTCCTTTCCAGTGTGTCCTCGATCCTGCCCACAAGATTATGTAGAGCAGACTCACAGGATTTACCAGGTTGGTAGGCATGTTGATTGCGATGAAGAGGTGTCCCTAAGAGCACCCCTTCCCTAATGTGTCTCTCAACCAACCTCTCCAATGTTTTCAACAGAAACGAGGATAGGCTGATAGGTCGATAAGCTTTGGCATCACAATAACTTGCTTTGCCACGCTTGGGAATAAACGTAACTCTGCTGACCCTCCATGCCTGCGGAATGTAGCCGTATGCTACGCTGGCTCTGGAAAGCTTGCAGATCAGTTGGATCAAGGCGTCAGGTCCTTCCTGCAATAGTGCAGGATAGATTCCGTCTCCGCCTGGTGATTTAAACGGGCTAAATTTGTTTATTGCCCATTTTAATTTAGAAATAGTGACAATTTTTCTGGCTATCTTCCAGTCTGCCCGAGATGCCCTTGGCAAAGAGCTGTCCCCAGCTAGACTTAGACCGCCGTCCATATTATCACTACTTGTGCAACCAGGGAAGTGAGTTTCAAGTAGTAACTTGAGCGTCTCTTCCGCTGTTTTGGTATACTCTCCTGTTGGTTTCCGCAAGGTGCCTACAGGATTGTAAGGTTTAGAAGCCATAACTTGTTGCAGTCTTGCTGCCTCCTTCAGACTATTCACTTTTTGGGTGAATGCCTTCCAGGAATCAAGCTTGGCTTTTTTGATAGCTTTGCTGTATGTGGTGAGAGCTAAATGATACTCCCTCCACTCACCGCTCCGCTTAGAGGCATTGAAAAGCCTTCTTATTTGTTTCCTCATGCGACCGAGATCCTGTGACCACCATCTTGTGTTAGGTCTACCTGATCTCGTCCGCAGAGGACAGTTATCCTGATAGCAGTCCATGATGGCATCCCGAAGCGAGGACGCCACCCTGTCTACATCCGGAAATGTTGCAATGTCTCCTTGCATGGACCCAAGTACCGTCGACAGTTGGTCTGAATAGGACCCCCAGTCTGTCGTCCTCGGGTCTCGAAAGAGAGATTGGATGGTTGATGCCTCTAGATGAAACATTATATATTTGTGATCTGAGAGGGAGGCTTCTGTTGAAACATGCCAGTTCCCAATCAGTTTTGCAATATTTTCTGTACAAAAAGTAATGTCTATAACCTCGCTCCTGATTTTATTAGAGAAGGTCGGTGTATTTCCTACATTAACAATTTGTAAGTTATTAGACAAGAGAAAATCAAATAATGACTCACCCCTTGTATTAGTATCAGTGCTGCCCCAGCCTAGGCGATGATGAGCGTTAGCATCACATCCCACCAGAAGCTGCTGCCGCCTGACAGTAGTTGACTCCACCAGGAGTTCCAGATCCCTAGATGGAGGAGGAGTTCTGACGTCATAGGGTAGGTAGACGGAGCTAAAAATTGGACCATCCTTTTCCTTCCCATTGCGCCAGTAAATCATCACCGTGGTGATATCTCTAGAACAGAAATCCATTAGGGGCAAGCATTGCAAACCTGACCTTACAAGTATACAGGTACGGTTATTATTAATGTTATTGCAGTATATAAGCCTACCTTTTGCATCGCCTAGTCCGGCAATCCGGCCTTGGTGGAGCCAGGGCTCCTGGACCAGAGCCAGGTCGATGTTGGACCTAATGAAGGTCTGACAGAAGGAGGCCGAAGCCGCCTTACTATGATGAAGGTTTACCTGTAGGACCCTCAGCATTGTCTTTTCCTGACAAGAAGACAAGAGAGACTTGCCAGAGTCCTACATGCGCCTTTTTCCACCTCCATATCCCCAGACTTCGAGCCCTGCTCATTGGCGGGCCCCCGTCCGGAGTCAGGAGGTGTTGGTTTTTCTTGATTTTGGATCAGTCCCGCATGCTCTGGGGCCGCTACTGATCCTGGGTTTGCGGCTGAGCTTCCAGCTGGTGGCTGGTACCCTGCCGTTGTTTGTATAGAATTATTTTTGGGGTTCTTCATAGAGATCCCACGAGTAATGCAGGGTTCTAAAAGGTCCACCACACAGAGCCCGCATATGTGGTAAGGCTAAATTGAAACCGGAGGTCGCCTGGTATCCGGAGTCCGCATACTAGAGTCTAAGCTCCCCCTTAGACACGCATCCTTCGGCATATGCTGTTCCACCTTGGATTGGGTCCACAGATTGTGGGGATAGTGGGAATTAAGAATAAATGAACGTCCACAAGAGCCTCAAGCTTCTTGGGACAGAAGACAGAAGAGAGATAGGACAGATTATAGAGAGGTCAAAGAATGGTTGACGACCTCATTTTGGTTGTGGTGGTGAAAAGAAGAGGCAGGAGGGGGAAGGGAGGGGGGTAAGACGTCTCATGCTTTAGCCGCCCTCGGTGCCGCCATCCGGCAAAGCATCAGGCCACACCGAAAACGTTGCCCATCCTGTACCGCGGGGAGGCGCATGAGTCCGCTCTTGCTGCCACCATCTGCATCCCCGGACCGAAGACCGCCTTCCAGCAGAAAGCCTTCCAGCAGAAAGATCCGAGGGTGCAGATTATGGCTGCTTCACAGGACTATAATGACTTTACTGAAGAGTGTAAATCGAGGAAGGGTATTGTAGTTATAAACAATACAGACAATTTATGTCTGCCGAGAGCTTTAGTCGTTGGCATTTCCCACGCTAAAAAAAGACCCATATTACAAGGCTATTATACAAGACAGATGTAAAAGACAAACTACTAAGGCTCAAAAACTATTAAACGATGCTAATGTAACTATTCCTGAAAGCGGCGCAGGTGTTGCAGAATTGAAAAAATTTCAGGATCACTTAAAAAACTACAAAATTACTGTTTATCAATATGGGGCTAGGGGTCGTGATATACTATTTGAACAACATATACCTAATGCTGAATATAAAATTAATCTATTGTACAACCAAAATCATTTCAATCTGATAACCAGTCTAACTTCAGCATTTGCGTGTAGTTACTTTTGCGAAAACTGTCACATTCCTTACAACACGATAGGTGATCATGTTTGTTCAAACGTTTGCAGCTCATGTAAGCGTTCACCACCTTGCGAAAAAGATGGTAGCGTTTCAACGTGTGACCAATGTAATAGAAATTTCCTTAATCAGACTTGTTTTAATCAACACAAGACAACGTTGTGTAACATACTCAAATATTGTCTGAAATGTAATCGTAGTTTTAAAAAGACAAAACAACATCCGAAACATACATGTTATGAGGAATACTGTAGTGTTTGTTCAAAATATAGACCCCCTGGACATCGATGTTATATGAAAATAGATATCAAAAACCCTAAAAAAGACGGATATTTATTGATCTTTTTCGATGTAGAAACGACTCAAGATACACCATCACCCTCAAATCCTGAAGCTAGAGTTCATAAAGTCAATCTGTGTGTTTCACAACAATTTTGTAATTCGTGTCCACATAATTGCCCGACAGAGCATGATAAGTTACACATTTTCAATACCAATCCTGTTAATCAGTTTATGGAGTATATCATGAATGTTCGGAAAAATTTTGCAAATGTATGTATTTTATCACATTATGGCTCAGGTTTTGATATACAATTTATTTTAAAATATATTCTAGAGGAAACTCAATTTACACCTGAATTGATAACTAGAGGTACCAAAATAATATTACTAGAATTAGACAATGTTCGTTTTATCGATTCCATTAATTACATGCCTATGGCATTATCAAAATTACCTAAAGCTTTCGATTTACCTCCTGAAAAAAAGAAGGGGTACTTTCCTCACCTTTTCAATACAAGGGAAAACCAGAACTATGTAGGACCTATGCCGTCTATTGATTTTTACAACCCTGATTCCATGTTTGACGAGAGTCGAAAAGATTTTTTAAAATGGTATAATATACAAATTCAGAACAATTACGTTTTTAATCTTCAAGTAGAACTCGTAGCTTATTGTATATCAGACGTTGATATCTTAGCTCAAGCGTGTCTTAAATTTAGACAAATGTTCTTGGATCAATGTAATGTGGACCCCTTTTTAGAGGCCGTCACAATAGCTAGTGCATGTAATCTAGCGTTCAGACGTAATTTCTTAAAAAAGGATACAATCGGAATTTTACCTAGAAAGGGATACAGAATGATTGATAATCAGTCATCTATCGCTTTGCAGTGGTTAACATATAAAGAGGACCAATTAGGAACACAGATAGAACACGCAGGTAGAGGTCGCGAGGTCAAAATTAATGGGATGAGTGTCGACGGAATCTCAAATAACACTATATTTGAATTTCACGGGTGTTACTATCACGGGTGTCCCAACTGTTTTCCTCTAAATCGTGATGAAGAGTTACATAACGATTCACATAACGATTCAACCGATACATTCAATTTAAGATACGAGAGAACGCAATTAAAAACACAAAGACTTGCGTCAATCGGTTACACTGTGGTCGAAATGTGGGAATGTAGATTTAGGCAACTAAAGAAAGACAAACCTCTCGAGACTGCCTACCTAGAAAAACACCCTGTACTAAATATGTTACCTCTAAACCCACGTGATGCATTTTTTGGTGGTAGAACTGGGAATACAAAATCATATCATTTATGTAAAGAAGGAGAATCCATACATTATGTGGACGTTTGTTCATTATATCCGTGGGTATGTAAGTATGGTAAATATCCTGTAGGACACCCTGAGATTTTCATAGGTAACGAGGCTTGTAAGGCCCAAGGTCTAAACTCTGAAGGGCTCCTAAAATGCAAAATACTGCCTCCAAATAATTTATATTTACCGGTTTTACCTGTAAGAATGAACAACAAATTAATGTTTGTGCTGTGTCGAACCTGTGGAGAAAATGTTAATGCGAATGAATGTCGTCACGATATTGAAGAACGTGCCCTATCGGGTACTTGGGAAATGAGTGAAATCCGTAAAGCTATACAAAAAGGTTACATTATATTGGACATGTATGAGCTTTGGGTGTACAAGATGGCTACTTTTGACAAGGGAGGGCTGTTTACAGATTTTATAAACACTTTTTTAAAAATAAAACAAGAGGCGTCAAGTTATCTAACTTGGTGTGTGACAGAGCAGGATAAATGTAAATATATCGAAGACTATTTCACACATGAAAGTATTAGACTTGATTCCACTAAAATTGAAAAGAATAGCGGTCTAAGATCGCTGGCAAAATTAATGTTAAATTCATTTTGGGGCAAATTTGGGCAAAAGGAGAATCAATCTAAAGTTAAAATTATAATGAGATCTAGTGATCTGTTTCAACTATTATGTACCCCATCCGTTGTAGTAACAAATGTCCAAGAAATTAATGACGAAACGTTATTTGTATCGTGGGAGTATATTGAAGAATCTGCCGACATATTACCTACTGTAAACGTCGTGTTGGCTGCGTTCACTACTAGTCAGGCGCGGCTAAAACTGTATGAACATCTTGATGCATTAGGACAACAAGTATTATATTTTGACACAGATAGTGTAATTTATCTTTATAAAGAGGGTAAAAAAGTAGTTTATCTTAATAAAGTAGTTACAGGTGACTATTTAGGTGAAATGACCGATGAACTTACAGAATATGGACCAGATTCATATATCAGTGAGTTTGTCTCGGGAGGCCCCAAAACATACGGATACAAAGTCTCTACAAATACAGGTCAAACCGTTACGGTTTGTAAAATTAAAGGTTTCACACTAAATTTTAGAAATTCGCAGATACTAAACTTTGATTGTTTAAAAAGATTAGTTGACACCGGAGATGATGTTGAGAGCATTAACGAACCAATTTACGTAAGTGGTAATCAAATTAGGAGATCCGTTATTCGTGAAGTTGCTACAATAAATGAAAAGAAAACATTTAGTATAACAGGTGCTAAAAGAAAGAGATTTGGAGAATATGATACAGTCCCCTATGGATACAAGACTATGCGAGTTTTATAAATTAATGTGCTAATCTCTAAATTCTATCATTTACATGATGAATGTGAGACAGGCTATTGCCATGGAGTTGCATAAAACGGCTCGTAGGCGATTCCCAACCAGAAATGTAACATTAAAAGGGATAAATGACCTGTATCAGGCTGATTTGGTCGAAATGATCCCTTATGCGAGAGAAAATAAAGGGTTCAAGTATATATTGACAATGATAAACTGTTTAACAAAATATGCTTTTGCTGTGCCGTTAAAAACAAAATCAGGCGTTGAAGTAGCTAAATGTTTAGACCCTATACTTAAAAAACATCGTATGAAACATTTTCAATCCGATCAAGGGAAAGAGTTTTTCAACACTCGTGTGAAACAGTTAATGATAAAATATAACATTAATCATTACCATACATACTCTGACAAAAAAGCTTCCATAGTCGAAAGGTTAAATCGTACGTTAAAAAACCGAATGTGGCGTGAATTTACGGCTCGGGGCAGCTACGAGTGGCTAACCCTTTTAAAAGAAATATTTAAATCATATAATATACAGTGCATAGTACCACAGGAATGAAACCGTCTCACGTATTGAAAAAACATGAGAAACTTTTATTACAAAAACTAGATCGTAAAACATAAAATCTGTGCCAAAATTCAAACTAGATGAAAAAGTTAGAATTTCCAAATTTAAAAAGACGTTCGTTAAAGGTTATTTACCTAATTGGACAAACGAGGTTTTCTCAGTTTACGCTATTGTACCATCAAAACCTATAACTTATATTCTACAAGACTCGAAGGGGGAAATTTTAAAAGGCGGGTTTTATGGTGAAGAATTAAATAGATCAAAAATAGGTAATGTATATCTTGTTGAGAAAGTTATAAAGAAAAGAGGTGATAAGGTCCTTGTGAAATGGTTGGGGTTTGATCAGACACATAACTCATGGGTAAGTGAAAAGGAAATTGACAAATAGGTTAGGTTAGGTTACGGTTACTGTAGAGTATTAGAAAAAACTTATATAATGCTCATACAAATCAATTTAACTTCAGTATTACGTCATCATGAGGGTCGAGCACTCGTTGCATACAATGAATATGACGAATTTCGACACTTTTCTCAAGAAAAAGGATGTAAATAAAAGACACAGCTCATTACTTCCAAACACAATCAGAGCATTACTCTGCGGACCGTCAAATTGCGGGAAGACAAACGTTATATTTACTGTAACTTGCTTTTTGAACCTAACGGCTTAAAATTTGCTAATGTTTACATATTTTCAAAATCCCTTCACCAACCAAAGTACAAGTTCTTGGAAAAGATTCTTGAAAATTCTGACGTCGGATACTACCCATTCACCGATAATGAATTCGTAATACCGCCAAACGAGGCCGAACCAAACTCTATAATGATATTTAATGATATCACTTGTGAAAAACAACAATATACGTGCTTATTTTACTATGGGGCGTCATAATAATATTGACTCATTCTATTTAGGTCAATCTTACAGTAATATCCCAAAACACTTGATTCGTGATAATGCAAACCTTTTAATAGTATTTAAACAGGATGATCTGAACCTACGCCACATTTACAAAGATCACGTCAATACAGACGTTTCATTTGACGCGTTTAGAAATATTTGTGCTATTGCTTGGGGAGATAAACACGGTTTTATTGTGATAGATAAAGATAGTGAAAAAGAAACTGGTCGTTACAGAATAGGTTTTGACCGTTTCATTAAAGATATATAATGCGTATATTCACGTATAATGATATACGACCTTTTGCCAACATTTGTAAATTGCATAATCCAAAATCAAATTTATGTTCATGGTATTATACGGACAGAAAACAGTTTTGTGGAAACTATTGTAGTAGATCTGGTAGATATGGTGATATATTCAACAGAAGATGTTGGAGACATAAAAGGCGGGGAGGTCACAGTAAAAGTTTACCACCTTTGGTTATACTCATGATTACCTCGGCTGACAGGATTTACAATAGGGAAATATGGTTGAAATTTCTAAGCGAGTGTGAAAAAAACGGTGTGCCTATTGAACTTGTTATATATAACGAACATATGTTGAAAGGTACAGTGAGACACCCTCAAAATATGATTTTGAGGTTTAGACCTTTCCCCGATTTGTTCAATACAGCTGTCTCCCCCTCCCACGGAGGAGTGGGATATATGAACGCGTATTTGAATATGTTACAGTATGGAAGCTCCTTACCTTTCACTTCCAAATGTGTAGTTGTCACAGAGAGAACTATACCTATACGCGGGCCTATAGCTCTATATAGAATGGCCTTAAAGGCAAAGTGCTGTATCGAAATTAGTTACAATGTAAAGTTCGGCCCTCCCCCCATCCTACCTAAACGAACCAGAGGTAAACAGTTTGAAGCTGTAAACAATAAGGCTCAAGGCCTGTTCACTGTCGAGTTTCTTAAGGAAGCCTTACCTACAGTACCTCAACAATGTGTTCATTTCGGGCTATCCTTTGACGGTATCAATTATACTGTAACTAACCAAAAATTGTTACAGTCTTGGATGAAATATACGGGCTCAAATTTGGACGAATTTTTATTATTAAACTCGTATCTGCTTAGTGAGCAAAGTGTTCAGCCTATAGCTAAACTTAAAAAGTTTATGGAGGACACACCAAAGAATGATTATCTCTTTGTAGCCGAAATAGCTCAATGGCGTGATAATCTAAAACGAACCTTTATATTTAAAAGTACGGACAAAATCGAACACATTCCTCGTTTTGACAAGGACACGTACGGATACCTGAAAGGGTTGCAGTGGAGTGCTAACATATTGAAAGCATCAGCTGGTGATATAATAAAGTTCCTCCTGACTAGAAAACAATATCCGTGTTTCTTCAGATCTATAGAATTACCGTGACGTCATCTAACCTTACAGCGGAGATATCACGGTTAAGAGAGGTTATTAAAAAAAAATATCGGGCTATACGTCAAGGCGAAGCTTATACAGAGATGCTGCTCAATAAACAATACAGCCCTATACTTAAAGAGTTGTCAAAAATAAAGGGGTCGCCGTCTACACCCTATGTCAAAGGCGAGGTTAAGGACGAGGTTAAGGACGTGATCAGCCCTGAGGAGAGGGGAGGGGAGGAGGAGGATGAGGAGGTGGAGGAGGGGAATTTGTGGGGTTCTCCTAGTTTTATGGATACTGAAATAATTGCCGAGAGTCCGGACCAACCAGGACCCAGTGTAAGGGAACTATTGTCAACACCTGAAGGGCAAAGTACATCTGAAAATTGGGTAAACAGTAATTTCAAACATCCACTGGCACGAAAATATATGCTTATAATGATGAAAGATACCGCCAGAAGTCAAATTATAGATCACAGTTACGGACCGAAAATCGAAGACAACTCTATGACGATCGGTAACAAGACTCTTCAGTTGTCGGACGATGGTGAAATTATAATTGACGGAATACACTATAATGGGACGCCCGGGTTGTACGAGTTGGTGTTTAAACGTTTACCAGATGATGAAATATATACTGATGCCGATTTACGAGCGTATAGAGATATCTGTTTGAGATCCAGTGCACACAAGAGATCATACAATCCGAACGAAGTAGTTAATCGTAACAGATCTCTAAAATATAGAAACATTATAGAGCCGTTATTCCCTTCTAAAACAATCACAGGGAGAGGATATTCATATTGGGACAACCCCAATGAACTTTGTAACCGACTAAGACTCTTATTGGCCTCTATAGATGCTGGTCATACAGGGCATGCTAACGAAATAGCCTCCATCATTGAAGAACTAAGGGAAGCTGGGATTATAAAAGGTTCTGGAAATAGAAAAATTAGAGCATTAATAAAATGAGCGTCGACAAGTTTGGACGATACTCTGAGCTTAGTAAGACTCGTTCAGTGTCAGGGTCTAGAGTTACAGGATATGACCTTACACCTGAGGGAAACTACGACATAAGGGGCAAAATCTTAAGTAATGTAGCCAGCCCTAAAACTAAAAAAGATGCCGTTAACCTAGAAACTCTAGAGAAAAATTGTCTAACTTTTAACAAAAAAATTAAAAAAATATCATACAAAGGGTGTACCTTTGGGAGGTCTGGGGGTGGCCAAAGACGTTGATGATGCCGTAACAAAAGGTTATCTCGAGTCCCTAATTCCAATCAAACTTATGACCGAGTATTCTGTTAATCATAATAGGATACAAGATGTAGGCAAACCTGTGGGAAATGGTGATGCTGTTAACGTTATATACGCGAAGGAAAATTTTATCGTAAAGAACGGAGAGGGCTTATTTGATGCCAGTAACTCTAGAATCATGAATGTAGAAACGCCTAGTGGTAAAGAGGATGCTGTCAACAAACAGTACGTTGACAATAGACTGCCACTAAATGACGGCCAATCATGTAATTTTGCGCAAAAAAGAGTAGCAAAAATCGGCTCTCCATTATTTATGGATGATGCGGTCAATTTAGCTTTTCTTATAAATAATACTGTGCATTTACTCCCGTTTGGTGAGATATTCAGTGCTAACAGTAAGAAAATAAGTGGTTTACTTGACGGTACGTCTGATGTAGATGCAGTCAATTTGCGACAGTTGAAAAAATATATTCACGATATGTATGAATGGTTAAATACAAATGTATTACTCAAAAATCAAAAAGACGACTGGTTTAATGCCGAGGCAAAACGTATTTGTAATGTCGTTCATGGTACTTCAGCAGCGGATGCTATTACATTCCATCAATTAGCCGAAGCTATTAAGTCTGCAGAATTCAACTTTGTTCACGGTATTGAACTTACGGAAGCTAGTTTGAAAAGATTCATTAACACGGAATTGATTCAACTTGCACGTGCCATTAAAACAAAATACAGTAAAGAAACTATTCCTAAAGAAGGGGTAAAGAACTGGAGATCGCTATGGGGCGCAGAGGATAAGGATGTAGAATAAATATCTAAACAATTTGTTGATTAAACTCATTCGTAAATATGACTTTGAACAGAGTGTTTGTCTTCTTTGTGTTTTGTCACTGTACAATTCTCGCTGAAGAATTCGGCAGTGACAGCTACAGTACAACACCTGAAACGCTAGATGTGACTCTATATGGTCGCTGTGGATATAACGATAGTGTTAATCCGCTTGATGCCTCGAGGCTGTTTAAATGGAGTAATACTACGCTCTCATGGTACGTGTACGGTGGTGGTAACCGTGACTTAGTGAAAACTGTTCAGTACGCTTTCAATTTATGGAGTAGGCATTCTAATTTAAAGTTTTATCGGTGCAGCTCTACACCCAACATAGTCATTTCTTTTGCTGAAAGGGATCATTTGAATTTGGTTAATGGCGCTACAAAGTGTTTTAGCGATTTTGACGGTACAGGTTCGGTTCTTGCACACGCAACACTACCCACACCGACCACTATGCAAACGGAAATTCATTTCGATACGGATGAGAATTGGGACTTTAGCATGAATCGACCTTTGGATGGCCATCAATCTTTCTATACAGTCCTTTTACACGAAATCGGACACGCTCTTGGCCTACACCATTCGCCTGTTTTAAATTCCACAATGTATCGCTATTCTATTATACCTAGTAACATTGTAGACATGTATCAAATAGATCTCTCCCCAGATACAATTAACAGTATTCAACAACTATACGGTCCTAGGATAACCACTACCACTACAACAACAACAACAACAACAACTACAGCTCCCACTACCACTACCACAACAACAACAAGACGGTCAAAAAATACCATTACTACAGAGACGGCTCTTCCTGATCTATGTAGTATAAGACGTAAAGTAAATACAGTTTTAATAGCCAATAATCACATATATCTGTTTTATGGGAAATATGTATGGATAATACATCTGGACAAAGCTAAAAGAGACTTGAACATAACACCCTTAATGATAACGGACTGGCTGGATTATTTTACCAACAAATTTTGACGGTGTAACCTCTGTTTATCAGGCGCCTAATAACGATATAGTTTTAGTATCAAACGTGACCGTGTATCTTATTGAATACCCAAGTTTACAGAGAAAGTATGTGTATAAACTCGATGATTGGTTGAGGAGAAAGGTTAAAAGGTTAAACGCAGTACTTAACGGTAATCAGGGTAGGACTTTGGTATTTTACGATAACACATATGTTATGAGATATGATGATTGTGCACGTCAAAGTCTGTATGAAGGCAGAATAACCGATCTTTACACTGGTCTACCAAATACTATAAGTGGCGGTTTCAGATATATAGACGGTAATCTTTACTTTTTTGGTGAAAATAACGTGTACGCATACAATGAGTTTTTAGGTTATGTGACGGGGGTTTATACTGATATATTTGATGTATTCAAAATTACATGTATGAAGGAGGAGCGTCTCAAGGACTTGTACACCTTACTATGGGATATATTTTACTCTTAATAGAACGCAACTCACCTTTTTGATCAGTATATAAATGGGTGCGAAACAAGCAACATCTATTAGACGTCGAAAGTCAAAGAGAAAAGGTTGTGGTCTTGTATCCTCGTTATTAAGTGTAGGTGATAAGGTGTTGAATAAAGCAGTTGATTTATTACCCGTTGAACTACA
The DNA here is from genome assembly GCA_963513935.1 of Aphrophora alni. Taxonomy (NCBI): domain Eukaryota; kingdom Metazoa; phylum Arthropoda; class Insecta; order Hemiptera; family Aphrophoridae; genus Aphrophora; species Aphrophora alni. The sequence continues at coordinate 52,412,358 of OY740774.1, forward strand.
TTTACCGTCTTACAACTATTGCGGTCCAGGTACAAAACTTGCCAAACGTTTAGCTCGTGGAGATAAAGGTGTGAACCCCTTGGACGAAGCTTGTAAGGAACACGATATAGCATATAGTAGATACGGTGATTCAGAAAGACGTAGGGGAGCTGATAAAATACTTGCTGGAAAGGCTTGGGGTAGAGTTAAAGCAGGGGACGCGTCTTTGGGTGAACGTGCCGCCGCTTTGGCTGTAGCAGCTGCAATGAAGGCTAAAACAAAATTAGGGGGTGGAAAGAGGAAAAGGGGAAAACGTTCAGTACAACAACTATTGAAACAGTTAAAGGGGAAGGGTCTTTACTTGAAACCATATAAGAAAGGTGGTGGTAAGAAAAAGCGTAGGAGAGGTAAAAAAAACGTTGTTAGATTCATTACCAAATAGACCGTTAACAAATATTGATTTGGAGAAATATGTCTTGAAACTAAGAATCCCTTATTTTAGAGGTGTCTACATGAGAGACAGTCTTCCCTCGAAGCCTTTGAAAAATGAAAATGCTATTGTAAACCTAAATAGTATCAACGGTGAAGGTACACATTGGGTGTGTTATAAAAAACGAGGTAATAGTGTAGAGTATTTCGACAGTTTTGGAAATCTTAGACCGCCAAATGAGTTGACTAGGTACTTTGGTACGGGTGCTAATATCAACTATAACTATAAAAGACATCAAAGCGATAACTCAGTCGTGTGCGGACATTTGTGTCTAAAGTTTCTATCATGAGTATCGTTTTAAGTGGTAATAGTTCTACAATTTCGTGTGATTTCTTTCCTCCAGTTGAGTTGGATGATGGTGACTGGGAGGTTGGTCTCATTGACTTTGCCACTAACAATTCAATCCCTAATATAGTGGAGGGTATTAATAATAAATTTTACCTCGGCAAAGATCCAAAAGATAAAGATAGTGTTGAATTGAACATTAGTATACCTACTGGTTCATATGAAATCGAAGATATTGAAAAATATATCAAGTCACAATTGCCAGCGAAGGATGGATTATCCCTAAAACCCAACAATAATACATTGAAAGCTGAGATAAAGTGTTCTAGGCTAATTCGGTTTAAAGAGGACTCTATCGGGAAATTACTCGGTTTTAAGGTCGGTGACCTTGCAGCTAATGCTAAACATGAATCTGATTTACCAGTTGATGTAATTAAAGTGAATGTTATTCGTATAGAGTGTAATATTGTGAAGGGGTCATTTCAAAACGGTACAGAGTGTCATGTTATACACGAGTTTTACCCACAAGTACCTCCAGGGTACAAGATTGTGGACATTCCACAAACAATAATATATTTACCTGTCAAAGTAAAAACTATTCATAATATCACAGTAAGTTTAACAGATCAGATCGGTGCTCCTGTAGATTTCAGAGGGGAGACTGTGTCTGTCAGATTACACTTACGACGGAATGGGTCTCGTATTTAACGACCGTCAGTATAAAAAAGACGTCAGTATAAGTCGACCCCTAGCCGAGTTAACACGACGGAATATTCTGTTTCTTAGATCGTTAGGATTCAAGGTTAAAAATGGAACTACTGGCAATAGATAGTGCTGCAAATTACGATGACGTCATCACAGGTCTTGAATACCATTCTCACAGACCATATGCGTCCTCTACTTATGGCAATAACGATGAAATTCGTATCCCAATAAATCAACAGGATGTTATTACAGTCCCTTTTGAAAGTTTGTTACATATCAAGGGTAAATTGAGTGGAACGAAGGCTGACAGTACAGCTGCAACTGTAAAGCTTGTTAACAATGCAGTAGCGTTCTTATTCGATGACATTAGATATGAGATAGCTGCTAACGAAGTGGACCGTACGAGAAATGTCGGAATTACAAGTATATTGAAAAATCTATTATCGTTACGTGAACATGAGAAGAATAAGTTAGGTAACGCGGGATGGTTGGGTATTGGTGAAACAAAAGAGGTTGAAGAATTTACTCTCTCTGTACCATTGAAGCTGCTGATGGGGTTCTTTGAGGACTACAAGAGGATAGTAGTGAATGTGAAACAAGAACTCATACTATTACGATCAGCCACTGATTGGAATGCTATCTACAGTGACAACGCTACAGACATAAAGCTTGAGATACTCAGTATACACTGGAGAGTTCCTCACCTAACAGTAACCGATACTTTTAGATTGAAAATTTTGAAAATGATAGAACGTGACAGTCCTGTACACATACCTTTCCGTACTTGGGAAATTTACGAATATCCAACATTGCCCCAATTGACACAAATTTCTTGGACCGTTAAGACAGCTAATCAGCTGGAAAAACCTCGTTATGTTATATTGGGCGGGCTTCCAAAAAGATAGAAAGAATAAAATAAAAGCAGATGCTACTTTGATTGACAGCTGTAATGTTACAAATGTAAAACTGTATCTCAATTCACAATATTTCCCTTACGACAACTTGCACGGCGACGTTTCAATCATGTATGAGATGTATGCAAGATTTCTAAAATCTTATTATGGAAAGGAACCGTCTCCGTATCTCAGTTTGGACCAATTTCGGGATAAAGCTCCGATTTTTGTAATTGATTGTTCTAAACAGAATGATACTATTAAATCAGGTCCTGTGGATGTGAGACTGGAAATTGAGGCTTCCGCAAATATACCTGCAAATACTTCAGCCTACTGTCTCATTCTACATGACTCACATATTGTATATACTCTCCTCTCGGGTAACGTTAAAAAAGTTAATGTGTAATTGTTGTATACTGACATCATATATTTGGTTTCTGCGCTTGCGCGGTCATTGATATATAAAACTGTTCATGTTTGAACCTGTTCATTCAGTGAAGAGACATTATGTGCACCACATACCCTGGAATCATACATGCCTTCCTCAGGCTCGTGCCTAAGGATAGATTACCGGATTTACAGGAATTTATTGACGAAAGCGAACTAATGGAAATCAAACCTACTGGAATAGATGATGACTTGACCTTTATATTCACACAGTATATCACCGAAGATGAGGAATATCATGTCGAGAAGTCGCAAGTATCGGAACACGTCTATACAGCTTTAAAAAGTCGGCTATCTTCGAGTAACATCGACTGTGCTACAGATTCATTATACTTATTAGTGGGTGGGGTGGGGATGGTTTATCGCAGCCATTATTGTGTCAATTGTAAGGAGGCAGATATAAGCGATGAAATATACTATCATTCGATTTCGATGATGCTCGTCTACACGAGTTCCCATTGGTTCTAATCGAACCAATGGGAATTGAGAAGGGTTATTTGAGTGATCTATCGTCGTTTTATCAAAGTTGTCAGTTGTAACCTCGTCGAGACGATGGATCCGATCATTTGCGGACGAGACACCATGTGCTACACATACGCAGGATTTGTTCACGCTTTCCTCAGAGTCGTGCCTAAGGATAGGTTTTATGATATGGATGGTGATGATGTACTTGGCGAAGATAATATCTATGCATTCAACAGTCATAGGATCGAAGAGTTATTGAGCAAAGCATTCATCGATGACGGACTGCTCCACAATAAGAGTCAGTTTCAGATCGATGAGACACAAATATCAAGACAGGTTTATGTAGCGTTACAGAGTCGTTTATCTTCGGATATCGTTGACTGTGCTACAGATTCGGTATACTTATTAGTGGGTGCTGTAGGGGTGGTTTTTCGTTCCAGATATTGTGACGATTGTAAAGTGATCGAGGTTGATGACGAAATATATTATCAATTCGATATCGACAATGCTCGTCTACATGAGTTTCCTCTTGTACAAATCGATCCGGAATTTGATAACGATTTAACTACCACCACGAAAATATTTCAGACGAAAATCTTACGAGGGAGTGATAGATCATTGTCATACAACAAAAGATTAGATGCGTTGGAATTGTATTTGAGGGATAGGTGTAACTCAATAAAAGATTAGATGCAATGGAATTGTATTTGAGGGGTAGGGGTAGCTAAGGGTGGGGGAAGTACATAGGGTGCGAGTCTCATTCAAAAAGGTTATTTGCAGTCATGGAGTCAACGAGTACGGACGTAAATGTGAACGTCTCCACCGTGGAGGATATTGACGAGCTCGTAAAAATACCTAACTTTCAGCTCGGGGTTTTTTTAAAGACTGTACATTTTTTAAATAAAGAATGTTCAAAATTCGTATCAGTTGGTTTATTTCAACATACAGGATGTGAAATCGGTGTGCTTATACATGGTGGTAAGAATTTTGTGTTTTTTACGCAAGAGTTGTTTAATGAAGTATTACTACTGCTTAAAGGTTCTCACATTACTGCTGCTCTTGGTGAAAAAAGTAATCGTAGATTCACCTTGAGCTGCGGCGAGATTGTGGTTAAATCTATTTTTGGTATTCGTTAAGTTACATTTAACGACGAGCGACGAACCTTAACCTTGAACGAATCGGAGTGGGGGGCGTTTGAAGACTCTATTCCTGTTGTGACACGTCGTATTTCTGAATTATTTTATTTTGAAAACGAAATGAAAGCATACATCAATGAGAACCTAGCCGCGGACGAGATAGTACCTAGCAGTTTACTTGAGGCTGACAGACTATACGACGAAATTACACTGTTTAAACATGGAGTACGCCGTTGTTGAGTTTCACGCGTTTATGGATAATGACAATAACTATATTATTAAAGAACTTGCAATTGTGAGCAATCACTTTTTTAGTGTTACTGTATTTAAACCTCCGTACAGTTTTGAGGGATTGAATAGTAAAGCTCAAAGGACAGCACGTTGGTTACAAAGACATCACCATTGTATACGGTGGGGAGAAGGAGGCGTGACTTATAATGAAGATTTAATACGTATACTGTGTAAACCTTTCGCTATTTTATATACTAAAGGGTTAGAGAAAGCAAAATTCCTAAGACGGTTCCACAGGAACGTGCTAGAGGTGGATTCGCAGTGTAAAGTCTCTGAGAGAGTAGATTTCAATTGTGTTTTATCAAAGCATAATAAAAAAGATAGTAAATGTGCATTGCGTAGTGCTAAATGTTACTATGATTGTCTAAAGAGTGTGTGTGTCTAACGGTCCCTGGCGTGGAGTTAAGTCTCCCATAAACCGTTATGGTCCCTGGCATGGAGTTAAGTCTCCCGTAAACCTTAAGGTCCCTGGCGTGGAGTTAAGTCTCCCGTAAACCTTTGAATGTCATAGTAATACATAGCACGACTATGCACAAAAAAAATAAAAAAAGTTAAATACAAAAAAATAACAAAAGTAAAAATACTAAAAAAATACAAAAGTAAAAATACAAAAATAATTTGGGGGCCGCATTTTGTAATGGAGTGGCGGTCACAGGAAATAGCATTGGTTTGGAGCTATTTCCACAAGGGGTAAGCCTTCTGCTTACCCCGGCTTGTAATGTGGGCTCTGATACAGCTTCACCGTACCAGATGACGGTTCCAACCCCGTAGAACACAGAGGACAAGTTGTTTAGTATTTCTATACTAACAAATTACTTTCTGATTTTTCAGATATTGGAGATGTATCTTTGCAAGACTTTGGAGACTTACGTGTGCTGCGGTAACGCCTGTAAGGCTATATCCGTAAAAGATCTGGTGTTTTGTAGTGTATTATTAAATAATCATTGTGTCGTTCATTTTTATTTTAGTCTTCGTTGAGCTATTGAAGAGGTTGGGGTAGAGACCAAGTGACGTAGTATTGTGCTTTATAGGTTGGTTATATTTTAAGTTTAGTTAGTCTTCGTCAAACTTTCGAGGTGGACGGATCTCTGGTGAGTTACAAATTTTGTTTGATGTGATATTATGTAATGTAATATTGTGTGATGTAGGGGTTAGGTGATGTGGCATAATAACATAGAGTACTTCCCCATTGACGTCATTTCCAGTGACGACGTTGTGACGTCTTTTTTGAGACGTCATAATGACGTTACTAGAGCTGACGTCATTCTGGGATCAGGTGTCCCATAGCGCTATGTGACGTCAAACTGGGCTATGGTGTCCCGTAGCGCTATGTGACGTAGTATTGTACTTTATAGCTTGGTTATATCTTAAGTTTAGTTAGTCTTCGTCGAACTTTCGAAGAGGGCAGATCTCGGGTAAGTTACAAGTTTGTTTGATGTACTATTGTGTATTGTAATATTGTGTGATGTAGGGGTTAGGTGACGTAGCATAATAACATAGAGTACTTCCCCATTGACGTCATTTCCAGTGACGACGTTGTGACGTCTTTTTTGAGACGTCATAATGACGTTACTAGAGCTGACGTCATTCTGGGATCAGGTGTCCCATAGTGCTATGTGACGTCAATCTGGGATGAGGGGTCCCATAGCGCTATGTGACGTCAATCTGGGATGAGGTGCCCCATAGTGCTATGTGACGTCAATCTGGGATGAGGTGTCCCATAGTGCTATGTGACGTCAATCTGGGCTTATAGTGTCCCATAGTGCTATGCTACGTAGTATTGTGACGTAGTATTGTACTTTATAGGCTGGTTATATCTTAAGTTTAGTTAGTCTTCGTCGAACTTTCGAAGAGGGTGGATCTCGGGTAAGTTAACATTGTATACGGGGCATCTGGTTCTGGCCTAAACGTAGGGCACTCTGTTTCCTAGGGCACTCTGTTTCCTAAGTCTCTAGTACCCTAATGACGTCATCTCCAGTGACGTCAGGGGCCAAAAGGCTTTTGGGATCAGGTGCCCCTGGGATCAGGTGCCCTACTTTGGCTGGGATCAGGTGCCCTGTCTTCTACTCCCGTGAACTTATATTTAAAATTGTAAGTAACCAATATAAATTTGGCCTAGTCTTATTAACATCCTGTCTGCCAAAATGGTGAGTTAACTATTTAACTACATTATTTATCTATAGTTAGAAATATTATTGTTTTTTCTCCTAATTTAATTCATGTTATTATAATTTACCAGATTAATATTATTTCCGTATAAAATTAATAAATTTCAGTGTTAAATTATTGTTAAAATATTTTAGATGATGCCGATGCAGTTAATGATTGCACAATAAAATACAAGCCAAACAATGAAAAGAAAAGTTATATATATTTTTTTATTGAAGGAATTAGCGCATTGCATTGTTCAAAACAAGTAATCAAAGATTTTTTTTCTCTTTCGCTGTGTAACAGCATACGTTAAACGTATTCAAACTTGAAATAATTTTATTTCAACTGAACTAGGTTCTGTATTTTAGAAATTATAATTAAAATAAAATTATTTTGATGAATGACTTTTTTGAATAATGATTCTTGATATGATGTTATGATTATTTATGGTAATTGTCTATTGATATTCGTGTTTTATGTATGTATTCTTGTCATAATATGTTTGTTTTAATAAAAAATATGTTCATTTCAGTATTCCATTTAGTATACTTTTTCAAAAGAATTCACGACCCATAAAAAAAATTAATACTCTCAATTAAATTATTAAATTTTATTTGTATTTTTTTAATTATTATTTTTTGTAAACAAAGCTTTACAAAATGGCGCCCAACTTAAATCAGTAAGGATTTTTTTTTAACAAAACAATAATCCCCCTTTTTTACAATAGTTACAATTGTCGCACAATGTGTGGCATTTTTATATAAAGTTAAGTCAGCCTCATATTTATAATAGTTACATCACTTCCTACTAATTTCTATTCAAAATATTAATATTCATGTAAAGAGTTCAAAATTGATAAGGCATTATCAAAATTAGAATTAGGGAACTATTATTAGATATAAATAAATGAGTTTTATTTCTTTGTGGTGTAAACTTCAGCATTATCATTATTTCAGGAGTACCACATGGAGGTGAAGCAGAACTACTCTACAAGTTCACAGTACCAAATATACCTCCTCTAGATCTCTCACCAGTTGATAAAAAATACAGCAAAATATATACTAAAATGCTTACAACATTTGCTAAAACTGGGTATGTTAGTTTTAAAAATTAAAATGTATGTTTCTTAAAACATTTATAGTATGGTTTTCCAATGATGGTTTTCTTTTTTTTTCTTCTTTTTTTTTTTTTTTATTAAAAGAAGAACAATCTAACAAATATGCTTACCGCAATAGGGCAAATACTCAGAGCTTTCTGTTAGAGGATTACTTTCTTTTAAACTGCCTGGGTTCTATATTTTCAATATAATCAAACATGGTTCAGTACGCAATTAACCTTTTTTATTAACACTTGTTAACAAGTATAACTATCTCCTATCTTATTACAATGGTATAATCTTCTTCTTATTATTATTAATCCAGAATGACTCTAATTGTTGTGACTCAAAGACTTGATCTACTTTATAGTTTAATTATCTGATTCTGAAATACACGAAGTTTTCTCACCCTGTTTGAAATTATTGTGGATGCTCAATTCTCCTAGGAAGCTCTTACTCGACAAGTCCATCTGGTTATCTTCAAGAATTCCTGCAGCACCATTGATCAATCTTGGTCCACTGACCACGTTTCCTCCCATTTAAGGGTTTATTTATGATTGTAGCATCAATGATGTCCCCCTTGCTTGCAAGGTAATCAATTTCACCAGTTTCCAGGTCCGTCACAATAAGTGTTGTCATTCTGGTTTCTTAAAAAGAACTTAGACTATATTTCTAACTAAAACTATCCTAATTTCTAACATCACTGGTGCCCTTTAAAAATCGTTGCAATATTTCCAAAAATATATCATTTTATTTATTTCTACAAAATAGAAGCAAACAAAATACTCAATACTATACACAAAAATAGATCACCACAATACCTAAATACACTATACATACATTATAACTAACACAATATTGCACAATAATATATTAAAATTACATGTTATACATACATTTCATACAAAAATCTTACAAATACAAAAAAAAATAAATTGTTTACAATTAGTATCAACTTTAAAAAAACAACTTTTAACGAATTTATAAGTTCAAAACAAACTATATTTCTGGTATTCTGAAATTTTAATTGAGTTTAACATGATATCTAAAAACAAATACAACAATATACATTGTGACTTATAACAAAACCATGGAACAATAGATGCTGAGCAAATATTCACAAATAAGTACAATACAATAATAATTATTATGACATCAATAATTGACAATTATTATGACAATAAGTACAATGACATCAATTACTTGTGTCAACCTTGCCAATTTGTCGTCCTCATCAGCTCCATCTATGTGACGTAAATCAGCAGGAGAATGTGGTACTGAGAATGGATGAGAGTAACCACAATACTACTTTCTTTATCTCTTATCTCTTCTTGGTCTTGCACAAAACTTGGACAAGCTTGTTGAATTGCTCTCTGTTTTGAAACTATCACGCAGTAACAAAAGAATTATCAATTGTACAACAATCCTTCACAGTGGTTGTCTTCACTGAGCAAACGCCATGTTTTAATTTCTGTGCAATTTTAAAATCAACTACCCTCTCTGTCTAAAAATAATTACTTTATTCAACCCCCCTGTTGAGTCATTCTGTATTGTACATTAATCATAAAAAATTTACAACATAACTATTTATAATACTGGTCTTACTTACAAACTATTGTACTTCTAATTAAACAAACAAACAAAAATTTTCACCCTTTTTATATTATAATTGTTATAAATTAACCCACGCGGGTCGATCTTTCATGCATGGCTTAGTTCACCAAATCTAAAATACGTATTTTGCAATTCAACATTACGCCCACTTAGAATAATTGTCCTATCACAATAAATAAAATACCGTTGGAAAAGTAATGTTCCGTAGATGCATATTCATGCAAAAAAAAAAAAAAAACCACAAAACGTTATAAATAATATTCCAAAAATTGCTGAAGTTCACGTATTTTTAATACGTAACGTCAAAGATTTGAACCGTGCGCCTTTTCGTAAAACGCGACGCCATTTTCTCCAATATGATTACAACTCTATTTATCTGTCATTTAAGTCAACTAAAACACTGTTCTATAGATCACAGCTTCTCTTTCTAACCGTAGATTACAAATTTTTCTGCGTCTCATAGATCCAGAGATATATCTATTTGACCAGAGAACAAACCTGACGACACGAAATTCATTTGGCATTCGGTGCACTTTACGAAAAGACGAAATTCATTTTTCTTGTCAGAAAAAGGACTTGTTCTTTACACTATATTGTAGGGGAAATTTCATTCTATAAGTTGGTACCACTTGATATAGGCAAATACTTACTAAGAAGGTTTTGTTTTGATGTCCAAAGTAGTCCAAACGTAGCAATTGTGTGACGTAAAAACTGTAATATTAGGCGTGGCGCATATTGGTTTTGGGATTAGATTTTTGGTATTTTGAAGGTTTGTGTATACAAATTGTATATACATTTTGTATACAAGTTACAATACATGTGTTTTTATATCTAAAGTTTATGTTTTTGAGTGATAGTTTAGTTTGTGAACAGTTCTTATTTGTGATAACCTAGGCCAATATTGTAAGTCTAGCCTATATGCACATTTTCTTATATTTAATGTTTTATATGATTATACAAGTGAATATGTGTGTTATTCTTTGTAAAGTATATATTGTCTTAGTAAAATCTAATGATTTTGTCTTAGGCCTAGCTTTAGAAAGTTACTAATTAATTACGCCTAAATGATCGAGGTGTCAACCTAACCTCAACCGTCAGAGTATCACTTTTTAGTCAAAATCGTTGTGTTTATTTTGAAAATGTAACACATTATTTTTTTTCCCCCTAAATATATTCACAAATATATTACAAATCTCAAGAAATGGTTGAAAAAAATCGTAAAAATCTATTAGTATGTTATTCATACCATTTCTGTGAGATTTCTGCTCCGTTACTCTTCGATTTTTTGGAATTTGACCAAAAAACTCCAAATTTGATACATCTAACATTTTTTTTTCACTACACACCTACATTCTATGCACCTTTCTGGACATAATAATATATAGAAGTTCTGTATAAAATATATTTTACTATTTTTAATGTTTTTTTGAAAAAATAAAGAGAAAATTCAGTTTTTACGTAAAATATTTTTTTACATTTTGAAAATGTAACAAATTTATATATTTTTTTCCTAAATATATTCACAAATAATACACAAAAATTGTGTATATCTTAGAAATAGGTAGTAAGCTATTGATTTTGGATTATACAGAGTTTTCCTGAAAAATGGTAACTTGACATGTAACATACTTACTCCAAAACCGTTTCAAAATTATTATTTTTATGACATAGATGAATTCTATGCATCTTTCTGAGAAAAATGATATTTTATAAGTTAGGTTTTGTATACAAATAATATTTTTTATTAATAATTTAAAAAAACGAAGAAAATTAACACTGCCAAATCATGGGTTAAGGGGAAAAATCACAAAATGTTACAAAATTTTAAAGTTATGTTCGATAATTGTATTAAATTTTAGGTTATGCCTTAAGTTTTAAGCAATGTAATTATTTAATTTAAAGTTTCTGAAATGTAATTATTTTGCCGTTAGGAACCCAAATTATGAAGGAATGGATTTTTCAGCTTGGGAGCCTGCTACCATTTATGATGCCAAATACCTGGACATTGGAAATGAATTGAAAATGAGGCCAGCTAGATTACACGAAGAAAGGTTACAATTCTGGAATGATCTGTATAAAAAATATGGTTATTTATATTAATAAAATACTAAAATGAAACCTTTACCGATACTTTATTGATTCATTTAACATAATGATCGTTGATTTGGATGAGTTAGCTGACGCAAGATGAAACCTGATTTGTCTATAACTATATACCAGTTTGTGGTTTTATATGTAGGCTACTTGCCAGTGTAAGGTCTATTACCTCTTGCTTTCTCCGCCACACATTGGTGTAATGGACACACTTATTATTAATGACTATTAATGATAAGTAAGTAGACAAGCAATTCTTCATTTCTGTTAACACTCCCACTTCATCTCTATATACTTGAGCTTCTCCACATGTAGTGCTAAGTATTGACATCACAAGTATTAATTAGCTGCAGACACCTCCAGTTCCATTATTTCACCAGTCTTCTTACAATCTGAAGCATGATTTTGTAAGAATTATTATTATTCTTAGAGGACCAATAAACCTCTAATTGTTTATACATGCATTTAGAAAGAGAATTATCTATGAAACAAATACTTAACATATAATATGCAATCTGTGTAATAAAGATATTGAGTAACATAAATTGTTCTTTACCTTATCTGAAGCGATGTCGACGTGTCTTCCTGGTAATTCAGCTTCCTCAGTGCACTGGTTTTCACTTGTAATGTTACAGTTTAATGTTACTCTTAATTACACAGATCACTTAACACATTTAAAGTTATGGTTTGGCACAGCCCTATAGTAGAAAATATACCGTGATAGCGTGTTAGCTTTAAAGGCGTTGTGAGAACCACGTGCTCATTCTAAGAGTTGAAAGTTCATAAGAAGTATGGCGATTTATAAAACGATCGATACAAACGAATTACTGTAGCGATTATAAATAAATATAGCGAATTATACATCGACTGATGTGAACATATAATTAATGAGATGTGCTGAATAGCACAAGAAGCGTTGAGAATGCTTAGCTTCGACTGATGCACTGATGCAAAGTTAAGAGGAATAAGCGTAACGTGTGCACGTTACCTGTACGCACTGAGTTGTAGAAACATACTAACTAGAGATGACGTGGGTAGGTAACGCTTCACGTTCATAATCATGTGATATCCGTCAACCTATCAAAAATATTATAAATGATGAAATTTGTCCTTAGACTTGATATACAAGGCAAAACACCCCTTGAATTATGGAATGGGCTCTTCTAATGTGAAGTGTTGTAGGAGAAAGAGAAGGTTTTTGCTAAAGAGGGGTGGTTTGGACAAAGAGAAAGTTTCGCATGGAAAAATGGTAAACATTTAATTAGGAATACCGAACATAGCGGCGTTCTTGAAAGGGTGTTTCAACAGTGTTAAGTCTCGACGATCCCGGTCAGAGGTGGCGAGAGAAAGGAGAATTGCGAGAGGGGACTCAGGAGTGGTCCCCGTGCGACAGGAGGCAAGGTAGAGGTCAATGTGCGTGGTAGAAGATACAGTTGAATTCCAAAGTGTTTGGTAATGCCAGCTGTCAATTTTGTAGAAGAAGAAAGATTACGTTGATAATTTTGAAAATGAGAGTTAGTTTATAGAAGCGGCATCAAGAAAGAATTATTGAGTAGATTCGGTAGACAATTTAAAAACCTTAACGGAAGGGTGTAATGACCCCAGTAGCGGTGCATATGGTGACTACTCGAACATGTCTATCCTTCCCCTCGTGAGTAGTGAGAACTCTGCCCATTGGCCAAGATAATGGCCGGGTCTGTTGATCGTGAATTAGTACCAGATCGCCAAGTTTTCTGTAGGTTTAGTCCATTTAACCCTTTGTTGTAAAGTATGTAAATATTCTAAACGATGTTTTAGAAGTTATGAACACATAGTTTTCAAGTGCATATGTAGATGATCCAATGTCAAGTGAAGTGGAAGATTTTTTATTGCATAATTTCAGTGAAAGTGAAGCTGACAGTTTCAATGAAGATAATAGTGATTTGACAGAATTAGCTGCTAGCCAACACAATGTAACAAGTAGGCCTAGCCCTCCGTGGCAAACTTCTAACACAGTACCTTCCCTTACATCACATATAATCACAAGTGAAAGTGAAGGAGACAGCAATAGTGAAAATAAAAATCCAGTAGCTTCAGTTGGCAACCAACGAAACACTGCAAGTCAGTCTAAAACTACCACTAATCAGCGCCATGACGTTCGGTGTTGTACTTGGATTGACGTTAGTGACAATGGCCCTGGGCCTTCTAACACAATTCCGATTATAATATACACCAAGGTCCTATTTTACCAAGCCATTTTGATGAGAAAACAACAGCAATTGAGTATTTCAATTATTTTTTAATGATAATCTAATTAAATACATATGTAACGAAACCAATCTTTATACGGAAAAAAGGAAATATCAAACCAATTCTCTAAAATCTCGAATCAATAGATGGAACTCTATCCCTGATATTGATATGAAAGCTTTTTAAATTGTTATAATAAATATGGGACTGACTCCTCTACCGGATTTTACTGTATACTTCAGGAACCAAATGGGAAGACAAAATCCCCCTTTGCAGTGATGTGTTCGCCAAAAATTATTTTCTAAATTTATTTTGGAATCTACACTTCAATCATAATCAAGGAAGGCCAGAGACTAGACATAAAAGTTTTCAGTTAGTCCTATTGTTGAACACATGAAAAACATGTGTAAACTATTTTACACAACTAGTGACTTTGTTGCTGTCGATGAAAGCACAATTTCTTTCAAAGGCAAAGTGAGCTTTAGAGTGTATGACCCGAACAAACCTACCAAATTCGGCATGAAAGTGTTTGTCATTTCTGATTGTGCAAATGGTTATATTTACAATTTTCTTCCCTATTTTGGAAAAGATTATATAATTCCAAACTCTAACCTATTAACCGTAGTAAAATGCCTCCCAATTTGAAAATTCAAGCTAAGAAAATAAAAAAAGGAATAGTTGTAGCTAAGAGAAATAAAGATAAATTGGTTTTATCTTGGCGAGATAAGCGTGTTGTTCACATGTTGAGTACGAAAAATAAAGGTAATAAATCAGAAATGAAGGCAGTTCCTAACAGATGGCCAAACAAACCACCTAACATAAAACCAAACGTTGTTTTAGATTATACAAAACATATGGGTGCTGTGGATAGAAGCGACTACTTTATTGCTTCTTATAAATTTATACGCAAAACCAAGAAGTGGGACCGGAATTTTTTTTTGGCTTCTGGAGGTGACAATTGTAAACTCATACATTTTATATAAAGATTTACAATAAAAGAGCTATTCAACACCTATGACCCACAAACAGTTTCGAAAAAGTTTGGTTCGTGACCTTGTCAATGATAAAATGATATCAAATTCAAATATACAAAAAGGGAGACGTTTAGCTCAAGGTTGGCTTGAAGAAAGATTATATGGTCGTCATTTTACGGAAAAAAGAAACAAGTTTTTTTCGGTGTGTTGTCTGCACTAAGAAGGGAATTCACCGCGAAACAAACTATGCTTCCAAGACTTGTACCACCAAACCGCCACTGTATCACAACATCTGTTTTGAGGAGTACCACAAAAAAAAAAAGGTTTATGACTAAAGACTGTTCTTTTTTTGTAACTGTTGAAGTATATTTTTTTATTTAGTAAACAAACTGAAATTAGACTATAGTGTGATCCTATTTTTATTTATATGTGTGACAAATTTTCATTGCATTTTAATTTTTTTTAGTATATACAAAAAAATATATATATACTATATTGACCATATTTCTAGATATTTTATATCATAAAAACAAACACAATTTTAATTAAACAATGTTGTAGCTTATTGAACATTAGTTTTGTCTTTTTTTCTTCCCACAAGTTTTTACTCATAAGTAAATAAAAAATGTGTTTAAAAATGTTTTTTGTGTTTTTGTATTATCTTATAATATTAGAAACTTTAAAAAAAAATTGACTTTAGGAGTATGCCATTTTTTATATTTTTAACTAATATGGCTCTATGGGCCAATTAGTCATACTCAATTTAACATGGCTTGCAAAGATTTAAACAATCTACTGGAAGTTTAGGCTTCTCTAAATATCAGGCCTGGATTGTTTACTCCTTCAGTAGTTTGAGTTACCTTAACTGCTGGTACCTCCCCTTTTTGAATTCTTCCATTAATTGAATTAATTTTAATCCCATTGTCTCAGGGAGAACACGAGTAAATTAGATTTTTTAAATTATCTCTGGTAGTGTGTTCTTAAAAATACCTATTTAAAACCAATATATCTTACCTGTTATGTATAACCTGTAAACATATATTTAGGTGTGTGGATTAGACTGACAAACTAAAATAATTTAAAAAAATATATTATCTTTCATTAATTTAAATTTATTAAAACTAAAAGAAAAAACAAATATTTTTGGTTACAACAAAACAACTTCTTTATTATATTTAAAACAAAAACATATCTGATTAATACATATTAAAATTCTTATTTTCACAATTTCTTTATATTATGAGCAGATTGGCTAATAATTTATTTATGGTTTTAACTATTTTCATATATTATAATTTTAAACAAAAACCAATTCCGTTATCCGGACACTAATCACTAAAATGACAATATAATTAGTAGTCCTGAGCAATTTTTATTTAAGAGAATTACTTTGAATTAACAAAACATTTGTTTTTATTTTTAAAACAAAATCCACACACAGATTATTTATCATTAAAAAATACTAAATTTCTATGCTAAACCATTTAAATTTTAAATCTATTAACTTTTGTTATCCCAGGAAAATCAGTATAAAAGCTCAATAGAATTTAATTTTAAATTTTGGCTAATTTTGCCTTTTGGAAAATTTTAAGTTGGTTTTTCAAACCTTGAACTCTGTTTTGATGATCCTGTTTCGTGATTCGATCCTGATGTCTGTTGGTTGTACTTCATTTTACAGATGATCCATGTTTCGGTTAATTGCTTGTGGTTAAGCTGATGGTCGGTAATGAATGGGCGCTTGTAAATTTTCACAACTTATCCCTTTAATACACTTGCCCAGCACTAACATCTACACTTCCCTTCCTTAAAACTTCTTTTTAATTTTGCACTTCTTTTAAATTGAGCTTTAATCAACATAGGACTTTTTAGAATATTTTCACTTATTTAATTTTAATTTTTTAATTTCAAATTTATGAGTCAGCATAGTCACCTCGTAACTTTGACTTCTTAGAGTTTTTCCGTGAGTTTTGTTCTTAGGGTTTCCCACCCCTCAAACTGCTTCCAAATTTTTTTTCAGAGTACCCTCAGGCATAGCCACCCATTACACTTGCTTCCGCGAATTTTTTCAGAGTCCCTCGCCAGGAGGTTAATTGACTGCATTTATTGCCAGAAAATATCGTATTTTACTACCAATATTTCACCCTTCTGTGAATACAATAATTTCTTATTTTTCATTTTATAGTGCTATTATTGAGATATTATTGACGGCTAGTGATTTGGTTATTTATTTTTAAATTAATTACATTTTTTCTAGTCTCTATCTTTTATTTAAATTGTTTTATTATAATTAATTATTATCATTTATCTAGATGTCTGTTGGTACGATAATTCCTCCCTTTTCTAAGTCACAGATTTCTGGAGTTTGGTTCCACACATCTCTAGACTTGCTATTGCAAAATTCTCTATTGTTTTACCTTAAAACTCTTCTATATGTTTTCTTCTAATTTTTCCAATTTTCTTAAGCCTCCTCTTTGGCTTTCCCGATAACTTTGATTGATGTCTGTCGGTCCACTTGTTTTTACACAGTTCATTATGCAACAATCGTCACAATTTCCAAAGTCCACTTTTCTTACCTTTTGATTAAATATTTTCAAACTTCACTATTTTGTTGCCTCAGGTGATTCTAATAATATGTTAATAGTCTCAATCATTTATCTTTTTTTGGTTTTCATGAAAAGGTGTGTAAACTATACCTTTTATTGTTTTTTCAATATTTTAATTTTGTCTTTATTTTCCTCTTAAACTTTATCATTTAAAAAAAATCTATACAAAACTTTCACAATTTTCTCTTATTCAAAATTTATTCAACTTTTGAATTGGTCATTTTCTGCTAACTTTTAAATATATATATATATATATATATATATATATATATATATATATATATATTTTAAATCTTCAAGAATCTTTTATTCTTAATTTTAGTTGTTTGTTATGAAAATATCAAAGTTTTTTGATTTTGATCAATTTTGAAATTTTTTAATCTTTTTATTCAACTTTTTGTAGCGTGTGTTTGTTTATGTGAAATAAGCGTAATAGATCTGTATTGCGTACAACTTGTAATACAATTACACATCCTCAACATTATTATTTTATATTTTCATAATTCATCAAATGTGAATTTCTTATTCAAAATCGACTAACACATGGATTTACTGTTCTAACGAGTACATGAAAGTTGACTTTAGATCTGGTCATAGTTCAGTTTCACCAACTTGCCCTGAACAGCAACGTTGGTTACAACTTAGTAAAACCCTGTATTAGGACTAAATTTTGATTTTTCTCTTTTTTGACCAAAATATCCCATTGAACGATTTTTTTGTTGTAGTGCATCAAAATTAATTTCATGTGATAGTGTCAGTGTTATGTGTACGTGTAGTTTATTTTAATGTAAAACGATCTCCTTGGAGTGTATAAGACCAGATGATGGAGTTACGGCTCCAAAAAATGTTGTAATAAATTATACGAAAAGAAGTCATAAAACGGACCTTATTAAGGTACAGTAGAACTTCATTAATCCAGATTAATTGTTGCTCTAGGTTGTCCGAATTAATGAAAGTCTGGATTAAACAAAATAACCTATGAAATGAACCAAAATACATATTTAAACACTCTGTTCAGTATAAAGAACGTGTATTTTAAATTTTAGAAATACGAAGGTTATTTATTATACAACATATAATGCAATACAGCATTAGGCCCTACAAAATACATAATAACTAGTGCAGTATAAAATTGGAACATGGCAAACAAGAAACACCCTTTATTGACCACACTTGACACACTTACTGGATTAAAGAAACTGGTGATATTTTGTTTGACATTAATCTCTCACATAGATGCCACAAATGCTTGTAACATGCAGATATGTTTTCATTGTTGTTATTTTCAACGTATTTAATGCCAATGTTTAGATGGTCTTTAATTTCACTAAGTTTTGGCTTATGGTTAATAATATCATCTGCTTCATCCTGGTCATATTCATCTGTTTCAAAGCTTTCTGCAGCGATCATACTTTCAATGATTTCCTCCTCGTTAAAATGTGATAACCTGGATCATCTTCATCTCCTTTTAGCCACATCTCAATGCCTTCCAGTGTTACTGAATTTTCACCACCTTGGTGGAGAGTATTGTAAAAATATTTTGTTTCCAATCCAGCTGTATGAATTTTTGTTATTGATTTTAGAATTTAACTGAATTAAAAATTGGTGTGATGGTCGATGACAAAAAAAAAAACAAACAAAAAAAAACAGCTGTCCGGATAAAGCAAAGTACGGACTAATGGGGTCCGGATTAATGGAGTTCTACTGTAATATTATTATTAATAATTAATAGTGACTTTGTACCCACAATCATGTAATACATATTAATAGAAGTATGTCTCCTATAGCCTTTAATTAGTGCTAATTTATTTAACTTCAAAAAAATGTACATTTTACACAATACAATACCCCACAGATATTCAATTAATACTTTATGCTAGGATGACATGCTTATTTGTTTTCATGGACACCTGGCTGTTTTTTATAATATGTTATGCAAACGAAAACTACAGGTTTCATACAGATATTTTTTTGCCCCTCACTGTAAATTGTTCTGCCGCAAATGAGATGGTTCAAAATAAATTGAATATGGAAACAATACCACTTCATAGTCAGCAAATTAAAAAATTCTTTTGTTTTTTGTAGAAGCTATAGTTCTGTTTCTTCCCATCAATTCATCTAATCGCTGTGCTGCAGCAAAGGAAATTTATTTTTAATTGTTTCCATTTTAAAAAAAATCAAATGTTACCCAAATACATAGTCTCATACAAATTTTTAGAAAATTGCTATACACGAAAAAGGTATCACTAAACCAATTAACGAGTTCATCTAACAACGCAAAACTCAAATCTTGGATTACAAAATGCAAATCTAAAGTTTTTGCAAATCATAGTTATAACATTTCACATTTTTTTGTGTATTTGGGTAGGGTTAGTTAATACCTTATTCAGTAAGTGAGGTGTAGCTAAATTAACATGACTTACATCATACAGGTGTCCCTATCGTGTATCGGAAGAAGTATGGACAGACGGACAAGATTTCAAAATTGGTTAATGTTGCAGAGCAACAAGTAATTGTGATGTATGGTAGAAAAAATATCTTAGATAATAATTATAATATTAAAATATTACATTTATGTATTTTTTATATAAAATTTTACCTTATAATTTGTAAAAAGAATTATTCCCCAAAAATGTGTTAGAAGCAGTGTTAGTGCACCAACACGTTTCGTAATACAGTAGAACCTCTGTTAACCGGCCTCGGATTAACCGGTCCTCAGATTAACCGGCCTATATCGTAGTGTACTGGTTGGATGAGAGTTTCCGAAAATAAATTGTAATTGAAACACCAAAGCGGCGGCGATATCAAACGACTTTATCGATAGCGGTATCCCAATGTCGGCGGCGTAAAACACCGCGGCACCAAAGCGGTGGCGATATCAAACGATTTTGTCAATAGCGGTATCCTATTGTCGGCGGCATAAAAACACCGCGGCATTGGCTCCCGTCGGTATAGCAGACATACACCCACAAAAACGATTGATGGGCTGCTTTTTTTTTTCCACGAATCATTTTAGTATACATTATGGAAAATATAACATTTCTTTTCAGTTTTCGGAAGCGTGTGTTGGTTTCGTTTGAGACACGGTTAAATGTGTCAAAAGACTTGACAGAGGGGAATCTGTAAAAAAGCTTTGTAGTGTTAAATTTTTTCATGTTTTATGTATAATATACATAACATAATATATACGATACATTTATGTACAATTAAATGAGTTGCAATAAGCTTTCTTTGAACGAAAACCGATTTTTCACGGGAACCTCAGATTAACCGGCCAAACGGGCAACCGGCCCGGGTGTCAGTCCCGAATAGACCGGTTAAGAGGGTTCTACTGTAGCTAGAAGGAGTGCATCTAACATTTGTAAATGGCTAAAAAGGTAACCAATGGGAATCCTTAAACTATAGAGGGGATTAGTTGAAATTTTGGAGATGACACAAGCTCTTACACATAGCTTCCATAGACAAGGGAAGTCATATTTTACTTTTTCTCAGGCATCACAGAACTTCTCATTAGGCTGATCGCCCCAGACTTTGCTTCGCTTCAAAAGAGCAACTCCTTGATAAAAGAGCTGTTTAGTTAATATAGTTTTTTTAGCTTGAACTATAATAAAGCTAGAGCTAGTGTTTATTAGCATCAAACGCATATTCAATGTACATTTTTTTTAAAGATCATAAACTGATTATACATAAAAAAAAAACTAATTACGTTTAAAGAAATCATAAATATTTATATTTGAAAAATCTGTATTATAAATTATTAAACTTTTGACTATCAACCACGATCGGAAGAAGTAAAAATAAACCATGAATTTTGTGACTGAATAAAAACAATTTTGCCAATTTCACAATAATTAATAAAAAATAACTAAAGAAACAGAAAATAACTTTAAAACAACTGTTAGATTATAGAATGATATATTGAATATTGTTAAATGTATAAATATGTTGTGTTTTTTTTCTTTCAGAAGATTGACATAAACTTTTTAACTATTTTATGTTAATATTATTGTAAGTTGTGGTTTATATTAAAAAGTATTTGTTTTAATTATTATATGCAACTAATTTAATTATTTCTTAATAAAAGTGGGTGGGAAGAGTTCCAAGGTATGGTATTCTGTGTAAATATATAAAAAAGGAAAGAAAGGTGGTTTAATTTTAATTTATTTCTATAAAGAGAAGAAAATAATTTGCCCAGCTTATGGGCACCAGGTAGCGTTAGCTTACCAATTTTGAAAAGTTAAAAGTTCAATTGAATTTATAGTCTCTCAAGGTCAAAGGTTCTTTTTAAGAGGTATTTTGCAATAGGTGATTGTAAAGAGATTCTAAGTCTTGTTTGCTGAAATTGTATATAAAATATTTATTAAATCGACATATCATATTACAAATAACATCAAAAACAGAAATGATAATTGGTATGCTATTATTAAATACTGGTTAAAAAATCTTTTATCTGAATTTATTTCTTTAAATTTAAATCGAATTTAAAAGTTAAGTTTTATGAATTTCATACTTGGCATTTTAATGTTGCAACAGCAGAATTTAAATCATTAAAAAAGTAATGTTCTGTGTCTCTAAAGGAGACTTAATTATGTATAAAAAAATAATTATTTTGAATTAATCCTAAAAAAAATATAAAAACAAGCATACTTCTAGCAAAATCATACTCTATTCATAATATACATCTTTAACATGATAAATTATTGTTTATGATGTCTATACCACGACATCTACACATAAAAAAAAATATCCGTAGCGATGAACCCTGATGTCCTGTGATTCCAAGGAAGTCTTCAAACTGCAGTTCTTCCAGTGCTCAAAGCTCATGCAGTCTCCAACTTCCAATACCCAATGATATAAAAATCCTTTATAAGGATTTAACAAACTGTTCATTATTTTTAAAATAGTTCTGCCTTATCTAGAAAGTATTAAAACACCGGGACATGACATTTCTCTAAATTGTTCTAAAGAAAATAATTTCTATTGACTCACACGACAGTCTGATTTATTTCAAAAGTTCTTTGTCCAATAGGATTAATGTTTAAAAGCAAGAATATTTATTTAAAATGTTTGTACACTTAGTTCTATCACCAAACACATGTTCAAATTGTCACATCAAATTTCTCATCAAAAATACGTCTCATATTAACACTACATTGTTCATCAAGATCTTATAACTTTTTAAAACACATCCCACCATTGTAGCGTCATTCACAATTCAATAAAATAAATCTGTAATCATTGATTATCGATCAACCGTCTACCTGCCCCTCTTCGCCCTACATATTGCATCCGTCAGGTGGTGAAGTCTGGTGGCCGGTACCGTTAAACATCGTATGACATCTTCTCTCTCTCTCTCTAACTAGATTAGAATCAAGTTCTGCAACGTGTCTCATTACATTCCTGTCGCTTAAAACATGTAGTCTTGCTAAATTTAACAAAACATATTTTGGACAGATTTTCTTCAGTGTTAGTTCTAAATCATATTTAACATCTCAT
The DNA here is from genome assembly GCA_963513935.1 of Aphrophora alni. Taxonomy (NCBI): domain Eukaryota; kingdom Metazoa; phylum Arthropoda; class Insecta; order Hemiptera; family Aphrophoridae; genus Aphrophora; species Aphrophora alni. The sequence goes on from OY740774.1 coordinate 52,435,306, forward strand.
TCACGAAGTAATAAGTGCTTTTTCTTAAATGTCAGTGATGTGTTTTTTGTAGGGTGTAACGATAAAAGTTGGTGAGTTTGCCCTTATAACACACGGCACATGTTTTTTTTTGAACTCTTGCAATAGGAGCCAGGTATGTTCAGATTTCACTATACAGTAAAACTAATAATATTTTAAGCTTTGTTTATTGAAATATGTGTTTCATATTTTCCCTTTGATTATTCAATTATTCTTATTGAAGGTTAACAACTTGTAAAAAATGCTTTCTTTCATTTAAAGGACAATTTACAAAAGCTAACTGTAAATTTAAACAGTCAAGTATTAAGTTTTAAACAGTCAAAATATTAAGTATTTAATCATATCAAAATACTAACTAGAAAAATGTTTTTTCTGAACTAGAATCTTAGCCTTTAGAAATTTTCTAACTGTTGTTACAAGTCTTTTATTTCAAACAAAGATCAAGATATTTATATACTATTCTTATTAACATCAAAGAAGGACTTAATTATAATCTTTTCTGGATTTCTGTAATTCTGATAATTTTCCTTTCATTTTGATGAAATAACAAAACATTTTAATAAGAGAAACTTGTTCAATAACATGTCTAAGTTTGTATAAATCTCTATTCGACGTGTCTTTTTTGCGTAGCAAAAAGCTGGTTCAAGTTTGTTGGAGTTTGTTTTGGAGATTGTGCGAGTCTGTACAGCAAAAATTGGATATCTGTTTGAGACTACTCTACCTAACTATTTCAGACATGCTTAAAACAAAAAAAAAACTATTTTTCAAACTTCACTAAGTGCACTATAAAATAATATTTGTCTAAAAGAAAGGAACTCGAATTGTGAACTTGTTCTTCAGAAATATTTAGAACTGAACTCTGATAATATGTCCTTGATTATTTATATGTAATAATGTGTAACAATTTATAAAATAATTAATATTGGGTGGTGCTGCATGCAAACTTTTCGGCCTTCACGACCCCAAAGGGGTTACTCTTCAAAATTAATTAAAAAAAAAAAAACATTGACGTCAATATTTAAAAAATTTCAATATTTTCTAAATTCTAATATTTCAATTTCTTTTAAATTTAAATTTTTCTTTATATAATTTTTTTTTATAAATCAAAATTAATTTATATATATATATATATATATATATATATATATATATATATATGTGTAATATGAATTTGTTCTTATTAAAATGAGAATGGTATAACATCCATTTATTTATAAAATGTGCTTCTATATATGTATATGTATTTATTTATGTGTATGTTTAGACTAAGCTTTGGATAACACCAAACTTGTTAAATAATCTGCCATTTTCAGTTTTTTGTATATGCATATATATATGTGTCAGAAAACTTAATTTCTTTTTTTATATAAATTCTTTTCAACAAAACTTTGTAATTTTCTTAACAAAAAAATAATTGTGAATGGTCAAATCTGATCCTCAAAACTTAAATTTAAATTAAATAAATTTTTGGCTTTTGTTAATGAAATTTGTCTTTCTTTTTTTTTAAACATTGTTACCAGTTGGTTCCACCTTTTAATAATTTCAGTAGCCTGGTAACACCATCTTAAACATTCCTAACCAACTGTTTAAAACACATGTTAATACTTTGAACGTTCTCTTCAGACTGCTTTAAACACATCCTACCAACTCAAACACTTCCCTAAGACTGAACTCTCTCCCTCCCTTCAAAACTAAGCGTCTATCTAAGATCTACTAACACAGCAAAATTTTGTTAATTCATTCATACACACACTTATATTATAATATACCAAAACATTAATTGTAAATTCATTCTAAACCTATTTATTTTATAGTATTATCTTCTTGGATGTTTTTAGTTAAAAGTTCACAGCTTTTAAATTAATTTAGAACACTTCCCCCATGCTCCAACAACCAATCAAAATCTTTGACCTACTTGTGCTTGGTCCAATCACATGTCTTCGTTTCAACTATACAATATTCAAATATTCCACATTATTACATCTGATTGTATGCCAAATGATGTCACTTTTCCCATTCAGTCCACCATGCCACTTTGATCTTAGATTGTCTCAGCTCGACATGATAATGTTTATTGTAATCCCTTTATATCAGTCTATTTGATATTTAATCGTCATTGTGTACTTTATTGACTACTCGTGCCCACACACAGTCTTAGGCACATGTGGGCATTTTTTGTTCTATACTTTCAAAAATTTGTGTATGTATGTATGTAAATTGTAAAAATACAATAATAATAATTCAGTTACAGATAATGAAACCCGTCAAATTATCAGAGGTCTCAAAAATAAACCCTCTTCAGGATGTGATGAAATATCAACATCTAGGTAACCAATGGCATGAAGGTTTTCTTAGGCCTTTCAACACATGTTATCAATCAATCAATTTCAGAGGCATTTTTCCTATACCAATTAAACATAGCAATTAGACCACTTTTCTAAAACGTTGACCCTGAGGATGTACGGATTATAGACCAATTCCCATTATCCATTCTTATCTCAAATGTTTGAAGACTTTTCTTGAATCAACTTCTGACACATTTAAATAACAATAATATCATTTCTGAAAATCAGTATGGGTTTACCAATGTGTTGTTATAATAACATAGTTGTTATAATTATAAAAATTGTCACAATTTACATATCTCTTGATAAGAATGAAAAATGTGTTAGCATTTTCATGAACCCAAGCAAAGGATTTGATTATAAGAATCATGATTTGCTCTTCAACAAATTGACAAAATATCGTATTCATGAAAATCCACTGACCATGGATTTAAACAAACTTGGAAAATAGAGTTCACTACATAGAACTTATAGTACTGAGGGCAAAGTGTGTAAGTCTGACATTCTTACAATTAACCATGTCAGAATATCATATATACTATATATTTCATATGTAGAATGTCATGTATTATATACTTATAATCTGCTATTACATTTGTATTGGGACACAACCCTCATGTATCCAGACAATACAACCTTCACACTCTCTCAAGGAATTAAATCTTTCATAGCTTTAAATGAAGCTATAAGAGTATTTTGACAAACCATATTTAATGGTGAATTTAGAAAAACAAATTATCTCATTCACATCAAAGAACAGAATATACTACAATGCAATAAATGTCTTTGCATATAATTATCAATAATTAACGTTGAAAGTATTAAATTAATATGTTTGAAAATGGATTCACAATTAAATTGGAGTAACCATATGAATGAATTATTGTCCATAAATTAAATTTTACAATTTACGTATTTAAATTGCTCTTTACCAGTTCTTGGAATTGTATGTTTTCTGTGGTATATTTGTGGACTATTTTACTGTCATGTTAAATATGGTGTGATATATAGGGAAATGTTTCAAAGGTGTAGAAAAATTTCAAAAGTATACAATTCAACCTATGTTTGGAAAGATATCTAGAGACTCTTGTCGCCTTCTTTTCAAAAAACTAGATATTTGACTTTTCCTTCAATTTATAATTTGAATGTCATCATGTATTCTAAGTTTCACATAGAAGCAGAACATAAATTATATTATTCATAGATATGATATAAGAAAAAATCACAATCTAATCATATCAAAACATAGAATATTCCAAACTGCTATATCACGAGAAATTTCTGCGGCCATCCTCCATAAATGTCTTCCTAAAAACAAAAAGACCTCTAAAAATTTTTTTTTTTTATTTCCATAGATGAATTCATGGGACTGGCATCTATTGAATGACAAAAGTGTATGATATGTTTTGTTGTTCCTGTATACTTTTTCCTTTTTTGTGTTTATGTAATTTGTATTTAGATAATATATATATAGATTTTAAAATAACAATAACAAGGCTAATATAATGTACAAAATTGTTTCCTGGCGGTTAAATAAATAAATAGGCCTGCTAACTTTGTTTCATAACGCATCCTGATATCATTATAACAACTGTACAAACCCCATACAATATGGCAGCCACGAGAAGGGGTAGAGTATATAAGCCTTTGTAAGTGAATAAACATTTCAATTTATCAGGTGTAAAAAGAATCAGTCTTAATTCTTTTAAAATTTAAAATTAAAAAATTTTCCCCCCACTCTCCGTTGTAACATTATTATTTCAACCGTCAACTCTACTAACATTATGAAAGCCGTCATATAGTTTTCTATAATGCTTATCAATCTAGCAGCTGGATTATACCCATTTTGCAGATGCCCTATCAATGTGACATCTAGCAGCGTTGCCAGTTTTACACAAAACTTCTTCCAGTCTAATTGTGTTTCACTCTCTCTGAAATCATTCTGTTTAGAATCCGAATAACAATCAGTATTACTATAGTCTAATGTGTGATGGGCTGTGGAATGGTGTCGATGAGGCATTTAATTTGAAAAGGGAATGATTTTTCTCGAATATTAAAAAATAATATGTTGTCTTGAATTTTTTACAATCTTTAAACACGTATATTGTAGTTTGATTAGATTCCAATAATAGTATTAAAAACATAAATGTTATTTGTAAAATTGTGTAGATGGTTTTTATAACAAGTAATTTGATGAATAGTAGACCTTGCTGAACACCCATGTAAGGTTATAATATCTTACCTTTTACCTGTTTTTAATTAAAAGTTTGAATTTGTCTGTATTAATTTTTTTTAATCAATATCATGTAACTTTGTTGAGTTATTTGTGGTTAGTAGAACAGGCTGTATTTCCCGGGAAGCGGACATGGTGTGATGTTGTGTAGTGTACTGTATGTGTTACTGGGATAGCTATTGGGAGGGTTAGCTGTTCTGTCACCGCGACCATGATCTAGGTCAAGTGGTTGGTGAGGGGAGGACTGCGAGTGTGTATATCTCGTGTTATTAGTTATCGGAATCTGCAGTACTAAGGGCTATCTAAGCTATCTTTTTCCTAAACAACTATTTTTTCCTTATATTAATCTTTATTAAAAAAATACCTTTGCGGAATTTGATAACAACAATATAGAGTGGAAGCAACCAGCCTGTCTTTTGTCCCCTTTGCTTAAAATTTGGAATAATGGGAGCTTTTTTTTAAGAAATTGCAAATTAGGCTAAAGTTATAAAGATATTCTAGGACATGAACAAAAAGTGTGAAACTTTTTATTTTTATTTATTTTATTTTTTAAATAGGGGTAATTTTATTTCAAACTATTAATTAATGATAAAATTTAATCCGATGACATAAGAAGCATGTATAGCGATAATTTGAAATTTATAGTTGGTGTGTAACCTTATACGCAGGAAGTTTGTCTAAGTTGAAGTTTTTACCCGAGTACTTTAATGGATTGGTACGCTTTGGAAGTATAACTTTATTATGATGGCTATTTCATCTTCGTCCGTGAAAACACCATTGTTACAAATTATTTCAATAATTACAATAAGTTTTCTTAGCTCTCCTATTAATATTTATTGACTGTATTCTGCTGCGACTTCACATTATTAGATGACTTCTCAAATTTCGAGAAAATAATAACATTCTTTAGCTCTCATCATATCAAAACTGAATGTATTCCTAAAGTTTGTAGTAACGTTTTATATCATGAGGTTTTTTTCATGAGTAGTTAAAACATTGGTATTCTCTTTTTATCCTTGATAATAAATTGTCTATAATCCCAAACTTTAATTTTATAAAAAATTTTAAACCTAGCAGTAAATTTTATAGTTGCTCAAAAAAAACTTGATCTGGAAACTTTTTTAAAAATACTTTCAAAAACACTAAATACATTATTTGTCTAATTGTTTATAATAATAAATTCAATAGATTTGAAAAAAAAGATTATTGATTTATCAATACGAGACTAGGAACAAAACAAACTTGCAATAACCTTAACATCGAATATAGTGGGAAAAACTATTGACTATAAGACCAAAAATATTTTCAATAAACTTCCTCTGTACACCAAAGAAATTAAAAATGTTAGATATTATAAGAAATGTGTAAAAGAGATTACGTTAAAGAGAGCTTACTATAGCGTTAAAGAATTTTTAAATGATAATATGGAATTGGGTTTGTATAAGTTAGTTTTAATTTTTTTTAACAATGTTACCTGTTTTATATAGCGTAATGTAATAGTAATAAATAATAAAAATAAATAAATACAATTTAAAAAGCTTGTTGTTTTTAACTTAAAAATTACAATTAATTTTGGAATAAACTGATATTTTTGTAAAACAAGCAATAAATGTTTTCCTCTTATTTTATAAGGCACTTGGAATGACGGGATTGGTTCTTACTACAATGTAACACGAGTAACATAGGTAACGCTCAGCTTTAGCCTATCTGTCGGTCAGCGAAGGTGTAGTTTCATTGGCACTTTTAGTTGTCACTTAAACGTGTCATCTGTTAAATTTACAAATCAACGAGCAGTTCCATTCCTAGAAGACAAATATATAATGTTCTGTTAAAGCAAACCGCTGGACCCTGGATTGGCCATTGACCTATATTATATTTTAATAAAGAAAACTTTCTGACAAAGAGAGTTTCTTGTAACTACTGACTGATTAATTCCTCACAAGCTTAATGTGTTAAAAGTTTAGTCCTCAAATAGTGTATCGATCTATTATTAATAAATAAAATAGAACATTCGATTCCGATGATCATTTGCTGCCATTTAACACTTAAATAATAAAAATTAAATAACGTTATAAGTTTTTAAATCAGGTTAAGTTTAAAATTTGAGTTACATCAGTGTATTTTGCTGCCGAGTGACACACACGTTAAAAGTACGTTGATTACTTATAACGTATTTTACAGTAAAATAGTATCAATGAAGAAAAGAAATGCTAGTCACCTTTAAAAAGGTTATGAGCTGCCCTCAACTTAAAAAAAAGTCATAGAGTATAACTTTTATTTCTGTAAATAACTGACGGATGCGCCCATCCGTTCCTTCTTTCTCACGGTATTCGAGTTCGACAAGTTGCTCTAATTCAGTTCATAGTTGGTTTTTGAAGAGCGATCTTCACAGGATACTAGTGCCTAGTAAATGTAAGTATAATAATTTTATTTTAAACCAAATTATCTAGATGGCTTTAGCTAAAATTAAAAACTTTAATTTATAAGTAAACTTATAGATACTTTCTATATACAATTTATGTTTAGAAGCCTGCCAGTTAAAAATTCGTTTCGATTGATTTTGTATATTCTGATGATCGGGTACTTACTATATGCGTAAACATTTTAGGTTGGTACCTTATACCTTTTAGGTAACGGCTTATACGTCAAGAGGACGATGTATGTTACTGCTGCTTGAAAACGATAAACGCTTATTAGAGCAGTTGGATTCGCATCCGAAGTAAGAGACTACGAAAGGTACCAGCGCCAAAGAGAGAGACACATTCTTTAAACGTAAGTATTATTTATTATTATTATTATAACACTTCAGTTATATGTGACACAGCTTGAAATGCTAAGAACTTAACATAAAACATAGCCTACTGTACTGATTGGCATACGTATTTACAGGATGACTGGTTCTAACACTTATACAACTTTAAGTACACTTATTTTTATATCTGACAAAATAGTGCATTATTTAAAATGTTTTACTCCAAAGGTCTTTGAATTAAAATTATTTTACGAGTTTAACAAAATTTCTCTGGAGCGTGTGAGGCAGCCAGAATAATGTAAAATTATGAATTTGTAATTATGTTAAATGCTAAGATTTATATCAAAAATTAAAACCTGAAGAAATTGAAAGCATGTAGTTTCAAAGCTTAAAATATCTCGTATGGTGTAGTTTTTTGGGTGTCAAATGTCCATTCAAGTTTTCTAGTTATGTAACCGTACGTAGTATGATGTACTACAATCTTTTGTCAGACCAAATTTTTAACACTACTTACGGTCTGATTACAGAAAATATGGTTAGCTCCAAAACTTAGTATAATTAAATATAAAGGTCTAAAATGTGTATACAAAGAAACTGAAAGCATCAAGAATTTTGCTGTTGTCAATGAGAGTAAGAAATTACATACCTAGGTATTTTTTTGATAACAAATTAAATTACAAAAAAACATACATAAAATCTAAATTATTAATAGCAAAAAATACCTAGGTAGTTAGCATATTAGCAAAATATGTATTTATTCAAATATTTTTGCATGATTAAAATATTGTGATTGTTGTACTTTTCGTTAACTCATATTAGACTTCATTATAATATTATTGGTTGGGGAGGGACTTACCTATATATCAAATCTAAAAACTAATATAACATTGCAATAGAAACTAATTCGTATTAGTATGAACAATGGTAGAATGAAACACTCATGGACTGTATTTGAAATCTTGGTGTTCGCCCTTAAAGACACTTGTATGTGTAAAGTCTTAAATATTTTACAAAAATAGCAGTGACCCTCAAATTAGTATAAATGTATAAACAAAACTGAAAAAAGTAAGACGATTTATGTACACCTAAACCAAATTTAACTCTTCTTTAAAACATGTATAGCTTTTTGGACCCAAAACTTTCCATGTCAAATGAAACATTGTGAACACATTAACAGGGTCTTCAAGCAAATGTTGGCAATCTCATCTAAGAAAAGTTTTTCGAGGTGCCTAGTTTCATTTATTTTTTAAACGATTTGTGTTTCGTGAATAAATCTTGTAACTTTTGAAAGTGTGTTACTGTATGATAAAAAAAATAGAGGAAAAGGGAGAGAAAGAGAAAAGGAAGGTTTAAAACAAAGAGAGTGTCAATGGTCAAATTCAACTAACAAAACTAATTGACCTTGAACATGTTTGCAGTATTTCCCATATACATTTAATTGCCACAAAAAACTTGCAATTTACCCATATAATTTAGTAAAAATTTAAAAAAATTATTAAATAATACATTTTTATTGTTGAATTCAAGAGTCCCCTTCCCCGGTGTCGAAAATCGTGAATCTCTATTCATCGTTTTCCAGCATTTATCGTTAAATTCTGCGGCCGAGATTAAAAACCTATATAAGAAGTGCTTATTTTTACCGCATACAACGTTCTCTGAACAGTTTATGGTTTTACCAGAGCAATCATCCAAATACATAAGTCTATTAACAGAAAACTTTTTTAATAGTTTTGTAAACAGAATACAAAATAATGATAATACGATTATAAAGTTACAATTTTCAAGTAAACTAAACTTAGTTCAATTGTTTCCTATATTTCTTTATATTAACAAAATGTCCGGTTATTCAACCAAACATCCGCTTCTAATCTCGAGTTTTAAAATTGTAACTGAGCAAGCTCCCCAATCAGTTCTAGGCATATCAGTTGAGAGTGACAAGTAATATCTAGTTTGACATTTTATCTTTCCCTGTAATCAGCAACAAATCTTTTTCCGTTTATTGTAATAATATAATGTGATAATTACATTTAAAATGTAAAAGTATAAAAGTGACAATTAATAATAAAATAAAATGAATTAAACGACTATTGTACTGATTTTAAGTTTGTGTTGAGGATTTTAAGAAATCAGTACACGGTCAATGTTGAACTCCTGTAGGTCTACATAGAAATAAGGTCAAGCAAAAATCAAAACGTTGCGTTTCCGGTTTGACAATTCTTAATTATTTTTGATTGGAAAATATTTGCCTATTTCTCCAGTTTTAGTTTTAATATCATATTAACTAAGAAACTTCTATTCATTAAGTCACATTGTACTATAAAGTTGTACACAAAACTCTTTGAATACTACAAATTTACGAAAAAGAAAAAGAAGTAAATCTATATAAGAATGTTTGTCCCGATGTATTAATGGAAGTTACATCAACCAGTTAAAGGACAGCTAGTTCCAAAACCTAGGCTTAGTCTTACTGATAACATCTCATTGCTGTCTATCCTTTATAATGTAACATATAACACATACGTTTGATTGCTTTTTCTCGATCAACTTTCATTTTTAATTTATACAATAATTAATTAGCAGAATAGGTACATGTTAAGTAAATAAAACATATGACACTACATTTATGTTTACCTATATTATTCTGTTAAAACTATTGAATCCGATTAAGCGTTCTACAGCAGTGATTACAAATTTCATTGATTTAGCACAACTTTTTCTCCAAAGAGATATATTTTACCAAAATACCTGCAAATTCCTTTCAAACATGCTTCAGTATACTTAATTTTTAAAGGTAATTAAATATAGAATGGTTTCAACTCTTTAGGTTTTTGATTTCTTTATTATGGTACGTAAATATTTATATTTATAAATCACAACTTTAGCCAATGTTTCCCTTTAGCTAATGAACAACAAAAACACACATTATTTTCTTTTCTTTCTTTCTTTTATTTCACACATGTTGAAGGGAACAGGATGAATGAATCAAATCTATTTTCTGTCAATTACACATATATATCTTTCGCCAAATGTATGTATTGTTTATTTGACTTGTAAAGAAGGAAATTATTAATATGATAAAGCAGAATTTAATCTACAGCTCAAGCAGTTCTGTCTCTGATCTTTTCACACAATATTTAGAGGTTTATTTTAACTGTCGATAATCAGAACCTTTCTAAAAAACCCACAATTTCATGAACCTAAGCTATACGCACTGATTTTTATAAAGTGTAAGACATTAAAGCAAAATATAGATAACACGCATAGTTTCCAGTTTGACAATCCTCGATCATTGTAGATTTCGAATAAAAAAAAAGATACACCCGTTTTGGAAAAAAATAGTTTTCTCGGTCGGTTTTTTAGTAATGTGGCTAATGTTTTTTAGTTTTTAAAATAATCAAACAATTATCAGAACCAATTGTACTGTTAGATGTAAACCGTACTTCCTCCTACTACAGGATACGGTAAAATGTTTGTATATGGGAAGTTTTGTCTTACACCCGTTCAAGGACAACTAGTTTTCTCAAATCATTTCTACTAGGCTTAGTGCTAGTTATTGTAGTAACGGTTTGTTAATTATGTTATTAAAAACTTAAATTTTGCGTAAAATAGTTAACCGAAATTCACGCTTGGTAAGTTCACATATTCGTGAATTTTATTACTCTTATTTACGATACTCGAAGTTTTTTCTTTTATTTAGCCCGTATTTTTTTTACATGATCCGAACTACAAAAATTGTATCTACAAATCCATAATTGTTTGTCTGTAATTAAGTATGTAATTATTAAAATATATATGAATGAAATGAGTTTGTAATATAATTTCATACCAAAGGAAGTTCGTATCCTTTAGTTCAATCGAGAGTGTATTTTCCGTCAATTACAGCTACTTCGCATTGCCCACTACATTGGTTTCTCCTATTGCCCATTACAAAAGAAAATATCGACATTAACTGATTATTATTCAATCTAAAATTTATTGGAAGCTTGAGCTCTTTAAAAAGCTAGATAAAAATTCGAGCTTTTAAGGTTCGATTAAATATCGAGTTCGTTAAAGCCTCGATTACACCTTGAGTTTGTTAAAAAGCTCGAGCTCATAACAAGCTTGACTCTGTAAAAGCTTGAGTTCGTAAAAAGTTCTCGGCTTGATTTACCCGAGACTCAGGCCGAATTAAAAAATCCGGCCTCGTACACCCCTATTGATTTGTATATAGTTTTGATTGTAATATTTCATTTCATAAAGGGAAAGTGTAATATACCTTTACACTGTTAATGTATTGTATTTTTTATCATCTATCATTAGATGTTTTTTTCTCAAATGTATCAGATAGTTTATGTTTTAACAAATTAAACTCATTTCAATTATTAATTTGGTAATTTGTGTTATTGTGTTTTAATTTTAAATTCATCATAATCATCATTATTGTTATTAATGTACTTTTGAAAACTTCAAATTCATTTTTTAAGTTCAGGTTTATTATTGTTATTAATATTACTGTTATTTCTATTTTGTATGTGGTTTAAAAATTACTGTTATTAAGACTAAGAGTATTCAGAAAGAGCCGGTTTTTCAAACATAGAATATTATCTGTTGTTAAATTATAACAAAATATTGGTCAAGGAAATTTTGCATTTTTCTGGAAAACCTGGCTAAGTCAGGGAATTTTGATATGGATTTCCTATAGCCACCCTGGTTGAACAAAATTCAACAAAGTTTTATTTTGCATTGTCAACAAAAAGTAGACCTGCATAAGCAGTGTTTTAATGAGAAAAATCAAAATATAAACATGGTTTACTTTTTAAATCAAAATTTTGACATCATAATTTGTATAATCGTATAAGAAAAATTCAAAATACTTTTGTATATTTATAATATGTTTTTAAGGATTATAATACATTTTGTATATCAAATTGAATTGGTTTTTACAAAACCGTTGAGGTAAAGATAAAAATAACAGAAAAATGGTAAGGGTAAATAAAACCAAGTTGTTTCTTATGTTTCAGAGTACATACATTTGCAGACTCAAACCGCAGGCAGAGAGGCCGAATCCTCTGCAGAAAATTCAACAGAAGACATAAATTCGCTTGGATCAGAGCAACTACCTAAAAGTATAGAGCCTAGTACACACCTGTATCTTCGGTGTGCATTAGGTCTCTGCAAACCCTTGTTCCTTATAGTGATAGCGAGGACGAATCTTCTGAATATTCTTTGCACAATAAGCCTCCTCTATTATCATATTCACGGCACAATACCAATACATTGCCTAGTAATTTACAACACTAAATCTAAATTCCACACAATATTCGTCTTCAGTGTCTAATCTAATTAAAGCCAATACAAGTTTTACATTCATAAATTATAATGATACCATCGATAAATTAAGAACTCCTGATGTTGATAACTTTCAGTCAACACCGAAGAATTTATCCTCCTATGAATTAGTACCAGTTGCAAGGATAATTAAAGAATCAAATGATATATATGAAGGGCATCATTTGACGGAGGATTTCACTGGAGAAATATATGATTCTCAAGAACAAAATGCAGTGGATGAAACACATTCTGTGCCTACAAGATTTCAAGAATCAAGAAAGAAAATTACAGATAAAAATTCCACCACTTCTGAGGAATTTGATACGGACAAGAACCCAGAGTATAACCCCGGTAGTGATTACTCCTCTTCAGAGTCTGATGGGCTCTCCTTAGAAGATGATTCTCCTCTAATCGGAGAAACGATTAGAGGAAATAATAGAAACGCATAGAAGTTATAAAAATAACACATTTGGTAGTATGAATGAGCTTAGTGTAAATGTGAATTTAAAACAAAAAAGTATTACATATTATATAAATATAAAACATGTATTAATTATTATATTATTAGACTATATATCTTTAACATAATAATATCTGTTAATAATAATTGGTGACTGAAGCCTCCTCAAAACTTGGTATCCTTATACCAGGATCAACTGCATATTTTCATGAGAGTGGTTGGATTAATGCAGTCATTTATTGTTTGGTTTGAATGCTTTGTGACCCATGCAAACCCCTCAAAAGAAAAACCAGTCCTGCTAATACTGGATGGACATGCATCCCATGCTAAGAGCCTAGAACTTTTAAACATGGCAAGGGGAAAACACGTAATCCTTTTGTGCTTCCCCCCTCATACTACCCACCGGCTTCAGCCTTTAGATATGACATTCATGGCAGCTCTTGGCACGTTCAATGGACAAGAAGTTCGGAAATGTTTAATATCAAATCCTGGCCGAGTAGTCACAATCTATCAAGTGGCAAAACTGTTCACTGCAGCATATACTAGAGCCGCGATTATGCAGACAGCCATAAAGGGTTTCGAAATAACAGGAATATATCCCTTTAATAGGGATATTTTTCCCGACCATTTATTCGCACCTGCGGAAACAACCAACAGGCCTCAATATATGGCACCTAACGCTTCGCCTAATGATTTAGAACAAGAAATAGGCATAACTCGTTGCTCTAGTCGTATTACAAACAACAATGAACCATCCACGAGCACATCTTCTACCGTGGACAGCTCCGCTACAAGCATTGCTAATCAATCTACTAGCTTAGGGACGTCAACATCAGACATTTATTTTTATCCACAACCTTCTACATCTGCAGGCACAACATTAAACATTTATTTGGATCCACAACCTTCTACATCTGCAGGCACAAAAACATCATTTTCCATTTCACCGAGAATGTTGATGCCTCCTCCACAAGAGCTTAGGCCTAATAAATCACAGAAGAAAAACTCAAGGAAAAGGGGTAAAACAGCAATTTTAACCTCTAGCCCTTACAAGATTGAATTACAAAAAGAAGAAAAAGCAAAGGCAAAGAAGAAAATCCCAAAAGGAAAACTATTGATGCCCGCTGGGGAAGATCAAGAGAATATGAAGAAAATAAAGCCTGGGAAAAAAAGGAGAAAGGTAAATAAAACTTATGGGGAAAAAACCAGTGCAGACACATCAGAATCTATTTCAGAGGAGGAAAATAATGAAGACGCTTGCTTGTTTTGCAATGAACTCTACTCAAGATCCAAAGCTAAAGAAGGCTGGATTCAGTGTAATGTGTGCCAGGAATGGGCCCATGAAGCATGTTCTTATGCAGAAGATGATGATTCTTTCATATAGGACTTTTGTTCAAACCAAACAAAAATGTATTTTGTGTTAAAATATTTTTTTTTTATTTTGTAGAATAACATTCTATCTAACCAAAAATATTATATACTTGTAACAAAGTACATTACCTTAGTTTATCTACTTTAAATAATATTGTGTTTTTTGAAACTGTAAGTATTACTTGTAATTTAATGATGCCCCGATTTTATCCAACCTGTGGGGCAAAACCGGGTATTTGAACATTTTTAGATATAAAAAATATAAATTATAAATTGGGGACCACGAGGGCAAAAATTGAAATAAATTGACATTTTAATTTTTATTTGTTTTATGAAAGAAGAACTTCTAACGAACATTTTGACATATAATATGTCATATATTTAATTTTCCAAACTCATATAAATAGGGGTTTTCCAAAAGTTGCACCGCGAAGAAACGAGCAATCAGAGTCAGTATGCTTTGTTTTAGTACATTATTTCCAAACTTCAGTAATTTCAGTTTGCGTGGTTGGCTAACCTGGTTAGTTGTTGTAATAGGTTGAATACAGCTGTATTCTGTCAGTTCAGTTCAGTGTTGTTGTTTCCATGGTTATGTTTTTGTTTACAACAATCAAACAAAATATTATTTTGTCGGTGTTGATATTTTCAGTTCATCTTGAGTTGTTTTTGTTGTGTTTTATGATTTTATAATGGTAAGAAGACCTAGGAAACCGAATACTGTGTTCAAAAAGCGTCGTAATGTGGGTGTTCCGAAAGATAGGTTAGGCCTAAACACTTCTCAGCAGTCAAGTGTGTCAAACCTAGGGCTAACACAGAATAGGCCTACAGGAAACCCTGCCCTTACTACACCTGGGAGTAGGACTAGTTCTCAAATTAGTACATCAGAAAAGAAAATTGGTAACTTGGATAGTTTATATAGTAATTTTAGTTGTAATGACAGTGTAAATATAGTGTTGGATTTAGGTTTGTTGAACGATGCTTTAGCTCAGTCAGTAATTTGTTCCAATTGTGGCGAGTCGGAAATCCAAATAAACTTAGTTAGTAGCATTGGTTTGGCCTCAAACCTTGAAATATGTTGCAAAAACTGCACAAAGAAGCACAGTTTTATGTCTTCAAATAAATTGAAGGACAGTCCAAAACTGTATGATCACAAAGTTCGACTAGTGTACGGCCTTCGCTCCATCGGAAAAGGCCAGAAAGCTGCGGAAACTCTATGCGGCCTTATGAATCTGCCTTCTCCACCTACACATTTTGAGCCATATGTAAACGTTTTAGGCTCAGCAGCAGAGGATGTTTGTTTTGAAAGCATGAAAGATGCAGTGGAGGAAGCTATACTCATAAATGATGGAAATCGAGATTTACCAGTGGCCATCAATGGAACGTGGCAGAAGCGCGGCCACACTTCACTCAATGGAGTAATAACAGCAACTAGCTTTGATACCGGTAAGGTAATAGATGTGTCAATACTTTCCAAGTACTGTAAGTGTCCTCATAAAGAAAACCACAGCTCTTCATGTACTGCCAACTACAGAGGTTCTAGTGGAGGAATGGAGGTGCAGGGTGCAGTTGAAATTTTTCAGCGTTCACTGTCATCGTACAATGTACGGTACACACAGTATCTCGGAGACGGTGATTCTAAGGGTTTCATTGCTGTTCAAGATTTGAAACCCTATGGCCCTGAATGTAAAATTAATAAGTTAGAGTGCTTAGGCCACATTAAAAAAAGAATGGGTACAAGACTTAGGAAAATAAAAAATGAAAACAAGCATGTGAAATTTGCGGACGGTAAAGGTTTGGGTGGTAAAAATAGGCTATCACAAGCAAACATTGATAAACTCCAGAACTATTATGGAACAGCAATTAGGAGAAATACCCACAGTGTTGATAGTATGGTAAAAGATATATGGGCCTTATACTTTCATAAGCTTTCCACCGATGACGATCCACACCATGGGCTATGTCCTATAGGCGAAAAGAGTTGGTGCGGATACCAAAAAGCCGTAGCAGAGAAAAACACATACACCCACAAAAACAGTATACCAGAACCAATAATGGAATTTATAAAACCAGTTTTTAGAAGTTTGGCAGATAAAGAACTATTGAAAAAATGTCTGCATGGGAAAACACAAAACCCTAATGAAAGCGTGAATGCTGTGATTTGGTCGAGGCTCCCTAAAACTGGGTTTGTAGGAATAAAAACTTTACATTTTGGTGTATATGATGCTGTGTCATCTTTCAACAGTGGGAATGTATCCAAGTGCAAGGTGCTCAGTAAGTTGTGTTTGAACATTGGGAAACACACTATCTGTAGTATGAAGAAAATAGATGAACGCCGCATCCGAGATTCGAAGTGCAACTCGTCGGAAATTAAAAAACAAGCTAGACAGAAGAAGAGGCAGGTCAAGAGAAGACTAGAAGACCAAGAAGAGAACCCAGATGAACCAAGCTATGCACCTGGAGGGTTTTGAAGTAATAAAGGTATTGTAAATACTATTCATAGTTTCATTTTTATGAATGCGTGTCTTTAATTGCCGTTTTCCGAAAAACGTGTTTTTATAACTTGGTGCAGAGGTTTCTCAGAAACTACTGCTCACAATTGATCCAGATTTTTACCACATACCTTGGACATACTAATGCACATTTTAACACAGGGAAATATAAATTTAGCTTCTAGTTTTTTATTTATAAAATAAAATAATAATATTTTTTTGATTTTTTTTTCCATAAAATTTATAAAAAAAAAACTTCATAGTATTTTTTAAAATCCTTGTGTTAAAGTGTACTACCACATGTAGTAAAGACTTGGTAAAAGTTTCATTAAAATATCTTTAATGGTTCCTGAGAAAACTGTGCACAAAATATACAAAATTAACATGCAGAAGCATACAACCCTCGTGGTCCCCTTAAATATGTTATGATTGATTTAAATAGGTATTTTTGAAGTTTACACCCTAAAGTATTCAGATAATATTTATTTTGGATATTTATTTATTAATAAGACAAATATGCACGGTTAAACATTAGCATCCCGGTTTTGCTCGACTTTCCCCTATGAATCATATAAATGTTTCAACATAACTATTCACAATAATAGACTTAGCCTACTTACAAACTATTATACTTATAACTGATCAAGCCAAATAAAAATGTTCACCCCTTTTATATTATAATTATCACTTACTAATCACATTATATTTCCTCAAATGTGTTGCAATGAGCTCACCCTTCACTCACCTACTCTTATTTTTGATTATGGGGTTTTGACTCGATTACAAGAATGAATCTCACTCACTTATTTGGAACAAGATTTATTCTTAGTTTATTTCTGACTACCTTTACTTTCTCTTTCAATTAGACTTCTTTCTCAAGGTGTGTCTATTTGAAAAAGCTGTTTGCAAAATCTATATGAATATTGTGAAATATGAGCACTAATATTTCTATACAGTATTGATTACACAACCTGAAAAGCACATAGGATTTATATGTTATTATATTAAAACACTTACACAGAAATTAAAATATATTAAAATTTAATTCATTAAAATTAAAAAATTTCAATTAAATCTTTTTTGAAGTTCAAATTAAAAAAAAAAAATCAAATGTTATTTAAATTTAAATCTTTATGGTATATACTATCTCAATCAAACTAATATTAAAACAATATGAATCAAGTAAAATTGAAAACGCACAAGAAATTCAATTATTCATACACAAACATAAATTCAATCAAAGACAAATTAAATAACACACACACACACACACATACACTGCGACGGTTTAGTTGAATTGCAAAAATCCAAAATTTCAACAAAATCCTACAAAAACTATAGAAGTTAGGAAAATAATTCAATTAGTGCAGTAAAAGTTTAACGTAACAAGGCTAAACCGAGTCAAGGTCAGATTGTCCGAACAGGAATGGACAGGCTTTCCGGTTTTAACATGAAAAAGTCCCATTTAAACACATGTTAAAATTTCGAAAATTCAAAAATGAAAATAATAATAATGTCATCGTGTAGAGCAAGTAAAACCTAATAATAAATAATATTAAAATAAACTTGTAAAATAAATAATTAAAAAGTTATAGTAAAAATAAAACGGAAAAATTTTCAAATACAAAATCAGCCGACTGGGCAAAGAAATTAATATCCACAAGAAATCCAGGGATTGTAGTAAAAGGTAGGCAATCTACGCTATAAATTTTAAATGATATGGTCCAACCATTTATTGATTATTTTACAATAAATGCAAAATATTAAAAAGGTAAGCAATCTACGCTATTAAATGTAAATGATATGGTTCAACCATTTATTATTTTACAATATAGGCAAAATATTAAAGTTGAGCACATGACTTTCATATCTGTGATCTTATTATGCTTATTCCATTGACCACCAGCTATTTTTATATTTGTGCATTAAATTTCATATATTCACTATCTAAACTATTGTCCCCGTTTTGTTTCACCAGCTAGTGGTATTACATTATGCTAGGAATTGCTGATCCTTTGTCTATATGTTTAACTTAGTTTAGTTTAACTTCTTAGCACTATTCTTTTGCCTAAGAGGCCTACTGATTTCGGTTGAGGCATAAATGTTGAATTAGTAGTAAAAAACACTGTTTTAAGTGTAAAATTTAAAAATGAAAGCACTTACACAGAAATCAGTTTAAATTGTTGTTGTCAAAAGATATAAAGAGACTAATGAGCATGAGTAGAGGGAACTTGATTGCTCTCTCCCCTCTATCCATACACTCCTACTAAAGACAAACATTATCTTCTGCACAACTATTGACTATGTCCAAATAACTTGGACAACTTTGCAATTAGTTTGTTTTATTAGTGTGTTATTACACTCTAAAACAAGCAGTGTATGTCTGTATGCCGTATGCGCAAATGAAAGTAAAAGGTAAGTTTTAAAAATATTTACCTACCTACCACATTACAGCTCATTTTTTTTCCCAGATGGTTCGAGTGCACAAACGACAACTTGGTGCTCGATGCTATGCAGATTATTCACCAGAGCAGTTAGAGGAATGTTTGCAAGCAATAAGGGATGGTTCATACAGCCATCGTTGAGCTGCAGAACACTTTAATATACCTAGACGAACTATTTTAAACAAACTGAAACAGAAACATAGTAAACATGTAGGGAAACCTACAATATTTTCCACAGAAGAAGAGGAATCTTTTGTTTCATACATAGAAACATTGAGTGATTTTGGCTTCCCAATAACTACTGAAGATCTCAGGAATGTCATCAAAATTTACTTAGAGAGATCTAGTTGTGTCGTTGAAGAATTTCAAGGGATCAAGCCTGGCCTTGAGTGGCTAAAACATTTCTTGATGCGTTACCCAAGATTGAAAGAGCGCATAGCATCCAACATAAAGAGAAGTCGAGCTGCAGTTACCGAAGATATCCTTCAGAATTATATTAAAAACTTGCAAGAAGTTATCAAAGATGTACCTCCTGAAAATATTTGGAATCTAGACGAGACCAATTTGGTAGATGACCCTTCAAAGAAGAATGTTATTTGTCGCCGTGGTACAAAATATCCTGAAAAACTGTGTAATTTTTCCAAATCAAGCACCTCTATTATGATTTTCTGGTGAAATATTGCCACCCTTTGTTGTGTACAAAAGTACCCAGATGTGGGATGTTTGGACCGAAGGTGGGCCAAAAACATATCGCTATTTTAGCACAAAGTCTGGGTGGTTTGGTGGACCAGCCTTTAATGAATGATTTGAGAGTTTGTGCCTGCCACGACTTAAGAAAGCGGTACGAAAAACAGTTGTGGTTGCGGATAACCTATCCAGTCACTTAAATGTCATTATTTTTTAGAAATGTAGAGAAAATAATACCAGTTTTGTATGTCTCCCCCCTAACAGTACTCATTTAACGCAACCGTTAGACGTGGCTTTTTTAGACCTATCATGGTCGCTTAGAGAAATATCTTGAGTGACAGGAAAAATACCCCACACGGTATGAAAACCGGAGTTTTGCCCAAGCATGTCTTCCTTCATTGCTGAAAAAACTTCTGGAAGACTTGGAGCCCAACATGAAAAAAATCTTGAGAGCGGTTTTTAAAAAAACTGGTGTGACATACAACCTCTATTGGACAGAATAGGCCAAAAAGCAGTGGAACCTCAGCTGTGAGCTCAGCATTTTTAGAACTTGTGCAAACAACCAAATCCATAATAGGAGAAATGTCCACAAACACTAAAAGAAGGAAGAAGATACAACTTCCTGCAGGTAAAAGCCTGTCTAGGGGCATGTTCAGCATCCCAGAACTTATGTCTGATCTTGACTGTTTTTAAATGAATTGTTGTAGTTCATTGTCTAAGTTGATAGACCTAACAATTGTCATTCATTATATAATAGGCCTAACATAGTAAGCATGGGACATTCTCCAACCAGTAAAAAACAAATAAGTTAAAAAACAAATAAATTAAGTTATTAAGGATTTGGTTACATATTTAATTAATTAAGAAGTTTACATAGAAATAATTTAATTATTTAAATGACAATTACAAACAACTTTGAACAAAAATATTTAAAACAAATAATGATAATTGAACAATTTAAATTAAGCGCCTACCATGAATAAATGTAACACCCTCTAGGCTGCAATTGACAAAAGGCGCGTGTTGTATTAAACACGTAGAGTCCGAAACCACTTGGAACGGAAAAGTACGAAATTCCAGGAAATCACAAATGCAACCTAGGCAAAGCAGTCGAGCGCTCCGTTCCAACCGACATTCCAACTTAGCGTTCCTTAGAGCGAGGACGCATCTTCTGCATTAAAACCATTATGGAGCGTTTTAAAAGTAAAGAATAACTAGAAATTGTTACACAGTGAAGTGTTTTTAAAAAGGTGTTACATTTATTAGTTTATTTCGAGCGTATCATATGAGTAAAAATCCTTTAACCAATGCACTTTAATAAGATGTGTGTTTGAACTATGGACAGAGAACCAAATCCATAAAATGTAAATAAACCTCATGTGCAAAATTTGAAACATTTTTATTAATATAATGTCTAGTCTAGTACTTAAGTAATTAGATGTTAATGGAGATTCTTTTGTGAAAATTATAACAATGCAAATTCTGGTATATAAAAGAAAGATATCAAATTTTTAATTATGAGTGAGTAAATTTTCATTGAGTGTATCCTTCCATTCACGTGTCACACAGTAGTCTGCCTGGTGAGTACAGATTAGAGCCTGAACCTTGAATTTCTTTCTTTCAATTATATTTAATAATCCAAATTCATCTAAAACTTATAAATTAAATGAAAGAATCTTATAAAATAACACCCGAACAGTGGGTTTGCTGTAATCACATCTTACAAAATAGCGCCCGAACAGTGGTTTAGTTATAGATACATCTTACAACATGTGTTTGTACTCTTTTCATGTTTAATATATAGACATTTGTACCTACATGATTTTTTATTCTCATAAATATTCCCAAAATGCATTTATTAACTCTTGTTCGTGTCAGACACTTCAAAGAGTTATACTAGGTACTCAAATCAAGTGTGTTACTTTGCCCCAATTCATTTTTACTATGATAAATAAATTATTTTTCCAAGTTGGGCAAAGTTACTCAAACCCCCGGGTAACTTTGCCCCACTTTGAAAAAATAAAATAAAAATAGAAAAACATGGTAAATTGGTCATTTAAGTACTTAAACGTGTTCTTTGGATAGTTTTTGTAGATTAGAACCGATCCCGATTATTTCAATTGTGATCCCGATCCCAATTGCGATTTTTCAAAAAGTTCCGAAAAGTGGAGCAAAGTATTTTATAGTTTTTATATGTAGATTTTTGGGTTGTTAAGGCCTTTAAACTTTGACAATTCTAATACCTTCACAATAAATAGAATTAAGTCAATTATTATTATTATTAATCTATATGAAATTTTATTATATTACATTTTTCCTTAGTTATGTAAAGAAAAAACTTTTTGGTAATCATCACCTTATATAAAAAAAATTGAAAAAGAATATATAAAAGACCCCTAGACCTTGACAACTATAATAGTGTCAGGATTGGAAGAGAATAAGAGTTTTGCCAAAAGAGAAAGGTGAAAAAAAAGAATCTATCCCAAAACTACGTGAAGAAAAGTGTAAATCCAGTTAGATTCCCTCGGGAATATTATGACCGTACTAACTATAAGCACATACAAGAGAGTATACTAAGACACCCAACTGACATGACATAATCAATTAACATGTTAAGTGCCAAGCCAGTTGCGTCACTTTTATCATACTTAAATAAACAATTTTAATGACATAACTTTAATATACATGTGTGGTCTTATGGTTATATGGAGAACTGATTTTTTGAGAAATTGTTTTACAAAACATTCAAAAAAATGATCGGCCAATCGGCCCGGTATGTCATTTTGAATACGATTTTTTGTTTGGAATTTGACGTGTCAGCCGATTGGCCGACCACACTTTTGATTGATTTCCTAGGATTATTTTGGTCTGTGATGTTGGTAACACATGACTCAGTGGTGGGAAACGCGTTGAGTAACTGCACGTAAACATCAAGTCGACATGGTTCAAACTGGAAAGCGGGATCGAAGAGGAAATGTTATTTTCAAGCCTCTTGCAATAACAAAGTACAATGAGCAAAAATCCGGCATAGATGTTGCTGATCAAATGACGTCGTACAACTCAGCAGTACGAAAGACACTAAGATGGTACCATAAAGTTGCAGAACATTTACTACTTGGCACCTGCATTGTAAATGCTTGGCTCGCTTATAAAAGCAATGTAGGACCAAGACCGCAACACCAACACTTGTGAATAACAGATTTTAAATGCTTTCAGTTTGCTTTCAAAATGCTTTCATCTTACAGTTTAAACAGTAATAACATAAATAAATGATTTTTAAAAACTTAATTGTAAATAAATAACATTGGTAAACAGTTTTAAAAAATTGCTTACCAATTTTGTAATTGTTCAAGGTTTTATACAAAAATATGCAAAATTTATTGTTTGCTTACCGTAATAGTTAACTTTTATACGTTTATTTTAAAAAAATATAATAACTGTAGAATGTTCAAACTGTATATTACTTGTTTTAATGCATTAATCCATAATTCAAACTAAAAATTTCGCTGCCGTACCGATCAGTACGATGAAATTAACATATTGATGAGGTATTTTATTTGATTACTACACAACACTATTTAGAGATAATAAAATGAAATATCTACGGCTATTAGTTAAAATCTTCTACATTTCACTTAGTGTATGTGTTCTCCGCTAGATTGAACACTTACTGGTAAAAGATTCTAAAATAAAACCTTGCATTATTCGCTGTGTCGTACCGATCGGCCGACATGCCACTTTAACTATGAGCTTGCTGTTGTACTGATCGCCCCCCCCTTCATGGCACTTAACGTGTTAATTGTTTTGACTAATGTTCAACTGATGAATTGTTGGTAGTGTTACTGTAGTATTACTACTTAGTAGTGAAGCCAAGTTGTGCAAAACTTTCATATGCCTGGAGCAAGGTCAGAGACAGACAGGTGTATTTCATGTATACAGCTCTGCTTATATTAAATGTTACATTTCTATGTCATTTTGTGTTTATAAGCTTATAACTCAAGAACCGATGATTGCATTTTCCTATGTAGGAATGATGATATCTAGTCATTTTTATTACGTCCGATGACAAGTTATATTGCATGGCCAAGTCATAATTTTCTCAAACATTTTCACAAGATTTTTCCAATCAATTACAACATTTTCATAACGGCACATTCATTACAAAACAAAACAAATAGAATGAACAATAACAAATAAATAAAATTACAAATCATTACACAACATATTTATGCCAATCCAAACATTATAAAACATTAATAGAATAAATACAATTCTAGTCATGTTCTAATCTCTGTTTGATTCAAATTAATACATTAGTTCTGAAGTTATAACAATATCTGTCTGTATGGGTAATGCGAAAAACAGATTTCCTATATATACGGGATGAGTCAGACCACCCGTGCAGTACTTATAGCTGTCTTACAAACTTACTTTAACACTTTTTCATTCTCATTTCCCCCTAATTTGGCTCAACTGAATCCAATGAAATTAATTTCAATTTTGAGAAATGCCCCAAAAGGGCCCTTTTTGGTGGGTAGGGGTGCTTTTTGAGGAATTTTCAAATGTAAACATGGGTTGTGTGATACATCATTTTAAAGGTCTAATTACCTTGAACATTTTGGCGCAATCAAAAGTTAATTATCTTTAACCGTATGTACAGGGTGTATCAAAACGTATTGAAATTGGACTTTAAAATAAAATACCGTGTTATCCTAACTACAATACGGAACAGGACCAGATTTTTGTCCAAGCTTATTATTGAGCTATTCTTTAAGAAAACGTGTGGTACGGGCATTTTTCACTGGATTTTGAATATTTTAAAAATGCTCAAAATTGAAGAATTTAAAAAAGCCTAAAACTCAAAATTCTTAAATAGCAACTTATAGCAAATGTTATATCAAGTAAAAGGTCTTTTAAAAACAAACATTTTTTGTATTTTATTTTTTTATCTATCTCTTACTGTTAAAAAATGGCAGCCAAAAAACTTAATTATGCCAGTTTACAAAATTTAACAAATTACTTTTATTTGAACAAAAAGGTGTTTATGATTAAATAAACAGTCTCTGTTATGTAATAAGAACAAAATTGAACTTGTTTTTATTTTTCAATGTGGCTCAATACTTTGGTAGTAGTTGTCCATGTTTATCTTTACTACCTACTACCAAAGTATTGAGACACATTTAAAAATAAAAACAAGTTCAATTTTGTTCTTATTACATAACAGAGACTGTTTATTTAATCATAAACACCTTTTGTTCAAATAAAAGTAATTTGTTAAATTTTGTAAACTGGCATAATTAAGTTTTTTGGCTGCCATTTTTTAACAGTAAGAGATAGATAAAAAAATAAAATACAAAAAATGTTTGTTTTTAAAAGACCTTTTACTTGATATAACATTTGCTATAAGTTGCTATTTAAGAATTTTGAGTTTTAGGCTTTTTTAAATTCTTCAATTTTGAGCATTTTTAAAATATTCAAAATCCAGTGAAAAATGCCCGTACCACACGTTTTCTTAAAGAATAGCTCAATAATAAGCTTGGACAAAAATCTGGTGCTGTTCCGTATTGTAGTTAGGATAACACGGTATTTTATTTTAAAGTCCAATTTCAATACGTTTTGATACACCCTGTACATACGGTTAAAGATAATTAACTTTTGATTGCGCCAAAATGTTCAAGGTAATTAGACCTTTAAAATGATGTATCACACAACCCATGTTTACATTTGAAAATTCCTCAAAAAGCACCCCTACCCCCCAAAAAGGGCCCTTTTGGGGCATTTTTCAAAATTGAAATTAATTTCATTGGATTCAGTGGAGCCAAATTAGGACGAAATGAGAATGAAAAACTGTTAAAGTAAGTTTGTAAGACAGCTATAAGTACTGCACGGGTGGTCTGACTCACCCTGTATAATAAAAAAGACATCTCTGGCTTTTTTTTGCAGATAAATTTTATTGTTACATTCAATTTCTTTTCTACTATAATAATAATTTTTCACAATTAATTTTAATTTGCTAAGGATGTACTTATTTAATTAATTACAGCAATAGTCTAATCCAATCTAACAAATGAAATAACTGCAATATTTCTTAACCTAACCAAATGAAAATACATAAAATAAATCACAATGACAATTAAACACTATCTAATAAGATTATACAATGCTTGCTTAACAATTAAAAAAAGAAACAGAGAGTGTATCACAATTGTTATTAGTCTGAATTATTTATAATGAATTTAATTTTACTGCAATTTTTTTATATTTAAGTTATTTTAGTAATTATGTGCCCAATTTAATTAATTTACTACCCTGGCTAGCTTGTTTTATTTAAAGATTGATTTAAAATAAAATAAAATCTATCTCTCTCGTTCGTGTGGTTCTTTGATGACTATAATTTAAACTTTAGTTACTGAATCAAAATGTTGTTGGTGGTTAATTATTTACACAAATATTCACAGTCTTACTTATCGAATTTGAAGTCCTTTCACAAGCCGAAGGGTGGTTGTTCCAGCGGATAAAGCTTGATTGTTCCTTTGTCTTCAAAAAGCTGTAATCTGGTCTGGCTGATTTCTTTAACTTTAACTAATTCACTGTTCAACATATTTCTTTTAATTTTTATTAACTCACTTCTCGACATAATTTGTTTTAATTCAACACTTCACTTTCGACGTATTTCTTTAATTTAATATTCTTCGCAATTACTTTCAAATGTTTACCAATTACCCAGAAGATTTTACAATTAATTATAAAAGTTTTAACAAAATTTTATGAAGAACAATTATCTAGTAGAACAACCCTGTACCAAAAACTTCGCAGAACAACCTTGTACAAAATATCTTGAAGATCTCCCTGTTTCTTTTTCTCGGGCCTATATTTATTATTTCCTCGTTTTTAACAGTCACACCACAGCTGTATTTTTCATTGGTGGGATTCAAAGTTTACTGGAATTTGGAAAGTGATGCTTCCTTCCCTATTGATTAATTTAAACTTTGTGCATTGGCCTCTCCTTACCCTAACGTATCTCTAAATGAGTTCCTTGCCTTTAAATCCTTCAGTTGTCAAATTGAAGACTTGCCGTTCACTGACCCTAGCCAGCACCTTTTCGTTACAATATATTACACATTTTCTTTTTACCTATTTAGTACGGGTAACAACAAGTGAAATTACGATAGAGAAGTTGTGCAGTAGAGATAAGCTTACTTTGTAGCAAAAAACTGTAAGCTTTATAGAAATGTTAGGTTGGCGTGGCAGACTGATGAATAACTTTTTGTTCAGGTCTCACAGGCTTACTTTTCCTAATTGCATGATCGCTGTGGTGAACAAGGCAGTTCAGTGAGTGACTCATTCGATGTAACTTGATAACCTTGCCCTTATTTCACTACCCCTCTCCCTACTCCTTCCATTTGCCTTTCTCCTTCATTCCAATGTTCCGAACCACTTGTGTTACTCAGTTGATAAATAGTGTGCGTGGTGACAGCTGTAGGCAAATGCTTACGCAGTTGTGTCCGTGATTTCTTGTTTTACTGAACAATATTTTAGAGTTTTCTATTACTGTTTTTGTTAAGTTTCAAAAAATTTTGGTTTATGATGGATGGAAAGCTATAAAAAGTAGTTTTGTCAAATTTGAATTAATTGCGAAAATTAAAATGGTGCTTTAAGAAAGTAAATGTGCTTAGACTACGGTATAGGTGAAACAACAGTTCATGACATTTTGAAACAAAAAGACAATTTTGTATCCTTTGCATCGATGTCCAACAATGAAAAAAAGAATGTTTCTGCGATGAAAAAAAGAAAAACTTTGAAGAATTCTACTTATGATGAACTTGATTCAGCATTGGCAGAGTGGTTAGCTCAAGTGCATTGTGTGATGGGGAATCCAGTGTCAGGGCCTATTATATCCGCTAAAGGTAAAATATGTTTTGAACTGTTAGGTCTTCATGGCAATTATGATGCCTCTTCTGGTTGGCTAACTCATTTCAAGAAATGTCATGGTATTAGAGAGATTGGACTTTATGGAGAGAAGCTGAGTAGTGATCAACAAGCAGCAGACGATTTTCAATGTGATTTTGAAAAATTTGTGTTGTCAAAAATTTTTTGTAATGAACAAATTTATAATGCAGATGAATCGGGACTCTTTTGGAAATGTCTTCCTACTCGTAGTGAATGTCGAGGTGCGGGTCATAAAAGCAGTAAAGAAAGGATAACGATAATGTCATGCAGCAATGCTAAAGGTAGTGGCAAGCTTAGGCTTCTCGTCATTGGAAAGTCTAAGAAACCCGTTGTTTAAAGGAACGAGAGCAGACAACTTACCAGTTGATTATTTCAACCAGAAGAAAGGATGGATGAACCTAGAAATATTACAAGAGTGGTTCAAAAAGATTTTTGTTCAACTACCTAAGCATCTTTAATCAAAAAAATTACCCGAAAAATCTGTGTTGTTGATTGACAATGCATCCTCACATCCAGCTTCAAGTGTGCTTAAATCCTCAGATGGGAAAATTTTTGCTAAATTTCTGCCACCAAATGTTACTGCAACCCATGGACCAGGGAGTTATTGAAAAGAAGTACAGAACAAAGCTACTAACGCAGAAAATTGAAAAAGGTTAGGTTCAACCTACACAAATATTTTAGAATACAATCACCAGAGATTTTCAGAACAGTTTTCAGAATAAGTAGGTGGTAAGTTAACCAAGTCATTAATAAAAAATACTCATAAGTTTGTCAATGTCACTCTAATTTGGGATTATTTGTCAAAAACTCACACGACCTCTAATTTCCAAAATCTCACACATTATGAGAACCGGGAAACTAATGGATACTGTAATCAATAACAGATACATATTTCTTTATGAATATCCTACCACCAACATCAAAACTATAGATATAAATGTGTTTACCATTAAAAGAGCAAAATATCTAGTATTTGTTAATTAGTTATTAATTTAAATGATTTCGAGATATTCAAGATGAAATATTTAAAATAAGCACCATTTTAAAACAATTTTGTTTAAAATTTAAATACTTTTAAAGATGGTAAAATATATTGCCAATGCATTGAAACAATTTAATAAAATAGGACTCTTTTGTAATGTTTTTATTTAGTTAAGTTGGGCGCCATTTTGTAATGTTTTAACCCCTTAACGGTTAGCAACGTAATATTACGTCATTGAACTTTTCAATAAAATGTGCTACTGACGTAATATTACGCAAATTAATTTTGTCCTGTTTTGTTTCGTTTGGCGACGTAATAACTCGACGGGATATAATAATATTGTATTTAATCGCTAGATAGCAGCATATGACGAAAGATACTGTGTTTCCTAGCAACGGCAGCCATTTTGTAAATGCCTTAACAGCAACAGACTGAGCGGCCCACTAACCTCAATTCGCCATAATTGGTTGTAGCAATTTCATTGTTTGTGTTTCTGTGCGTGTGTTACTGACTGTTCGTTGATTGTTCTATTTAGTTGTTTATTAGTTATTTTATTGTAGTTGTTGTTTTTGTGACGTCACTATGGAAGATACCCAATTTATTGATGACTGGTTACGTATGAACCTTTCTGATTCTGAGAGTGAGGATGAGGCGATTGATGAAGAATTCGATGATGGAAATATTGTAACAATCTAATATTATATAGGATCTTGAAGAGATCATATAATTAAGTTACTTTAATAAAAAAAAAATATATGAATTTAAGTTTATTATTTAATCTAAAAGTTTGCTCAGCATTTACGGGCGCCAGGAAGCTTTCGCTTTACCAATTTTGAAAAATGAATTTAAATTAAAAATCTTATCTCGGGAGTAAGTTCTTTCAAAAGTGTACTCTCAGTGACCTGGTAGAATGAATAACACTGGAACTGAAATTTCAACATAAATATTTATTAAACAAAATCAAATTATTAACATGAACATTCATCAAAAAGAAACATATCATGAACATCATTTATAATTAACATCCTACTAAAATTTATATTTTATTGCCTTTGAGAAAGGTCTATTTTTATTGTCAAGAATTGACTTTAATTGAAAATTGAATTTATTGATAATGAAACTTGCAAGTATTGAATTACTTTAATGAAATTAAAATTTTGAAATGATAATTTTACTCATTTTCCTGAGTACGAAAATATATAGAAAAGAAAAATTACTTTTGTCCATTATCTGACTGATATTTGGACTAATAAACTTTTTTAAATGGAATTAATTAAATTTAAATATATAAAATACAATGAAAAACATAGAACATATTATAAAAATTTTACATATTTGAATCATAACATGTTATGCACATGGTTTTACCAAATTGTAGAAACTCATTGTCTTTAGGAACATCGTTTCTTCAGCCTGTGTTTTTAGTAATGAATTACTGTTGAGTACGCCTGCAATTCGAATAATGTTGATGTTGTGATGCTTGAAACAAAGTTCATATAACGTATTTAACACAATTGTTCATTGTCTGTCTTTTCAAAGCACATGTTCGAAGTTGCACAATGTAGTTCTTTTTCCTACTTTTAAACACATACGATCTTAAAAACATTGAACATTGTCTTTGATA
Organism: Aphrophora alni; assembly: GCA_963513935.1. Taxonomy (NCBI): domain Eukaryota; kingdom Metazoa; phylum Arthropoda; class Insecta; order Hemiptera; family Aphrophoridae; genus Aphrophora; species Aphrophora alni. Next base: position 52,465,971 of record OY740774.1, read on the forward strand.
CTCTTACGAATGTTAGTACACCATGAATCAAACAAAATTATTACTTCCGAACATATTTTCTACCTTTTTACAGAAAACTCGTGACACACCCTGACATAGGTCTTGGTGCAACAAGTCCCAATCTTCGACTGACTTCTTAACACGTTTACTCGCTCTTCCGAGCCTGTCCATCCCGGTTAAAACTGCACGTCTCTTTTTACAAGGTTAGATCCAATAGTTCATCACACTCCCCGAAAAAGTGTCCAATCATGATTTCACAAAACACATAATTAATAAACATTTTATTTCAAAAATTTATCTTAAATTTATACATAGTTATTTATTTTGTTTATTTGAAAATGTATTTTGATCTTAAAATTTATTTTGTTTGGTACAAAATATCTTCTAACTCGGTTATCCCCACTATTTTGCCCGCTATTTTTAAGTATTTAATCAAACCAACATTTTCCCAGTATTACAATATGGATCTTGATGAGACTGGCCCTATTATTCCAGACTCATGATGAAACACGAAGAAATGCGGCTCGACCGCTTCCTCTTGTGTGGCTTGATCACAAGGAAGTTTCTCCAAATGATAGACCTTCTGCGTTTGATTTCAGAGTTACCCCTGGCATAAAGGTAAAAATTGAAAATAAAATCGACCCCTATGAGTTTTTCAAACTTTTTATCACTGACGAACTTATCGATCTAATAGTTACGGAAACAAATAGATAAGCCGAAAAAATTTTAGCGTTCAGGCCTTTGAAAGAGTTTTCAAGATTTCATTCTTGGAAACCTACAAACAGAGATGAAATTCATGTTCTCTTATCAGTGTACATATTGCATGGGTTAATTTGGAAGCCAGAAATAGACTGTTAGCCAAAAACCACTCTTTGCAACTCCTGGGTTTGCTAGCCTCATGACTCTAAACAGGCTAAATATGTTGAGTAGATTTTTACATTTTGTCAACAATGAAGTACTGAGTAATGGACCGAAAAAGCTTCAAAAACTACCGCCAATATTCAATTACAATTGTGATCAGTTTGTAACGGTGTATACGCCAGAGAGAGATGTAGCCATTGATGAAAGCCTTTTACTGTGGAAAGGCCGCTTGAGTTTTAAACAGTTCATTAGAATAAAACGAGCCAGATTCGGTATCAAAAGCTACATTTTATCAGAATCCAGCACTGGGTATATTTGGAAGATGAAAATTTACCTGAGTAAAGGTACAGATATTATACATAATCCAGTAGTAGGCCACACAACTAATGTTGTTTTGACACTTCTAAATGGTTTGGAAAACCAGGGCTACAGAGTGTACACAGACAATTTCTATTGCAGCCCGGAACTAGCGCTTGAACTTGAAAAAATAAAAACGGATGTTGTCGGGACGGTAGAAAAAACAGAGTAAACATTCCAAAAGATCTTGTGAAAATGAAATTGAAAAAAAGGCGAAATGAGTGTTATGTATGTAGAAAAGGGGTAGATTGACTTGCATCAAGTGGATGGACAAACGTGAAGTAATTTGTTTGAGCTCAGTTCACGAAATGGACTGTACTGAAGTCACGTGTAAGGGGAAAAAGGCTGTAATACCAACAATAGTGAACTATAATAAATTTATGTGTGGAGTCGACCGGGTAGATCGAATGCTTTTTGCCTATCCGGTTGAAAGAAAGCGACAAAAACGGTGGTACAAGAAAGAATTTAGACACCTTCTCAACATGTGTATTTTCAATGCTCATGTACTTTATACAAAGAACGGAGGGAAAAAAACTTCCTACAAGTTTAGGCAGTCTTTGGTGGAATCACTAATCGAGCATCACTTGGGTGAAAATCTCTACTCAAAACGAGGTCGCCAATCTTTGGAAAATGACCCTCTTTGCCTCAAGGAATGACATTTTCCCTAGTACATGCCTGATACGGAGAAGAAAGCCAATGCCACAAGAAGGTGTGTTGTGTGCGCCAGCAAGAAGATCAGAAGAGAGTCATGCTATATGTGCGTCAGCTGTGATGTTGGACTTTGTGCAGCCTCTTGCTTCAAAGACTTTCACACTAAAAAAAACTACTAGCCTATGTAACGTTTCTGTACGTAAAATTACTTTTTTTTGACATTTATGTTTTTATGCTCATGTTTTATGTTTACGTTTTGTAAAAAAATAAATAATTGATTGAAACCGATTTTTTTGTGATTCGCCACAGAATTAATTGCATATATGATATACTGTATAGCAAACCACATATAAATACGCCATTTTTATATACATATTTACACATTTTCGGTACACATAACCTAACCTAACCCTAATATATAATACAAATTTTAAAAAATTAATTTTTTATGAAAGTTTTTCGATTTTTAACATGATTACCGACAATTTGCATTAAAAAAAAAATCAGCATTTGTAGGTAGATTTAGGTCAACTTTAATCATCTGTTAAGGGGTTTAATACAAAAATAAAATAAAATTTTAAAATTTATTACTCTAAGTGTGAATACTAATATCTCATGGGTCGTAAATTCTTTAGAAAAAGTGTACTAAATAGAATATTGGATAAAAATACAGAAGTCTTTTTTATTCTAGATGCACATAATTTTATTTAAACAACATGTTATAGCAAGAAAACATATACATAAAACAAAATACCTGTAAACAATTATTACATGTTAAAACATCCTATACATATTTAATTATCTAAAAAATCAATATTTTATTTTTAAAAGAATTTTATTTTATTGAGTTAAATTTTTGGTTGCAACCTAGTTCTTGGAATAAAATTTAATAATATTTTGAAAAATTAATTTACTTTTTAATTTTATTAAAATATCATTTATGAATTCATATTAAAAATGTTCACCTAAAAATTAAGATTAAAAAACATCTCATATGATTTAAGATTTTAACATTACATTCAAGATAACATATGATGTCTTTTATGAAGAGACTTCAAACAAAATTATGAATACAAAATTAAAAGATTCAACAAAATTATAAGTCATTAAACAATCACATTCTATTTTATATAAATAATAGTTTATACATGCTTTACCAGACACGTGTAATTACTTGAAATAAACTTTTTATTTAAAAAATCACAACTTTTCCTTGTCGTACATGCAAGGCATCATTTCACCACAATTACTTTATTGTTATTCAAAGTTAATCTTTTAAGTTCACGTTTTTTTCTGATGAGAACACATCAATTGTTCACATTATTAAAAGAAATGTTCAAATTGCTTTCCTTTACATGAAACACCAAAAAAATTAGTCTTTGCATACGTGTTTTCCGGTTACGTAATACTTTTGCCAATTATACAAATTACTAGATCGAATACTTTTTAGTTTTAAACATTCGTTTTTTTACTCAAACGTAACTGAATCACAACACTACATAACATTATATGTTAAACAGTTCATATTTACTTAAGAAAACACATTCTCTTAGTACTTTGCCGTCGTCCAAACCGGACATGCCTTATCCGAGAAACGTCCTCTCGCCTTGACAATAATATCCAGACTAAAGAATTTTCCACTTGGCAGTTAAAACCAATGCCTTGGCTTTGTGTACAAAAGGTTTGCACTGCACTTTTTTAATTATAGTGTTTATAGTTATTTTAGTTATTAAAATACATAGAATAAATTTCTCTAATCACTTACTATTATTCATTTTATTTACTTATTTAGTCTTTATTGAATATATTAAAAAAACAACAAAATACGTTTCCTGCTTGATTCATCAAGTCTAGACGTACTGAAACCGTTTGGGTTTTTCACCAAAATCGTTACAAAAACAAAATTTTTGTAAAATATAAAATTTTAGTTCAAATATAATAAATAGCAAGAATACATAAATAAATGGTAATATCCATAAATAATTAATAATGTGTACAGAAAAAAATAGTTTAATATGAAGGAAAGTAGAATTATAAAAGTTTTGTCAAGTTCATTAATAAATGAAACATCCAGAGCGTAAAGGGGCTTATAGACGAGGAGAGTATTCGCTTCTAATGATAGACGCGAGTATTCGCCGCTAGTAACTCGCCTTCTACTATCCCTGTCTAAACAACTACTTGCCTTTGCAGTGGCGAATAGTCACTCGCGGCGAATAAAGTTAAACGTGTTCAATTTTAGTCGCCATTACCGTGCGAGTACAGACCACGTGACCCATTGGCCGCTAGTACTCTCCCTGTCTAGACAGGCACTCACCCTCTCTCGCCAGTATGTAGCGAGCAGTCTGCTGTGTTATTTGATTTGTGATAGTCCAAGTTTGAGAGTTGTGTGAATACTAACTAGGCCCAATTATGGAAGTTTCTAATGATAAAAAACCATCTCCTAAGTGGTCTAGTGATGACATTACTAGGTTTTTGGATGTATTTCATCATTTTGAATTGTTGTGGAACACTAAGCATCCTGAATACGTGAACACAAATAAGAGAGAAATGGCTATGAACAAACTGTTTGTGGAACTGATTGAGCATGGTTTAAGCGTTCCGGATCTTAATTTTATAAGAAAAAAGATAAAAAATATAAGACAAACTTATTACTTGGAACTCCAAAAAATCCAGGAGTCGAAAGTCAGTGGTCAAGGGTCAGAAGATGTTTACCAGCCAAAACTCTATTGGTTTAATAGCGCAGATGGATTTTTGAGAGATGCCACAATCACAAGACCGTCTACTTCTAACTTGGTAAGTGAAAACTTGATTGGAACTATTTTTTATTTGTATTAATACACAATACAAATTACCCTAAAGATACATGTAATTTTAAAGGGTCTATGTTTGGATAAAATAAAGCAAAGGTTATTCTTATGAAACTACTTTTATCCATGAAATTTGTGTAGGGTTACATTTGTTTCTTTTACTGTGCATTTATAATGTGCTGTGAATTATTCAGCTCCAACTGCTTTCAACTGCCAAGGCACACTTCCATGTCCCTCGAAGAAGGAGGCAAGAGCCTCGCGTTTCAAAGATGCACGTTTTGAATAGTTTTTCGACAGATTTGCATTTCTTAGTGATGGTAGGTTTATACCAGCAGACCTCCAAGAACCTGGTTCAACTATACCAGTATCTTGGTTTTCATAGTCTATGCACCCTTTCTCAAAGTATGTAGAGGGGGATGTTACTCTGAGCCAGTTGTGAAGACTGCATGCACATTGGATTATTAAGTCGACTTTGGCTAAATAAACTTCTATGGGTTTGTTAAAAATCCGAAATCTAGTTGCAAGAATCCCAAATGCATTTTCAACAACTCTACGAGCCCTAGATAAGCGATAGTTAAAAATTCGTTCAGTCAAGGTCAAGTTCCTTCTAGTAAAAGGTTTCAAGATATCAGTTCTGAGTGGAAATGCGTCATCACTGATAATAAGAGATTCCTCCGGCCAGTTCAAAAGATTTTTTTCCATAGCAACCTTCAATGTAGACACTTTAAATACTGTACTGTCATTAGCTCTCCCATTAGTACCAACGTCAATGAATAAAAACTTGCAATCAGCATCTACTAGAGCAAGTAAAATAACACTGTACCCTCCCTTGTAGTTGTAAAACTCTGAGCAGCTGTCAGGTGGGCGTTTTATTAATATATGCTTGCCGTCCAAAGCAGCACAGCACATGGGAAAATTCCATTTTACAGAAAAACTTTTTTGGATATTAGACCACTCTTCTTTTGTTTTGGGAACCTGAAAAGAAATGTAACAATTACAAAGTTGCATTGATATTCTATTTACAGGAACAGCACATTGTAATTCAGCTAATCATAGAATAAAACAGATAACATTGGTTTCTGTTTCAGAATATCTTCAATAATGTATGTGGAGCACCTGAAGAAAACGTCAAAACTGTGTCTGTTACCAGTGATCAAAACTTTAATTCAGAAGTAGCTCAATCTCCAGGAGCAACTGGAAAGATTCAAGAAGAAACTCCGATTCTTGATGTCCAGCCATCCACATCAAACAACAAAAAGCGACGCTATGGGAAATTCGCAAAAGTCCAGGATGCCATATCTAAACTCCAAAAAATAAGTGAAACTCGTCCCAAGCCGCCAGTCACCCGTGAACCAGATGAGTATGACGCATTTACTTCTCCCGTAGCTAGACAATTAAGGAGTCTACCCATTCGTAGTTTTTTAATCCTACAAGATAAGATTCAATCCCTAATAACTCAAGAGCGGTTGAATAACTTAACAGCAAAACCGTCTTCTTCATGGAAGTACTTGTCAGAGTCATCTATTGTGGGATCTGTACATGGAGAATCGTTTGATGAAGAAACAAACAGTTTGGATAATAGCATTCCATCATTTACAAATTACTTTACTTTGTAATTGAAAAACCATTGGTTTTTGTAAATGTATAATTGACTACACAATACATGCATATATAAAATACTATGTGTTTTACTTTATACCAATTTTTGTTTTACTTTTAACTATAAGTACAAAAATAGATCATATAGGTATGTACAGAATATAATAAACCAAACCTAACCATACCTGCCTAAAACGGACCCTTTCTAAAACGGAAACCTCGGTAAACGGCAGTGTAAAACATAGAGGCAGTGTACTTTAAAAGAAATGCTCGGACAAAAAACATAATAACATTAAAAATATTCAAACTATCACTTACCTTAATATAATCACCAAGGACAGAAATAATGGCTTGTAAGACTTCTGGAAGGAAAGAAGATATAGTGCTTGGTGGTATACGAAATAATAACGCCAAAGACTGATAACTGTCACCACTAGCAAGAAATCTAAGAGTAACTTCAAGTTTCACTCTGGCTGGAATAGCATTTCTCATCGGGGTATCCAATTTCGAGATGTGTGGTTCCACCATACTGAGCAATTCATTAAAATTGTCTATACTCATTCTCATGTGCTTTTTGTATTCGAGAGGATCTTCAGCTGCCAACTCACGAAAGAGAGTTTCTGAGGCTCCCAATGTATCCCTTTTCCCAACCCAACCCTTTACCCAAACTCTACTTCTATTTAACACTTCCTGCAACTCCTCACTTAAACACAATGCCACCTCATTTATAGCTTCATCGAAAGCTTGTCAAACTCATCTTCCGACATTTTACTGGTGCAGTTGAATAAACTTCTACACCAAAACGCCAGGCTAGTAGCTGCTAAATGTAGCGGCGAATACTAGCTTTGTGTGTATGGCTACTAGCCGTCACTTTTACTAGCGGCGAATACTCGCGTCTATCATTAGAAGCGAATACTCTCCTCGTCTATAAGCCCCTTAAGGGAAGTGGGGTGAGAGAGACTTGATACCTAACATGAGCGGACAGTTCGACTGAGAACAATAGCTCGGTTGATCACGTGACATTACAGGTCCAGACTGGATAAAATAATTTGATTCAACTTTGTTACAAAATTTATTCACATGCAATCTCCTATGTAAAATTTTAAATTGTTTAAATTTTGAATATAAAAGCATATTATGATAAAGAATAACTGGTTAGCATAGGAAATACAAGAAAATGTTTAATAACCCGAATAGTTTAATAGTTATTGCAAAAAATATGCATAGACAAAAAACTAAAATTTTGTCTAGATAATAAGTTAAAATTTTTATAATGAAAATCGGTTAAGGATATGTGACATAATATATTGATACCAAAAATAAGTACATAATTTTTATATAATTAATTTGGGGGGGGGGGGGGTTTGACCATCTAAAAATCGACAAAGTTTAACAATGAATAACTCATCAGAAAATGAAAAACGTAAAGAATTCCTTCATTTCTAGGGCAGAGGCTACAAAAACCAAAAAGAAGAATTAAGAAATTCCAAACCGATCAAAAGTTGGTCAAAGAAAAAATCATGAAAAACGAAAAAGGGTATATCTTAGAAAGTTATCATCCTACAACTTTAAATCAAAGTTGTATGGAATCCAGAAATCAAGAGGAACAAAATGACATTTACAGATTTCCAGAATTCCTGTTAGAACCAGAGATATGGGAATTTTCAAGAAAGTGTACAAATTAAATTCCAGAAAGTCAGACAATACAGGAATCAACCTGCAGACATTCAGAAATAAATTTACAATGCCTACAAGCTTTAAGACTTTGCGAGCCGCTGGTGTAGACCTACAAAACGGAGCAGGAATTGAAAAAATTAAACAAATCCAAAATTACCTCACGGAATACACAATTACGGTTTTTAGTGATAGAAGAGGGCGGGTGACGATGTTTGAGGGTCCATCTGTGAAAACAAACCTGGACCTAATATACGGAGAAGGGCATTTTAATGTTATCACTAAACTTACTGGTGCTTTCACGACTGACTATTATTACAGTAGAACCCCTCTTAACCGGTCTAGTCGGGACTGACACCCAGGCCGGTTGCCCGTTTGACCAGTTAATCCGAGGTTCCCGTGAAAAATCGGTTTTCGTTCAAAGAAAGCTTATTTAATTCGGTAGCACTAAAAATTATGCAATAAAGATGTTATTGCAACTCATTTTATCGTACATAAATGTATTGTATATATTATGTTATGTTTATTATACATCAAACAAGAAAAAATTAAACACTACAGAGATTTTTTACAGATTCCCCCTGTCAAGTCTTTTGACACATTTAACCGCGTCTCCAACGAAACCAACACACGCTTCCAAGAAAACCGAAAAGAAATGTTATTTTTTACATAATGTAGGCTATAATCAATTGATTCGTGGAAAAAAGGCCCATCAAACGTTTTTGTCTGTGTATGTCTGCTATACCGACGGTTGTCAATGCCGCGGTGTTTTTATGCCGCTGACAATGGGATACCGCTATCGACAAAGTCGTTTGACTCGTCGCCGCTTTGGTGTTTCAATTACAATTTAATTTATTTTTCGGAAACTCTCATCCAACATGTACACTACGATATAGGCCGGTTAATCCGAGGCCGGTTAACAGAGGTTCTAATGTAATTGTAAATTTGCATTTCACAAGTTGGAGGAACACAGGTGTACACTCAAATGTGAATTATGCTACAATGCCCCTGTATGTAATGGCAATGAAAACATCATATGTCAACAATGTCCACGAATATTTAAAAATCGTGGATGTTTTAATAACCACAAAAAACCGTTATTTACAAGAAAAAATCAACCTGTAATGTCATTAAATGCTCTCCCAACTGTAACAAGACGTACAATATTCTGAAAAGAAAAGGTATTCACATTTGCAATGAAGTATACTGTAGTGTATGTCGCGACTAGAAGCCAAGTAACTTTGTTATATGAGGCCAGAAAAAAATCTGAAAAACCTAAAAGAAAAGAAATACTTATTCATCTTTTTTGACTTTGAGTGCAGGTCAAGACACTAGTTTTTTAAACAAAGAGAATGTGTTTCTCAATACGGTCATGATCACATGAATGAAAATGATCGAGATAAATTTCTAACATGGTTTGAACGTAAGAAGACTATAAATAACCATTTCAATTTACAGCAAGAATTACATAAATACTGCAACCAAGATGTAACCAATTTAAAGATGGCTTGTTTAAAGTTTAGGGACATGTTAATCACTGAAACACAAATCGACCCGTTACTGGAATCAAATACCATTGCAAGCGCTTGTATGAAGACCTACAAGAAGCATTTCCTCCCAAAAAAACAAAATCGGAATTATCCCTGCAAACGGGTACAGAATGGGGGATAAGCAATCTCATGCGACACTATCATTGCTTATCTGGGAGGAACATGAGCGTAACATCAAGATACAGCATGCTGGAAACGGTAGGGAAATATATATATTTTTTTACAAGGTTGACGGATACTATGAAAATGATGATATAAAACTGGGGTTTGAATTCAACGGTTGCTTCTTTCACGGATGTCCTTTGTGCTACAAACACAGGAATGATCCAATTAACAACAACCCCTCATAGAAACTATAGATTTACGGTATGAAAGAATCCAAACAAAGAAGAGAACTCTAGAACTACACAGATACAAGGTTGTAGAAATGTGGGAGTGCATTTTTAACATTGAAAAAATGGAGCGACCCAAAATAGATGCTTTTCTAAATAGAACTATAAACAATTTCTCAGCACCGTTGGAACCGAGGGATGCATTTTTCGGGGGTCGCACAAATGCAACAAAATTATACTATAAAGTTAATGAGAGCATCGGTAAGAAAACAAGTATCTAGACGTGTGTAGCCTATATCTTTGGGCTTGTAAGTACGGGAAATTCTCTATAGGTCACCCTGAAATAGTTTTCAGGGATAAAATGTCCACAGAATTTGAACAATATCGAAGGAATCGTTAAAGCAACGATGTTACCACCCAGTGTTGCCTTACGAAATTCATAATAAATTGTATTTTCCACTATGCAGAACTTGTGTGGAGATGTTAAATGATAATGATTGCCATCATTCTCCGTACATAAGATCCTGCAGCACTGAAACAACATATAACCGTTACATTTTTTCATCTTTCCCAAGAAATTGCACCTCATATTTGTTTTATCCCTTTCGGAGCTAAGATACGTTCGGGTTTCTGAACAGTACTTATTCCCGTCTTGTCAACGTTAAATATTTTGTCCTCCGTATATTTATTTTTCATAAAAACTACTTCAAGATTTTTGAAATAAAGATTTACATCTTCCTGGTTGAAAGCTTTGATCCTATTGATGCTGGTTCCCTCGGGTTTCCTGAAGCTGATGTTTTTATTTCTCTTTAGAAATAGATAAAGCCAATCTTTGCCAGCTAGTCTAGATGATTTATCAAACCGATTAGGAATATCATTTTCCTCGGCGAACTCAAAGGCTAATTTTCGAAGTTCAATACAAGAAATACCATAAAACAACTTCGCCATTAAAATAACATGGCCTGCTAGTTCCTTTTCTTGTTGTTCTAAAAAAGTTGCATTCCTCCCAAATTTATTTTCGTTTATATTTCCAGACTTCATTTTTGTGCGGATAGTTGCCTCATGTATTCCAAAAGCCCTGGCTACCTCTCTGATTTTTCTTCGCGATTGAACAGCTGCCATTGCTTCTTAAAGCTGTTCAGAAGTCCAGGAAGCTTTTTCGGTAATTCGCTTGTAATGTCTTGGCATCAACAATGAGAAAAACTATGCTGTTAATCATATAATTGTATGGAAGGGGGAATTCCACGCATGTCAGTTGGGGGAATACCATGCACTGCAGTAACCGCGTGAGATTACCCCACGGTGTATTCGGAAAGAATATAACCTCAAACATAGGTCTTGTTTGACATTAGACATTAAACCTAGTCTTATACTATAACTTAAATATCACACCTATCAGAAATATACTCAAAGACTTCATAATGTTATTTATTACTACCCTTACCTTCAAATATTGTAGACTAGAAAATTATAAGAAAACCACTAACAAATTTGTTTCAACCAGCACTCTCACAAAGACACTGTGAAAAGGTGGGAGGAAGCATGGCTGCATTAGGCAAGCTTGCCGATTGGCAACCATGCTACTCAAGGTCGCTGTGCTTCTCTGTAGGAACCAAATATGGTCTGCGTGTCATTACCCTGTGTGTGGTATTCCCCCACTCTCCCCTACTTCATTAATAATATCTTGAGGTAACTAAATGATTAGCTTAAGTCAGTCTTCAAAATACTAGCATGTATAAAAGTAAAGACGTTAAACGAAATACAAATTAAATACAATTAAAAAAAATAACCTAAGACATCTGTAATCCACCAGTTTAACAGTAGGCCCCTACGTTGTATTTTATAACTGCAAAGAGCTGTCAGCTAACAAGGTACTGACTTGTAAATTTAGTATTTAATTGGATTGTTAGACAGCAATAAATTTAAACTGAAAAGGATCATGTTTCATTGTAATGGCTTTTATTTTGACTTTTCTGTTTTATTTTTTTTAGGTACATGAAGAGAACAACAAAGAAAGTGTTGATGCTACAAACAATCAGCCCAGCATGGTTTTGGATTTTAATGATTTGGGATTGACCATATCTAATAATTTAATTATTGTTAGCCCTCATGAAGAAATGTTCACCAATGAAGAGATTTTAAACTATGAACCAGATGTAAATGTAGTAGATTATTTTAATATTTCAACAAATGTTTTCATTGAAGAAACCTCAACTAAAGAAATTGTTTTAACTCAAGATGGGAAAATGGTGATGTTTTGAATGAAGAGGTTGTAGAAAATATTGATTTTTGAAATGAAGAATGCATAGTTGGTGTGGCAAGTGAAGATATCGCTATACAAAACCATATGGCTGAAGATGTGATTGATGATGATGACAATGATGACAGAGCTAGTGGTGGGAGTGAAGAAGTTGAAAGTGAATGTGAGCTTGCCAGATCTAAAGGTAGGCCTAAAAAGGGAAGAAAGCAGAAGTACCCCGGTCAAACAAGGGCTATGAGGAAGGAAAAAAGTAATTCAAACCAGCCATATTTCTCAGCAAGAGGAAAGGAAGTAGACTTAAGAGTTTTCAAAAATTATTTTTGCTTGTGCTTAAATCAGTGCCACAATAAAGTTAGTGTTGAAGTGAGAGAAAAAGAATTTAACAAATATTGGCAACTAGGTAGTTACAATATGCAAACAACTTACATAGGCTTGTTAGTTTCAGAAACCCCAGTTAAAAGACACTACTCAAAAAATGGTTCTTCAAGACAATTCTCTCGCATATATACAATTGACAACATTCAAGTATGTAGAGAAATGTTTGTTCACACTTTTGGAATTTCACCAAAAAAGAATATCTAGTGCCTTAACAAAAATAAGAACTGGTTCCATACCTGAAAAACTTGGGGTGACTGGGGGTAAAAACAAACTTTCTGATGTTGTTACTAAACAAGTAATAAATCATGTTAAAAAATACCTAAGTACAAGTCTCACTACTGTAGAAAAAAAAACTGATAAGAGTACCTCCCGTCTCATATGACATTACAGGTTACGCCTTTATAAAATGGATTTAGATTGTTCTGTAAGCTTTTCTAAGTCCAAGGAGATATTTTATTCATTCTTCAATCTAAGACGAAAAAAATATCACAAAGATACCTGCAACACATGCGACTCCTTAAAAGTCAAAATTGAGAATGAAATGATGCAAGATGTAATGGCTACGCTAATAAATACAAGAGAAGAACATATGGTCAACCAAGAAATGTGCCGAACAGTTATGAAAAACGACATCAATCAAGCAGAAAAGGATGAACATATCGAAATACTAACTTTTGATTTAGAGAAAACCCTCTTAATGCCAAAAATACTCACTAATATTATATATTATAAAAGACAATTAATTGTCTTTGTTTTGTTTGGGTAGAAGGGGAGGCTGGCCGAGGAGCACAGGAAATAGGTTCCTGTTTAAAAAAGTACTTTTTAAAATACTTAGATAAAAAAGTTACCCATGTAAAACTTTGGTCTGATTCTTGTGGGGGTCAGAACCGAAACATCAAAATCACTCTCATGCTTCATAAACTGTTGGCTTCATATTATAATCTACAATCAGTGTCAATAAAATTTCTCGTCTCTGGTCACAGCTACCTTCCAAATGATACAGACTTCTCATTTATAGAATCTGCTTTGAAAATGCAGTAGAGAATGTACACAGTAGATGACTACATACGGTTAATACAAACTTGCAAAAAGGAAAAGCCTCTAATCGTGAAAAAAATGTCGAGGGAAGACTTTTTGTCTACAGCTTTACTAGAAAAAGGAGTTACTAATAGGAAAAAAGATGTAAAAGGTAACAACATTAATTGGCTCAAAATGAGAGAAATTGCTATTTTTAAATCAAAACCATTCATTCTCAACACTAATACAAGTATGGAATTTGTGACAGTTTTCCAAGAAATTGACATTAACAAAAGGAACAAAGGAAGGCCAATGGGACTTAACCCTTAACTGGTATCATCAGTCTGTGAGACCGCGCCGGAAATTCTCCCCCCACTACTTCTGCTATCATTTGCTTTTAAAACAGTACCTTCCAGTCTGAAGGTCAAGTTTCAACTGTGCAAGTGTAGTTAAGTTTGTGTACGGATTGTGAAAATATAATGTTCTGATATCGACGAGCGGTCTGAGAGACGTATGATACTTGTTGTGTAACTTTTTGACTCTCATTTGACTTTATAAAATTAAATTTCCTTTCTTGACTATTTGATTTTTATTCTGAAACAGTGACATATTAAAATATAATTGTTTGTTTTATAGTTGTACATAGTTTTATACTGTAAATAGTGTAAATTTAAATAATTTTTGTGCTAATTATTCCTGCAGGAGAAGAACTCGGAGATGGTGGCCAATGGCAATTTTCTTCACCCTTCTCGATGCTGGTTGCGGTGTCAACGCTTACATCCTGCATCAGTCTTATGCTAAATCCAAAAAAATGTCTAGTTTGGACTTCAATTAACCATTAATTGGCAAAGGCTTTGACATATCCACAAATAGAAAAGAGACTGACGAATATAAAAAATCTGCCACGAGAACTCCAAATGACTTCAAGGAGAATAATTCTTTATCTTGAAGAACCGGAACTGGACCGTGAACCCGCCGAGTTTGAGTCAAGAAAAAAATGTGGCAACTGTTCTCCCAGAATCAAAAGGAAGACGACATATCCATGCCAGCAATGTGGAAAACACATCTGTTTGGAGTGTTCTAAGAAAATTTGTGTGCAGTGTTTTGGTGAACGTGAGTAGTGTGTGTGGCTTAGGTTAGTTACTTACACACCTAAACTTTGTTTTGGGTGAGGACATCAAATAAATATTTAACATATGTCGCTATTTTATTTCAGGCATTAACTTGCATATTTTCAAATACTATTCTCTACTAAAATACTTAATTTTGAGGGATGTTTTGAAAAGAACGCGTTGTTTTGTTTTACGGTAGGTAAAATTCAATATTTTTGTAAGACGTTTATAAATATGTGATTTGTTTAGCTTATTATTGAGTGTACCTTTTCCTAATATGTATTAGGATTATTTTTATTTATTACTTTACTATCATTATCAAAATAATAAATAAGAATAAAAAGTCAACATTTGGGAGTTTGTGCAAAATAAAGAATATTTAAAAAATATAAAATCAGTAATTTTTGCATTTAGTACTAATAAAAATGTTCATATTATTTTATTATAAAAAAATATATTAATTGCGTTAACATTTTATATTGTCTTACCGCCCTTAAAAATAGCGGTCTGTGAGACCCCATGATACCTTAAGTGTTACAAAAAGATATGATACCAGCTAAGGGTTAATCTATTTAATCAGGATTTAGAAAGTTTGTGGCCAAAAGGAAAGCCAATTAGCATGCCAAAGTTGAATGATTTAAAATCAATAATGCATCTTATACCTTCAGACGCTAAGTCTTACTATAATAGCTTGATAGGTGATCGAAACATTACTGATGACATTGATTCTTTTAATGTAGAAAATTTGGATTTTGAAATAGAGACTGACTAAAATTTATTATAAGTTTTTAAGCAAAATAATTATAGTAATATATTTTACTTGTATTAATGAATATTTTTCAGTTCCTATATAAGTGTTAATGTGTTTCTTATCGTTTTTGTAAGAAATTTAAGTGGTTAGGTCTAAATATTTCCAATTTTATTTGTGATTAAAAATATGTGTGATTGTTTGTTTAATTATTTTCAATGTAGTTAAGTGTATTTCTGTTCTACTGTGTTAGAACTTAAATAATATATAATTTTGCATTTATAATTCAAGTGATTAGGCCTAGTTTTTTCCAAAAAAATGTTACAGATTTTTATTTACATAATATTTCAAGTGTTTAGGTTTAGATATTTCCAATTTAATTTGTGCTTACAAAATATGTGTGAATGTTTGTTTAAATATTTTCAATATAGGTAAGTGTATTTCTGTACTACTCCATGTTAGAACTTAAATAATAGCCCTATATTATTATGTATATTAGAATTCAAGTGTTTAGGCTTAGTTTTTCTAAAAATTTTACAGATTTTTATTTACTAAATTTTAAAGTGAATACTTCTTTACGCCCGGTAGACAATTTTTGGGTGCTGTTAATACTGGAGTATTTGCGCGGATTACTATTGTAATCCAGGGGTAAATTTTTTGCTGCAACTAAAGGTTGGCAACACTTATGACCTTGACCAGCTATCTACATTACCCTCACTTACCCCAACAAAGGTCAGTTGAGTGGCAACGCTTAAAACAGACATGTAGATTTTTTGTGTATTTTTAATTTCGCTTGGAGTACAATAGTAATCCACACGACTAGTGATGTGACTTTTTTTATTTATGAACTAAATTAACTATTTTGTTTGTTTAGTACTTTTTACTTATCTATTTCCTTGATAATTATACAACTGTTAATATATTTATCGGCGAGCAATGTCTGTGTTAGAAAGCGAACAGATACGCCGATGGCTGGCAGAAACAGAGAGTGATATTGAAAGTGTGGTAGGAGTGTCTGATGAGGATGAAGTAGAGGATGATTTTGTCGAAATGCATGACACTGGAAGTAGTGAAAGCAGTGATAGTGGTACAGAAGAGAGTGATCAGGAAGACAGAAGACCAGTAGCTGAGCACGATAGGCTTCAACGAGAATTTTACATCGGAAAAGACAAAACCTTGAGGTGGTACCTTGATCTGTTGGTACCTAGAACTTCGCGCAGGAAGCGATACAATATCATTCCCTTGTTGCACAGACCTGGACCTCAAGGTGAAGGAAAAAATGCAAATACTCATGTAAAATCAATTGAATGTTTTTTGGATGCTAATATAATTCAGAAAATTGTTGTCAGCACTAATATTTATATAGATAAAGTAAAGATAAAATTCCTGCAAGACAGGGATGCTAAAGCTACAGATGATATTGAGATTAGAGCTGGTTTTTTAAATTTATGTGGAGTCTTACGTGCTGGCAGACGAAATGTAATGAGTATGTGGGACATAAGTAACGGGACTGGAGTAGACGACTTAAATGACCGCCTTGCTAAGAAGGAATTAGATAAAATGGCACCGTTTCGAGAAGTTTTTGTAAAGTTTATTCAAAACTGTAAAGAAATGTATAAACCAATATTACTTTGGACAAGCAGTTAGTAGCTTTTAGGGGTAGGTGCCCCTTTAGGCAATATATGCCTAAGAAGCCTGCCAAATATGGCACAAAGGTTTTTGCTCTTACATCAGCAAATAATTACAATACAACTAATCTTGAAGTTTACTTAGGAGTTCCGCCTGACGGACCATTCAAACTTAGCAACTCTTGCAAAGACGTCTTGTAGAACCAGTATCGAGCTCAAACCGATACATAACGGCAGACAACTGGTTCTCATAAATTTCTGTTGCAAAGGAACTTTATGATGATAAGTCTCTAATCTTTCTTGGAACACTGAAAAAAAAACAAAACCTGAAGTACCTCTTTGTTTTTTACCCGACAAACACAGAGAAGTAAATAGCAAACTGTTTGGCTTCCAAGAAAATCTGTCTTTAGCTTCTTACGTTCCAAAAAAAACAAAGCAGTCTTGATGATCTCGACCATGCACAATACCAAAGCAATAGATGAAAAATCAGGTGCAGATCGCAAACCAGTTGTGATTACATCGTACAACGACACTAAATTCAGTAAGCATGTTTTTGGTTCCAAGTCACAATTTAAATAAAATATTTAATTACCTTAGGTCCTTCTTGTGACTTCGTTTTGATTGCTTTTTACATGTTTCGAGGCCGTAACCCCATCATCAGAAAATTACTTAGAAATTTATAGAGCGTTCAAAAACGATCCAGTTAACATCTTGAACGACAAACTCTCCTTCCAATCGCATCAACTATATGATACAGCCTTGAAACATCTTCAGAAGGCTTAACATGATTCGTTATCAGCAATATTAATGACTTCAACTAGCAGTACTGTTAGGAATAAGTTAATATTAGGATAATATTAAGGCTATATTAGGAAGAACACATATTCACAAAAATCAGAATGACCCAACTATTGTGAAACAATTAAAAAAATGTTGAAATGCTTGACTTGCAAACTCAACTAGGATACCAGAGAGGACAAAAGGTATATAAGCTGTCAGCATGATTTGGAGGAGGTCTCTTGTCTTTTTGGAGCTTGGAAGATACACGGCTGTGTTGCTAGCCGTGGTGGAAGATGGTCCAGGAAATCTACTCAACAAACCGTAAGCAAGCATTTCTATTTTTATAAAATCACCAATAAAATGTAATCTCATTTATTTATGGAATAACAATAGTTGGAATACTTCTGGGCTTTCAATAAATAATATTGTTTGTTTTATTGTTTAATTAAATTCCTATTATTGTATTAAAGTTTTGTATTTAAATTATTGTATTAAAGTTTTGTAGTTAAATTATTGTATTAAAGTTTTGTATTTAAATTATTGTATTAAAGTCTTGTAGTAAAGTGTTGTAGTAAAGTATCAGGGAAATGGATATAAGTATAATAACAAAGATAAGAGCTAATAAAATACTGAACCACTGATCTGATATTTAATTAATAAATAAGAACCCAGGCATATTCTTGAAGGGCCGTTCATAGCAAATGGTTCATCGGCCGTGTTTTTAGTTTTTACTAAAAATTATTAATAACTAATACAATTGTGGCAATATTCTTTTAATAATTATATATTATTGAATTTGATATGAAAAAGTAAGAAAAAGAAAATGTTTGTTGATATTTGAACTAGGATACTAGTAAGAAAGTTAGCGAATTTGATTTAAATTTTTTTTTTTATTTAAGAAGTTTAGAAGTTATAAACTTAATCTTATTATTTAATTATTTAGTGTTTTGTTTCATTATTTTGAAATTTATGACGGATTACTATGTTATATTAATTGTTTAATTTGTTGAAAAGTTGAATTGTAAATAGTTATTATAAACTTTGAGAGAAATATTATTAAGTTTTGAAGTAACATTTATATTCAATTTGTTCTACGCTTTTAGGTTGTCAAATTTTTGATATTTCTGAAGATTATTAATCCCTTTTGTGTAAATGTATTTTATCTGTTGATTTAAGAATTATTTATTTATTATACAGTTTGAATTAATAAATTTTGAATATATATATATATATGGTTGTTATGCATTTTGAAACATTTGATATTGTCAGCGTCTATAGTAAATAGTTTAAATTAGTCGTGTATGTTTCATAGGAATTACTTAGGTCAGGTTTATTGTGAATGAAGTGTAATGTGAAGATTATATAACATGCTGAGTAGGGAAATTCCTTGGAGTATTCAAAGCTTACCTTTGGCAAGGTGTGTAGTGTGAATGCTGAGGATTTTACAACAAATTAAGGTGTTATGCGATTTCTATGGCAAATAATGGTTTATGACGAAAATTTAGACATGCTAAACCAAAGTGTGCAATTTATCGCAAAAATGTAAACCATTTTAAGAAATCGCATAGCTATTAAGAATTTGTTCCACTTATGATCGACAGTTACATAAACGGCGTGTCAACAATTTACATTGCACTAGGTCACGGCGGTTAGATCATAGAGTGCTGACAAGTCATTGTTGATTATTTACATTGCTTCTTACTTATTGCGTCAAAAGACTTCTCGGAAATAGAATTCACAACAAACTTGACATACATTTTTATCTTGTTTTCGGTGAACTAAGTAGCTGAAACGGATATTTATGGGTGTCAGGTGTTGAATTTTTCTTTGTTTGTGTAGGAACACCAATAAAAAATAAATAAAATAAAATAAATAAATTTTTCTAAAAAATGCATAGTTTAGGTTAAAATTAGAAATATTTTGATTGTATGTGAAAATAACTAAAGGAAAATTAATAAACGTTAAGATTTAGATAAATAGGGATTAATAAATAATGTGATGTAAGGGACTTTGATGAGTTTTAAAGTAAATAATTGAAAAATTTAAGATAGAATGTTTTAAAGGGAGTAATTTAATAAAAAAGAGATGATGATGTTTTAATAAAAACTAAGGTGTTGCAGGGAAAATAATTGTGAGTAATTTTTTTTTTAAAGTAATTGAGATATTTCTTTTTTTATAAGATAATAAGAGATAATGTTTTTTATTTAAAAAGGAGATATGAGTGTATGAAAGTATTTAAAAGTAGTGTCGAAAAATGAAGTCTATAAAGAGGTTTTCCTTGAAGAAAGTAATTTGGTTGCATTGAAAGGTAGTTTTTTAAGTTTACGAGATTTCTGCGATTATGTAAGAAGAATTTGCGACATTTTATTGAGGTTCTACGAGATTTATGACGAAATGTGATAGCAAGCCAAGGGGCACTATACACATAAGGTTTTAAATGAGATTCTACGAGGATATATGAGTTTTTTTTACTGCGATGAAATATGAGGAATCGTCGAAGTTTACGATATTGAGTTTTAAATGAACTTCTTACAGGTGTCTACGAGGAAATAATAAGTTTGACTACGACGAAATACATGGTTATCTGAGGAGCACATATGTGCTTATTATATGTGCACAATTATTTATATGTGGTGATATAAATAATTAAAGAAGTTTTTATAAGAGGTCAATGCAATCAAATTATTAAGTTATGAGAAGCCTATAATGATGAGTTTTGAGATGAGACATTATGAGGTAATATTAATGTAAAAGAAGTTTTTTAAAGATAATAGATGATTTTTCTTAATGTAGTTTAAGAAAAGTAAGTAGTATTTGTAATTTGAGGTAAAGTGATGAATAATGAAGTTTTTTTTTGATGTTTTATGAGATCTATAGAGAAGAAATTAACCCAGCAAAAAACCAAACAAGTTGAAAAATAAATAATAAAATAGGTTTGAAATTAATAAATGGATATAATTTAGTTATAATGATAAACGTAAATCTAAAAGTAGTATTATATTTAAATGCTGTAATTAAAGAATATAAAAATTAAAATAAAAGCACATTCAAAGCCAAATTCAGAAGGTTTCCAACTAATAAGTCAAAATTTAGTAGTTTTTTTTTTTTTTTTTTTTTTTTTTTTTTTTTTTTTTTTTTTTTTTTTTAACAAAACAAAACCATTCAATTTGTGGTGAATTGATATGAAATGCTTGCTCAGTTACAGGACAAAGTCACATAAAATTTATATTGTAATTTATATTTATAATGTGAAAATGTTTAATTGCTTTTACCCTGTTGCAGGTTTGACTACACTAATAAAGAAAGATTGGTGGATTAAGTAGCCAATTGACTACATTTAGTTGGCTAGACCTGTTGGGTTATATAGGTATATATATTTTTTTAATTACATATAAATCATATGTATAAATTTTGTGACTAGATTTTGATATTGTATCATAGAAGAATTGTAAATTATTTGTTTTTATTATTTGTGCAATTGTTTTTATTTATTTTTTTTCCTCAATAACAAATCTTGAATTATAACAAGATTTGCTTATGTATTTAAAAAGGAATTCAACCTTGAGTTGACAGACTTATACAACCATGTCTATGTCAGCAATTCAGACACAACTGTCATGTCAGCTGAGCTGCATTATGTGTAAGTCTACATATTAAGTAATTAAATTTATATATATATATATATATATAAAAAAAAAAAGATAGGGATAGGAAATTGTTAGTTTATTTATTATTTGTTTGTTGTTTGTTATATAAAAAAGTGGGTAGGTTTGTAATACGACATCGGGACGATGTCAAGTAGGCGCCGGTGATGTTAGGAATAAGTTAATATTAGGATAATATTAAGGCTATATTAGGAAGAACACATATTCAAAAAGCTCAGAATGACCCAACTATTGTGAAACAATTAAAAAAATGTTGAAATGCTTGACTTGCAAACTCAACTAGGTTACCAGAGAGAACAAAAGGTATATAAGCTGTCAGCATGATTTGGAGGAGGTCTCTTGTCTTTTGGAGCTTGGAAGATACACGGCTGTGTTGCTAGCCGTGGTGGAAGATGGCCCAGGAAATCTACTCAACAAACCGTAAGCAAGCATTTCTATTTTTATAAAATTACTAATAAAATGTAATCTCATTTATTAAAAGAATAACAATAGTTGGAATACTTCTGGGCTTTGAATAAATAATATTGTTTTGTTTTATTGTTTAATTAAATTCCTATTATTGTATTAAAGTTTTGTATTTAAATTATTGTATTCAAGTTTTGTATTTAAATTATTGTATTAAAGTCTTGTAGTAAAGTGTTGTAGTAAAGTATCAGGGAAATGGATATAAGTTTAATAACAAAGATAAGAGCTAATAAAATACTGAACCACTGATCTAATATTTAATTAATAAATAAGAACCCAGGCATATTCTTGAAGGGCCGTTCATAACAGTACTCCTCTAGACACGACAGAGCACACAATGTCAGACAAGCTCATATAATGTGTTTTTATTTTTTTTTATATTTGTGTCAGTGTATGTTCTTATGTTAAATGTGTTTTTTAATATAATCAATGATGAGTTCTTCAAAGTAAACAAAGTAATTTTCTGATGATGGGGTTACGGCCTTGAAACATGTAAAAAGCAATCAACAATGAAGTCACAAGACGGACCTAAGGTAATTAAATATTTTAACTATATTCAGGGTCAACATCTTGGACAAAATGTGTGGGCAATACAATGTGTCTAGGAATTCTCGACGGTGGCCACTAACTCTCTTCTTCCACATCATGAACGTGGCAGGGGTGAACGCACTTACTCTTTATAAAGCCAACAACAACAACGAAATGGCCAACCGTGGAAAATTCTTACAAACCCTGGCACTGGACCTCATCAAACCTGAACTACATAGGCGCACCAGTATGCAGATGATACCAAAAGAGATCAGACATCGTGGAAAAATAATGCTGAAAATCGAAGAAAATTCTGATAACCCATCACCAGTTCAGGGAACTATTGGACGATGTCATCTTTGTGGCTGAGCAAGGAACAAAAGTACCAGAAAACGATGTTTCCAGTGTACCAAATGGGTCTGCCCCGAACATCAGAAAAGTGTGTGCAACGAGTGTGTAGACTAAAACTGTCACATTTTAGTTATGATTTATGATTGCTTACAAGGAGAAACATTTATATATATAATTATTTTGTCTTATTCTTATATTAAGTAACACTATTAAAATAATTTTTTTTATATTTTATATTTTTTTAAAGTTTTTTTTTAGCTAATTTTTAAATAGACAACAAACACATAGATTGCAAAAAAAACTTAAACTTTGTATTTTTGTAATCTATACATTTAGGTTCATTATATAAAACATTTTTTTATCAAAATTGTGTCTCCTATACATCCTAAACCTTAACAAATTATAAAAAATTTAAAAAAATAAAAATTTTCTGAAAATAAAATATTTTAATATGGATTACAATAGTAATCCGCACGACAACTAGTGTGACTAATTTCACGCGACTACTCGAGTGTTAAATCAATGTGGTGAAAGGAAAAATCGTCACAAAAATGACGTCACGAGTGAAAAGGAAAAATTGTCACGAAAATGATGTCACGATATCTAGCAGCTGAGGCTTAAATAAAGTAAACATCAGAGATATCCAATTAAAACAGCTGATTATTTTTCTATGTAAAATTTAATTCAGCTGGACTTATGTAGAGGACATATTGGTTTGCTGTTATGCATTAACACTTTGAGTGCTAAGCCAGTCATTTGACAGGCCGGCAATTCTTGTATTAAGTGCTAAGCCTGTCATTTGACGGGTTTGAAAATATTAATTTTTCCCGTCGTAATTACGTGATGTTTTACCGTAAAATTAAATAAAACGTGTCCCTTGGGATGTTGCGTAATGTTTTTCGCCGTTGTTACGACCATAACCCATTTCTATTTCGGTCTGTGCGTGATCACGTTATGCGTTGTTTTGCTGCGTCACGGCCATCTGCTCGGACGAGAGATCGAACCGGCCGCGCAGTCATCTGTTGCAGTCGTCTGTTGTTATTTGTAAACATCGCTATGGATGATGACGATATTGTTTTGTTATTAGGGGAAGTGAGTGATGACGATGATTACGATATTTTTTCAAATGATTCAGAAGATGATCCTTTATTTGATCATAATGAAGAAGACGAAAGTTCAGGTAAAAATAATTTAATTTTATGTCAATGTCTTTGTAAAACTTTTAGGTTATACCTAAACATAAACAATATAGGTGATAAAAAATATTCTATTTTTTATCTTATGATATTGTTAGGGGTTTTCAAAACATAATTTCATTACTGTTATTTCACTTTGGGTTGTGTTTTTGTTTCAGAAACTGGATCTAATGTAGCCTTACAACCTAGGCCAAGGCAACAAGGTAGGCCTAACCCTCCACCTATGTTTGGACAAATGTTGACCAGTTACCCAATATAAATGAATTCCATGGAAACAGTGGGCTCACAGATTTTTTTTATTTTTTATTTTTTTTTTTTTATTTTTATTACAACTGAGGCATGCCTCATCTAGTAATTTTCCTTTATCATATATGTTCGCTGTGTGCTGGGGTGCAGTCCGACGGCTGGTCCCAATGTGGTTACTGCCTAGTGAGGTCCATTGGCTTGGTCCTTTTCAGCCTTCTTGTGATGTTGTCACTGCGGTGCAGCAATTGGACAATCTCTGTATTCTTGTGCTGCTCTAGCCTGCGACGATGCTTAACAGAGAGCCTCTTGATGACTTCCTCAACAGGCTCAATGCCTAGGTCCTTATGTATGTTGTCATTCCTCACATACCATGGGGCGTTGACAATCATTCTCAATACTTTATTTTGGAAAACTTGTATTATGCTACTGTTGCTTTTCTTTGTACATCCCCAGAGTGGTGCACCATAGTTCCATATTGGTCTTAGAACTTGCTTCTACAATAGTATTTTGTTGCTTATTGACAGTTCGGAATTCCTTCCAAAAAGCCAATACATTTTATTGAATTTGACAGATTTAGATGAAAATAGTACTGTTTTAGATTTTTTTGAATATTTCGTTGACAAAGATATGCTTCACCACATAAAAGAACAGACTAATTTGTATGCCCAGCAATGTTTGAAAAATCCTAGAAACCAGCTCTCGCCTCATTCTAGAATGAACAAATGGAAAACTGTAAAACTTATGGATATTAGAAAATTTCTCTCTATAGTCTTGCACATGAGTATTGACAGGAAACCAAAAATATCAGATCACTGGTAAAAAAAATCCAGTAGTATCATGCAACTTCTGCCCGAATCTCATGAGCAGAGATAAATTTTTTCTGCTTATGGCTAATTTTCATCTGAATGACAACAAAAGTTTCATAAAAAAGGGGGAACTGGGCCATGACCCAATCCACAAGGTTCGCCCTCTCTTTGAGACTTTTTGTCTGCGTTGTCAGAAAGCGTACCTTCCAGATGAAAATGTCACCATCGATGAGGGGATGTGCAAGTTTCGTGGTAGGCTACTGTTCAAGCAGTATATGCCACAGAAGCCCAATAAATATGGGATCAAACTGTATATGGTTTCTGAATCTAGCAGTGGACCTGACAAAAAATTTACTAGGTTCCTTGACTCAGTGTGGTCGAACGTTGTACACTGACAGATTCTATACCAGTCCTACCCTAGCCAAGGAACTAGAAAAAGAAAAGACTGGTTTAGTTGGAACAGCCATAAAAAAAAAAGGGATGCCAAAAGCTCTGAACACTGGGAAGCTCCGGAAAGGGGATCATGTTTTTAAGCGAGACGGGAATGTCTTGGCTCTTCGCTGGAAGGACAAGAGAGATGTCTTTATGATATCGACAAGGCACAAGGCTGAAATGGTAACATACCATAATAGGTACAACCAGGAAAAAACTAAACCAGCCTGTGTTGTTGATTATAACAAGAACAAGTTTGGCGTTGACTTGGCTGATCAGCGTATGTCCTATGGTGCCTTTGAGCACAAGTCAGTCAAGTGGTGGAGGAAGTTAGCATTCCACCTGTTACTTATGGGCATTGTGAATGCTTGTATTCTGTACAAAAAGATAAAAAATAAGAAAATGACAAGAACAATGTTCATAAAACAATTGTGTTCAGAACTCGTCATTCCGGAGGTTCCGGATCTTGAATCTCCCAGATCGAGGGAAGTGGAGGACAGCTTAGCCGAATGAACACAGGAAAACATTATCTAGAGAAAATTCCACCACCAGAAGGGAAGACAAGGATCCAAAGAGTATGTAAGGTGTGTTCTGCTAAAGGAAAAAAGGAAAATGGGAAGCCCCAAAGAAGAGACACAAGTTATCAGTGCTGCGAATGCAAAGTTGCTCTTTGTAAAAGTCCCTGTTTCATGTTTATCTTTACTACCTACTACCAAAGTATTGAGACACATTTAAAAATAAAAACAAGTTCAATTTTGTTCTTATTACATAACAGAGACTGTTTATTTAATCATAAACACCTTTTGTTCAAATAAAAGTAATTTGTTAAATTTTGTAAACTGGCATAATTAAGTTTTTTGGCTGCCATTTTTTAACAGTAAGAGATAGATAAAAAAATAAAATACAAAAAATGTTTGTTTTTAAAAGACCTTTTACTTGATATAACATTTGCTATAAGTTGCTATTTAAGAATTTTGAGTTTTAGGCTTTTTTAAATTCTTCAATTTTGAGCATTTTTAAAATATTCAAAATCCAGTGAAAAATGCCCGTACCACACGTTTTCTTAAAGAATAGCTCAATAATAAGCTTGGACAAAAATCTGGTGCTGTTCCGTATTGTAGTTAGGATAACACGGTATTTTATTTTAAAGTCCAATTTCAATACGTTTTGATACACCCTGTACATACGGTTAAAGATAATTAACTTTTGATTGCGCCAAAATGTTCAAGGTAATTAGACCTTTAAAATGATGTATCACACAACCCATGTTTACATTTGAAAATTCCTCAAAAAGCACCCCTACCCCCCAAAAAGGGCCCTTTTGGGGCATTTTTCAAAATTGAAATTAATTTCATTGGATTCAGTGGAGCCAAATTAGGACGAAATGAGAATGAAAAACTGTTAAAGTAAGTTTGTAAGACAGCTATAAGTACTGCACGGGTGGTCTGACTCACCCTGTATAATAAAAAAGACATCTCTGGCTTTTTTTTGCAGATAAATTTTATTGTTACATTCAATTTCTTTTCTACTATAATAATAATTTTTCACAATTAATTTTAATTTGCTAAGGATGTACTTATTTAATTAATTACAGCAATAGTCTAATCCAATCTAACAAATGAAATAACTGCAATATTTCTTAACCTAACCAAATGAAAATACATAAAATAAATCACAATGACAATTAAACACTATCTAATAAGATTATACAATGCTTGCTTAACAATTAAAAAAAGAAACAGAGAGTGTATCACAATTGTTATTAGTCTGAATTATTTATAATGAATTTAATTTTACTGCAATTTTTTTATATTTAAGTTATTTTAGTAATTATGTGCCCAATTTAATTAATTTACTACCCTGGCTAGCTTGTTTTATTTAAAGATTGATTTAAAATAAAATAAAATCTATCTCTCTCGTTCGTGTGGTTCTTTGATGACTATAATTTAAACTTTAGTTACTGAATCAAAATGTTGTTGGTGGTTAATTATTTACACAAATATTCACAGTCTTACTTATCGAATTTGAAGTCCTTTCACAAGCCGAAGGGTGGTTGTTCCAGCGGATAAAGCTTGATTGTTCCTTTGTCTTCAAAAAGCTGTAATCTGGTCTGGCTGATTTCTTTAACTTTAACTAATTCACTGTTCAACATATTTCTTTTAATTTTTATTAACTCACTTCTCGACATAATTTGTTTTAATTCAACACTTCACTTTCGACGTATTTCTTTAATTTAATATTCTTCACAATTACTTTCAAATGTTTACCAATTACCCAGAAGATTTTACAATTAATTATAAAAGTTTTAACAAAATTTTATGAAGAACAATTATCTAGTAGAACAACCCTGCGGCAATTATAGATACTTATTAATTATTATTGGTATTAATTTATGGTTGGATGGGAATAGAGGATCGTGGATCTTTCAAAACTTGGTTGGCACAACGGTCACAGCCCAGACCTGTCGACTAAAACTAGATACCACTCAGTCAGCCAGCACGTGATGAGGGACTATTACTAATATCTTAAATAATTATTTCTAAATTTAGGTATAGTATTATTAACTTACTTACAAGATATGGTTATTTTACAACGATTGACTCTAACAAAATAGTGGTCCCGATGTAGACACTAGCCTAAAATGGCCGCCGTTCTACACTGCACCAACGATCGCGGAAGGCCGAATGTGTGCGCACCATTTAACCCGGGGTCAACTGACCCTACCCAATTTGACTATTAAGTCATTATTTTTGGGGGGTTAAGACTAAGAAGAAGGAGATATACAGAGACGATGAATTGGCGATGATTGATTGAAGTCTGCCAACGATCCAGCTCCTTGGGAAAGCGGTGCACAACTGACTTATCTCTCGTTCGTGACCCGACTTCAGGGCTCGCAGGGTGGGGGAACATTTAAGGCATCATCTGCTGCCCCTTCATTTGTGGCACCGGGCAACTGTTAATGCTTGGGTGCGGACCAGCAACCGCCACCCCAAGCGCAGGGGGAACAGTGGTGGGCAGATCACCACAGTCACCCCCGCTGGCAAGGCGACGAAGACCGCGACTCATGGTCCCGACACTCCCTCCCCTCGGCGGAAAAAGGGGGGGTGGCGTTAGCGCGGGGTAAGGAAGGAGTAGGGTAAAATGAGCAGATAACAATGAGCTGACAGGATAGCAGATGGCCACCAGGGCTGAAGACAACAAAATTACCCACAATCGGACACGACGAAGAACAAAGGGGCTGAAATGAATTTACCAATTTTGTAAGGTGCCAGTTTCGTTCTGGACTCACCTATTTTACTTCCACACCATACATTTGGCGATGATGGGGCGAAGGCATTAATATATTTTTTTTTTAATTATTATTATTATTTTTTTTTTTTTTTATAAACCTTTGTATAAGTGAGGAAAAATATAAGGGATGGAAAGGATTATTTGTAAAAATAATACTACAAAAAAAATTTAGTGTGCTACATATTTATAAATTAAATAAGGGTAGAAAATAACTGCAGTTCAGTGGAAATGATTGGCAGACTATTAATTAATATAAAAAAATTTAATGTACAGGATAAAACCAAAGGAGTAATCATAAAGGAAGAGATAGGAAATAGAAATGAAGGAAAGTATAAGGTAACCTTAATTACAGCAAACTTTAAACGACGCAAGGGTGGACAATATTAATGGTTCTTGGTATTTCAATGAATTTAAGGCGCCAAGTTTAAAATGAACCATTAGTAACCAAAACTGATAACTTCTATATTACATCATTGACTGACTATTCAATACCAAGTCACACCCAAAAGCTGTATAAAATGCAGGTGGTGGTTCTGGATTAAATGGGGAGGTGATCATATATAAATGTAGGCAATAAGGAGAGGTAATAATGTACAATTTTTTTTTTTTTTTTTTTTTTTTTGGGTTAACTGTAAAAAAAAGTATATATGGTTGCAACCAGTAGCCAATCACTGCCACAGATTTAAACTTCAATAATTAGGGGGGAATTAATTTTGTAAACTATGAATATATTGGCAAAAAAATAAGAAATGGAAAATTTGGATGGGGTTTAATTAAAGGAAAAAGAGTCAGAATTAAGTAATAACCACGGATGTAGGCTGGAAGTAAATCGCAATTTTCAAAAGGGAGGGCACACGTGCGGAAAATGTTTTAGCCAAAACAATACAATCAATCAATTTTATTTTATTAATATTATTTGTTTATTTTATTCGCAGAATTATAACTAAGTAAAAGCGAAAACGACCACAAACCAATTGCAGGCATATAACTGAGCATTCATATTAGCACAGAAGCCAAGGAAGAGAAAGCCAGTAACCTGCTATTTATGCAAACCCTAAAACTAAACTGAGTATTTGAATTTTTTAATAACAATGTTTTAACCAGGTAGGTAAGGATAAGGTAAGAACTTTTTTTTTTTTTTTTTTTTTTTTTTTTTTTTTTTTTTTTCTTTTGAAACGATATTGCAGATATGACGTAACCTAGAATAAGGGCTTACGGTGCAGGTCTCCCTGGCATCGTGCGAGGGGCGTTGCATCCAGAGAGACTTATCACCGCGCGCTGAGTATTATTTCTTACCACCGAGCACTCGGACGTTACGGTTAATTGCTGGAGGACGCTTGCTGAGGGGCTTGAATCAGGGTGGGGAGAGTACTTAATCTAAATTGATACATGCAACCTAGAATATTATATAATACTACTAATACTAAACAGTAATACTACTAATCTAATGGTAAATACTAACACTATAAAGACCAAGGCTGGTAAAATACAATAGAGATGAAATGAAAATGATAAATTAAGAGTAAGATGTTTATAAAATGGATGAGGGTTTTTAAGGTAACTCAAATTGACTTCACGCGTGAGAGCCTAAATTCAAAGCAAGAGAAGCCAGCCCAGAAGCAACCCGGCGACCCGATAATCATACTCAAAAAAAAGAGTGGGTTAATAGAGAAAAAAAAGTTTTTGTTTAAAAAAAATCTATTTCCCAGAAATAAAAAAAGGAGTATAATATCAGGCCATACCAATGGCGCCGCCAGGCCCACCAATTATGCCATTGATGAGTCTGGGAAAATGAGGGAAAGGTAAAGTGGGTCATAAAATGGAAGGAAAATGGGTGGCTAATGTGGTCAGTGAAGTAAGATGAGGAATGATATGAACAAAATAGAAATAAGACGAAAGTTACTTAATACTAATATCACTACGACTGAATGCGTCCTGTCGCAGTCGACAACCCAGGCTGTGAGCGCAGTGAGAAAAAGGAAGGTTAATAAAAAAAAAAGGGTAAGGGTGAAACCTAAAGGATTTATCTAATACATGGCTGAAGGGGGGGGGGGGAATTATTTAAAAGGTTGGAAAAATCGCTTAAGGTGGGAGATATGGGCATTTCTGACGTGTCGGCCGGAGCTAGGGTCAACCAAAGACGCCGTAACAGGGGATGTGAAACTAGCAATGACCACGGGCCGGGACCATAGAGGTAAGAGTTTAGCATTGATCCTTTGGCCGCCCCGACTCAGGTGATGCTCTCGAAACATGACCCAGTCGCCTACTTTAAAAGGATTTGGCTGCCTGGTGGCATTATAGCTTGTCTGGCGGGATGCATGGGCTTTAGCTAACCTCCCCAGAGCAGAAGACCAGACTTCCTGGTTTGATAGTTTAGGAGGTAACGGTACTAAACTGTCGAGGTCCCATAGGAGTTGGAGGGGTTCGCAAATCGGGTGGCGCAAGAAAAGGTTGCCTGGCGAGTCACCTGTGCTCTCGTGGGTTGCCGTATTAAAGGCCAGTTGGAACCAATGAATATTGGTGTCCCAATTAGTTTGGTTCTTGGCATGGTAGACTCGCAAGGCTATTTTGAGGTTTTTATTTACGCGTTCCGCGTGGGATGGGTTCGGGTAGTATGGGGATGTACAGATATGGGTAACCCCGTAATTAAGGCACATCTGTGCCATTAGTTCTGATTTGAAACTCGGTACATTGTCGGTCACCAGGTATTTGGGAAAACCAAAATATGAAAAAACTTGTTTGGTGAGGATATTTATTGTGGTTTGGGACTTAGTATTCTTGGCCGGGAATAATAGGGTAAATTTAGAAAACCCGTCGACGACGGTCAATAAATACCTGTTTCTGTTTGAACTTAGAGGCAAGGGGCCAATGTGGTCTATAAAGACTTTCTCAAAAGGGTAGGATGGAACTTGAGACGCTTGGTACCCAAGGCGAGTGTTTTGGGCCTGTTTGGCCCGTTGACAGGCCACGCATGACTTGACTCTGTCGGCAACTTGATTTTTAAGATCTTGTGCCCAAAAGAATTTGGAAATTCGGGCGAGGGTTTTGGCAATACCCATATGGGCCGAAATGGGTAGCTCATGATAGTACTTAAAAACTAAATCGGTCAGTTTACGAGGCAGTACAACTTTACCCCTACTCTGGCCTGGGGCCAGATGTAGGAGTATGTGATCTTTTATTTGAAAATTTGGTGGGAGGGGTTTTTTTCTTACTATTTTGGAAATCTCCTCGTCCTCTCTTTGATGGACCTGAAGGTCCTTAAAAATATCGGGCAAGGATGACAAGAAAGATATTATGGGCTTATATGTGGGTACAGGTTGAAGAGGGATAGCTGAGGGTCCCGAGGGTTCGAATAATCGTGATAAGGAATCCGCTACAATATTTTCGGATCCTTTTATATGCTGAACCGAGAATTTGAAAGAATTTATGAACTCAATCCATCGTGCCAGTTTCCCGACTTGGCGTGGATGATTTAATAGCCAAGACAAGGCCGAATTGTCTGTAAACAATTGAAATTCGCGGTGTTCTAAATATTGTTGGAATTTCTGGAGGGCAAAGACAACAGCCAAACATTCTAATTCCATTGTGGAATAGTTCAGTTCATGCTTGTTTAGTGGTCTAGAGGCGAAGGCTACTGGCATTAAGTCGCCGTTGTAATCTTGGGATAGGGAAATTCCCAAAGCCGAACCGGAAGCGTCGGAATGGACAACAAATTGTTTTGAAAAATCGGGTAGTCTCAATATTAAATTGCTGGTCAACTTGCTCTTTAGGGTATGAAATGCTTGGTCTTGGTCAGGTCCCCAAACGAACTGGGCTCCCTTTCGTTTAAGTTTATTTAAAGGGTGGGCAATGGAGGCGAAATTGGGAATGAACTTGGAATAGAAGGCGGCTAGACCGAGAAATCTAACCGTTTGTTTTAAATTTTTGGGGGTGGGGTAATCGGAAATTGGTTGTACGCGATCAGGATGGAGAGACACGGACTGGTTTCGGAACACATGCCCTAGAAATTGAATCGAGTCTGAGGCGAGAGTTAACTTCTCGGGGTTGACAGTTAACCCGGCCTTTTTTAATCTGGCTAAAACGGTTTTCACCTTAAGAAGGTGATCGTCGAATGAGCCATCGGAGTAAATACAAATATCGTCAAAAAAAGAAAACAGGTAATCGTACTTAATATCCCCGAAAATTTTCTCGATCAGGCGTGTAAGTACGAGTCCACCACTGGCCAGACCAAAGGGCAAGAAATTATATTGGAACTGGCCGAATGGACATACAAAGGAAGTAAATTTCTTCGAATCCTCATCTAAAGGAATTTGAAGATACGCCTGATTTAAGTCCAGCAGCGAAAACCATCTGGCTTTACCCAAATACTGGAAGGCAGACTCTAGTGTGGGGATAGGGGTAACCTCTAGCTCTAGGAGCTCGTTTATCGGTTTATAATTTACCACCATTCTGGTTTTACCCCCTTTTTTGGGTACCAGAAAAGCTGGGCAGGCATAGGGTGAATTGGATGGAGATATGACTCCTTTGGCGAGAAGATCGTCAACATGCTCCCGTAAAGCCTGTAGCTTAGGAGGAGCATATTGGTACGCTCGTGATCGTACTTTGGTTGTGGTGTCTTTAATATTTATGTGGTAAGTGAGTAGGTTTGTTTTACCTAGTTTCTTAGTAACTGTATCTGAAAAAGTTTGCAAAAGGCGGGAGATCTGGGCCCGTTGCGAAGTAGTGAGATTAGGGGACCTGGTAAGAGAACTCGGGGTTGGTTCAGTTGCCAGTGATGGGGTGATAGAACAAAAAAGTGGGGCAGCGTATGGGAAACGGACCACTAAACTCTGGAAATCTATTGTGGCCTGTGTTTTTAGTAAGAAATTATAACCGAACAACATATCATAAGGGAGGTGAGGGGCCACAAAAAAGGAGAAATCCCAGGAGAGATGATCGATCTTAATATGAATTTTGACTTTCTTTCTAAAGTTTAATGGCTGATTATTTACGGTAATACCACTGACATCAATGGGGGTAACACTTTTAATTAATTTGGGAAATTGTTTCAGATTATCATAAAATTTCTGAGAAACTAATGAGAAGCAAGACCCGGTGTCCAGTAAACCAAATATTTTAAGAGGACCAATGCCAACCTCTACTGTAACCGCCCTGGTAATTGGAACAGATAATTTCCTTGGTCCCAGTCCCTGGGCACCCACCACCTGCCTATTCACATGAGCCGCTGATAACTCGGGATGACGCCGACCGACTCCATGGGCGCTCCCATTCAGTTTAAAAAATGTGAATTTGATGGTCGGCTGGGGTTTTCTCTACGGCGGAAAGGTGGTTGGTGTCTATGTTGCGATGAGGGGTGGTTATTTTGAGAATAAAAATTTGGAGTACTCATCAATGGTGGGGGATAATTATTGTTATTCGGTGGACAATACTGATTTGGGGAGTAGCGGTCAGGGTTGTGTCTGCGAGAAACATAAGAACTGGGCCATGGACCTCTGGAATTAGGGTTAACGGCCTGCGCTGATTGGGCTCTATTATTTAAAATACCCATGTTGATAGTGGGTATCAAAGCCAAAAGTTCGTTAAAAGTGTTTGGTCTGTTTACAGTGGCAAATCGTGCCGCCGCCTCCGAGGACATGCCCGAAAAAATAGTCTGCAGCATACTGGCTTCCGAAACTTCCGGTTGAAGTAATTCGGACATGTCGCGGATACTGCAGACAAAATCCTCCAAACTTTCGCCCTGTCTCTGAGGGCGATAAACCCATTGGGCCAAGGATTGATGAAAGGTTTGATGGGGCAATAAGGTTTTGATGACGTCAGTTTTAAAAGTGGAAATAGGAGACTTCATCTGGATAGCTTGTTCAATCAATCCTAGCAGAATCCCTGAAGACGACACTTGTAGGTCGATCAAAATTGATTGATCGAAACCGGGATTTAACCTGGCCATCTTTGAAATTTTTGACAATTTCGGTAGTAAGGTGTCGATAGGCAGCCCTTTAAAAGGTCTTAACGACTGTAGGGTCATGCTGAGGTGAGATGGTAGGGCCGGTACTTCAGAACCGGACCGCCTGGGCGGTAGGGTCAGATGAGCCTGAAGGGCGGTTATCAGGTCTGATATGCTAGGTTGCACTGCAGCAGGCTGCGTCATAGACGACGGATTGGCTGGTGGGTGTTGAGGGAGAGAATCAACTCGGACATCCAACTCTGAGCGAATCAAACCCCGATTTAGCTCGAGGGTATCGGCAGGGGTCAGTTTCCAAAAATTCAACAATACCCTAGCCTGATCGGCCGTTAAACGATTGACCCATTTACGATGAGGAACAACCGTCTCAATAGAAAAAGGGAAAGGAACGGGGATATCCCCTGAAAAATCTACGCTGTCCATATTAAGTTTGGTTTGTTACCAATTTTAAAGGAAGATATGAGTTAAATTCACAAAAGAAGATTATGGGATTGGGTCAATTCAACCCGGTGTTGGTCTCACAATGCGCTAATGAGGGTGGGCAAATTATAATTAATTCATGGTTAAGGCAGGTTTGTGGTTTATTTAATTTATTTATGTCTTTTAGCTTTAAGGGAGAAAAAAATATTAAGCAAGTTGAGATATTATATATAGCAAAAATATTATTGGCCGAGGCGACAATTAGGGTACAAAGATTAATATTAAAAAATATCAAAATTTATGGGTTTAATTGTTACTTTTATTTTATTTATTTATTTTATTTTTTTTTTAAAGACAGGGACTGCGAATAAATATTTTTAAAAAATGGTAGGTTAAGGAAAAAAAAGTTTATGTTGTGGACAAGGGATGTAAGTAAGAATGTCTATTCGTGAAAATTCAAATCATAAGGCCAGTCGGGGCAGTAAAATTTCATCAATATCGTAGTATCGATACTCGAGAAAGGAGAAATGGAGTTTTTGCTAAAAAAAAAGGCTGAAAATAAACACTGTATAACACAAGTTAATACACCTGAAATACAAGACAGAAAATATTTATGATCAATTACAAAAGAAAATGCACAATTAGATATTCATTAAGCATAATAATACGTTACTGTAATAAGGTTTATGGATTAAACATTTTAATCGTAATATTAATTATTGTATATTTCGGACTGTCGGCTCACTATCAAGGCAAACACAGCTGATAAATAATGTACTATTAATACCAAAAGGTTGTTTACACTAGTAGAAGCATATTGAAGGTCTACATTGATTCTACATCAACAATTCCATTGTAGATTGACTTATCTGCCGTTATGTCCGTACTTGTAGGACCACATAAAAAAGGAATTGTCGACGAGACAAAATCTGTACCCAATACATATTGAAAACATTTGAATAACCAATTCCATTGCTCAAATCAATACAGTGACCAAAATATGATAACTATTATAATTTCAATTTAATTAATTTATTTTTTATTTTTTTATTTATTTTTTTTTTATTTTATTTATTTATTTTTTTTTTTATATACATATTTTATTTTATATATATATATATATATATATATATATATCTTTTTTTTTTTTTTTTAAACAATTTATTTATATATATATTATTTTTTTAATTTTTTTTTTTTTTTTTTTTTTTTTTGATGATTTCTCAATTTGTGGGAGGAGAAATCTTGTAATGGTTTATAGCAAAAAAAATTTTAATCACTGTAGGTAGTCACAATATGATTTATTTCACTTGGTATTTCCAGCAATAGAAAATGAATTATCCAAGTTAAAAGATATATTTCAGCAAAGGAAAATTTTCCAAATTTAATTCTAAACCATTACAATAAAGTATTTTTGTCGCACTGAAGGAGAAAAAAAAAGAAAATAAGAAAATGAATTGACTTACCCCAACTCTTCTGACTGGTAGTTTAAAGAAAACACGAATTTATAGACGGGGGGGGGGGTACTTACCTAATTATATATTTCAAGGACCGGTAAAGGACACCGAATTTAGTTATAAAAATATAAATATTACACATTTTTAATTAATTAATTTAATACTAAGGGGTAACGGAAGGAAAATTTTGGATAATCGGGTGCAGGACCACTATTGATGACGAATTTGGAAAACGACTAAATATTATCGGAATTTATCTGTATAAGGAATTTAAATGGGAAAACTACACGTTACTAAAATGTTATTTAACAGATCGACTTAATATTAGATATTAGAATTTTTACCAACCGGAAACCAAGATTTGCCACGATGCCGGGTGACCAAGTTTGTACAAGATTGAACACCAGTTCTCGTCTTCAGGCAAATATGTATTAGGCCGCAACCGCCGCACCAAACTCAAATTTCAACCGATCTCTGCTACCATTCTGCGGCAATTATAGATACTTATTAATTATTATTGGTATTAATTTATGGTTGGATGGGAATAGAGGAAAAGATGCTTAATTCTAATAAACTAAAATCCTTTGCTTGCGGGCAAGACGTTTTAGATACCTTGGAAAACAGCCACTTAGACAATTTTGAGATCTCTGACACTGCAAACATCCTTGCAGGCTCAGGAGACTTTATAACAAAAAGCCTGCCTCCCATCGAAACTCGGTCATCTGCTGCCTCCTCCAAAGACACCTCCTCTCCAATGCCACCCAAGGGCAGAAGACAATCAGCAAGGAAGACGCTCTATGACCTTTCACAAAAGCATCCGGAGTTGAGCTCCTTGACTACCCAGATTTCTCTTCTTCCAGACGATGTGTTGGATATCATTATCAAGGAATTTGTCGGAGGTGCAGCACCTGCCCATATCCAAAAGGCGCAATGGGTGGATTTTCTAACGGGACTTCATCTGGGTATCACATATGCTTCATCTAAGGTACTTGCTGACACCATCATCCAGCTAAATCAGACCATTGCAACAGTCACTGAAGCCTCTAGAGTGATAACGAGCCATGCAGATACGTTGACAAATCAAATATCTGTGTTGAGAGAGAATCACGAGAAGGTAGTCAGCGACATGGCTCGAACAATAGGGGAGTTGGAGGCTGTTCTCCAAACTCAAACTCGACATCCACCGCAACTCCATTCTCAAAACCCTACCATCCCTTCA
Source organism: Aphrophora alni (assembly GCA_963513935.1). Taxonomy (NCBI): domain Eukaryota; kingdom Metazoa; phylum Arthropoda; class Insecta; order Hemiptera; family Aphrophoridae; genus Aphrophora; species Aphrophora alni. The sequence goes on from OY740774.1 coordinate 52,503,760, forward strand.
TCTAGGTCTCGTCAGAGATCAAAATCGCCTCAAGCGGGACCATCATCGCAAGATACCCACATATCCGGGAAAAGACCCCACTCTCGATCCTCATCACATCCATCCGATAGCATCAAGTATCCAGCGAGAATCTTGCTTGAGGGGGCCAAATATGAACTTAACATCATACAAAAGATCTTCCGAATTCGTCCTGCTGATTCCAAGATGAAGATCAGCCCCTCGATCCGAAAATTCAGTCAAGTACTCGCTTTGGTTCCTTTAAGCCATATAACTACCTTAAGTGACTTGAAAACCATCTGGGGTCTATTTCTAGAGCAATATAGTGAGGATGAAAGTAATCAGGTCCTCCTGAAAAACATTGTGACATCTTGGAAGAAGCTAAAGATTGATGACACAGACAGCGAGTCAGAACCACCTGCCGATGAAGCCCCGATGGAAGATGATGATTTAGAGTCAGACGACAACTGACTTAGACGTAGAAAAACTAAAGACCATAATCAATCATAATACCCCAATCAAAGACTCTCTCCAATTTATTATAAAACCTTTGTTTTCCCCCTCTGAAAACACTGACACAACACATTCATCCCCTGCTCCAACCATGAATCACTTCACCAACCCCAATCATGCCTCTTATCCCATCCACAAAAATTCCACCTCTAGAATCCCTGTAATTCAATCGCTTTCTATCAGGATAGAACTTCCTATAGGGAATACTCATTTAAATCATGTACTTAAATATTTTTCTGCTCTCATATATCTAGAAGCTATTCATACCAAACATCTTTCTGAGAGACAAATTTCACATACCGTTGCAATCATTCATAAGGCTTTGAGTGAAACCTCATGTCGACAATATTTTAAACAACCAACGCTCAAAAAGACGATCTTAGAGAGATGTTTTAAAATAATTTCAAGATTCCCATCATATTTGGAGAATGATCTTCCTTTACTGACTTCCATAGAGAGGACCTTGTCTCTTTCAAAAAAAAATCAAAAAGTGAGAGGACCTGTGGTTTATAATTTTAACTTTCATATGGAACCGTTAGGGGATACCATATTCGACGACATTATAAGAACTGCCAATGTGTTCATTTTAGAAGATTCTAAGACCGACAAAGTGAAGACTGTAGTAAATGACCTGTTAAGTCGGAGGGAGACCACCTTGAAATTTTCATTACTCCCCCTTATTGATCAATTATCACTGCCAGCGAATATGACTTTGTCCCCCACAGAGGAGACTCCTGAATACAGTAAATGGTTTGAAACTGAAGAATCAACAAATCTTACCTCTTCGAAAACTCTATTTTCCAAACTGAAACATCTAACAATATCTAAATAACTGAAACTTAGAAAAAAAAAAAAAAAAAAAAAAAAAAAAAAAAAAAAAAAAAAAAAAAAAAAAAAAATGGAAGCGTGCTGGGCCCATAACCCAGAGGTCCGTGGATCGTAACCACGCTCTGCTACCATTCTGCGGCAATTATAGATACTTATTAATTATTATTGGTATTAATTTATGGTTGGATGGGAATAGAGGATCGTGGATCTTTCAAAACTTGGTTGGCACAACGGTCACAGCCCAGACCTGTCGACTAAAACTAGATACCACTCAGTCAGCCAGCACGTGATGAGGGACTATTACTAATATCTTAAATAATTATTTCTAAATTTAGGTATAGTATTATTAACTTACTTACAAGATATGGTTATTTTACAACGATTGACTCTAACAAAATAGTGGTCCCGATGTAGACACTAGCCTAAAATGGCCGCCGTTCTACACTGCACCAACGATCGCGGAAGGCCGAATGTGTGCGCACCATTTAACCCGGGGTCAACTGACCCTACCCAATTTGACTATTAAGTCATTATTTTTGGGGGGTTAAGACTAAGAAGAAGGAGATATACAGAGACGATGAATTGGCGATGATTGATTGAAGTCTGCCAACGATCCAGCTCCTTGGGAAAGCGGTGCACAACTGACTTATCTCTCGTTCGTGACCCGACTTCAGGGCTCGCAGGGTGGGGGAACATTTAAGGCATCATCTGCTGCCCCTTCATTTGTGGCACCGGGCAACTGTTAATGCTTGGGTGCGGACCAGCAACCGCCACCCCAAGCGCAGGGGGAACAGTGGTGGGCAGATCACCACAACCCTGTACCAAAAACTTCGCAGAACAACCTTGTACAAAATATCTTGAAGATCTCCCTGTTTCTTTTTCTCGGGCCTATATTTATTATTTCCTCGTTTTTAACAGTCACACCACAGCTGTATTTTTCATTGGTGGGATTCAAAGTTTACTGGAATTTGGAAAGTGATGCTTCCTTCCCTATTGATTAATTTAAACTTTGTGCATTGGCCTCTCCTTACCCTAACGTATCTCTAAATGAGTTCCTTGCCTTTAAATCCTTCAGTTGTCAAATTGAAGACTTGCCGTTCACTGACCCTAGCCAGCACCTTTTCGTTACAATATATTACACATTTTCTTTTTACCTATTTAGTACGGGTAACAACAAGTGAAATTACGATAGAGAAGTTGTGCAGTAGAGATAAGCTTACTTTGTAGCAAAAAACTGTAAGCTTTATAGAAATGTTAGGTTGGCGTGGCAGACTGATGAATAACTTTTTGTTCAGGTCTCACAGGCTTACTTTTCCTAATTGCATGATCGCTGTGGTGAACAAGGCAGTTCAGTGAGTGACTCATTCGATGTAACTTGATAACCTTGCCCTTATTTCACTACCCCTCTCCCTACTCCTTCCATTTGCCTTTCTCCTTCATTCCAATGTTCCGAACCACTTGTGTTACTCAGTTGATAAATAGTGTGCGTGGTGACAGCTGTAGGCAAATGCTTACGCAGTTGTGTCCGTGATTTCTTGTTTTACTGAACAATATTTTAGAGTTTTCTATTACTGTTTTTGTTAAGTTTCAAAAAATTTTGGTTTATGATGGATGGAAAGCTATAAAAAGTAGTTTTGTCAAATTTGAATTAATTGCGAAAATTAAAATGGTGCTTTAAGAAAGCAAATGTGCTTAGACTACGGTATAGGTGAAACAACAGTTCATGACATTTTGAAACAAAAAGACAATTTTGTATCCTTTGCATCGATGTCCAACAATGAAAAAAAGAATGTTTCTGCGATGAAAAAAAGAAAAACTTTGAAGAATTCTACTTATGATGAACTTGATTCAGCATTGGCAGAGTGGTTAGCTCAAGTGCATTGTGTGATGGGGAATCCAGTGTCAGGGCCTATTATATCCGCTAAAGGTAAAATATGTTTTGAACTGTTAGGTCTTCATGGCAATTATGATGCCTCTTCTGGTTGGCTAACTCATTTCAAGAAATGTCATGGTATTAGAGAGATTGGACTTTATGGAGAGAAGCTGAGTAGTGATCAACAAGCAGCAGACGATTTTCAATGTGATTTTGAAAAATTTGTGTTGTCAAAAAATTTTTGTAATGAACAAATTTATAATGCAGATGAATCGGGACTCTTTTGGAAATGTCTTCCTACTCGTAGTGAATGTCGAGGTGCGGGTCATAAAAGCAGTAAAGAAAGGATAACGATAATGTCATGCAGCAATGCTAAAGGTAGTGGCAAGCTTAGGCTTCTCGTCATTGGAAAGTCTAAGAAACCCGTTGTTTAAAGGAACGAGAGCAGACAACTTACCAGTTGATTATTTCAACCAGAAGAAAGGATGGATGAACCTAGAAATATTACAAGAGTGGTTCAAAAAGATTTTTGTTCAACTACCTAAGCATCTTTAATCAAAAAAATTACCCGAAAAATCTGTGTTGTTGATTGACAATGCATCCTCACATCCAGCTTCAAGTGTGCTTAAATCCTCAGATGGGAAAATTTTTGCTAAATTTCTGCCACCAAATGTTACTGCAACCCATGGACCAGGGAGTTATTGAAAAGAAGTACAGAACAAAGCTACTAACGCAGAAAATTGAAAAAGGTTAGGTTCAACCTACACAAATATTTTAGAATACAATCACCAGAGATTTTCAGAACAGTTTTCAGAATAAGTAGGTGGTAAGTTAACTAAGTCATTAATAAAAAATACTCATAAGTTTGTCAATGTCACTCTAATTTGGGATTATTTGTCAAAAACTCACACGACCTCTAATTTCCAAAATCTCACACATTATGAGAACCGGGAAACTAATGGATACTGTAATCAATAACAGATACATATTTCTTTATGAATATCCTACCACCAACATCAAAACTATAGATATAAATGTGTTTACCATTAAAAGAGCAAAATATCTAGTATTTGTTAATTAGTTATTAATTTAAATGATTTCGAGATATTCAAGATGAAATATTTAAAATAAGCACCATTTTAAAACAATTTTGTTTAAAATTTAAATACTTTTAAAGATGGTAAAATATATTGCCAATGCATTGAAACAATTTAATAAAATAGGACTCTAGTTTTGTAATGTTTTTATTTAGTTAAGTTGGGCGCCATTTTGTAATGTTTTAACCCCTTAACGGTTAGCAACGTAATATTACGTCATTGAACTTTTCAATAAAATGTGCTACTGACGTAATATTACGCAAATTAATTTTGTCCTGTTTTGTTTCGTTTGGCGACGTAATAACTCGACGGGATATAATAATATTGTATTTAATCGCTAGATAGCAGCATATGACGAAAGATACTGTGTTTCCTAGCAACGGCAGCCATTTTGTAAATGCCTTAACAGCAACAGACTGAGCGGCCCACTAACCTCAATTCGCCATAATTGGTTGTAGCAATTTCATTGTTTGTGTTTCTGTGCGTGTGTTACTGACTGTTCGTTGATTGTTCTATTTAGTTGTTTATTAGTTATTTTATTGTAGTTGTTGTTTTTGTGACGTCACTATGGAAGATACCCAATTTATTGATGACTGGTTACGTATGAACCTTTCTGATTCTGAGAGTGAGGATGAGGCGATTGATGAAGAATTCGATGATGGAAATATTGTAACAATCTAATATTATATAGGATCTTGAAGAGATCATATAATTAAGTTACTTTAATAAAAAAAAAATATATGAATTTAAGTTTATTATTTAATCTAAAAGTTTGCTCAGCATTTACGGGCGCCAGGAAGCTTTCGCTTTACCAATTTTGAAAAATGAATTTAAATTAAAAATCTTATCTCGGGAGTAAGTTCTTTCAAAAGTGTACTCTCAGTGACCTGGTAGAATGAATAACACTGGAACTGAAATTTCAACATAAATATTTATTAAACAAAATCAAATTATTAACATGAACATTCATCAAAAAGAAACATATCATGAACATCATTTATAATTAACATCCTACTAAAATTTATATTTTATTGCCTTTGAGAAAGGTCTATTTTTATTGTCAAGAATTGACTTTAATTGAAAATTGAATTTATTGATAATGAAACTTGCAAGTATTGAATTACTTTAATGAAATTAAAATTTTGAAATGATAATTTTACTCATTTTCCTGAGTACGAAAATATATAGAAAAGAAAAATTACTTTTGTCCATTATCTGACTGATATTTGGACTAATAAACTTTTTTAAATGGAATTAATTAAATTTAAATATATAAAATACAATGAAAAACATAGAACATATTATAAAAATTTTACATATTTGAATCATAACATGTTATGCACATGGTTTTACCAAATTGTAGAAACTCATTGTCTTTAGGAACATCGTTTCTTCAGCCTGTGTTTTTAGTAATGAATTACTGTTGAGTACGCCTGCAATTCGAATAATGTTGATGTTGTGATGCTTGAAACAAAGTTCATATAACGTATTTAACACAATTGTTCATTGTCTGTCTTTTCAAAGCACATGTTCGAAGTTGCACAATGTAGTTCTTTTTCCTACTTTTAAACACATACGATCTTAAAAACATTGAACATTGTCTTTGATACTCTTACGAATGTTAGTACACCATGAATCAAACAAAATTATTACTTCCGAACATATTTTCTACCTTTTTACAGAAAACTCGTGACACACCCTGACATAGGTCTTGGTGCAACAAGTCCCAATCTTCGACTGACTTCTTAACACGTTTACTCGCTCTTCCGAGCCTGTCCATCCCGGTTAAAACTGCACGTCTCTTTTTACAAGGTTAGATCCAATAGTTCATCACACTCCCCGAAAAAGTGTCCAATCATGATTTCACAAAACACATAATTAATAAACATTTTATTTCAAAAATTTATCTTAAATTTATACATAGTTATTTATTTTGTTTATTTGAAAATGTATTTTGATCTTAAAATTTATTTTGTTTGGTACAAAATATCTTCTAACTCGGTTATCCCCACTATTTTGCCCGCTATTTTTAAGTATTTAATCAAACCAACATTTTCCCAGTATTACAATATGGATCTTGATGAGACTGGCCCTATTATTCCAGACTCATGATGAAACACGAAGAAATGCGGCTCGACCGCTTCCTCTTGTGTGGCTTGATCACAAGGAAGTTTCTCCAAATGATAGACCTTCTGCGTTTGATTTCAGAGTTACCCCTGGCATAAAGGTAAAAATTGAAAATAAAATCGACCCCTATGAGTTTTTCAAACTTTTTATCACTGACGAACTTATCGATCTAATAGTTACGGAAACAAATAGATAAGCCGAAAAAATTTTAGCGTTCAGGCCTTTGAAAGAGTTTTCAAGATTTCATTCTTGGAAACCTACAAACAGAGATGAAATTCATGTTCTCTTATCAGTGTACATATTGCATGGGTTAATTTGGAAGCCAGAAATAGACTGTTAGCCAAAAACCACTCTTTGCAACTCCTGGGTTTGCTAGCCTCATGACTCTAAACAGGCTAAATATGTTGAGTAGATTTTTACATTTTGTCAACAATGAAGTACTGAGTAATGGACCGAAAAAGCTTCAAAAACTACCGCCAATATTCAATTACAATTGTGATCAGTTTGTAACGGTGTATACGCCAGAGAGAGATGTAGCCATTGATGAAAGCCTTTTACTGTGGAAAGGCCGCTTGAGTTTTAAACAGTTCATTAGAATAAAACGAGCCAGATTCGGTATCAAAAGCTACATTTTATCAGAATCCAGCACTGGGTATATTTGGAAGATGAAAATTTACCTGAGTAAAGGTACAGATATTATACATAATCCAGTAGTAGGCCACACAACTAATGTTGTTTTGACACTTCTAAATGGTTTGGAAAACCAGGGCTACAGAGTGTACACAGACAATTTCTATTGCAGCCCGGAACTAGCGCTTGAACTTGAAAAAATAAAAACGGATGTTGTCGGGACGGTAGAAAAAACAGAGTAAACATTCCAAAAGATCTTGTGAAAATGAAATTGAAAAAAAGGCGAAATGAGTGTTATGTATGTAGAAAAGGGGTAGATTGACTTGCATCAAGTGGATGGACAAACGTGAAGTAATTTGTTTGAGCTCAGTTCACGAAATGGACTGTACTGAAGTCACGCGTAAGGGGAAAAAGGCTGTAATACCAACAATAGTGAACTATAATAAATTTATGTGTGGAGTCGACCGGGTAGATCGAATGCTTTTTGCCTATCCGGTTGAAAGAAAGCGACAAAAACGGTGGTACAAGAAAGAATTTAGACACCTTCTCAACATGTGTATTTTCAATGCTCATGTACTTTATACAAAGAACGGAGGGAAAAAAACTTCCTACAAGTTTAGGCAGTCTTTGGTGGAATCACTAATCGAGCATCACTTGGGTGAAAATCTCTACTCAAAACGAGGTCGCCAATCTTTGGAAAATGACCCTCTTTGCCTCAAGGAATGACATTTTCCCTAGTACATGCCTGATACGGAGAAGAAAGCCAATGCCACAAGAAGGTGTGTTGTGTGCGCCAGCAAGAAGATCAGAAGAGAGTCATGCTATATGTGCGTCAGCTGTGATGTTGGACTTTGTGCAGCCTCTTGCTTCAAAGACTTTCACACTAAAAAAAACTACTAGCCTATGTAACGTTTCTGTACGTAAAATTACTTTTTTTTGACATTTATGTTTTTATGCTCATGTTTTATGTTTACGTTTTGTAAAAAAATAAATAATTGATTGAAACCGATTTTTTTGTGATTCGCCACAGAATTAATTGCATATATGATATACTGTATAGCAAACCACATATAAATATGCCATTTTTATATACATATTTACACATTTTCGGTACACATAACCTAACCTAACCCTAATATATAATACAAATTTTAAAAAATTAATTTTTTATGAAAGTTTTTCGATTTTTAACATGATTACCGACAATTTGCATTAAAAAAAAAATCAGCATTTGTAGGTAGATTTAGGTCAACTTTAATCATCTGTTAAGGGGTTTAATACAAAAATAAAATAAAATTTTAAAATTTATTACTCTAAGTGTGAATACTAATATCTCATGGGTCGTAAATTCTTTAGAAAAAGTGTACTAAATAGAATATTGGATAAAAATACAGAAGTCTTTTTTATTCTAGATGCACATAATTTTATTTAAACAACATGTTATAGCAAGAAAACATATACATAAAACAAAATACCTGTAAACAATTATTACATGTTAAAACATCCTATACATATTTAATTATCTAAAAAATCAATATTTTATTTTTAAAAGAATTTTATTTTATTGAGTTAAATTTTTGGTTGCAACCTAGTTCTTGGAATAAAATTTAATAATATTTTGAAAAATTAATTTACTTTTTAATTTTATTAAAATATCATTTATGAATTCATATTAAAAATGTTCACCTAAAAATTAAGATTAAAAAACATCTCATATGATTTAAGATTTTAACATTACATTCAAGATAACATATGATGTCTTTTATGAAGAGACTTCAAACAAAATTATGAATACAAAATTAAAAGATTCAACAAAATTATAAGTCATTAAACAATCACATTCTATTTTATATAAATAATAGTTTATACATGCTTTACCAGACACGTGTAATTACTTGAAATAAACTTTTTATTTAAAAAATCACAACTTTTCCTTGTCGTACATGCAAGGCATCATTTCACCACAATTACTTTATTGTTATTCAAAGTTAATCTTTTAAGTTCACGTTTTTTTCTGATGAGAACACATCAATTGTTCACATTATTAAAAGAAATGTTCAAATTGCTTTCCTTTACATGAAACACCAAAAAAATTAGTCTTTGCATACGTGTTTTCCGGTTACGTAATACTTTTGCCAATTATACAAATTACTAGATCGAATACTTTTTAGTTTTAAACATTCGTTTTTTTACTCAAACGTAACTGAATCACAACACTACATAACATTATATGTTAAACAGTTCATATTTACTTAAGAAAACACATTCTCTTAGTACTTTGCCGTCGTAAAAAAACCGGACATGCCTTATCCGAGAAACGTCCTCTCGCCTTGACAATAATATCCAGACTAAAGAATTTTCCACTTGGCAGTTAAAACCAATGCCTTGGCTTTGTGTACAAAAGGTTTGCACTGCACTTTTTTAATTATAGAGTTTATAGTTATTTTAGTTATTAAAATACATAGAATAAATTTCTCTAATCACTTACTATTATTCATTTTATTTACTTATTTAGTCTTTATTGAATATATTAAAAAAACAACAAAATACGTTTCCTGCTTGATTCATCAAGTCTAGACGTACTGAAACCGTTTGGGTTTTTCACCAAAATCGTTACAAAAACAAAATTTTTGTAAAATATAAAATTTTAGTTCAAATATAATAAATAGCAAGAATACATAAATAAATGGTAATATCCATAAATAATTAATAATGTGTACAGAAAAAAATAGTTTAATATGAAGGAAAGTAGAATTATAAAAGTTTTGTCAAGTTCATTAATAAATGAAACATCCAGAGCGTAAAGGGGCTTATAGACGAGGAGAGTATTCGCTTCTAATGATAGACGCGAGTATTCGCCGCTAGTAACTCGCCTTCTACTATCCCTGTCTAAACAACTACTTGCCTTTGCAGTGGCGAATAGTCACTCGCGGCGAATAAAGTTAAACGTGTTCAATTTTAGTCGCCACTACCGTGCGAGTACAGACCACGTGACCCATTGGCCGCTAGTACTCTCCCTGTCTAGACAGGCACTCACCCTCTCTCGCCAGTATGTAGCGAGCAGTCTGCTGTGTTATTTGATTTGTGATAGTCCAAGTTTGAGAGTTGTGTGAATACTAACTAGGCCCAATTATGGAAGTTTCTAATGATAAAAAACCATCTCCTAAGTGGTCTAGTGATGACATTACTAGGTTTTTGGATGTATTTCATCATTTTGAATTGTTGTGGAACACTAAGCATCCTGAATACGTGAACAAAAATAAGAGAGAAATGGCTATGAACAAACTGTTTGTGGAACTGATTGAGCATGGTTTAAGCGTTCCGGATCTTAATTTTATAAGAAAAAAGATAAAAAATATAAGACAAACTTATTACTTGGAACTCCAAAAAATCCAGGAGTCGAAAGTCAGTGGTCAAGGGTCAGAAGATGTTTACCAGCCAAAACTCTATTGGTTTAATAGCGCAGATGGATTTTTGAGAGATGCCACAATCACAAGACCGTCTACTTCTAACTTGGTAAGTGAAAACTTGATTGGAACTATTTTTTATTTGTATTAATACACAATACAAATTACCCTAAAGATACATGTAATTTTTCAAGGGTCTATGTTTGGATAAAATAAAGCAAAGGTTATTCTTATGAAACTACTTTTATCCATGAAATTTGTGTAGGGTTACATTTGTTTCTTTTACTGTGCATTTATAATGTGCTGTGAATTATTCAGCTCCAACTGCTTTCAACTGCCAAGGCACACTTCCATGTCCCTCGAAGAAGGAGGCAAGAGCCTCGCGTTTCAAAGATGCACGTTTTGAATAGTTTTTCGACAGATTTGCATTTCTTAGTGATGGTAGGTTTATACCAGCAGACCTCCAAGAACCTGGTTCAACTATACCAGTATCTTGGTTTTCATAGTCTATGCACCCTTTCTCAAAGTATGTAGAGGGGGATGTTACTCTGAGCCAGTTGTGAAGACTGCATGCACATTGGATTATTAAGTCGACTTTGGCTAAATAAACTTCTATGGGTTTGTTAAAAATCCGAAATCTAGTTGCAAGAATCCCAAATGCATTTTCAACAACTCTACGAGCCCTAGATAAGCGATAGTTAAAAATTCGTTCAGTCAAGGTCAAGTTCCTTCTAGTAAAAGGTTTCAAGATATCAGTTCTGAGTGGAAATGCGTCATCACTGATAATAAGAGATTCCTCCGGCCAGTTCAAAAGATTTTTTTCCATAGCAACCTTCAATGTAGACACTTTAAATACTGTACTGTCATTAGCTCTCCCATTAGTACCAACGTCAATGAATAAAAACTTGCAATCAGCATCTACTAGAGCAAGTAAAATAACACTGTACCCTCCCTTGTAGTTGTAAAACTCTGAGCAGCTGTCAGGTGGGCGTTTTATTAATATATGCTTGCCGTCCAAAGCAGCACAGCACATGGGAAAATTCCATTTTACAGAAAAACTTTTTTGGATATTAGACCACTCTTCTTTTGTTTTGGGAACCTGAAAAGAAATGTAACAATTACAAAGTTGCATTGATATTCTATTTACAGGAACAGCACATTGTAATTCAGCTAATCATAGAATAAAACAGATAACATTGGTTTCTGTTTCAGAATATCTTCAATAATGTATGTGGAGCACCTGAAGAAAACGTCAAAACTGTGTCTGTTACCAGTGATCAAAACTTTAATTCAGAAGTAGCTCAATCTCCAGGAGCAACTGGAAAGATTCAAGAAGAAACTCCGATTCTTGATGTCCAGCCATCCACATCAAACAACAAAAAGCGACGCTATGGGAAATTCGCAAAAGTCCAGGATGCCATATCTAAACTCCAAAAAATAAGTGAAACTCGTCCCAAGCCGCCAGTCACCCGTGAACCAGATGAGTATGACGCATTTACTTCTCCCGTAGCTAGACAATTAAGGAGTCTACCCATTCGTAGTTTTTTAATCCTACAAGATAAGATTCAATCCCTAATAACTCAAGAGCGGTTGAATAACTTAACAGCAAAACCGTCTTCTTCATGGAAGTACTTGTCAGAGTCATCTATTGTGGGATCTGTACATGGAGAATCGTTTGATGAAGAAACAAACAGTTTGGATAATAGCATTCCATCATTTACAAATTACTTTACTTTGTAATTGAAAAACCATTGGTTTTTGTAAATGTATAATTGACTACACAATACATGCATATATAAAATACTATGTGTTTTACTTTATACCAATTTTTGTTTTACTTTTAACTATAAGTACAAAAATAGATCATATAGGTATGTACAGAATATAATAAACCAAACCTAACCATACCTGCCTAAAACGGACCCTTTCTAAAACGGAAACCTCGGTAAACGGCAGTGTAAAACATAGAGGCAGTGTACTTTAAAAGAAATGCTCGGACAAAAAACATAATAACATTAAAAATATTCAAACTATCACTTACCTTAATATAATCACCAAGGACAGAAATAATGGCTTGTAAGACTTCTGGAAGGAAAGAAGATATAGTGCTTGGTGGTATACGAAATAATAACGCCAAAGACTGATAACTGTCACCACTAGCAAGAAATCTAAGAGTAACTTCAAGTTTCACTCTGGCTGGAATAGCATTTCTCATCGGGGTATCCAATTTCGAGATGTGTGGTTCCACCATACTGAGCAATTCATTAAAATTGTCTATACTCATTCTCATGTGCTTTTTGTATTCGAGAGGATCTTCAGCTGCCAACTCACGAAAGAGAGTTTCTGAGGCTCCCAATGTATCCCTTTTCCCAACCCAACCCTTTACCCAAACTCTACTTCTATTTAACACTTCCTGCAACTCCTCACTTAAACACAATGCCACCTCATTTATAGCTTCATCGAAAGCTTGTCAAACTCATCTTCCGACATTTTACTGGTGCAGTTGAATAAACTTCTACACCAAAACGCCAGGCTAGTAGCTGCTAAATGTAGCGGCGAATACTAGCTTTGTGTGTATGGCTACTAGCCGTCACTTTTACTAGCGGCGAATACTCGCGTCTATCATTAGAAGCGAATACTCTCCTCGTCTATAAGCCCCTTAAGGGAAGTGGGGTGAGAGAGACTTGATACCTAACATGAGCGGACAGTTCGACTGAGAACAATAGCTCGGTTGATCACGTGACATTACAGGTCCAGACTGGATAAAATAATTTGATTCAACTTTGTTACAAAATTTATTCACATGCAATCTCCTATGTAAAATTTTAAATTGTTTAAATTTTGAATATAAAAGCATATTATGATAAAGAATAACTGGTTAGCATAGGAAATACAAGAAAATGTTTAATAACCCGAATAGTTTAATAGTTATTGCAAAAAATATGCATAGACAAAAAACTAAAATTTTGTCTAGATAATAAGTTAAAATTTTTATAATGAAAATCGGTTAAGGATATGTGACATAATATATTGATACCAAAAATAAGTACATAATTTTTATATAATTAATTTGGGGGGGGGGGGGTTTGACCATCTAAAAATCGACAAAGTTTAACAATGAATAACTCATCAGAAAATGAAAAACGTAAAGAATTCCTTCATTTCTAGGGCAGAGGCTACAAAAACCAAAAAGAAGAATTAAGAAATTCCAAACCGATCAAAAGTTGGTCAAAGAAAAAATCATGAAAAACGAAAAAGGGTATATCTTAGAAAGTTATCATCCTACAACTTTAAATCAAAGTTGTATGGAATCCAGAAATCAAGAGGAACAAAATGACATTTACAGATTTCCAGAATTCCTGTTAGAACCAGAGATATGGGAATTTTCAAGAAAGTGTACAAATTAAATTCCAGAAAGTCAGACAATACAGGAATCAACCTGCAGCAACCCCTACCACACAATAGGGGAGGAGTCAAGTGTTTGGATTTTGCAAAAACAGTGCTGGCAACCTATTTACAAATAAACTAAATAATAATTATTTAATCAACAACTAATTAAAGTAAAACAAACAATAAAATAACCAAAAGGGTTATGATAAAAACTAACTAAAGTGAAATCTTGAAGAAATAAACCAAATTAATCAACTTTAAATGTCAAAAATGAAAGGGAAATGTTCAAAGAAATTGGTACCATGGAACAGGGAAAAGGTTTGGTGGTCCATTTCAACGGAACTTTTCGTCAGTCTTGATACAGCTCCTAGAAGGAGAACGAGTCTTGATCAAGCTCCTAGTAGGAGAACAACTCTAACTAGCACCAGGAGGAGAGTCATCTAGAATCATCTTTTTGTGATCAGCACTAGGCTATACCGATTGTTTTATTGGAAAGTGACCTGGTATTTCAAATGGTATAGCAAGATACAACAAACAGCCACACTGGTTCAAACTTGGACTTCATCGTTAAACTTCTCGACTACAAGATCTTCAATCTGGAACCATTCAACTTTTAACAACAGTACAACTGATTTCAACGTAACTGAGGACTGCTAGCTGACATCAACTAGACTTTAACCTTCACCAAAACAACTGTAATCAGCATTGCCTTACAGGAGCCGAAAACAGCTATAAATATCTTTACAAGGTACCACAGTTACGATTTTGAATAAATATTCGCTTTGAAATAAAAAATAAATTTTAAAACTTTCTGGGGAAAATTATCAAATTTAAATCCTTTTTTATTTTATATATGTACTTTTTTAAAGTCAATGCGTTTTTAATTTTAAAGTAAGTTTGATTTTAATAATAATTAGAGAGATAATACTCATTGATATTTATGTTGAATTCTTGTAAGATGTTTTAAAGCTAAGAAAAGTTATAGTTAAATCAAGTTAAGAAATTTTATAAATTAAAATCTTGATTAATATAAAGAATTAAAAAAGGAATTTTTAATTAAAATATAAATTTTATTTCTGGATAACATTGTGTTGTGTGGATTTTAAACTAACCCTATGTTGTTTTCAGTTTAAAGTTAAGAGTGTTTTTTAAAATAATTTGTGCTCTCATAAATTTCACAATTTTAAATAGATTCTGCAAAATAACTGTTTCAAATGACACTCCCTGAGAGTGAGTTTTAAAGTTATAGCAATAAGAGAAAAAAGAGCTAGTTTTGATTAAATAATAAAAGTATTAAAGGAATTTTAAAGTGATTCCTAACAGTATTTTATTCTTGGAGCATTGTGTTGTTTGGCATAATAAGGACGTTAATAAATAATTTATCAAGCAGTTCCCCAAAGGTGGGACTTGAATAAAATTAAGGGTTTATTGGAATTGCAGAGCAATAAGTTCAATTTCCCATTTACAACCTTCTGTTGTGAATAACGTCAAAAAGAAGTAATAAACGGGTGAAACCAAGCAGCTCACTGTTACAGTACGTAGAAGTGTACACCCCATTCTATCTATGATCAATGTATATCCCATTCTATTTAAGATCAAAGAACTGAAAATGTACACTATTACAGCATGTGTACAAAATATGGACATGTTAACTGAATCAGCTCTGAGATATAGGTTATTTATTTTGTATTGTTTTTATTTACTAATGGACAAATAGATGCCAAACGAAACATTTACGATCGATCATATGGTACTTTGAAATCTATTATTTATTTGTACCAACTGAATTGATCTCTCTCATCAAAACAATATATATATATAGTAAACTATTTAGCATAGTTTTATTATGAGCAAAAAATAAACCATGTTCTTCATTTGGAATAATTTGTATCTTTTTGCAGAGGTGGCTCTATTATATTGTATATAATAGTCAGAGGTGGCTCAAGAGCCAAATGTCACTTGTGCAAGATAGTCACTTGGCCCTTAGTTACCCAGGTCCCCCTCCCCAAATTATCTATTGATTACTTATGGATAGCTATCCAGCCAATGGGTCTAAAATTGTTTCAGAAATTAGATACCAGATTTTTTTTTTTAATTGGAGGTTCAAAACTGCGCTTTAATATAAAATCATAATAAATTTGTATGTTGTGTTTAAAATTATTTGCATTTTGTTTGTCTTTAAAATAGGAAATCCTTAAAATTAATGTTTTTAGCTTGGTTGTTTGAGGTATTTCCAAATTGAATAAGAGATAATCAATACAGCTACTTATATCAAAATCCATGGGCGTACCCAGCGAGGGACAGGGGGGGCGCTGCCCCCCTCTCCTGGAAGCAAAAAAATTAATCTTTATTATACATTGTGTTGCTGGAATTTAATACAATTCTTGAAATAACTATTTTAATAATAAAAAAAAAATACTTACACATTAAAATTATGAAAATTTATCGTTATTTTATTGTCAATCGAAATTATCGTACAATCATACTCAATTTTTTTTTATAGGAAAACAGAAAAATAATACTATAAACAAATAGGATAATTATTGTACATCTCGCAACGCTTTACACTGATCTAGAACCGCCTAGCGACTGGTAGAGGACTCTATGTAGTCTACATCAGCCAGTTAGTGGGATTCAAGAGACGGAGACATCTCTAGCGGGCTCTAGACGAGTCTACAGGCGGCAGCCAATGAGAGAAAAGCGAACCTTCTGGAAGGGTCTCCGCCCTTCCCCTTGGTCTAGTGAGTTCCGCATCACTAAATAAACTGAACTGCCCGCAGTGCCTGCCGCTAGTTGATCAGTATTTGTATTTCAGTTGAACTGTTGATGTTTACTAAGTGTTTTTCTTAAACAACCAATTATTATAGTTTATTAGCTTACCTTCTTATTTACGTTTGGAGAACTCTGAGGCTTCCTAAATGGATATAAGAAACTGGTTCCAAAAAGGTAAGTTAAGTAATTAGGTAATTCAAATTTTTCTTTCCAAAAAACCTAATTCGGACTAACACAAACATTTTAAAACAAAAAATAGCCAAATTTGTTCAGCCGTTCTCAAGTGATGTGCTTACCAAGGAACAGCATTTCATTTTTTAAATTTAGATTAGTGATAGTGATGAGCAAATGCAAGCAAGACTCTTGCTTTGAAAATAAAAATCACATCTTTTCAATAAAAGGACTCACATATACATACACATTTTTTAACAAAATTTAAATGTTTGCAAAAATGAATTAAAATATATTTTTACTTTTTATTTCACTTATATAATTTGTTTACAGTAAAGTACGGAAGCGACGTTATAGTATTTCCGTTCTCAAAGGTTTTGAGGAAATAAGATTCGGCACTTTTTAATGTAACATTCGTGGGAAAATTCACCTCTAATTCCAAGAAGTGACCAAATAAGAAATGAGTTTGTTTTGTTTTGTTTGTATGTTTTTATAACCTTTCACTTAAAAACGTTGCCGGCATTCACTGATATCAAATGCCGCCCTGAGTCTGATTACCAGCCAGACTCGTAGCTGTCTATCACATCACCCCGACGAGATTCACAACTAGGCTTCTTATTCAAACAAATTTATTTCTCCAAATATTCATGAAGGTTTTGTTTAATATTCGCTTCTTAATAAGGAATTTTTCCTGATTACTGCTATGTCAAAATATCTTGTTTTTCGATCGGAACAGTAATAGCTTAGGTAAACGAATAACAATTATTATATTATTTCTTGGTCTTAGAATATTGTTTATGATTATAGTACCATACCTAGGATAGCGTGTCTATTTACTGCTGTAGCTTACTCTATTTACTTAAAATTTATTATGGAAGAAATTAGTTTTCAGCAAAAATGTAGTATAAAAAGTAATATTGAGTACAATGGCTTCTAAACTACAATTGCCTTACAACAAATTAATATGATTTTTTTAAAATATATACATTGTATAATAGTCTACTAATAATAACTTTATTTGTAAAAAAGGTACAATGAATACATACATACATAAAATAGGATTGACGCATTTGCTCTGTTCATTAGTAATCATTCCAGTGTAATAAATAATTATTGTAGTTTAAATATTCAAACTATCTGACAAGAAAATAGAAAAATCCTAGAACGTGATTAAAATTGTTTCCATTAATTACTGGAAAACCAGTATTGTTTCCACCATTTGGAAAATCTTGATATATTTTTATTTCATTATTGCTAATAATTTGTGCATATTTTTTATAATTTTTGTTGTATATTTTTTAAATTTTTTTGACTAACTATATAATATTATTTTGAAATCTTGATTAACAATATACCAAATTCATTTTTATTTCTATATCCTGAGCTTCTTAATTTAATAAAATATTTAAAAGTTTAAAATATTTTATGGTTTCTTAACTAATTATTTAGGCCTATGGTATATGGTATGTGTTTCATATAATGAAACAAACACTATATCTTTACAGATATGGAAAAAACTACGTACGTATGGAGAGCGGACAAACATTTTTTGATGGTGACGATAAAAGGCAAAAGTAAAAGGCCAATTCCTCAATTTTTCGAGATTTTTCACGCCATCAGAAATTTTTTATGTAAATATAGGCTAATGACATTTATAATTAATTATAATATTTAATTTGCGCATAAAACACACATACACACGCACGCGTATCTGTGCATATTAATTTATCATTACAATCTCAATTTAAAAAATGTAAGATTTGTAGGTTGCGTTTTGCACAAAATTTATACTTCATGAACTTAACGCACGAACATTGAAATATTCAAGAAGGATCTTCCTTACAAAAAAGCACCTTCGAAATTTTAATTTCTGAACTGATAAACAGTATAAATGTATATTACGTTTGGATAGCGGTTGTTTACGACATAGTCACTACCAACAAGGCATTTTTTATCCTGTGCAAATTATGACCAAACAGCTAGAACACGATACCTGCCAGACTTGCAAGAATCTCGTGAGACACATGCTGCAAGAGTCTTGGTCTTGCACACTCCGGTTTTTGTCTTGGTCTTGCATTTGAAAGGCGGTCTAATTTAGATTGTTAGTTTAAAACTGTTTGTAACTTTTGTATACTATGTCAATTTCTATTACTTTCAGGGATTTCAGGCAGAAAACCTCTCAAACGGAAAAAGGATCAAGATGACAGTAGTAGAAGTGGAAGCAGTGATGGTGATGAAGATGGAACTAAACTGGCCCAACCATCGGATTCTGTGTCTATTGTGGAAAAACAAGGGTCTAGTAATTCTTCACCTCTACACGTAGCTGTTCCAGGGACATCTAAAACAATCGAAGAATATGATGGCTACCATGAAAATGACATTGGTCGTTATGTTGGTCATGCCCTTAAGTTGCCATCAGAAAAAAAGAAGGATTTGCTTACAAATCCCTGGGTCCCACCATCTAACTAGGATTTTGGTTCTGATGCCAGACATTTAAAAAGAAAATTTAACCGCCGCTGGTTAGATCAATATTCTTCTTGGTTGGTGTACTCAAGTCATTTGAAAGGTGCTCTATGTATGCACTGTGTTATTTTTCCTCCTAGTATTACTACAGTTAAAGGAATTTTGGGATCATTCATGGTAAGGTCATACACGAAGTTTAAAGATATACATGAAGATTGTAGAAAACACGTCGGCAGTCAATACCACAAAACTTCAACAGCTGCTGCAAAAGCGTTCCTTGAAAATGTTCCAGTTGATGTACAGTTGCAAAGTGGTCACCAGAAGATGATTGAAGAAAAAAAACAAATATTGTCATCAATTATTTCTTGTATCATATTTTGTGGAACTCATGATTTGCCATTTAGAGGAAAGAAAGGAGATGAGGGGGTTTTCTTTGATCTTTTAAATTTGAGAATTGACTGTGGTGATGTGAAACTGAAGAATCACTTGGGTACATGTCGAAAAAATGCAGTCTACACCTCACCAAAAATTCAAAATGAGATTATAAGATTATGTGGTGAAGTTGTCAAAGAAAGAATAATTGAAGATTGTAAACAAGCAAAAGCTTACGCTGTAATGGTCGATGAAACAGCAGATATCGCTGGAAAAGAAAGCTTTCTATTGGATTGCGGTTTTATGATGAGAATCAAGAAAAAATCAGAGAGGAATTTGTGGGCTATGTTGAACTGAAATCTCAAGATGCCCCAACAATCGCTAGCACAATTCAGACTTTTTTGGTTGATCAGAATCTTTCAGCAGAGAATTGTGTTGGATTTGGATTTGACGAATGTTCTACGATGGCTGGAAAAGAAGGTGGTGTACAGGCCATTTTGAAGAAAAAGTACAATAAATCTTTATTTTTCCATCGCTCAAGCCACAAACTAAATCTTGTGGTCAATGATGCTAGCAAACTACCGGAAATAAGAAACTTAATTGCAACAGTTAATGATACAATATCCTTCTTTAGTGAGTCGCCAACCCGCAGGAATTCGGCTCCTAATCTATCATGCCTCAGTGAGACCAGATGGTGTGAGAAGTACAAGAGTATTAGAAAGTTTTCAGACAGATTCCATGAAATTGTCAATACGCTAGAACATCTCTCACTTGAAGGAAACTATGCTACAAGAAAATTTGCCTATCAATTGCACTGTGCAGTTACTAAACCAATTTTCATCGTAGGTTTAGTCATGATTGCAAAGTACTCTGCAATTTTGGAACCCGTTGTGAACGTTCTACAAAGTAAAAATATGGTCAATTTTATCTCCCCCATCGCCTTTTGCTGATTTACCTCCAATCCCTCAGCCTCATTGTAGTCGTGACGTACAATTAGGACAAGCCATTCGAAATAATTAGTGAGAATTCTAAAAGATATAACAAGTTTGAAACGGTAGCTAGGGAAATAGTATGGTTTAGACAACCTTCAGACAGTGAGAATTTAAATGAATGGTTAAACGAAATGTTTACATCTTTAATTGTATATTTAAATAAAAAAACTGCAAAAGAAGATAGGGTAGGACTGACTATTACTAACATAGAAAAACCAGAACAAAGACCTATAGGGATTAGTATGAAAGATTTCTCTTCGACGGACCCATACAAATAAAATGCCTACACATAAATATCCCTAAAGGTGGAGCACGTGGAAAAATTGATTACACTAGTCCATTTGACGAATTCTGTCGTAAAAAGAAGGGGATAATTGTAGTAAAAAATGAAGATAATTTATGTTTAAGTAGGGCTCTAGTTGTGGCTATTGCTCATTCAAGAAATAATGAGAATGAGGAATGTAGAAATTTTTTTTGAACAATTCAGACATTCAGAAATAAATTTACAATGCCTACAAGCTTTAAGACTTTGCGAGCCGCTGGTGTAGACCTACAAAACGGAGCAGGAATTGAAAAAATTAAACAAATCCAAAATTACCTCACGGAATACACAATTACGGTTTTTAGTGATAGAAGAGGGCGGGTGACGATGTTTGAGGGTCCATCTGTGAAAACAAACCTGGACCTAATATACGGAGAAGGGCATTTTAATGTTATCACTAAACTTACTGGTGCTTTCACGACTGACTATTATTACAGTAGAACCCCTCTTAACCGGTCTAGTCGGGACTGACACCCAGGCCGGTTGCCCGTTTGACCAGTTAATCCGAGGTTCCCGTGAAAAATCGGTTTTCGTTCAAAGAAAGCTTATTTAATTCGGTAGCACTAAAAATTATGCAATAAAGATGTTATTGCAACTCATTTTATCGTACATAAATGTATTGTATATATTATGTTATGTTTATTATACATCAAACAAGAAAAAATTAAACACTACAGAGATTTTTTACAGATTCCCCCTGTCAAGTCTTTTGACACATTTAACCGCGTCTCCAACGAAACCAACACACGCTTCCAAGAAAACCGAAAAGAAATGTTATTTTTTACATAATGTAGGCTATAATCAATTGATTCGTGGAAAAAAGGCCCATCAAACGTTTTTGTCTGTGTATGTCTGCTATACCGACGGTTGTCAATGCCGCGGTGTTTTTATGCCGCTGACAATGGGATACCGCTATCGACAAAGTCGTTTGACTCGTCGCCGCTTTGGTGTTTCAATTACAATTTAATTTATTTTTCGGAAACTCTCATCCAACATGTACACTACGATATAGGCCGGTTAATCCGAGGCCGGTTAACAGAGGTTCTAATGTAATTGTAAATTTGCATTTCACAAGTTGGAGGAACACAGGTGTACACTCAAATGTGAATTATGCTACAATGCCCCTGTATGTAATGGCAATGAAAACATCATATGTCAACAATGTCCACGAATATTTAAAAATCGTGGATGTTTTAATAACCACAAAAAACCGTTATTTACAAGAAAAAATCAACCTGTAATGTCATTAAATGCTCTCCCAACTGTAACAAGACGTACAATATTCTGAAAAGAAAAGGTATTCACATTTGCAATGAAGTATACTGTAGTGTATGTCGCGACTAGAAGCCAAGTAACTTTGTTATATGAGGCCAGAAAAAAATCTGAAAAACCTAAAAGAAAAGAAATACTTATTCATCTTTTTTGACTTTGAGTGCAGGTCAAGACACTAGTTTTTTAAACAAAGAGAATGTGTTTCTCAATACGGTCATGATCACATGAATGAAAATGATCGAGATAAATTTCTAACATGGTTTGAACGTAAGAAGACTATAAATAACCATTTCAATTTACAGCAAGAATTACATAAATACTGCAACCAAGATGTAACCAATTTAAAGATGGCTTGTTTAAAGTTTAGGGACATGTTAATCACTGAAACACAAATCGACCCGTTACTGGAATCAAATACCATTGCAAGCGCTTGTATGAAGACCTACAAGAAGCATTTCCTCCCAAAAAAACAAAATCGGAATTATCCCTGCAAACGGGTACAGAATGGGGGATAAGCAATCTCATGCGACACTATCATTGCTTATCTGGGAGGAACATGAGCGTAACATCAAGATACAGCATGCTGGAAACGGTAGGGAAATATATATATTTTTTTACAAGGTTGACGGATACTATGAAAATGATGATATAAAACTGGGGTTTGAATTCAACGGTTGCTTCTTTCACGGATGTCCTTTGTGCTACAAACACAGGAATGATCCAATTAACAACAACCCCTCATAGAAACTATAGATTTACGGTATGAAAGAATCCAAACAAAGAAGAGAACTCTAGAACTACACAGATACAAGGTTGTAGAAATGTGGGAGTGCATTTTTAACATTGAAAAAATGGAGCGACCCAAAATAGATGCTTTTCTAAATAGAACTATAAACAATTTCTCAGCACCGTTGGAACCGAGGGATGCATTTTTCGGGGGTCGCACAAATGCAACAAAATTATACTATAAAGTTAATGAGAGCATCGGTAAGAAAACAAGTATCTAGACGTGTGTAGCCTATATCTTTGGGCTTGTAAGTACGGGAAATTCTCTATAGGTCACCCTGAAATAGTTTTCAGGGATAAAATGTCCACAGAATTTGAACAATATCGAAGGAATCGTTAAAGCAACGATGTTACCACCCAGTGTTGCCTTACGAAATTCATAATAAATTGTATTTTCCACTATGCAGAACTTGTGTGGAGATGTTAAATGATAATGATTGCCATCATTCTCCGTACATAAGATCCTGCAGCACTGAAACAACATATAACCGTTACATTTTTTCATCTTTCCCAAGAAATTGCACCTCATATTTGTTTTATCCCTTTCGGAGCTAAGATACGTTCGGGTTTCTGAACAGTACTTATTCCCGTCTTGTCAACGTTAAATATTTTGTCCTCCGTATATTTATTTTTCATAAAAACTACTTCAAGATTTTTGAAATAAAGATTTACATCTTCCTGGTTGAAAGCTTTGATCCTATTGATGCTGGTTCCCTCGGGTTTCCTGAAGCTGATGTTTTTATTTCTCTTTAGAAATAGATAAAGCCAATCTTTGCCAGCTAGTCTAGATGATTTATCAAACCGATTAGGAATATCATTTTCCTCGGCGAACTCAAAGGCTAATTTTCGAAGTTCAATACAAGAAATACCATAAAACAACTTCGCCATTAAAATAACATGGCCTGCTAGTTCCTTTTCTTGTTGTTCTAAAAAAGTTGCATTCCTCCCAAATTTATTTTCGTTTATATTTCCAGACTTCATTTTTGTGCGGATAGTTGCCTCATGTATTCCAAAAGCCCTGGCTACCTCTCTGATTTTTCTTCGCGATTGAACAGCTGCCATTGCTTCTTAAAGCTGTTCAGAAGTCCAGGAAGCTTTTTCGGTAATTCGCTTGTAATGTCTTGGCATCAACAATGAGAAAAACTATGCTGTTAATCATATAATTGTATGGAAGGGGGAATTCCACGCATGTCAGTTGGGGGAATACCATGCACTGCAGTAACCGCGTGAGATTACCCCACGGTGTATTCGGAAAGAATATAACCTCAAACATAGGTCTTGTTTGACATTAGACATTAAACCTAGTCTTATACTATAACTTAAATATCACACCTATCAGAAATATACTCAAAGACTTCATAATGTTATTTATTACTACCCTTACCTTCAAATATTGTAGACTAGAAAATTATAAGAAAACCACTAACAAATTTGTTTCAACCAGCACTCTCACAAAGACACTGTGAAAAGGTGGGAGGAAGCATGGCTGCATTAGGCAAGCTTGCCGATTGGCAACCATGCTACTCAAGGTCGCTGTGCTTCTCTGTAGGAACCAAATATGGTCTGCGTGTCATTACCCTGTGTGTGGTATTCCCCCACTCTCCCCTACTTCATTAATAATATCTTGAGGTAACTAAATGATTAGCTTAAGTCAGTCTTCAAAATACTAGCATGTATAAAAGTAAAGACGTTAAACGAAATACAAATTAAATACAATTAAAAAAAATAACCTAAGACATCTGTAATCCACCAGTTTAACAGTAGGCCCCTACGTTGTATTTTATAACTGCAAAGAGCTGTCAGCTAACAAGGGACTGACTTGTAAATTTAGTATTTAATTGGATTGTTAGACAGCAATAAATTTAAACTGAAAAGGATCATGTTTCATTGTAATGGCTTTTATTTTGACTTTTCTGTTTTATTTTTTTTAGGTACATGAAGAGAACAACAAAGAAAGTGTTGATGCTACAAACAATCAGCCCAGCATGGTTTTGGATTTTAATGATTTGGGATTGACCATATCTAATAATTTAATTATTGTTAGCCCTCATGAAGAAATGTTCACCAATGAAGAGATTTTAAACTATGAACCAGATGTAAATGTAGTAGATTATTTTAATATTTCAACAAATGTTTTCATTGAAGAAACCTCAACTAAAGAAATTGTTTTAACTCAAGATGGGAAAATGGTGATGTTTTGAATGAAGAGGTTGTAGAAAATATTGATTTTTGAAATGAAGAATGCATAGTTGGTGTGGCAAGTGAAGATATCGCTATACAAAACCATATGGCTGAAGATGTGATTGATGATGATGACAATGATGACAGAGCTAGTGGTGGGAGTGAAGAAGTAGAAAGTGAATGTGAGCTTGCCAGATCTAAAGGTAGGCCTAAAAAGGGAAGAAAGCAGAAGTACCCCGGTCAAACAAGGGCTATGAGGAAGGAAAAAAGTAATTCAAACCAGCCATATTTCTCAGCAAGAGGAAAGGAAGTAGACTTAAGAGTTTTCAAAAATTATTTTTGCTTGTGCTTAAATCAGTGCCACAATAAAGTTAGTGTTGAAGTGAGAGAAAAAGAATTTAACAAATATTGGCAACTAGGTAGTTACAATATGCAAACAACTTACATAGGCTTGTTAGTTTCAGAAACCCCAGTTAAAAGACACTACTCAAAAAATGGTTCTTCAAGACAATTCTCTCGCATATATACAATTGACAACATTCAAGTATGTAGAGAAATGTTTGTTCACACTTTTGGAATTTCACCAAAAAAGAATATCTAGTGCCTTAACAAAAATAAGAACTGGTTCCATACCTGAAAAACTTGGGGTGACTGGGGGTAAAAACAAACTTTCTGATGTTGTTACTAAACAAGTAATAAATCATGTTAAAAAATACCTAAGTACAAGTCTCACTACTGTAGAAAAAAAAACTGATAAGAGTACCTCCCGTCTCATATGACATTACAGGTTACGCCTTTATAAAATGGATTTAGATTGTTCTGTAAGCTTTTCTAAGTCCAAGGAGATATTTTATTCATTCTTCAATCTAAGACGAAAAAAATATCACAAAGATACCTGCAACACATGCGACTCCTTAAAAGTCAAAATTGAGAATGAAATGATGCAAGATGTAATGGCTACGCTAATAAATACAAGAGAAGAACATATGGTCAACCAAGAAATGTGCCGAACAGTTATGAAAAACGACATCAATCAAGCAGAAAAGGATGAACATATCGAAATACTAACTTTTGATTTAGAGAAAACCCTCTTAATGCCAAAAATACTCACTAATATTATATATTATAAAAGACAATTAATTGTCTTTGTTTTGTTTGGGTAGAAGGGGAGGCTGGCCGAGGAGCACAGGAAATAGGTTCCTGTTTAAAAAAGTACTTTTTAAAATACTTAGATAAAAAAGTTACCCATGTAAAACTTTGGTCTGATTCTTGTGGGGGTCAGAACCGAAACATCAAAATCACTCTCATGCTTCATAAACTGTTGGCTTCATATTATAATCTACAATCAGTGTCAATAAAATTTCTCGTCTCTGGTCACAGCTACCTTCCAAATGATACAGACTTCTCATTTATAGAATCTGCTTTGAAAATGCAGTAGAGAATGTACACAGTAGATGACTACATACGGTTAATACAAACTTGCAAAAAGGAAAAGCCTCTAATCGTGAAAAAAATGTCGAGGGAAGACTTTTTGTCTACAGCTTTACTAGAAAAAGGAGTTACTAATAGGAAAAAAGATGTAAAAGGTAACAACATTAATTGGCTCAAAATGAGAGAAATTGCTATTTTTAAATCAAAACCATTCATTCTCAACACTAATACAAGTATGGAATTTGTGACAGTTTTCCAAGAAATTGACATTAACAAAAGGAACAAAGGAAGGCCAATGGGACTTAACCCTTAACTGGTATCATCAGTCTGTGAGACCGCGCCGGAAATTCTCCCCCCACTACTTCTGCTATCATTTGCTTTTAAAACAGTACCTTCCAGTCTGAAGGTCAAGTTTCAACTGTGCAAGTGTAGTTAAGTTTGTGTACGGATTGTGAAAATATAATGTTCTGATATCGACGAGCGGTCTGAGAGACGTATGATACTTGTTGTGTAACTTTTTGACTCTCATTTGACTTTATAAAATTAAATTTCCTTTCTTGACTATTTGATTTTTATTCTGAAACAGTGACATATTAAAATATAATTGTTTGTTTTATAGTTGTACATAGTTTTATACTGTAAATAGTGTAAATTTAAATAATTTTTGTGCTAATTATTCCTGCAGGAGAAGAACTCGGAGATGGTGGCCAATGGCAATTTTCTTCACCCTTCTCGATGCTGGTTGCGGTGTCAACGCTTACATCCTGCATCAGTCTTATGCTAAATCCAAAAAAATGTCTAGTTTGGACTTCAATTAACCATTAATTGGCAAAGGCTTTGACATATCCACAAATAGAAAAGAGACTGACGAATATAAAAAATCTGCCACGAGAACTCCAAATGACTTCAAGGAGAATAATTCTTTATCTTGAAGAACCGGAACTGGACCGTGAACCCGCCGAGTTTGAGTCAAGAAAAAAATGTGGCAACTGTTCTCCCAGAATCAAAAGGAAGACGACATATCCATGCCAGCAATGTGGAAAACACATCTGTTTGGAGTGTTCTAAGAAAATTTGTGTGCAGTGTTTTGGTGAACGTGAGTAGTGTGTGTGGCTTAGGTTAGTTACTTACACACCTAAACTTTGTTTTGGGTGAGGACATCAAATAAATATTTAACATATGTCGCTATTTTATTTCAGGCATTAACTTGCATATTTTCAAATACTATTCTCTACTAAAATACTTAATTTTGAGGGATGTTTTGAAAAGAACGCGTTGTTTTGTTTTTACGGTAGGTAAAATTCAATATTTTTGTAAGACGTTTATAAATATGTGATTTGTTTAGCTTATTATTGAGTGTACCTTTTCCTAATATGTATTAGGATTATTTTTATTTATTACTTTACTATCATTATCAAAATAATAAATAAGAATAAAAAGTCAACATTTGGGAGTTTGTGCAAAATAAAGAATATTTAAAAAATATAAAATCAGTAATTTTTGCATTTAGTACTAATAAAAATGTTCATATTATTTTATTATAAAAAAATATATTAATTGCGTTAACATTTTATATTGTCTTACCGCCCTTAAAAATAGCGGTCTGTGAGACCCCATGATACCTTAAGTGTTACAAAAAGATATGATACCAGCTAAGGGTTAATCTATTTAATCAGGATTTAGAAAGTTTGTGGCCAAAAGGAAAGCCAATTAGCATGCCAAAGTTGAATGATTTAAAATCAATAATGCATCTTATACCTTCAGACGCTAAGTCTTACTATAATAGCTTGATAGGTGATCGAAACATTACTGATGACATTGATTCTTTTAATGTAGAAAATTTGGATTTTGAAATAGAGACTGACTAAAATTTATTATAAGTTTTTAAGCAAAATAATTATAGTAATATATTTTACTTGTATTAATGAATATTTTTCAGTTCCTATATAAGTGTTAATGTGTTTCTTATCGTTTTTGTAAGAAATTTAAGTGGTTAGGTCTAAATATTTCCAATTTTATTTGTGATTAAAAATATGTGTGATTGTTTGTTTAATTATTTTCAATGTAGTTAAGTGTATTTCTGTTCTACTGTGTTAGAACTTAAATAATATATAATTTTGCATTTATAATTCAAGTGATTAGGCCTAGTTTTTTCCAAAAAAATGTTACAGATTTTTATTTACATAATATTTCAAGTGTTTAGGTTTAGATATTTCCAATTTAATTTGTGCTTACAAAATATGTGTGAATGTTTGTTTAAATATTTTCAATATAGGTAAGTGTATTTCTGTACTACTCCATGTTAGAACTTAAATAATAGCCCTATATTATTATGTATATTAGAATTCAAGTGTTTAGGCTTAGTTTTTCTAAAAATTTTACAGATTTTTATTTACTAAATTTTAAAGTGAATACTTCTTTACGCCCGGTAGACAATTTTTGGGTGCTGTTAATACTGGAGTATTTGCGCGGATTACTATTGTAATCCAGGGGTAAATTTTTTGCTGCAACTAAAGGTTGGCAACACTTATGACCTTGACCAGCTATCTACATTACCCTCACTTACCCCAACAAAGGTCAGTTGAGTGGCAACGCTTAAAACAGACATGTAGATTTTTTGTGTATTTTTAATTTCGCTTGGAGTACAATAGTAATCCACACGACTAGTGATGTGACTTTTTTATTTATGAACTAAATTAACTATTTTGTTTGTTTAGTACTTTTTACTTATCTATTTCCTTGATAATTATACAACTGTTAATATATTTATCGGCGAGCAATGTCTGTGTTAGAAAGCGAACAGATACGCCGATGGCTGGCAGAAACAGAGAGTGATATTGAAAGTGTGGTAGGAGTGTCTGATGAGGATGAAGTAGAGGATGATTTCGTCGAAATGCATGACACTGGAAGTAGTGAAAGCAGTGATAGTGGTACAGAAGAGAGTGATCAGGAAGACAGAAGACCAGTAGCTGAGCACGATAGGCTTCAACGAGAATTTTACATCGGAAAAGACAAAACCTTGAGGTGGTACCTTGATCTGTTGGTACCTAGAACTTCGCGCAGGAAGCGATACAATATCATTCCCTTGTTGCACAGACCTGGACCTCAAGGTGAAGGAAAAAATGCAAATACTCATGTAAAATCAATTGAATGTTTTTTGGATGCTAATATAATTCAGAAAATTGTTGTCAGCACTAATATTTATATAGATAAAGTAAAGATAAAATTCCTGCAAGACAGGGATGCTAAAGCTACAGATGATATTGAGATTAGAGCTGGTTTTTTTAATTTATGTGGAGTCTTACGTGCTGGCAGACGAAATGTAATGAGTATGTGGGACATAAGTAACGGGACTGGAGTAGACGACTTAAATGACCGCCTTGCTAAGAAGGAATTAGATAAAATGGCACCGTTTCGAGAAGTTTTTGTAAAGTTTATTCAAAACTGTAAAGAAATGTATAAACCAATATTACTTTGGACAAGCAGTTAGTAGCTTTTAGGGGTAGGTGCCCCTTTAGGCAATATATGCCTAAGAAGCCTGCCAAATATGGCACAAAGGTTTTTGCTCTTACATCAGCAAATAATTACAATACAACTAATCTTGAAGTTTACTTAGGAGTTCCGCCTGACGGACCATTCAAACTTAGCAACTCTTGCAAAGACGTCTTGTAGAACCAGTATCGAGCTCAAACCGATACATAACGGCAGACAACTGGTTCTCATAAATTTCTGTTGCAAAGGAACTTTATGATGATAAGTCTCTAATCTTTCTTGGAACACTGAAAAAAAAACAAAACCTGAAGTACCTCTTTGTTTTTTACCCGACAAACACAGAGAAGTAAATAGCAAACTGTTTGGCTTCCAAGAAAATCTGTCTTTAGCTTCTTACGTTCCAAAAAAAACAAAGCAGTCTTGATGATCTCGACCATGCACAATACCAAAGCAATAGATGAAAAATCAGGTGCAGATCGCAAACCAGTTGTGATTACATCGTACAACGACACTAAATTCAGTAAGCATGTTTTTGGTTCCAAGTCACAATTTAAATAAAATATTTAATTACCTTAGGTCCTTCTTGTGACTTCGTTTTGATTGCTTTTTACATGTTTCGAGGCCGTAACCCCATCATCAGAAAATTACTTAGAAATTTATAGAGCGTTCAAAAACGATCCAGTTAACATCTTGAACGACAAACTCTCCTTCCAATCGCATCAACTATATGATACAGCCTTGAAACATCTTCAGAAGGCTTAACATGATTCGTTATCAGCAATATTAATGACTTCAACTAGCAGTACTGTTAGGAATAAGTTAATATTAGGATAATATTAAGGCTATATTAGGAAGAACACATATTCACAAAAATCAGAATGACCCAACTATTGTGAAACAATTAAAAAAATGTTGAAATGCTTGACTTGCAAACTCAACTAGGATACCAGAGAGAACAAAAGGTATATAAGCTGTCAGCATGATTTGGAGGAGGTCTCTTGTCTTTTTGGAGCTTGGAAGATACACGGCTGTGTTGCTAGCCGTGGTGGAAGATGGTCCAGGAAATCTACTCAACAAACCGTAAGCAAGCATTTCTATTTTTATAAAATCACCAATAAAATGTAATCTCATTTATTTATGGAATAACAATAGTTGGAATACTTCTGGGCTTTCAATAAATAATATTGTTTGTTTTATTGTTTAATTAAATTCCTATTATTGTATTAAAGTTTTGTATTTAAATTATTGTATTAAAGTTTTGTAGTTAAATTATTGTATTAAAGTTTTGTATTTAAATTATTGTATTAAAGTCTTGTAGTAAAGTGTTGTAGTAAAGTATCAGGGAAATGGATATAAGTATAATAACAAAGATAAGAGCTAATAAAATACTGAACCACTGATCTGACATTTAATTAATAAATAAGAACCCAGGCATATTCTTGAAGGGCCGTTCATAGCAAATGGTTCATCGGCCGTGTTTTTAGTTTTTACTAAAAATTATTAATAACTAATACAATTGTGGCAATATTCTTTTAATAATTATATATTAATGAATTTGATATGAAAAAGTAAGAAAAAGAAAATGTTTGTTGATATTTGAACTAGGATACTAGTAAGAAAGTTAGCGAATTTGATTTAAATTTTTTTTTTTATTTAAGAAGTTTAGAAGTTATAAACTTAATCTTATTATTTAATTATTTAGTGTTTTGTTTCATTATTTTGAAATTTATGACGGATTACTATGTTATATTAATTGTTTAATTTGTTGAAAAGTTGAATTGTAAATAGTTATTATAAACTTTGAGAGAAATATTATTAAGTTTTGAAGTAACATTTATATTCAATTTGTTCTACGCTTTTAGGTTGTCAAATTTTTGATATTTCTGAAGATTATTAATCCCTTTTGTGTAAATGTATTTAATCTGTTGATTTAAGAATTATTTATTTATTATACAGTTTGAATTAATAAATTTTGAATATATATATATATATGGTTGTTATGCATTTTGAAACATTTGATATTGTCAGCGTCTATAGTAAATAGTTTAAATTAGTCGTGTATGTTTCATAGGAATTACTTAGGTCAGGTTTATTGTGAATGAAGTGTAATGTGAAGATTATATAACATGCTGAGTAGGGAAATTCCTTGGAGTATTCAAAGCTTACCTTTGGCAAGGTGTGTAGTGTGAATGCTGAGGATTTTACAACAAATTAAGGTGTTATGCGATTTCTATGGCAAATAATGGTTTATGACGAAAATTTAGACATGCTAAACCAAAGTGTGCAATTTATCGCAAAAATGTAAACCATTTTAAGAAATCGCATAGCTATTAAGAATTTGTTCCACTTATGATCGACAGTTACATAAACGGCGTGTCAACAATTTACATTGCACTAGGTCACGGCGGTTAGATCATAGAGTGCTGACAAGTCATTGTTGATTATTTACATTGCTTCTTACTTATTGCGTCAAAAGACTTCTCGGAAATAGAATTCACAACAAACTTGACATACATTTTTATCTTGTTTTCGGTGAACTAAGTAGCTGAAACGGATATTTATGGGTGTCAGGTGTTGAATTTTTCTTTGTTTGTGTAGGAACACCAATAAAAAATAAATAAAATAAAATAAATAAATTTTTCTAAAAAATGCATAGTTTAGGTTAAAATTAGAAATATTTTGATTGTATGTGAAAATAACTAAAGGAAAATTAATAAACGTTAAGATTTAGATAAATAGGGATTAATAAATAATGTGATGTAAGGGACTTTGATGAGTTTTAAAGTAAATAATTGAAAAATTTAAGATAGAATGTTTTAAAGGGAGTAATTTAATAAAAAAGAGATGATGATGTTTTAATAAAAACTAAGGTGTTGCAGGGAAAATAATTGTGAGTAATTTTTTTTTAAAGTAATTGAGATATTTCTTTTTTTATAAGATAATAAGAGATAATGTTTTTTATTTAAAAAGGAGATATGAGTGTATGAAAGTATTTAAAAGTAGTGTCGAAAAATGAAGTCTATAAAGAGGTTTTCCTTGAAGAAAGTAATTTGGTTGCATTGAAAGGTAGTTTTTTAAGTTTACGAGATTTCTGCGATTATGTAAGAAGAATTTGCGACATTTTATTGAGGTTCTACGAGATTTATGACGAAATGTGATAGCAAGCCAAGGGGCACTATACACATAAGGTTTTAAATGAGATTCTACGAGGATATATGAGTTTTTTTTACTGCGATGAAATATGAGGAATCGTCGAAGTTTACGATATTGAGTTTTAAATGAACTTCTTACAGGTGTCTACGAGGAAATAATAAGTTTGACTACGACGAAATACATGGTTATCTGAGGAGCACATATGTGCTTATTATATGTGCACAATTATTTATATGTGGTGATATAAATAATTAAAGAAGTTTTTATAAGAGGTCAATGCAATCAAATTATTAAGTTATGAGAAGCCTATAATGATGAGTTTTGAGATGAGACATTATGAGGTAATATTAATGTAAAAGAAGTTTTTTAAAGATAATAGATGATTTTTCTTAATGTAGTTTAAGAAAAGTAAGTAGTATTTGTAATTTGAGGTAAAGTGATGAATAATGAAGTTTTTTTTTGATGTTTTATGAGATCTATAGAGAAGAAATTAACCCAGCAAAAAACCAAACAAGTTGAAAAATAAATAATAAAATAGGTTTGAAATTAATAAATGGATATAATTTAGTTATAATGAAAAACGTAAATCTAAAAGTAGTATTATATTTAAATGCTGTAATTAAAGAATATAAAAATTAAAATAAAAGCACATTCAAAGCCAAATTCAGAAGGTTTCCAACTAATAAGTCAAAATTTAGTAGTTTTTTTTTTTTTTTTTTTTTTTTTTTTTTTTTTTTTTTTAACAAAACAAAACCATTCAATTTGTGGTGAATTGATATGAAATGCTTGCTCAGTTACAGGACAAAGTCACATAAAATTTATATTGTAATTTATATTTATAATGTGAAAATGTTTAATTGCTTTTACCCTGTTGCAGGTTTGACTACACTAATAAAGAAAGATTGGTGGATTAAGTAGCCAATTGACTACATTTAGTTGGCTAGACCTGTTGGGTTATATAGGTATATATATTTTTTTAATTACATATAAATCATATGTATAAATTTTGTGACTAGATTTTGATATTGTATCATAGAAGAATTGTAAATTATTTGTTTTTATTATTTGTGCAATTGTTTTTATTTATTTTTTTTCCTCTATAACAAATCTTGAATTATAACAAGATTTGCTTATGTATTTAAAAAGGAATTCAACCTTGAGTTGACAGACTTATACAACCATGTCTATGTCAGCAATTCAGACACAACTGTCATGTCAGCTGAGCTGCATTATGTGTAAGTCTACATATTAAGTAATTAAATTTATATATATATATATATATATATATATATATATATATATATAAAAAAAGATAGGGATAGGAAATTGTTAGTTTATTTATTATTTGTTTGTTGTTTGTTATATAAAAAAGTGGGTAGGTTTGTAATACGACATCGGGACGATGTCAAGTAGGCGCCGGTGATGTTAGGAATAAGTTAATATTAGGATAATATTAAGGCTATATTAGGAAGAACACATATTCAAAAAGCTCAGAATGACCCAACTATTGTGAAACAATTAAAAAAATGTTGAAATGCTTGACTTGCAAACTCAACTAGGTTACCAGAGAGAACAAAAGGTATATAAGCTGTCAGCATGATTTGGAGGAGGTCTCTTGTCTTTTGGAGCTTGGAAGATACACGGCTGTGTTGCTAGCCGTGGTGGAAGATGGCCCAGGAAATCTACTCAACAAACCGTAAGCAAG
This sequence comes from Aphrophora alni, assembly GCA_963513935.1. Classification (NCBI taxonomy): domain Eukaryota; kingdom Metazoa; phylum Arthropoda; class Insecta; order Hemiptera; family Aphrophoridae; genus Aphrophora; species Aphrophora alni. The sequence goes on from OY740774.1 coordinate 52,538,734, forward strand.
CATTTCTATTTTTATAAAATTACTAATAAAATGTAATCTCATTTATTAAAAGAATAACAATAGTTGGAATACTTCTGGGCTTTGAATAAATAATATTGTTTTGTTTTATTGTTTAATTAAATTCCTATTATTGTATTAAAGTTTTGTATTTAAATTATTGTATTCAAGTTTTGTATTTAAATTATTGTATTAAAGTCTTGTAGTAAAGTGTTGTAGTAAAGTATCAGGGAAATGGATATAAGTTTAATAACAAAGATAAGAGCTAATAAAATACTGAACCACTGATCTAATATTTAATTAATAAATAAGAACCCAGGCATATTCTTGAAGGGCCGTTCATAACAGTACTCCTCTAGACACGACAGAGCACACAATGTCAGACAAGCTCATATAATGTGTTTTTATTTTTTTTTATATTTGTGTCAGTGTATGTTCTTATGTTAAATGTGTTTTTTAATATAATCAATGATGAGTTCTTCAAAGTAAACAAAGTAATTTTCTGATGATGGGGTTACGGCCTTGAAACATGTAAAAAGCAATCAACAATGAAGTCACAAGACGGACCTAAGGTAATTAAATATTTTAACTATATTCAGGGTCAACATCTTGGACAAAATGTGTGGGCAATACAATGTGTCTAGGAATTCTCGACGGTGGCCACTAACTCTCTTCTTCCACATCATGAACGTGGCAGGGGTGAACGCACTTACTCTTTATAAAGCCAACAACAACAACGAAATGGCCAACCGTGGAAAATTCTTACAAACCCTGGCACTGGACCTCATCAAACCTGAACTACATAGGCGCACCAGTATGCAGATGATACCAAAAGAGATCAGACATCGTGGAAAAATAATGCTGAAAATCGAAGAAAATTCTGATAACCCATCACCAGTTCAGGGAACTATTGGACGATGTCATCTTTGTGGCTGAGCAAGGAACAAAAGTACCAGAAAACGATGTTTCCAGTGTACCAAATGGGTCTGCCCCGAACATCAGAAAAGTGTGTGCAACGAGTGTGTAGACTAAAACTGTCACATTTTAGTTATGATTTATGATTGCTTACAAGGAGAAACATTTATATATATAATTATTTTGTCTTATTCTTATATTAAGTAACACTATTAAAATAATTTTTTTTATATTTTATATTTTTTTAAAGTTTTTTTTTAGCTAATTTTTAAATAGACAACAAACACATAGATTGCAAAAAAAACTTAAACTTTGTATTTTTGTAATCTATACATTTAGGTTCATTATATAAAACATTTTTTTATCAAAATTGTGTCTCCTATACATCCTAAACCTTAACAAATTATAAAAAATTTAAAAAAATAAAAATTTTCTGAAAATAAAATATTTTAATATGGATTACAATAGTAATCCGCACGACCACTAGTGTGACTAATTTCACGCGACTACTCGAGTGTTAAATCAATGTGGTGAAAGGAAAAATCGTCACAAAAATGACGTCACGAGTGAAAAGGAAAAATTGTCACGAAAATGATGTCACGATATCTAGCAGCTGAGGCTTAAATAAAGTAAACATCAGAGATATCCAATTAAAACAGCTGATTATTTTTCTATGTAAAATTTAATTCAGCTGGACTTATGTAGAGGACATATTGGTTTGCTGTTATGCATTAACACTTTGAGTGCTAAGCCAGTCATTTGACAGGCCGGCAATTCTTGTATTAAGTGCTAAGCCTGTCATTTGACGGGTTTGAAAATATTAATTTTTCCCGTCGTAATTACGTGATGTTTTACCGTAAAATTAAATAAAACGTGTCCCTTGGGATGTTGCGTAATGTTTTTCGCCGTTGTTACGACCATAACCCATTTCTATTTCGGTCTGTGCGTGATCACGTTATGCGTTGTTTTGCTGCGTCACGGCCATCTGCTCGGACGAGAGATCGAACCGGCCGCGCAGTCATCTGTTGCAGTCGTCTGTTGTTATTTGTAAACATCGCTATGGATGATGACGATATTGTTTTGTTATTAGGGGAAGTGAGTGATGACGATGATTACGATATTTTTTCAAATGATTCAGAAGATGATCCTTTATTTGATCATAATGAAGAAGACGAAAGTTCAGGTAAAAATAATTTAATTTTATGTCAATGTCTTTGTAAAACTTTTAGGTTATACCTAAACATAAACAATATAGGTGATAAAAAATATTCTATTTTTTATCTTATGATATTGTTAGGGGTTTTCAAAACATAATTTCATTACTGTTATTTCACTTTGGGTTGTGTTTTTGTTTCAGAAACTGGATCTAATGTAGCCTTACAACCTAGGCCAAGGCAACAAGGTAGGCCTAACCCTCCACCTATGTTTGGACAAATGTTGACCAGTTACCCAATATAAATGAATTCCATGGAAACAGTGGGCTCACAGATTTTTTTTTTTTTTTTTTTTTTTTTTTTTATTTTTATTACAACTGAGGCATGCCTCATCTAGTAATTTTCCTTTATCATATATGTTCGCTGTGTGCTGGGGTGCAGTCCGACGGCTGGTCCCAATGTGGTTACTGCCTAGTGAGGTCCATTGGCTTGGTCCTTTTCAGCCTTCTTGTGATGTTGTCACTGCGGTGCAGCAATTGGACAATCTCTGTATTCTTGTGCTGCTCTAGCCTGCGACGATGCTTAACAGAGAGCCTCTTGATGACTTCCTCAACAGGCTCAATGCCTAGGTCCTTATGTATGTTGTCATTCCTCACATACCATGTGGGGCGTTGACAATCATTCTCAATACTTTATTTTGGAAAACTTGTATTATGCTACTGTTGCTTTTCTTTGTACATCCCCAGAGTGGTGCACCATAGTTCCATATTGGTCTTAGAACTTGCTTCTACAATAGTATTTTGTTGCTTATTGACAGTTCGGAATTCCTTCCAAAAAGCCAATACATTTTATTGAATTTGACAGATTTAGATGAAAATAGTACTGTTTTAGATTTTTTTGAATATTTCGTTGACAAAGATATGCTTCACCACATAAAAGAACAGACTAATTTGTATGCCCAGCAATGTTTGAAAAATCCTAGAAACCAGCTCTCGCCTCATTCTAGAATGAACAAATGGAAAACTGTAAAACTTATGGATATTAGAAAATTTCTCTCTATAGTCTTGCACATGAGTATTGACAGGAAACCAAAAATATCAGATCACTGGTAAAAAAAATCCAGTAGTATCATGCAACTTCTGCCCGAATCTCATGAGCAGAGATAAATTTTTTCTGCTTATGGCTAATTTTCATCTGAATGACAACAAAAGTTTCATAAAAAAGGGGGAACTGGGCCATGACCCAATCCACAAGGTTCGCCCTCTCTTTGAGACTTTTTGTCTGCGTTGTCAGAAAGCGTACCTTCCAGATGAAAATGTCACCATCGATGAGGGGATGTGCAAGTTTCGTGGTAGGCTACTGTTCAAGCAGTATATGCCACAGAAGCCCAATAAATATGGGATCAAACTGTATATGGTTTCTGAATCTAGCAGTGGACCTGACAAAAAATTTACTAGGTTCCTTGACTCAGTGTGGTCGAACGTTGTACACTGACAGATTCTATACCAGTCCTACCCTAGCCAAGGAACTAGAAAAAGAAAAGACTGGTTTAGTTGGAACAGCCATAAAAAAAAAAAGGGATGCCAAAAGCTCTGAACACTGGGAAGCTCCGGAAAGGGGATCATGTTTTTAAGCGAGACGGGAATGTCTTGGCTCTTCGCTGGAAGGACAAGAGAGATGTCTTTATGATATCGACAAGGCACAAGGCTGAAATGGTAACATACCATAATAGGTACAACCAGGAAAAAACTAAACCAGCCTGTGTTGTTGATTATAACAAGAACAAGTTTGGCGTTGACTTGGCTGATCAGCGTATGTCCTATGGTGCCTTTGAGCACAAGTCAGTCAAGTGGTGGAGGAAGTTAGCATTCCACCTGTTACTTATGGGCATTGTGAATGCTTGTATTCTGTACAAAAAGATAAAAAATAAGAAAATGACAAGAACAATGTTCATAAAACAATTGTGTTCAGAACTGGTCATTCCGGAGGTTCCGGATCTTGAATCTCCCAGATCGAGGGAAGTGGAGGACAGCTTAGCCGAATGAACACAGGAAAACATTATCTAGAGAAAATTCCACCACCAGAAGGGAAGACAAGGATCCAAAGAGTATGTAAGGTGTGTTCTGCTAAAGGAAAAAAGGAAAATGGGAAGCCCCAAAGAAGAGACACAAGTTATCAGTGCTGCGAATGCAAAGTTGCTCTTTGTAAAAGTCCCTGTTTCAAAATTGTTCATACAAAAAAGAATTTCTAAGTGCTAGTATGAGTTCCCATGTTAATTTTAGTTTCCATAGATACCAATTTTTAGTTCCCATAACTGTTTTTTCTGAATAATAAGTACTGAAAGTGAAAAAATTTAATTTTTTATTTAAAAAAAAAGTCTTATGTGCTTCATATTGTTTGAAATAAAAACACCTATGTAACCACAAAGTGTTATATACCACATTAAAGAGGAGATTTGACTCTTCAAAACAATGTTAGGGTGCGTACACAAAGAACGCCGGTTGCCGGCGCCGGCAAACCGGCAGCTTGCTCCTCGTGCTTATAAGCGCGGCAAAAGCTTGAAGCCGTACATAAAGAAAGCTGGTAACAAGCGCGACAAGTCAGTTCACTTTGAGCAGTGTCAAAGATGTCTTCGTCTAGTGATGATGTGTTTTTGGCGGAGAGTGTTCATGTAAAATTATTGCAAAGGAGGAGGAAAGTCGGTGTTCATGTTATTAATAGACATAGGAAGAAACTTGGTGAATACCATCACTTGTTTCCGCAACTAAAAGGTGACCCACAATGGTTCTACACATACATGAGAATGGAGCTAGCGACTTTCGATTACATATTAAGAAACAATTGAAGAAACATCTGTATCAACCATCGCGCTATGACACCCACCAACTGCACAGTACAGAGACCACTCGCGGACTGAGCCGGTTGCCGGAACCGGCTTATAAGAATGTTCTCTTCATACTTGTTTGCCGGTTGACGCCGGCAGCTCGCGCTTGTTGAGCCGGCACCGGCGTTTACTGTGTACGGGCACACTTGAAACCATGTTAAGTTCTTCTCGAGCCGGGACGCGCTTACAGCGGCCGGTTTGCCGGCGCCGGCAACCGGCGTTCTTTGTGTACGCACCCTAAGTACCAGCATTCTACCTTTTATAGTTTTTATTCTATGAATTTTCAAAAATAGGCAAAAAACCCCAGCGTTCTATAATAGTCCTGTAATTTAAGGGTCAGCACCCAAAGTGTTAAATTGAATTTTTAAAAATCTTGGTAATTTACTAGAACACAAAAGAGCTTTTCTTTATCATATTATATTTATTATCCGTTGAAGAATATTTTACGAGACATCGGTAAAAAAAAAAAAAAATTAAACAGATCTTGGTAGTTAACTAGAACACACAAGAGGTTTTTTAAATCATATTTTAGGCCTATACGTTATAAAGGATATTTTACGAGATTTCGGTAAAAATTTTTTAGAACAAATGTTGGTAATTTACTAGAACACACGAGCACACATAAAGCTTTTCTTTATCATCTCACTCGGTTAGTGAACTTAATAACTAGTTTAAAAGTTGACTGCTAAAGTGTTTCAAGACAAATAAAACTATTTTTTAAAAATTAAATCAGCTAATTTTTTTAAAACAGCTGATTATTTTTCTATGTAAAATTTAATTCAACTGGAACTTACGTAGAGGACATATTGATTTGCTGTTATGCATTTGGTGAGTTAGGTTATTTGGTAAATTAGTTTTTAATAAAGTTTAAATATGAATTTCATTTGATGTTTGAACAAATAGCCTACACATTGCAGAGTTAATAAATATTGTTTGTTATATTTATTTATAAATATCATTCGTCTTGACAACAAATATTATTAATTGTTTCGACAATTTTTTTAATGAATTAAAATTTGCTATTTTGAAAAGTGCATTGTTAAAATTTTAAGAACTAAAATTCAATTATTTAATAAATTAATTTTTTCAGTGAAAGTGTATTTGTAATGTTCAATCACAATTGACATGGTGTATTACGCATATACCGCTGTATATTTTATATTTTACTGTATAATTTAAAAATATATAGGTTCACACAAAATTATTAAAAAAAAAACATTTTTTATAATGGACAAAAAGAGAAATAATGATACTTTAAGTGATGAAGATACAGATTTACAATGTATTAGAAAAATACCAAAAACTGATAAACAACGATCACAAGAATACAGAGATCGGAAAAAGCAAAATTCTATAAGTAAAAAAATAATTCCTAAAACAAATGTCCAATTAATCAAAGAGTGTAGAGAAAGGAAAAAAAGCATTGAATGTTTATTTATTGGAACATAATTCGCAGGATCATGCAAACATTTACTAACAAGAAATTTGTAGAAACGTTACAGAATACTCTAGATCAACTACGGATGATTTTATTGTAAATGAGAATATATAAGTCAGCCACTGAAAAACGAAGGGGCAAGTACAAGTCATCAACCTCAATTTTATTATACAAATGAAATTAGTAATGAGATAAATGAAGTTAATAAAATACCGAAAACTGATAAACAACTATCACAAGAATACAGAGATTGGAAAAAACAAAATTCTACAAGTAAAAAAATAATTCCTAAAACAAATGTCCAATTAATCAAAGAGTGTAGAGAAAGGAAAAAAGCTTTGAATGTTTGTTTATTGGAACATAATTTGCAGTATCATGCAAATGTTTACATGATTTCATTGTATTCACTTCTAACGCGCGTAGTCTCTACGCACCCAATTTTTTTAATTAATTACTTCTGAACTGTTGTTTTTGTTTATTTGCGATTTTACCCCCAGGGTTGGGTAATTAAATTTCTTCAAATTTCATTAAAATTTTTACATGGCAGATTTTTCTCTTTACCGCTAAGGAAATGTTTCGCGTTATGGTGATCTTTTAGTTAGGTTCTTAGAAAATCCACTTTAACAAAATTACAAGAAAATCGTAATTATCTGTTTTTTTTATGGCAACTAACCTTTCATTTTGAAAAATATCCCCATATATGGACAAAATTATCCCAACATTCCTAATTTGATTAAAATTTGTTGAAGCTCTTGGGCTGCAAACAAGCCAGCCCATCATTCCAAAAAACATTTTTTTTGGATTCCAAGAGCATCAAAACATATATATCCCTAATCACATAACTTTCTCTATACTGAATGTAAAAAAGTAAAAAGAAAAAATTTCTATTCTCAGTATTGCCCCTAATAATTTTGATTTTGACCAAAATGTAGCTTTTATTTAAAAAAAAGAAAAGTTAAACACTTCCTCCAAAATCACAAATGAGAAGTTATCCGAAAAAAATGTTTTGCTATACTGGTTGTTTTTGTAATGAACGGAGATAATTAAGGTTATAAGGGTTAAAATAATGAAAAAAGTTCTTATAAACACATCCGGAAATGGTTCTTTTACCAGCTATCCGCCATTTTGTTTTTTCTTTACTAAATAATATTAATCTCTAGAAAGACTTATCAGATTCAGTTGAAATCTTGCACTATAGTCATATTGGCAAAGACCGATTTTGAAAAAAATAATCATCTTGTTCCAATAATCTGTTTTAAAATGGCGACCATTTTGAAAACATTTTTGGAATAAGTTAATTATTTTTTTGAGTGAATTTATTTATTGATCTATATAACTATTTTGTTGCTATGATACTCTGTAAGAATTAACAAACAAACAAAATATTTTTTGTCTAGATATAGCTATTATTTTTTTGGGGTTATCCTCTAATTTATGTTAAATATTCACTTAACCAGTAAATATATTTGGAATTAATAAAGTAATTATTTAACACATTGAATGCGACAGGCCCACCGAGGGGCCGGTCCCGTAGCTTGTGCACAGCGGCAGGCCCACCCGCTGGCCGCTAGATAGTGAATTACGTATTGCTTCAGTATGGTTCAGTCATTCAGTGTAGACAGTTGATTCTGTGCAGCTTGTTTCCTTACACTACAAGCAACTTCTCGTATTTCGTTCGCGTTATCGCTAATCGGTTGGGCCGCTCTGATTGCTCGTTTATAACCTCGGTTCTACTGTGTTATATCGGTGTTTATTGAATTGATTAGGTGTTTATATTGATTAAGTGTATATATAAATGGATTTGGTTAGACCAGGTACTTCCTCTCAGAGTAACATTGGGGTGGAAAATAGACAAAATGACAGCGATGAATATGAGAGTGACGGATCCATAGACCCAATTCAAAGAGTCAGAATTCAGGACTACTGGAGAACCGATTACCTGTTCAACCTCAAATGTTTCAGTAGTTTTATGAGTAGAGATAGGTTTCTATCAATCATGCGCTGTCTACATTTTTGTAACATAAAAGAAAATACAGGTGTGAGTGAATGGGCTACCCATAAAATCAGTTTTGTTGTAGACTATTTCAATGACAAAATGAGACATATTTACTATCCTCAAAAAGAGTTATCTCTAGATGAGGCCATGGTGCTTTGGAGGGGACGCCTACACTTCTGACAGTATATAAAGGGGAAAAGGCATAAGTACGGCCTAAAGCTGTATACACTGACGGAACACCAAGATTATATTTTAAATTTTTTATTGTATTCAGGCAAAAGTGATCCAGTCGTTGGTGGCAAAGGTCACACTGAAAAAGTCGTCCTTCACCTTTTGAAACCTTACTTGGAGAAGGGTCATCCTGTGTACATGGACAATTTTTATAACAGTTACACCCTAGCCTCAAAGTTATTAGCAAAGAAGACGTATTGCACGGGAACATTGCGCTCTGACAGGAAGTATGTTCCCCGTGAAGTAAAGGATAAATCTCTACAAAAAGGTGAAACAATCGCTCTGTTTGGAAATAGTGTAATGGTGGGTAGGTGGAGGGATAAGCGTACAGTTACTTACCTGTCCACTGAACATGAGAACCTGATGGTAGATTTCATTGATAAAAGAGGGTGTACAAGACAGAAACCTCTACCCATCATAAAATACAATGCCCACATGAGTAGTGTGGATAGGACGGACCAAATGATGTCCTACCACCCATGTGAAAGAAAAACTATAAGGTGGTACTGTACATAAAAATATTTGTACATACACTTCAAATGATTCTTACAAACACACACTATTTATACAACATGTACAACGACAAAATGTCTCTGTATGAATTTAGATTGGTAATAATTAAAGGATTGCTACAACCCCCTCGTTGAGTCGCCAGCTCAAAAGCGTTTGAGGAAAGAAGCACACCACATGTCAAAGATTTCTGAGCGAGATGCTAAGAATAGAATCAAAAGAGAGAAATGTCGATTCTGCACTACAGAGGGAAAGCCAAACGTAAAAACAGCTTTTTATTGTGATGTTTGTGAAGAAAGCCTGGCCTATGCATGGGCCGGTGTTTTGAAGCTTACCATGACACTAAATAAACATTGAGGGTGTGGTCTGTATATAGTTGTAAATAGTGTCAAGTGATAAGATAAACAATAAGTTATTTAGTGTGCACTAACAAAACATGTGCCCCCAACTGCTCTACCAACAATACGTGAATTACACCAAGGAGCGGCTGGCCCCCATGTGGGCCGCAACTTGTGAAGTCGACATAATAAGGAAATTCGTCCCGAAATGCAATTTTCAACATTGTTCCTGCTTTTTGGCTATACAAGGTAAGTTTTTCACTATAAAAAAAAATCAGCTTATTTATGACTTTATTAAAATTATTTATCGCATCGAATGTGTTAATTAGTAAATAACAATGTTTTAATTAATTTAGAACCTTGATAACCTGCCTACACTTAGTTTTGGAACAAGGATTCAACCATCAAGTACCTTGTTACAAAAACATGAAAGAGGAAAACCATATTAAGCAACAAAGATCCAACCCACAAATTATGCAATAAAAACATTTAAACAAACAATAACCTTTTGAATTTTGTATACAACTTTAAAGAAATCATCCTTCTTCTAGTTTAAAAAAATTTACACACTTACTGTTAAAACTTTTTTTTTTTCATAATGGTAAAGTTGAAAGGGTTTTTCTCAACATCAACACACAGTGGGTTGGATCCTTGTTGCATAATTACGCTCTGTTCCCTCTAATGTTGTTCTATCAGTCTTCACAATACTTACTTTAACCCTTAGATGCATGATCTTTTTATACACCACAATATTTTTTTATTTATTTAAATACAGTCTAAAAAACACTATAAAAACAATTTAAAAAAATTATTTAGTTCACAGACATTTAAAGTTGTAGGTTAAAGTAGCAGGTACTGGTATGATCCATATCATCGGCTAAACTCTAATACCACGTATCTACATTTTGTGAGTGTTTTGAGTTTGTAACATATGTGAATCCAGGATCTAACATAAAAGACATAAGGAGTCATAAAGTAAAGTTTGGAACCAAAGCCTAGTTAAAATTTAAGTTGACTAAGTCAAGTAAATGTGAACTGTCTTGATTCATCACTCAAGAGTAAATAATTCTTTCTTTTAACTAATTCAGACGATTCAAAATTAAAATTAACTTCGTTATAATAAAAAATTTGTGAAATGCAGACATTAAGGTAAATTCGGTATATTTTTTTAATAAACATGGTTAGGGTTATGTTTCAATAGAAGTTTCCAGAAACGCAGCAAAAAGACAATATAAATAGACATTACGTCACTATTACACCATTTGCGCCAAAAGAAAAGTAATGTGTTTTAATACGAGACCCAGGATTGGGCTAAAATTTAAAAAAAACGCGGCAAGTCAGAAATAGAGACGCTGAAATAAGTTCACTCTTAGCTATGTGTTGGAAGAGAATGGACGGTGCCCTTGTTTTCGAGAGAAGAAGGGGTTTTTCTTTAATTAAATAGTTGGTGAGACGAACAATGTGTTTTTGAATCTAGTGTGGTTTGGTGTTGTGAGAAGATGTTGAATGGAGGAATTTTTCAAAGGAGTTTGTATGTGTACACAGAGAATTGAAAAGGATATGGCGAGTTTTGCCGTAGACCCTAGTTGGAGGCTCTAGTGAGTGAAGCTGGCGATGTATTTAAAAAAGGACTCGTCTCTCTTATATGTCGTGTACACAGGAAATTCTCTGTCTGTTTAAAAATTTAGGAATGAGTATCTTACTCAACTTTGTCTTTGTTTTTTTTTTGTTTTGTAAAATTTAATATGGAGTAAAATCTTAAGTTCAGTCATCATGTCAGTCTAGTCTATATTCATTTACTCCTAGTTTCCACCAAAGTACTCAGGTAGCCTAGAACCCATGCTTTAAATTTAACTTCATTTATAATCAAGTTCATAACTTAACCTTTAAAATATTTGTAACAAAATGTCGTCGCCACTAGATTTTTTTAGGCGCTAAAACTTCTGCATAGGCGGGGAATCAGAGCATAGACGCAATACTCTATGATCTGGGTCCATCGTCTTCTGATGTGATCCCAGATGAAAATCTAGGTGACTGAGCACAGATAAATAAGCCAGATGTGAAATGAAGATTTAGGCAACAGGTGTCAGCTTACTTTGACACTCTGTTGTTTTGTTTACAATTTGGACTTAGAATAATTTTGCAAATAAAGATTTTGTTTTTATATTGGTTTTTGATATAACCAATAAAGATACTAAAATAGAGTAATGGAAAAGCAGTAAACAAATATACATTTCACATGTAAATTAAATTTAAATAAATAATTTCTCTTACATAAATATATTTTTTTAACTTCAAAATATTTTTTTTTTGTAACTTAATGTTGTGGAACTACATTGACGAAAATGTTGGACGGGTAGTATTTTGTGAATTGAGAAGGACATGATGACTGATTATTTTTATAAAAATAGTGATTTATTTTTCATTTGAGAAATTGTGTAGAGTAAAAACAGCAATATGGAAAGCATTGAAGGTACATTTGATGATTCTGGGTTAGATTTAAATAATTCGATCTTAAATATGAATGAGAATGGGCCTAATAATGAGGTGATGGCACGGGTAGATGAAATTCCAGTTGTAAACACAACTGATAAAAAAAGAAGAGTCAAAAAATCCACTTGACATAGTGATGTGCTTCTTAATGAATTTTAAAAGAAATAATAAACAAACTCTTGAAACTTTTAATTGTAAATTAGATGATTTAAATGATAAAAATGGATAAAGGTGATAGAGAAAATAAATTAGCTTTTAATGATTTAAAACAAGAAAATAAACAAACACCTGAAACTCTTAATGCTAAATTTGAAAATTTTGAATTGAAACTAGATGATAATCTTGATAATAAATTAGAAAATTAAAAAAAAGAAAACAAACAAATTCTTGAAACTTTTAATGTCAAATTTGAAAATTGTAAACAAGAAATAACTGTATTGCATCAAAATTTTGAAAGTGTAAGATTAGACAGTGATAAGAAATTTGAGGAGATCTCCAAAGATATGGATGGCAGATTTGGAGTGGTAAATGATAAGAAAGACGAAGTTAGTGTAAATATTGAAAGTAAATTCATACAGGTGATTAAAAAAGTAGATAGCAATTCTGGTAAAGTAAATGATGAGATTAAATTATTTAATAATAATGTTTGTGAAATTAAAAATAAAGTAGACTTGGAATTGAATGGTGTTAAGAATAACTTTGCGGAAATAAGAGAAGAAATTGAAAACAAATTAAGTAATAAATCAGTAGTTATGTTTAATGATGTAAAACATGAAACAGTAGTGCCTGAATTTTTTAATAAAAAAGGGAACCACAACCTAAAACGTTTATAGGTGCATTAGAGATTTTTAATCAATACAGGGACGACAGATGGGAATTGAAATCAGCATTGATGCGTAAATATTTTAAAGAGGAGTCGGCGATTTGGTTTGATGTCAACAACAAGGAATGGAGTAATTTCAAGGATTTTAAAGTAGCCTTCTTAAATAGATTTTGTTCGCAGGATAATCAGGAGAAATTGAGAGTTAACACTTTAACTGCCAAGTGTATTATGAGTTTTTTCGCGGTCAAGTGCCAAAACATGCCAAGCGAGTTTTACCTACACAGGTAAATTATTTGTATTGCAATATCATGTTAACACCCTAAAATGATGCTTTTCACACTAATAAATACCTATAACGGTGTCGGTCATATCGGACCGACATGGTTTTTTTATCACGAAAATGATACTGTAAATGAACCTGTCGGCCACAATGGCCCGACGCTGTTTTTACGTAATTTTGTTTCAGTGAAGTTGGCACTCTGTGTTTTAGGGGCCAAATCTTTATTTTATTGGCTCCCTGTCTGTCAGTATTGAGTAGTTCTTTGTTCTCACTAGTTGCTTTCTGTAATGTGTTAGTGTAACTCTGAGATGTTTTCTAAGTGTTCTAGTTTTTTGTAAATAAAGTGTAAATAGATTAGAATATAATAGTATATAAACCGTTTTAGTAGTCCAATAGTTTAAAGTTTGATTATAACACATAAGAATGGGTGATCAAGTAGGTGATTCAGAGATTGATCGTTTTCTTCAATTGCCATCGGAAACGGATTTGTCCGAGGCTTTGAGTGCTAGTGAAAACACAGATGAGGACTTGGCTAGTGACAGTGAGGACGATACCGATGCCGACCCCGATTTTGCCCCTAGTGATGGAAGTGAATATGCAGCTGTATCAGACATGGACATTGATGAATTTTTTGAAGATGAAATTGGTAACATGACTAGTACTTCTCTATATACGCCTACACAAATTACAATGCCTGTTCAGAATGTTGTTTTAAATGATGGATGGAAGCCTTTTGAGGGTAAGCAAAAACTGTTTACGTTCACGTCTAATTCTAAATTTAACTTTCTTGAAAATAATGATTACAAGCCAATTGATTTTTACAAACAATACTTAACTGATGATATTATAAATATGATGACTGAAGAAACTAATTGTAACGCTAGACAGGTACTTTCTAGTGTAAGGATTAATCGTAAAAGTAGGTTGAATGTCTGGAAAGATACTGATTCCCAAGAAATGAAACAATTTATAGGCCTTCTAATATGGATGGGTTTGGTTGCAATGCCCCGCATATCAGATTATTGGTCAAAAAAAATGTTGTATAAGAACTGCGTTGCTCCTCAAGTAATGAGTAGGAACAGGTTTCAGTTGATTTTACGTTTTTGGCCTTTCAACAATAATGCAAACCTAAGGACAGACGGGCGTATTGGTAAAATTTTGCCGCTACTCTCAAAGTTGAACGAACTGTTCTACACCCTAAAAGATGCAGATAAGAATTTGGTAGTTGATTAAACAATGATTCCCTATCGAGGCAGATTGGCTTTCAAACAATACATTCCTGGAAAGGCTCATAAATACGGAATAAAAGTTTTCAAACTTTGTGACGGTGGCTATACTTACTCTCTCAAAATTTACATGGGCAAGGGAACATGCACCAATGAAAATATGTCTGTTCCTAGTTCAGTTGTAATGGATTTAATGACAAACCATTTGAACAACGGCCATGTATTGTATACTGACAATATTACTATACATCAGTTGAGTTAGCCAACGTTTTACTAATGAATAAAACCTATCTAGTTGGAACTTTGAGAAAACAAAAGAAGAATGTACCTAATAAGGAGCTGAACGAAAAGATTCCCAGAGGCCAAATGATATGTTTGGAGAATGACGATGGAATTGTTGTTACAAAGTGGCAAGACAAAAGAGAAGTGAGAATGCTATCTTCATTCCACAAACCAGAATATGTCGAAATTAACAAAAGAGGTCGTGACGGTGTAGCCATACTAAAGCCACTTGTCATAGCCGATTACAACAAGGCCAAAGTAGGCATCGACCTTTCGGATCAGATGTCATCTTATAGCACTGCTGTCCGAAAAACAGTTAGATGGTATCATAAGGTGGCTGAGGAGCTGCTTCTCGGTACAGCGGTAGTGAATTGTTGGCTAGCTTACAAAGAATTTTTGAAGTCAAGACCAGTACCTGCTGCTGCTAGAAAGCATCTCTTTCCATCAATCACAATCTTCAGAGAGCAGTTGGCCTATTCTCTTATGGGTTTACCAGAAAGCAATGTTCCTCAAGTGGTAAAAGAAACTGGTCACCATCACCTTACTTCATCAAAAATTGTTGGTGTAGGAAATAACAAAAGACGAATCAGGAAGGTCTGCAAAAAATGCTACGTAAGAGCGACACAAGAAAAGGGACGGGACAAGGCTAGGAACATCACCAAAGTGACCACTTACTGTGACAAGTGCCCTGACAATCCTTTTATGTGTGAATCATGCTTCAAGGAACTTCATAAGTAAAAAACTTATACTTATTGCCTTTATATTTCATTGATGGTATTGATCATTTTGTACAAAAAATCTCATGTTTTGTAAAGTAAATTGAACAATTTTTATTGTATGCTACGATTTGTTTCTTTGATTATTTACCTTCTTCAAACGAAACCATATTACAAATCTACTTATTTCTATGTATGTTGTCATGAAACATACAAAATATGTATTAAATTATTAAAAACTGAGGGAAAAAAATTGAATAAAATGCCCGTCGGTCCACTATGGCCGACAACATGCACACAGAATAAGTCAATATTTGCAGTGTCATGGACAGCCGTGTGTGAAACATATGCTAACATAATTTGTTCTGTGAGTAGTTTGATAGATGTTCTCCATAGTAGTGCTTTCATTTTCAGTTAGATAGCAGCACTTATTGCGTAGAAGTAAAAATAATAAAAGGTTGCTAAGCAACCGTGTCGGCCCAGTATGGCCGACAGTATTCTTGTAAAAGCTCATAGCCGTCGGACATTTTGGACCGACATGGCAGCTAACGTGTTAAGATTATGTTAGGTAAACCCTTTGTAGGTCAAGTAAGAGAGATACATAATTATGTTATAAGATTGTTTCATCAGTCTCAATTTTTGGATCCACCTATGCCGATGGAAACTTTTACTAGGCATATTGTAAAGCAGTTGCCAAACGATCTAAGACTAATAATTTTAGCGGCAATGCCGGTAAGTTTAATTAAACTAGAAAAAAATCATAATGGATTGGCAAGAAAGCCAAAAGTATATGAATGAAGGTAGGTCTAATGATAATTTTAATGAAAATAGAAATAGGCAACATTTCGGAAATAGAGATTTTCATGAAAATAGGCCACAGTTTAACCAAGGTAGACCAAACTTTGATCAGGATAGGTACAATAATTACAATGGTCAGAGTAGATTTCAGAATAGCCCACCCATACAAAATATACAAATAGGGAATAGAGGAGAAAATCAAAATAGGCCTAACATGAGACAAGATCCACCTGAACAACATAAGGGAAACAAACACAGGCAATAATACAATCGACTGGTATTATGCTGCCTAAGCAGGTTGGGTCGAGTTTAGAATTAAGCAATAAAATTTTGACGACACATATACATTACACCAGTAATAAAAATGATAATAGTAACTTAAGTTTAGAAGGTAACAGTATGTTGATAGATGAAAGTAATTTTACAGAAATAAAATCAAAGCCAATCAAAGGTGAGATAATAGAGATAGGAATTGGTGTTTATAATAGGAAATATAAGTGTATCGTAGATTCAGGTTCTGAAGGAACAGTTGTAAATGAAAGCATTTACCAAGAGTTGTTAGGTTTTAAGTGAGAATAAAATTATGGAGTTACCAGTATCAAATTTGTTAGTAATGGGTGTGACGGGAACAAGAAGTAAAAGAATTTCTAAACAAGTATGTATAGAAATAGAATTAGAGGGTAAACAATTGTTAGTGAATTTTTTGGTAGTGAGTGGGTTAAATTTAGATTTCATAATGGGATGTGATTTTTTGGAAGAAAGTAAAGCAAAACTGGACTTTGAGAATAAATTAATAAAATTCAAAATTGAAAATTCGGAGATAGTAACCAAATTTATTAATAGGAAGAAGGATATGTATATGTGTGGTTTCAAATTATGTAAAGAAAATGATAGTGCTGTTTTTGATCAAAGTGATGTATTTAATAATGTAGAAACACAAATGGAGGATAACGTATATTCTTTTTAAAATGAAACACTGCATGTAAGAGATGATGTTGATTTATTAGAAGAAAATGTTGAAGCAAATTGGGCAGTTAAATTAAATGATGTAATAAGGGGAACGAACTTGAAAGATGGAGATCAAAAGCATAGATAGGGTATAGTTTTAAACTATTATAGGGACATATTTTCAGACAAACCAGGGAAGATTAAAGATTTCAGGGCAAAATTAAACATAAATAGGAATGAAAAATTTGTAAATAAATCCTATGCAGTGCCTCATTCAAAGAGAGATGCGGTACAACAAGAAATTGAAAAAATGATAGCAAACGATATGATAGAAAGTTCAAGTAGTCCTTTTTCTAATCCCTTAGTTTGCGTCATAAAAAAGGACGGTTCGGTAAGGTTGTGTCTAGACGCAAGAAAAGTAAACAAATTAATTATACCTGACAGGGAGGCACCTGAGAACATTGATGACCTGTTACAAAGATTTGAGGGGGTTAACTAGATTAGCAGTATTGATTTGGTTAGTGGGTTTTGGCAGGTTGAACTAGATGAAGAATCTAGGAAATATGTAGCGTTCACATTCAATGGCAGAAATTTAGAATTTAAAAGATTACCTTTTGGCCTAAATATCAGTACATCGGTGTTCAAGAAGGGACTTAGCCATGTCATGGGAGTAGAGGTCCAATCCTTTGCTATCATTTATGTCGACAACGTTTGCATAGCATCTAAAACTTTTAATGAGCATATAGAATATTTGGCAATATTGTTTGAAAGATTGAAGAAATTTAACGTAACAGTAAAATTAAGCAAATTAAAATTTTGTAAAAGGGAAATATATTTTTTAGGTTATAATATTTCAAATTTGGGGATAAGGGCAGATAAAATTAAAGTTATTGAATCATTTCCGGAACCGAGGAACTTGAAACAGCTTCAAAGTTTCTTTGGACTGTGCAATTAAGACGGCACAATTTCGGCATTTGAAACAGTGGGTATGGGGTGATAGAGAAAGGAATGTTTTCTCTAAAATTAAACAGGAATTTTTAAAATGTGTTATGTTAAGGCATCCCAACTTTAACAAGGTCTTTTATATGAGTATTGATGCGTTGGACATTGCTTTGGGAGTGGTATTATATCAATTGGATGAACATGGAGATAAAATGGTGGTAGCGTTTGCGAGTCATAGCTTACAAGAGTTTGAATTAAGGTATACTATCACTGAGAAGGAGTTACTCAGCATAATATTCGGCTGTAAGAAATTTAGAGGTTATATTCTTGGAAACAAAACCATAGTTAAATCTGATCATAAAGCTCTCATGTTCCTAAAAAATTGCAAGCTAACTCATGGAAGATTATTGAGATGGATGTTGTATTTACAAGAATACAATTTGGAAATCGAGTACTGTCCTGGCAAGGAAAACATCAAAGCAGATACGTTGTCTAGAATACGCAATCAAGATGTAATTAGGAAAAACGAAGAGGGTGTGCTAAAAGTTTATAATGCTAAATTAGATAAACAATGGAAAGTTAAAGATAATGAAATTAAGAAAATGATTGCAAATTTAATAATAGAACAATTAAATGATGTTAGATGTAAGGAAATAATTGAACAGTTAAGAGATAAAGGTCTGAATTATAGTAAACTAAAGAAGTTTTTCATTATTTATAAGGATGTATTGTTTCATAGATATATTGAATTGGATAACTATAAAATTTGTATACCAGCTGTGATGTTGGATAAGATTATAGATGATTGTCATGAAAGGTACGGTCACATAGGCAGCAGCAAATGTTACCATATCTTGAGAGAAACTTTTAGTTTTCCCAAGTTAGAAAAAATTATTAAGTCAAAATTAAGGGGATGTGAAATTTGTCAGAAAAGTAAAATAAGTATGCAAAAGCAAGAGGGGCTTATGTTGAATATTTTGCCAGAAAAGCCACTGGATTTAATCGCGGTAGATTTGTTTGGAGAATTGCCCATGGGGAGGGGAGGCGTTAAATATATTTTTGTAGTGTTAGATGTGTTTTCCAAATTTGTCAGATTATTTCCTATAAAAAGGGCAATCTCTAAGGTCTTAGCAGACAAAATTATTCAAAACTATATAACTGAGGTGGGAAAACCGAAAGTTATACTCAGCGATCATGGTAGTCAATTCCAGGCTACTCTGTGGTATGAAATGCTAGAATGGGAAGGAATTCACATCAGACATACTTCCATTTATCATCCGCAAAGCAACCCGAGTA
The DNA here is from genome assembly GCA_963513935.1 of Aphrophora alni. Taxonomy (NCBI): domain Eukaryota; kingdom Metazoa; phylum Arthropoda; class Insecta; order Hemiptera; family Aphrophoridae; genus Aphrophora; species Aphrophora alni. Next base: position 52,558,001 of record OY740774.1, read on the forward strand.
AGAGGTGCATACGAGAGCTAGTAAAGATGTTCAGAATATATAGAAATTTAGTAGAGTTACCTGAAAATAAAGAGAGAGAATATGAAGATAAGTTGGTTCTGGCACATAGACATCTCAAGCTAAAAGCTGAGCCGTGGAAGAAACAACATGACAAGAACGTTAAACCAATCCTCTATGAGATGGGAGAGTTGGTACTGGTAAAGAACCACTATTTGTCGTCATATTTAAAGAAGGATATAAAAAAGTTCTTCCTGCTATACCGAGGACCATATAGAGTGATAGATAAGAAGATGGACAACGCATATGTTCTGGAGGACCCAGAAACTAAGGAAGTAATAGGTACTTTTAATATAGTGGAGTTAGGAAGTTTCATGTCACGAACCGTATTGCTGTTGATTGTACAAACCATTAACAGTGAAGAAACACAAGTAAGGTGACATGAACGATGCTTGAACCAGTGATTGGTTATATTGATAAGTTAGCAGGGATGTATATAGTATTATTATGTGTATGATACAATAATATTGTTTTATGTATGATCCAATTGGATGTGTTGTAGCCAGGCATGGTTCAACGCATCATCGTTGTAGGTCATAGAGATAGCAATGTTGAAATCATGTCTGGTGATTTCGGGGTAAGGCGTCCCTACACAAAACGGCCTTCACTCACCATGGTGAACACCGAGGATGTTTGTTTGTTTGTGTTGTTAGGAACGACTCCTCTATACTGCCTGGGTTCTTTAACTTTTAATCAAATCAGTGGTTCAGTATTTAATTAATATTTATTAATAACATAAATTTATATCTATCTTTCTTACAATTAAATACAATACAAAAAGTAATACACAATAATAAAATAGTGGGATGAAAACACGTTATTATCTCTATTAGAATACAATATCCAAAACTAAATATTCATCACTCAAAACCCAGAATTATTCCAACTATTATTACTTTTGTATAATTGAAATGATTGATATTACAAGTGCCTTTATATAGTAATGCTTGCTCACCTTGTAGAGTCTCAAATTCAGCCAGTCCCTTTTTAGTCCTTCCGTCCAAAATCAAACTCCCTGGGGCTGTCTTCTTTCACCACGGCTAGCGACACAGCCGGTATCTTCTAACCTCCAAAAGATCCCCTCTCCTTGGTGCCGGCAGCTTATATATCTTTCATCGCTCGTGGTGTTCTACTTCCGATGCAAGTCAAGAATTTCAATACTTTTTCACTTCTTTCACAATAGTTGGGCCATTCTGAGTGTCATATGATTATTACATTGTATGATTACATTAATAATTAAATATATTCCTAACAGTGTCATAGAACCTCCATAGTTTTAGGGTGGTGGAAGATGATGCTCACTACCAACATCGTAGTTTAAGTATAAGAAATTTGTTTACCTGTGGTTTATTGAATTCTCATTCATATCTAACATCAGATATGATTACTTATTGGTCTCGAAGGGAGTTAAAGTAATAATTATGACAAATGAGAGATAAATATGTTGTATGAATGTGAGAGTAAATGAAATGTGTTGTATATTTATACTTGAACTTTGATGATAGGTGAGTGTAATGTTGGAACTTTATAAGGAATGGTGAAAGACAAGAAACTTTTAATGAACTTTAAAACAAAGTCAATTTAAAAGTGAGATTAAAATACATGAACATTAAAACAGTGAGAGTGTATATGGAAAAGTGAAATATACAATGATATAAACAATTGATGTAGTGTTTTTTTATATGAATGTGTGAGTGAGTGAAGATGTATTATTTGTATTTGATGTTTATTATTATTGATTTTGATGTTTATTATTATTTGTTTGAATTGTTGTTCTTTGTGTAGCAGTTGACATTCTGATGAAATTGTTACATATCCTCAAGAAGGGACTTCATACAGTCAACATTAAAGTTTGATGACTGATAAGAGAACAATAGTGTAACATTTGTTATTCATGAAATTCTTTTTGTATTGTGATTATTTAATGAATTCTTTTTGTGTTGTGGCAAGTATCCTCCACCTGTAATAAATAATAATTAATAATAATAAATAATAACCTAATAGAACTAAATTGGTAAGAGATGCATGGTTCATAGATTGCTGACGCAGGAGGTCTGGAGTACGAGGAGGGGGACGCTGGATGCAAGCCGGGAAACTGGCAGTCTGGAAGTAACAGCGTCCGGTGTGAGACTCATAAAAGGGGGGAATGTTAGACTAGCTTTTGCCTTGCCGTAGTATATAGTTTTAGGATAGCCAGCAGAGATCTTTTGTTCAATAAACACCTTGAACTACAACTACCTGTTGCATCTTTGAAGCACCCATCCGCCACCAAACCATCCTGACAAAGATCGGACGCCCAAGCGAAGGAGCCGGACACAGGATCGCCGGCCCAACTTGGTGTCAGAAGTGGTCTTCAAGACAAAAGGTAGGAAAGATTTTTCTGTATTGGCTTATTTTTAAATAATATTTTTTTAAAGTTATAATTTTCAAGTTTTATGTTGGAAATAAATATAAAAATACAATTGATTGAAGAATAATATGAGTAAAATAAATAAATTAAAGTAATAAAGAAAAATAATTTATTGATAATAAAGGAAAAAATAATGCATGGTATTTTTAGAATGTTTTCTTACGCAAATGATATGCGAAAGGCTTACCCTACGCATAAAAAGAAAGGCATAGTGTTGGTGCAATAACTGGACCAATACTACTGGACAAATCTTAAAGTTTGCGGCGGAAAATATTTATATGTTATATATTAAATTGAAATGTTTAAGTTAGTAAAAACTGAATAACATTGGGTAGCGTGTCATTTTTAACTTTAAAAAATAAAATAAATTGTTAAAAAATTTGTATTAGGCCTATATAATTAGTCAATAAGGAAAAAAAATTAATAAATAAATAAATAAAAAATGGCAGAACAAATTCCGATCGACGGTAACGATTACTCGTTGCAAGAAGCGTTTGATCTTTTAAATAATAGACTAAAGCAAGCGGTAGAAGTTAATGAAACGTTGCAAGAAAGGTTAGCCACGGTCGAAAGTAACGAAATGGAATTTTCAAGACTAGCTAATGAAACAGTAAACTTATCAGATTTACATTTGGGTTTAGTGCCAGTGTTACAAAGTTTTGACGGGGAGAAAAGGGGAGAATCAGTTAAAGATTTTTTAGATCAAATGGCGGACATTGCATCAATTAGTAGATGGAAAGACGTGGAACTAATAAAATTAACAAAAATGAAATTGTCAGGAATTGCAAAACAATTTGTAAAAATGGACTTAGCTTGCCAACAAGCTAAAACTTTCGATGAATTTAGGGCCGCGCTAGAACCGCGATTTTAAGAAAAACTGCCCGATAGTTGCATTTATGAACAACTATTGCAAACAAAACAACGTAGAGGCGAGGCGATTGAAAATTTTGCAGACAGAATAAAAGAAATTAATGAGAAATTGATTGCGGTAACGGAAAATGAAGACGCTAATAAAGTTTTGCGGGCATACGCGGATGCAGAGCGTTGGATACTTTTACTAGGGGTTTAGCAGGTGAAATAGGGAAATTAACAAAATTAAAATTTCCAAAAACGTTGCAAGAGGCCATAGCAATAGCCACTGCAATCGAAAGTAATAACATTGAATTAACAGGCGCTGTAGGCGGTACTCTAGGCAAAGTAGGGACAGTAATGAAAAATGAAATTAAATGTTACATTTGTGGAAAAAAGGGTCATTCGTATAGAGAGTGTATAACTATGAAAAATAATTATAGGGATTTTGGTGCAATAAGAGGGTATCGAGGTGCACATCAAGCGCGGCTTTTTATACCACCATCTCAGCAATACCAAAATGTACATCCCCAAAATAGTCAACCGATCTATAAAGGTTACAGCGGTAACGCAACCAGGGGTAATTGGAACTTTCGAGGAATGTATTCACAGGGTCAACAAAATAGGCCACCATTTATAAATAACGGAAATAATGACGGAAAATATCAAAATAGGGGACACAATTTTACTCGTGGAAGTTACCAAAATAGGCCACAATTCCAAATTAATGGTGGGGCTGCAACACAAGGAAACGGACATTTAAACTTCCAGGGAGTGGGACAAAGCGCCGGCACTCACTCCAACCAACAATAAATAACACTATGAAAACGCATAGCTCGGCACATAAATTAGTACCTATAAATAAAGTAAAAGGAAATTATAAAAACACTGATGTATCAATTTTAGCAAAAATTAACGGAAAATGGGGCCGAATTCTAATAGATACGGGAGCAGAAATAAGCCTTTTAAATTTGGATGTAGCTACAGAAATTGTTAAAGAACAGGACATTTTAATAACAGGAGTCACAGGAGATATTTTAAAAATAGTAGGGAGTCAGACCACTGAAGTGTTTTATACAGATTCAAATTTTATTAAAGTCAAGTTCCAAATTTGTAAATTACCACAAGAATACGCTGCTATTTTAGGAAACGATGCATTAAGACCAAATAAAGTCGTGATAGACTTAGGTGAAAGCACAGTGAAAATAAATAACGTTAAATTAATAATGATGGGATTTCGGAAAATAGAATCTAGTGTTTTAGGAAATAAAAGTGAAACAAGTAAAACCGAAGTAATTTTAAACAAAAAGCTTTTAACAACAACAGCGGGAACAAAACCCAAATTAAGTACTAATCTACAACCAAAAATAAAAAGTAAAGTAAAATCTAATATAAAATTATTATCGACAGGTATAAAACCGTCAAAAGAAGAAATTTTGAGAAATCAGAAAGAACATTTAGTATACATAAGGGAGTTACATAAAATTTCAGGAAATATGGAAAGTGAAGTACGTAAATTAATTTATTTTGCAAAACCGATACAACCGTGCCTGCACTGAGTGAAGTGTTAGTAAAATTTACGATTAGAGGATCTAAAAATAAAAATTATAAAAACCCAAAGAATACCAAGGAATTACGAGATATGGAGGTTTTAATAGAGCCTATAGAAAACCCGCCTTTTAACATCTTGTGCGCTAGAGCTATAGTAAGTTTAGGAGAAACAAGACAGTGTTTTTCAAAAGTAGTGAATTTATCAACAAAAGACATGAAGTTAAAGAAAGGAACTCTATTGGCGACATTAGACACCAATACAATAACACTTGAAAATTCTTTTAAAGTAAATATGTCTTCGGAAAATCAAAAAATAGAGGAAAATTGGAAAATTTCAATAATAGAATCGGAACTATCAAAAAAATTAAGTCATTTACCTATTCCCGAAAAAACAGAGTTAATGAAAATGTTATTTTAATATAAAAGTGTTTTTAGTGCACAAAATGAAACTTTAAAAGCCATAAAAAACGTTGAGTATAGAATCGATACGGGGTCCGCTAACCCAATATACGTACCACCACATAGGATTCCACATGCGCATAGACACATAGTACGAGAATTGATCAATGACCAGCTAAATAAAGGTATAATCGAACATAGCTACAGTCCATGGAATAGCCCATTAATAATAGTAAAGAAAAAATCATTGAATGGGGAAGTAAAATTTAGATTTTGTGTAGATTATAGGAAACTAAATGAAGTTATAACCCCAGACGTACACCCTTTACCAAATATAAACGAGACATTGGATTTGTTGGGAGGATCCAAGTATTTTTCTGTAATAGACATGCAAGCAGGATTCTATCAAATAAAATTAACAAAGGATAGTCAGCCAAAAACTGCTTTTTCATCACCTTGAGGGCATTATTCCTATACAAGATTACCAATGGGTATAAAGGTAGGGCCATCCGCCTTTCAAAGGGTAATAAATAATGTACTTTTAGGATTAAGGGATGAAATCTGTTTAGTATATTTGGATGATGTCATTTGCTTCAGTTCAACAATGGACGAACACATTAGTTCATTAAGTAAGATTTTTGATAGATTTAGAGAGTCAAATTTAACAGTAAATTTAGAAAAATGTTTATTTGCAGTATCGGAAGTAAATTATTTGGGATTTCTTTTAAACGAACAAGGCATACGACCAGACATGAGGAAAATAGACGCAGTAAAAAACTTTCCAATACCACAAACAGTTAAAAACGTTAGACAATTTTTAGGTTTGGCAGGGTTTTATAGAAGCCATATAAAAGATTTTTCAAAAATTGCAAGACCATTGTTTGAATTAACTAAGGATAATGTAAAATTCAAATGGACACGCGAGTGTCAAGAAGTTTTTGAAATTTTGAGAGACAAGTTAATACAGGCACCAATTCTAAAATATCCAGACTTTGGAAAAGAATTAGTTTTATCAACAGATGCTTCGAAAGAGGGTTTAGGGTGTGTCTTGTCGCAAGAGGTAGACGGAAAATCACACCCCATAGCATATGCTAGTAGAGTTTTACACAAAGCTGAGAAAAATTATGACGCAAGTACGCTTGAAATGTGCGGTGTTGTTTGGGGCTGCAGATTATTTAGACCATATTTGTTAGGAAGGAAATTTACAATTATAACAGATCATAAAGCCCTGTGATACTTGGCATCTATGAAAGACCCGAGTCGAATCGTAAGATGGAATTTAAAATTGTCAGAATTTGATTATACAATAGTGCATAAACCGGGAAAATTACACACGAACGTAGATGCATTAAGTCGAAATATACCAATAACAAATGTAAATGTAGTAAAAACACCAAAATATTTACCAATAATAGATTTAGAAGAAATTCGGAAAGCCCAAATAACAGACAAGGAGTGTCAAATCTTAAAAACACATAAAAACTATAAAACTAGCCAGGAAAAAATTATATATTTTAAATCAGGAAACGAAAAATTAATATTAATTCCAAAAGTAATGAGAGATAAGGTCATTCATTTAAACCATGATCTCATAACAGCAGGTCATGCGGCAGTAAAAAAAACGTTGGATAGAGTAAAACAAAAATTTTATTGGCCAAAAATGGAAGAAGATGTAAAAACTTATGTTAGATCATGCGTATCTTGTGCAAAATAAGTAGATTATGGGAAGGCTAAAGCTCCTTTGGGGGATGTTTTCACAGAACCAACCCTACCTTACAGAGTAATTGCAATAGACAATGTCGGTCCATTACCACAAACGCAGGACAAAAATAAATATATATTATCGGTGGTAGACCATTTTACACGACACGCAACTTTTATACCAATTGAAAATATCACAGCGGAAGTAATAGCCGAAGAAATGATGTCAAAAGTAATTTCGTTGTATGGCATACCAGAAATTTTAATATCAGATAGAGGGTCAAATTTCACGTCCGAAATAATGAAAAATTTATGTAAATTGTTGGGAATTAAAAGAATTTTAACAACAGCCTATCATGCACAATCGAACGGCAGGTTAGAAAGAATTCATCATACAATTTGTAGAATGTTATGTCACTTTGTAAATAAAAATAAAAATAATTGGGATAAATTCTAACATATGTCACCATGGCCTATAATAGCCAAATTCAAGAGACAACAGGTTATAGCCCTTTTGAATTATTGTATGGAAGGAAAATGTGCACTCCCATGGAGTCAACACTTAAAATCACGGAAGACACGCTAATTTATGACAATTACATAGAAAACATTAGATCACAATTAAAAGAAGCATATGAAAAAATGAAAATCCACCAATTAAGCCAATTTGAAAAACAAAGGAAAAATTATAATAAAAATACAAAACAAAATAAATATTCAGCAGGTCAGTTTGTATATTTATATACACCGGCACTAAAAAAATATAGAGTTAAAAAACTAACTAAATTGTGGAGAGGTCCTTACGTAATAATAAAAATAATTTCAAAATTTAATGTAATGCTAAAAGTTAGAAATAGAGAAATGTTGGTACATATTAATAGAATTAAACCATGTTTAGACGTAATTAAAGGTAAACTACAACCAAAATGCCGGAAATCAAAACAATTAAATGAGTGTAATGCTAATACAGATAAGAATTCGCAAGCAGATTTAATGATAGATAACGCCGTACCAGGTACAACAGTTACGAAGACTGTTAGCATAATTAATGAAGGAGTAATACCAGATATTATGGCTAATTTGCCAGGCACAAGTGATACTGTACCATTATATATTACAACACAAAATAGGCCGGTACGAATAAGAAAAAAACCATCACGGTTGCAGGATTACGACCTAAGTTAACAATAAAAATTGAAACTAAAAAAATAAACGTTAGTTAAGAGGATATCCGTAATAAAAGCAAATGTAATAATGCATTAGAATCTATTAAAATAGCTACATATAGTTATACGGGACCGGAATAACGCAAAAAAAGACATCCTGTATATGAAATGGGCGAAGCGGGTATTCATAAAAAACAGAACTAAATTTTGAAGTTAAAGGTTAACACATAATAACAGTATATTGTATTCTAAAAATAAATAAATAAAGTTAATAGATTTCGATTCGAAATAAAGAAACTAAAAACTTCTAAAGTTCATGTTAAAGAAACAAGATTTATGATTTAGAGAGCAACATCCAGGCGTCGAGCGTGGTGACGTAACCTTATCTCTTGCAGTCATACAGATTGCTGACAAAAGGAAACTACCGGAATGATAGGCCTATATCACACTTGTAGCGAGGTACAAATTTAACATGGGACGAAAACTTTGAGTTTAAATCAAATTTAAAAGACCTTGTAAGGTAAATAAAATGAAAATACGCTAGTATAACATCAGCACATTATTTTGGCCGGGAATTTTCTTAAAAAATACAAAATAAAATTTAAAAAATGGATAACATAATTAATTAACTTCGGATAAACAATTTATAAAAGGAATAAAGCAACCATAATTAAATAATTTATATATTTGAGGATTTTCTTTTAAAATAAATTGAAAAAATATAGATTTCTAGATTTTTTTTAAGTGAAAGGAGTTTTGAAATAGCCTTGAAAAATCAACGAATGAGCAGTATCGTTGTAAATTTTCATAACTTGAATTGTTGTGTGGGGTTCGAATTGAATTAAGTAAGTTTTGAACAAAACCTACATAACAATGTAGAGGTGGAAGTTTTTAAACGATGTAAGTGCTCAAAAAGAAGTGATTTGAAGTACACTAGAAGGTGGAGACTAGAAAAGTCTAAGTAAAAGGCTAAACAGGAATTGTATACTTTTTTTCATAATTCCACATGGCGATGGGATGTTCTACAAAAGTCAAAGCCAACCAACCAAGAAGCACAGCCACAAAAAGACTCTTCAAAAGTCAAAGGTCTGAGTACCACAAGATGGTCCGCAAGAGATGATGCTTGCCAAGGACTTCTGAAACATTGGGAACAAATCTTAAGTGCTCTTAGAACAATCGGTGAAGATCTTTCACAAAAACCTCTGACCAGTGCAGAGGCCAATGGTCTATTTAACCAAATTAATACCCTGGAAACAGCAATTCTGGGGATTCATTCTCCATCGTTTGAATGCTACGAATAAGTAGGTACAAACAGTCGAAACAGATTTGAAAACTGTTGTAAGCCTCTACGAACCTCTCGTTGATCTCATTACAACGACTCGAAGTGAGTTTGAACTTTTTGAAAGAAAGGCTAAAGAACTCTCAAAGATAAATAGTTACCAGGCCGAGTCGAAGAGAACTAAGAAAAGGAAGAGAAAAGACGATGAAATTTATGAAGATAGTGATGCTAAATCTGAAGTAGCTCTAAGTGCCCGGAAGAATTTTGAAGTAAATGTTTACAATGTTTTGATAGACAGGCTAATAGTCGAGCTTCAGAAACGAAAAAAAAAAGCTTAAGACAAGGTTTGCGACTTTTTTAAGTGCTTAACTGACATCTGTAATATGGACATATGTGAGCTAAGAGAAGCTGGTGATAGATTTCACCACTTATACACTTCAGATGTTGCAGATAGCTTCTCTGATGAGCTTGTACACTTTAAATCCAATATTGAAAATGTCAAGGCAAGACTTGAAAAAGAGGATAAAACCCCAGCTAAGATGAGAACCAAAACTGATATTGAACTTGAACTTGAAGCCAAATGTCCAATTGAAAAACCTAACAAAATCACTCCGCTAAGGCTTTTGAAAGAAATTAGAGAAGATCTTCAATCAGTTTTTCCAAACGTAGAGATATCATTAAGGATCTTTGCAAGCACAGCTATACAAAAACTGCTCAGCAGAAAGATCGTTTTCATGCCTTAAAAGGGTGAAAAATGATTTAAGAAGCCGATCTTCTGAAGAAAGACTTTGTTCACTAGCAGTCTTGAATATTGAAGGAGAACTGCTGAACTCCCTGGACTTAACTTCAGTTATTGATTCATTTGCTAGGTTAAAATCAAGGAGGAAAGTGTGAACTAACTACTAACTTAACTCATGCAAAATTGTATGTTATTTTTTTAAGTAAAAGTACTTACTTTTTCGTTTTGATTCATTTAGTTTTTTGTAAATAAAACAGTTTTGTAAATAAAAATATTTGTTTTATTTCAAAGCCAACTTGGCACGTCTATCAAGTGGATCTGACTAAAAGTGTTCAATGAAAAGCGTTATAAGAGCCCTTGTATACGGATGTTTTTGTGTGCCATTTTCGCGCCGCAAAACACGATTATGACTTCTGATTGGACACAACAACGTTGCATTCCATGTATCCAAGTCAGAATCGCGTTTTGCATGAAAACGGCGCAACAAAAAGTCCGTAAAAAGGGCTCAAAAAGTTATTAGATTTGTTGATGCAGCATGCAATTGCCGATTACTTTTCTACAAAATCAGCTAACAGGGCATGTATTGGGGTAATCTTAGTGAGGTCGGAGAGTGCGCTGACAAGTGGTGGGGGGGAACTTCGCTGCCTAGAGGCGGCAGATACTTAAATACATCCCTGGTTCAGTCACATGACTTCAATTTTTCTAACGTGAGTAGAGAAGTTCTATTAAAAGTTTTTTCCACTTGATATTAACTTTTTAAACTTAATTATTCGTCAGTTTATGCAAATGAAATATCGGAGCTGATCACTGTGTACGCAGTATACCTATCCCGATTGATGTATACAGATAATAATACTGAAATATAAAAAATACTACAATAGGGATTTACTGAGGGGTTATGTTATGATCGTGTACTTGTTTTATTCCACTTTTAAACAATAATAGCCAAGCTTGTTCAAGTATAAAGCCTATTTTAGAATTAACTTTGGACTCTTTAGCGATAATATTGTTGTTCAGAACAGATTTCATGTTATCTTTATAAAACTGTTCTTACATCTTTCTTTCAGAAAGAAATATTTGAGACATTAGAGAAAGATCAATAAAAAGTACTCTCAAAACTAGAAAATGACCACGAAAATGTCCAGGTTTCTCCCATTGCCAGGGTAAAGGATTAACTTCCGTGAAGTATGTCATGAACTGTTTTCTGATCTCTAAAGCAAAAAATGGTGTCGGGTTTCAACTCAATTGGTCTTGCAAACACACAAAATCGGCAGGCAAGTATGCCAAACGCCATTCTCTGACACTCCCCTGGCACAGGATGTGCGATAGTTGAATATTTTTTCTTCATCACTGAGTCCATGCTTACTGAAAGGCTACATAAGATCGGGCCGTAGAGGGAAAGCATCGTCCCCGGTGATAGGAAACCCAATGGTTTTATTTTCCATAGCAATGTTTAAAGAACTGTCTCTAAATATTGCACTGTCATTTGCTCTGCCATTTTCTCCTACGTTAATGCAAGTTGAAGCAGTAATCTGCATCCACCATAGCAAATAATATTATACCATAGGTTTTCTTGTACTAATAGTAAACTGAACCTGAACAAGGAGGTCTCTTGATTACAACATGTTTACCGTAAATCGCCCCACAACATCTAGGAAAATTCCAGCTTTGAAGGAATAACTTTTGAAAGTTTTCCCTTTCTTCAACAGTTTTCGGTACCTGAAAAGGAAATATAGTTTGTAACTACATTTTCTGCTGCATTTTTTTATTTGTTAAAAATAAATTGTTTTATATACAGCGTGTAAGTTAAATATTGAAACAAATTTGTATTTTTGAAAATAAAATAGATAGACAAATTTTTTTGTCTAAAAAGGTTCCGGGATTTTTGACACAAAAAAAAAATACACAATAGACGTTTTTGGCCGCCATTTTTTTAAGGATAAACGGATTTTAATTATTGTCATATCATCGATTTTAGCTTTACAGGACCTATAAAATGAAGTCACTCAATAGGGGTTGCTATTTAAAAAAAATTAAGTAACCCCCCCCCCCCCTCTAGGGGGTTGAAACAATGTTCTTGATGTCAAAAATCCCGCAACTTTTGCTAACAGTCAGTGCCACAAACAAAATGTGTCTATCTTTTTTAGTTTTAAAAATACAAATTTGCTTCATTATGTAAGGAGGGGCTACTTGAGCCCTAGTGGTCTACTTGAGCCCTAAACAAAGAAGTGTTGTGTGGTTGAATGTTTCCTGCCAATAGTGATAAATGAACGTAGTTAAGTGCTTTTCTAGTAGGTAGCAGCACTAGGAACACATTCAGTGAGTCTAGGAGGTTTCAGCAGTCACCGCTAGGGATTAGGTGTGTTTTTGTTTAAACTTCTAGTCATTGTTACTTTCATGCTGCAAACTTTCATCTGTACAGATAGTTATAATAGACTAAAATTGGAGGTAAGTGCATTCATTTCATCCTAAGTTTACTATTAAAGCCAATTGAGAACGATTTTCGTCCTAAATCATTCGTTAATTTTACAGTTAGAGATTAAGTACAACTAATACACATAACCTCCAAACTGGGCTCAAGTAACCCTTAACCATGTTTCGTTATGGTCATTGCATAAATAGCTTTGGGCTCAAGATACCCTCAATCTAATTTATGTTTTAAGTTTATTTTAATTTTCAGAATGAAAATTCGATACAATTAATAAGATATGTACATTTTATAAAAGTACATGTTGTACATTCATTAGAGTAATGTTTCACTTAGTCTAATTTTAAAAAATACTTTTTTTTAATAATCAATTAGATTTAACAACGTTTTATTATTGATGAGTCAAAAAAAAAAAATTTGTAATTTCTATTGTAATAATAAATTACTTGTTAATATGTATTATAAAATTAATTAATTTCATAATATGAAGTTTTTTCAACAAAAGAAAAGGTTTATAGCACTTAAAACTAAGTTAAAAATCAGACTGAATCTAATTTTTGTTGTTGTTTTTTTAAGGATAGTTGGAGCAATGCCTAAAAAATACAATCGACTTCCTGCAAGTCGGACTTATGCAGACTACACGGAAGCAAAGTTGGAAGAATGCTTAGAAGCAGTAACAAGTAGAAGAATGACCCAGCGAGCAGCTGAAAATTTTTATAAAATTAGCAGAGCGACTATCAAAAGGAAACTGAAAAAACAGCATGTAGGTAAGCCGGAGCATCCAAAAGTTTTACAGATGAAGAGGAAAATGCCTTTGCCAGCCATTTAGAGAAATTATGTGGGTTTCCTTGTGATGAACTTGATTTTACATTTGTTGTGGCTTACCTAAATCGGCAAGAAAGAACCGTGACTTTATTCAAAATAAATCTGCCTGGTAGAGACTGGGTTAAGTCATTTCTTGCAAGAAACCCTAATCTTTCTGTTGGGTTCGCAGCTAACATATAATGAACAAGAGCAGCTGTAAATAAAGAAATTATCACAGACTATATTGATAATGTGAGCAAATTGCTTCAAGGTACGCCTCCTGAAAACGTCTACAATTACGACAAAACCAATATGAGTGATGATCCAGGCAGGAAGAAAATCATATGAAGAAGAGGCTCAAAATATCCAGAGCGCATAATAAACTCTACCAAATCGAGTATAAGTGTAATGTTTTATGGAAATGCAACGGGACAGTCTGTTCCCCCGTATATCATTTACAAAGCTGAAAACCTTTGGACGACTTGGACGGAGGGTGGCCCACCTGGGACTAGGTATAATCGAAGTAAACATGGATGGATTGATCTGGCCATTTTCGAAGACTGGTTTACTAGTAATTTACTTCCAGTCCTCAAGAGACAAGAGGGGAAGAAGGTTGTAAATCGGTGACAATCTAACATCACATCTCAGCATCAATGTTATAAAGCTTTGCGAAGACAACAATGTGCACTTTGTTTGTCTTCCACCTAATTCGTCTCACCTTACTCAACCACTTGACGTTGCATACTTCAGGTCTTTAAAAATGAAGTGGAAGGATATTCTCAACAGATGGAAGCAATCCGATGCAGGCAAGAGAATTGGTGTTCTTCCAAAGGACCAATTTCCAATGCTGTTGCATTATGTTTTAGAAGAAATTGGACCAAACTTGGAAAGCAACTTAAAGCAGGTTTCAAGAAAGCAGGATTAGTACCGATAGACAAAGTTCAGATCCTAAGTCATTTGCCAAATCAAGAAAGACATCCAGACTTGACCATGGTTGGGAACTCATTTCTTGAGCGTCTAGAAGAGAAGAGAAATGAGTTTGTTTCACCTCGTCCTACAAAAAAGAAAAAACTTCAAGTTCCACCTGGACAAAGTGTTTGTGTAGCTGACTTTTCTCCACTCGATGATACAAATGTTCTTCAGCAAAATAGCACACGCCTAGAAAAACGCAAAACGAATAAATCTAGCATTTCTAGAAAAAGAAAAAGAAAAAGAAAACGCTGGAAGACTCCACTTCAGAAGATAAAGACGCATTCAGTTTGCGTTCAGGAAGTGAAGTGACATCAGTCTGTACAATAGTGATGAAGAATTTGTTGGTCATTTGCCCATGAATGTGGGACTTTCGGATACTCCAGAGCCCTCCAATCCGGTGGAGAACCAAGCCAACAAAACCATAATAAAATCTACACCAGCAATGAAAGAGCAAATTGAAATAGGAAGCTTTGTCCTTGTAAAGTGGAATAAAAAAGAATACCCGGGAATCATTCTCGATATTGTGGATGATGGCATTAAAGTGGACTGTATGGAGCCTACTAAAAAAGCTTGGAAGTGGCCAAAAAACAAAGACTCTATAAATGGAAAGATGTGGTCATGAAAATACCAGCACCAAAAGTCTATTGACTTTATATTCACATAAAGTAGATAAAATAATAAGATGCATTTTTTTATAAGTTGTTCTAAGTTTTAATCATTACAATAGGGTTTTGAAGAAATATTATGATATTTCTGAAAGTCATTTTGAGAAGACCTAAAGAAAGATTAGTTCGTCTACATTGTGAACAAGGACTTTAAACAAGATTATAAGGATAATGGTTATAAAGGTTGTTCACTGAATAATGAGAATTGAGGATAAACGGAAGTAGATTAATTTTTTTTGTAAAAAAATGAAGCTAGTAGAGTTCATTCTTTTAAAAATAAGATTAAAGGCTCGTTTACACGGGTCGAGTAATCAGGCGAGTGTTTGGTCGAGTCAAGTAACTTGACCCGTGTAAACACTCATTTCAGGCAAGTAGCAAGTCAAGTGGAGAGTAGACAGTCGAGTCAAGTAGTTTATCACATGTGGTAAAGTAGTTGACCACTTGACTACCCCCACTACCAAAATCGTCTTACTCGACTGCATGCTTGACTCGTGTAAACAGGAACGTGTCAGGTTTCAGTCGAGTCAAGTAAAGTCAGCGTGTTGCACTGTTGTGTTGAATGTGGTTGCATTGTAATTATAGTGAAAGTTATTATTGTGTTGTTATATAGTGAAAAATGAAGTTATCAGAAAAAGAAACTTATAATTTACTATGTATTTACAAAGAATATGAGTGTTTATGGAACATGACTTCAATAAACTATAGAAACCGAAATATGAGAAGAGCTGCAGAGACTGCAGTTATAGAAAAATTTCAAAAAACTGGGTTTGGAGTACATAAATTTTAAAAAAGTAAAAAATTTAAGAACAACGTACAATTAAGAAGTTACGAAAATTTTTAGATTGCAGAAGTCTGGTAGTGGTTCAAAAGACATCTATGTTCCAAGCACACAATGGTTCGACATCATGGATTACATTGTGAAAAATTCAAAAGGAGACTACACTACAGAAGCGTCAGTGGTAAGTTAATATTTTTACTGTATTTTGAGGGTCTATAAGTAATCTGGTTTTGGGGAACCAGAAAGAAAAGGAAGGTCTAAATCTGTTTCAAAACGAATTTATTCACTTACGTAAAAATATTATAACTTAATCAATAGGCCTGATAGCGGCCAAATATACATTTTACAACAGTTCTATGACTCTGATTTTAAAACACATTCTTATATTGTCATGGCACAGCCCCTTCATTGTTGAAACATTCCTTGAGATGGTTTCTAACCTTTTTTGCCATAGTTAATGATTTTTTCCCACCATCTTTTTCAAGGTCTCGAAGCTGGCTTATTTCCTTTCTCCAATGGCCGGGAATAATCTCACCGGTTTCTACATTTTCTTTGTCTACAGATCCTGGTACAAAATATGTTTCCTTAAGCCAGTTATGCAGGCAACACGCAGCAAAAATCAATTTATTAACTGTAGTTATTTGGATTGCCATTTGTTTGTCATATACTCTGAAATAACTTACTAATATTCCAAAGGCATTTTCTACTATTCTTCTTGCACGGCTTAAACGTAATTGAATATTTGTTCCTGGATTTCGAGACGTTTTCTATATCCACTGTATGGTTTCATCAGGTACATTTTCAAAGGGAAGGCATCATCACCAACTAAAAAATGTCCATCAGGCAAAAGACCATTCTCCAATGCTTGAAAAATTGCGCAATTTTGAAATATTCCCCTGTCACTGTTTGATCCCTTGAAACCCACATTTATGTATTTGAAACAGTAATTGTGGTCGACAATTGCCATTAGCACAATACTGTTTGACCCTTTATAATTAAAGTATTCACTTCCACAATGGGGCGGAGCTCGAATTAAAACGTGTTTTCATCAATAGCACCAAAACAATTGGGGAAATTCCACTTATCTTTGAAACCCAGTGCCACAGTTTTCTATTCCTCAAAAATGATACCTGAAAAAAGTAATTACACAAGTCTTAGTCTTGGTCTTGCATTGGTATTACAAAATGAACAGAAAATACATTTCCACTAAAATAAACATACACACTGTTCATATTATAATTATAGTTTATATTTAAAATAACTATTACAAACTTTAATAAATTTGCAAAAAATATATTTTTTAGTAGATTAAAAAAATTAATATTTATTTTCAATACTTGGTTTAAACATGTTTTTAAATAAACTTTTTTGAACTTACCGTCCAATAGTCTTATTTAAACTTCCTTAACCCTATTCCGACAGTATAGCCGTGGACAGTGAACAGACCACACGCAATAAAAATGTGCGAGCGTGTATTTGTTGATATTTGTGAACTAGTGTGTATAAGTGTTTTTAAGTGTAATATGTGTTTTTAATTTTATTATGACGAAGGACAAAAGTCCTTAACTTGAAAATGGCTGAATAGCCGAAAGGGCCGTCGTTGGAAGTTTAGATAAGACTATTGGACGGTAAGTTCAAAAAAGTTTACTTAATAAACAATAGTCGGTATGGCGAAAATAAACAATAATAATGTTTTTAAACTGACACATCACATCAATGTCCCTTATTTAAAATAAAACTGCAAAAGAATTGTTAAAATGTATGTATTTAGGAAACAACCATAATGGAAAACACTGAGGAAGTACAAGATGAAGGAGCAGAAGAATCAGATGATCAAAACGCTTCCAAACTGACAGAAACGCCTCCAACTAAGAATTTAAATTGTCACACTTCAACGCCTGGGCAGCAATCCGGTATAGATAGATTCAAAGTAAAACCGGTCGTTAGAAAGAGAAAACTGGAACACTTGTCAGAAGCTGTAAAGGAACTAAGCAAGGTTATTAAAACTGTTTTTCAAGAACAGTCAATTAATGAACATAAATTTTTTGGAAATTACGTAGCTGTGAGTCTGTCACAATTATCCTTGCCGAAAGCACTTATAGCACAACATGAAATACAAGGCATTCTCATGAAGTATAGACTTGAAGAATTATCGGCGACACAAAATTTAACATTTGAACATAACCAAATGCGAAGCGAAATTTATTCGACATCCTCAGTATCTTCTTGCCAGTCATGTAGAGTACTTCACAACCTATTACATTGGGCATGGAAAATCTTCAGTTCAACCAATACGACTTTCCGGAAACAAGGGTTACGGATGAATACAATGATATTATTTCTCGTGCCATTGATATGACCAAGGAGCTTAATTGATATTATAGCATTTTGGACATGATAATTAGTTGTACTTCATTAATACAAATAAATTGTGTTCTTTGATTGAGTTTAACAATAAAGACATTAAACATATCTATAATATAGATATTAAAATATTTGTTTTGTTTACCTAAACCTTTACGAATTGTCAATCTATTTATAACAAAAACTTATTTATTTTTAAGCTGTACAGTAAATTTACCTTACCTTAATTGATTCTCCTAAAGCCTCGGCAATAGCATCACACACATCCGGAATGAACTTTGAAATTGTTGGTATTGCTACTCTGAAAAAGTGTGATAGGGTACAATAGCTGTTACCGGTAGCAAGAAAATTGAGAGTAATTTCAAGTTTTATTTTTGGTGATAAAGTATCTCTCATGAATGTGTCTTGTTTCTTAAGTTTTGGTGTTAACATCTCTAGTAAATTGTGAAAATCAACATGTGACATCCGCAAACACATTTTATATTCCTGAATGTCCTCCGTAGCAAGTTCTCTCAGCAAGAGTGATGATGCGCCGTGAGTTTCTCTTCTTCCTAGCCATCCTCTTACTCACTCCGTCCTTTGTCTGCTTGATTCCTCTTCCAAAATTTCTGCCACTTCATTTATAAGCTCAATTGAGAGTCTGGTTACGCACTTTTGCAACATTTTACATCTATTCGACATCTCTTTCTTCAACAGTTTACTCACAATAGCTTTGACTAGTGACTAGTGGACTGCCAACTTGACTGCGTGTAAACAAAAAACGGCAAGTAGCTAGTAAAGTACTTGACTAGCTACTTTACTTGCCTATCTACTCGACCCGTGTAAACGAGCCTTAACGCTCAACTGGTACACTGGGGTGTTTCGACACCCCAATCATTAATGTATTTTTCTTATAGTAAATTTTTTTATTTTTTTTTTTTGTTTCAGGTATTCTTCTACATTTGTAAGAAGATTAAAGTAGCTTTGGTAATTCTTTCAAAGAATTTTTAGTTTTTTAGAAAACAATCAATTGGGGTGTCCAAACACCCCATGTACCAGTTGTGTAACCAAAAAATGTTTTGAAGACTTTTCGATGGCTAATTATTTAAGTGATGAAAACATTTTCAATCTGTTAGATGCAGATAGATATCCCAAGCAGTAAGGGGAGACTTTTTATTGAAAGTGATCCGGACGATCCGGGACCCTCGGGAATGTGTCCAGATAGAAGGCACGAAGTACCTGAACAGGACAGTGATTTGTCTTCAACAGAGCATAGCAACGATGTGGTTCTCTCATCAAATCGACGCAACGTAAAAAGAGAAAAGCCTTTGGCCATAGTACAGTATAATGCAAATATTAAGGGGGTGGATCGTAACAATAAAAGCAATATCCACCACCAGTGCGGCCTCCACGCAACCCTCTCAAAGACATTGAAACGTGACTCAAAGGGTCGTCTTTTCGGAAAACGATGTAAACCGTGCCACAAAGAAGGGAAGCGCAAAGAGACAGTTTATATGTGTGCCCAATATGCGCCTTAACTTGCTTTGACAAGTACCATGGTGAACTGCAGGAATAAGTGGTGATGGAAGGTTGGTTTGTTTGTATATATGTAAATAGACTAAATGTTATGAATAACATTGTCTAAATCCCGCGCTACATTGGTAGGTCATAATCAAAGTAATCAACAACTTTAAAATACCGCTAGATGTCATATTCCAGAATTCTGTGACCTAAGGTATGTTTTTATACTTCATGTTTTGTTTTATTTTAAAAACCCTTGCCGCGGTGCTATGCGCGGGAAATACCGCGCGTAATTGTGTAATCACAAAATAAAAAAATTTAATATTCAAAATAGATTTACGATACTATTTTTTACATTTCTTAGTGTCAAAGTTTAACTTAATTCATTAAATTTCAACTTCTGGAAAAATTCTGTTATTTTCCTTTAGCAGTCAAAATGTTAATAGATTATAGACACTATTCATAAGAAGGCACATGAATTTTTTTATATAGTAATGTTATTAATTCCAAAAGAAAATTTGCTAAATACACAGGGGGGAGTCTTCGAAGGACTAACTGACTTGTTACTTACTAGGTCTGAATGGATAATAGTATTGAATTTTAATATTTCTACATTGACTGATGAAAGTAAAGAGTTGAGTAACATAATACGATTTAAAGGCTATAAATGGAATATTGGGGATGCTATCAGAATTTGCGGAAGACATTTATCATAGTTTTGACGAACAATCGACAATAGTTAAAGACATTAATATTAAGGGAAATGAAAATACACATAATTATTTTCTTGAGGTTACACATATTGAGGTGACAATTTTTACGATGTAAATGACAAGAACACATGGAAAAATTGTAAATTTCAGAAAGCAGATTAAATTATGGGAGCGCACAAGTATATTAGAGGGCACAACTTATCAAAAAATTATTTTGTACATATACGATGATAATGACAATGGTTGAAAGAAAAAAATGTTGGTATCTATTTTTGACTATTTTTTAAGAGAAATTTTATTGTTCAGGGGTTTCAATATGAACGGGGAAAACTGCCTGTCGACTTGACGCACAATGTTATAGGCTGTGGAGAAATTAAAATGTTGTTATTTCATTCAACATATCATCAGTTTTGCCGACAGATATGCCTTCACGTGGCCAAGTACCAACATCACATAAAAAAATAAATAAAGTGACATTTGAAGTGTAATAAACTATATTTTAAAATAATAATATTTCTTAATTCAAATGTTTTTTGAAGAATTGTAAAATGGACTAATGTTAAAGTTCAAAAGATGAAACAGAAGAAAACTTTGTAAATGTATTATTATTATTTTTTTTTTTGCATAATGCTCAAAAAATTTCAAGTGGATATCTTAATTCGTTACTCCTTGGTGAAACTTTTTCCAAAGTCTGTCATGTTCAAAAATCAGCTGTCAGTGCTGTGCTGGTGGTGTGGTGAGTTGACAGTTTTGTTTGGTTTCTGTGTTATACTCCTGAGGTTATGTTCCAGTTTTAACAAGTTAATATCTGTTTTAGTAAGTGTATTTTCCTAAAAATGACATCCCCATTGAGTGAAGACGGACTTGTCAAAAAGAAAAAAACGTAAAGTTTATAGGAATAATGTAAATTTAGTTCGTGAAAATGCTAAGCAAAGAAGAGTCAGCGGGGAGAGTTATGTTACTAGTTTGGGTAAAGCAGTTAACGGTAAGCAGTTTACATATATAGAGCAGTGTTGTAAGGAGAATTGCTGGAATAAATTTTCAAGAGATTGCCAAGAGGAACAGTTCTTAAATTTTTATAACAGTCAGGACAAATGTTACCAAGACTCCTTCCTTTCCAAGGCTATGGGAACAGTTCTGCAGAAAACTGTATCAGTGCAAGCCAAGAAAAGCCGTACTCATACTTGGGTTTATAACCTTAGTATTAATGGAATACAATCAAAGGTATGTCAAGTCTTTATAAAGAACTTATTTCAAGTTTCGGTAAAAAGAATCCGAATTATTCAAACTAAAATTCTAAACAATGAAGACTTAACTGAACGAAGAGGAGTCCATAAAAACAGACCCCATAAACTTAAAAGTAATGTTTTTGATGTAATGAAAAGCCATCTGGAATCTATTCCACATAGTGAAAGCCACTATTGTGCCAATAAAACATCTTTGTTGTACTTCGACAATCCTGATTTAAATATAAAAACCCTGTACACTATGTTCCAGGAGTTTTACAAATCTAAGTAAGGGTATATATGGATAATAATAAGGTGGGGGGGTATAAATGAGTGATGAATGAGGTTTGAGAGAGGAAGCTCGGACTAGCGCGCTTTAGTCGTTATGCAGTGGTTGACGGATCGGTCGGGCGACCCAAGCGAGGGGAAAGCACCACAAAAAAAAAATATATATGGGGAATAGGAAAACAAAAAAGGCTTAAAAAAAAAAGTTACCAGTTTAAAATTATTTCCGTATAAAATAATAAATTTCATTGTTAAATTACTGTTAAAATATTTTAGTTTGTTAATTAATGAGAAGAAAAATAATATATATATTTTTTATTGAAGGAATTAGCGCATTGCATTGTTCAAAATATTTAATCAAAGGTTTTTTTTTTTCTCTTTCGCTGTTCGCATACGTTAAACGTAAATTCATTTAGATCATTAGTTTTCATTCTTTTATTCACCGATCTATGTATAATTGTGTATTTTGGTAATTAATTATATATGTATATAGGTTTTTATATATGTATAAATTATGTTACGACTTGTATATTTTTTCCAGCATAAATTCACATAACGTGGTTTTAAGTAATTTATTTCCGTCTTTAAACGACAGTTTAGACCCGTCAAACCAGTTTACAGTGGTTATCGACCTTGATTGTTATCTTATACAGCTGATAGCGCATCGTAGACAGAAATCCTTTCTCAATATCTTCTACTATAAACTACGAATGTTGGATGTAAGTCTTATTTAATTTAAAACAAACGAGTATTATTCAGAACTCATCCAATTAATGGACGCTACATTTTACATCGCTCTTTTAGCGAACTTACCGGTTAGGTAATATTAGGAAACAATCCCAATTAGTTGCTGTGATTTAACCAAACGTAGTGGCTCATACATCGAGGATAGGATGTTGATGAAACTTATCCAAAAAATTTGTTCCCGCACTGGCGGTCACAAAAGCCACTCACTCCATTTCTATATTTATTAAAACCTTGTTTTCTAAATTAATTATTGAACTTAAATAATTTTTTTTTGTTGTTGTCTCGACTGTTTTGTTAAAAAACTGATTATCGAAATTAAGCCTACTCCCCCCCCCACTATTGCCTTTACTCTCTTTTGCTCCTGATTTTAACGAGATTAATGGTACCCTCCCTATAACCCCTATATTTATTTATCTATGCACCTTTTTATTGCCCAGGCCACCCAACCCTTCATGTGCCAAATTTGTTCACCATACAGATTTCCGAAAGCCCCTTCAGTTTTCCGATATATTCATAAATATTCAAAAAAATTATTTTTGTACAATGATAATAATAAATTCTATATTTTAATGATCGTACGGTCTCATACTACCCCGGACGGGGACTCTCATTCAATTACCGTCCTGGGGGATAGTCATGTCCGTAAATTAGCTAAATATCAGAATAGCTCAATCCGTTTCCGGGGGCTTTCCGGCCTCACAGTCCTAGGGCTCAAAGCCCTTATTAAACATAACCGTCACTCCTGGTTTCCGGTTGCACATGTCGTGCTTATTATCAGTACGAACGACGTTTTGAGACGAAGGCATGAACATTTACAGTCCAATTTTGTGTCACTCCTGCGCCTTGTTCGTCGGGTGAACCCAGCCGGTTCATTTTCCATTTTTAAACTCCCGTTTTTCCCTATAATTCGTACCCAAATTCACCAAATTTCAATTATTCAGACATTTATTATTTTCCTAGGAACCTTAACAGCCAGTGATGTGACAATTCATGATGAGACTGCCGACCGGAATTTACCAGACTCGTGTTTTTTGAACGATGGCATCCATTTTTCACCCGTAGGTAATTCCCTTATATTCGACATTTTAAAATCTATTTTATAATTCCGACACTCTCGATCCGCCTCGCGGACTTCATTGGACGGCCTCACCGGTATTTAAATCAACCCCACCTCTGGTAGACACGTTCGCACAGTACATATATCCCACTTAAAGAGATTTTTCACCCCAAATATTAATAAATAAGGTTACACCCTAGTGAACCGCCTTACACTTTTTTCTCGACACCTGGGCCAGTCTCAACCAGCTTAGGTAATATTAGTTTAGTGCTTTTCCAATTCTTTCTTCTTCTTCCACCATAACTTAACACTCACTCCATAACCCCCCCCCCTATTCTGGTTTCATCTACCATGCGGGCCCAGTATGGCTAAGGTGCGTCCTTGCTAAATTACCAAAATACACAATTATAAATCGATCGGTGAATAAAAGAATGAAAACTAATGATCTAAATGAATTTACGTTTAACGTATGCGAACAGCGAAAGAGAAAAAAAAAAACCTTTGATTAATTATTTTGAACAATGCAATGCGCTAATTCCATCAATAAAAAATATATATATTATTTTTCTTCTCATTAATTAACAAACTAAAATATTTTAACAGTAATTTAACAATGAAATTTATTATTTTATACGGAAATAATTTTAAACTGGTAACTTTTAATAACATGAATTAAATTTGGAGAAAAAACAATAATATTTCTAACTATTAGATAAATAATATAAAGATCACTCACCATTTTGGCAGACAGGATGTTAACAAAACTAGGCCGAATTTATATTGGTTACTTACCATTTTACATACGCGGGGATAAAAAGGTTAATTAAGGAGTTATAATTAATTAGAGACGGAATTTAGATTTCGCGAAAAAATGTTGTGCCATACTAATGTAACGCTAAGGGTTAGTTTTATCTATAAAAAATGATAATTTAATTTACTGAAAATTTTATAAAACGGAAATTTAGCAAAAAGAAGACACGTTTGGCCAGCCATTCGAGACATGTCGCCCAGCGCACAAAAACCATATTAATTCGTAAAAATTAGGGTCTTTTATTAATATTTTTTTTATTTTTCGTTTAGACACAACCAAAAGAACCCGGAACACAAGACAAAGTCCTTCTCTCTGCTACGAATCTGCAACATTAGCGAGAAAAGATGCTATTGCATTGGGGGTATGATTTTGGGTGGTCCGCGGATCGACTTTGATAATGTATTACCGGGTCCCGATCGCGTGGTAAAATTAATATAGTACACTGGGCGAATCTCAACTTAGGCTAGCCATTTTTGACGAGTATTACTAGAAACTAATTAACTAAAAATAAAAGAATTACACTAATACCAATGTTAATATTAACTACACTGTATTGCAACAACATGTCGGTCTATAGCAGGGCCTTTCATGGCCGCGTATAGTTCGACTAATAATTTTACGATATCCCAAAATCGCAATGCGCCCAGATATAAACCCAAGGGCCGAACGGCCCTATTCCTTTAGGTTTAGCAAGGCATGATAGAAATTTACCGCACTATAATATATTTAGGAAGAATGCTGTAAGACGTCTTTAGTCACAGCTGTCTCGAGCACAACTCTGGTCTTATCAGCTAGCCGGGCGGGTATATCCAGATTCACAAAGGGGAGGGGGAGTGGTGGTAATCACCACAGTTGTTAAGTAATCAAATGGAAATTAAAAATAATATGGAGGTTTTGGAAACTAAAATAGGTAAAGAAATAATAGAAGTTAGGACTGCTGTAAACAATAGAGTAGAAAAAATTGAGACACAATTAAGGAAAACTGACGAAAAAATAAACCAGTTAGATTTAGAAGTAGGGAAACATAAAAATTTAGAAAAACAAGAAATTTTAAAATTTAAGAATAGTGTTGACGACCAAATTAATAGTTTAACCTCAAAATTTGAAGAAGAATTTATGTTAAAGATGAGAGAAAATTTTATAGAACAGGGTAGTATGAATCATGGTGCTAGTACAAGCACAAATGTAATTAACGATACAGTTATTCCGGAGTTCCAAAATGAGAAATTAGAACCACACCCAAAAGTATTTATAGAAGGTGTAGAGATGTTTAATAAAGTAAATGGGGGAAAATGGAAAATAAGGTTAGGTTTTTTGCGTAAATATTTCAAAGGAGAAGCTTATAAAAGGATATAAAAATGAATGGGGAAATTTTGATGAATTTAAAATAGCATTTTTGGAGAGATTTTGGTCGGAAGAGAAGCAGGAGCAATTAAAAACGAAATTGTTAGTAGGTAATTATTTTAAAGGACCAGTAGAAGAAGTATTTCAATATGTTATGCGTTTGTATAATAAAACTCAATTTTTAGACCCTCCTATGACCTTTGTTAGGCATATTAGCAGGAAATTGCCGGAAAAACTAGAATTGATGATGCTAGCAGCACAGCCTAAACGTGTAGATGATTTAGAGAAATTAATCTTAAGTTGGCAAGAAATTAATAGGGCCAAATAGGATGAGACAAAATGACAATAAAATAAATGGGGAGGGGAAATGTATAGAAATTTCCAACAAAATCCAAATATAGGACAAGGAAATTTTAGGTTTAGAGGACCACAAAATTTTAAAGAGTTTAGAAACGAAAATAGATTTAGAGGACCCCAAAATTTTAGTAGAATGCCACCTTCGAATCAACAAATGATTAACAGTAGGCCAATGATGAGTAATCAACAAAATTTTCCAAGACAAAATGGGAGTGGTATGAATCATGGGTTTAGACCGAATTTTCAGCAGAAGCAGCAAGAGAATAATAATAAAGGGAATTTAAATAGGGAACAGGGAAACCAGAATCAGCAACAATAGATAGGGCCCAAGTATTGATGTCAAAGGAAAACAGTAGGCCTAAAATAATAAAAAGGGATAATATAATAACAAAACAAAATAATAATGTAGACTTAGATATAAGAGAAGAATTATTAAAAGAAGATTTTAATAACGTTAATGTACAGCCGATTAAGGGCGAATTATTGAAATTGAAGTCAAAATTAATCAAGAAAATTTTAAGTGTATAATAGATACGGGCTCTGAAATTACAGTAATGAGTGAAGAGATATATAAAAAACTAATTGCTAATAAAGACAATAAAATTTTAGAATTGCCAGTTTGCAATTTAACAATAGTTGGTTTAACAGGTGTGCGTAGTAAAAGAATTACTAAACAAGCCTTTGTAGATGTGGAAATTGGAAATGAGATAGTTGCAATAAACTTCCTAATTGTGAAAGGTCTAAATATAGAAATAATAATAGGATGTGATTTTTTAAAGTTGAAGAAAGCTCAGATAGATTTTTATGAAGAGATAATTAGATTCAATGTAGAAGACAAATAAATTCAGACTAAATTTAGGAAACAAATTTCACAAGTAGAATGCTATAAATTAAAATTATGAAGAAGTAAAATGGAAATAAACTGT
Source organism: Aphrophora alni (assembly GCA_963513935.1). Classification (NCBI taxonomy): domain Eukaryota; kingdom Metazoa; phylum Arthropoda; class Insecta; order Hemiptera; family Aphrophoridae; genus Aphrophora; species Aphrophora alni. The sequence goes on from OY740774.1 coordinate 52,585,129, forward strand.
TATAATGAACCAAATATTGATTATGAAGAATTACAAATTAATGATGTAGCCACAAATTTTTTTCAAGAATTCGATTCAAAATATTATGAAAATCAAGATGCTGATTTAGAATGGACACAAAATGTAGAAAAAATTTTAGAAGAGAGTAATTTAAGTTTAGATTTTGAATTGATGGAGTTACAAACTGTATTAAATGAATTTAAGGAAGTATTTTCGGAAAAGCCTGGAAAATGTTAAATTATAAAGCGAAATTATATGTAAGAAGATAATAAATTCATAAATAAATCATATGCAATACCACATTCGAAAAAAGAAGCTGTTGCCAAAGAAATACAGAAAATGATATTATAGAAGACTCTAATAGCCCATTTTCAAATCCGTTAGTATGTGTGATTAAGAAAGATTCGTCAATTAGGTTATGTTTAGACGCTAGACAAGCAAATCAGATAATAATTCCTGATAGAGAAATTCCTGAACAGATAGATGATATTTTACAGAGGTTTGAAGACGTAAAATATATTTCAAGTATTGATTTAGTTAGTGGTTTTTGGCAAATTGAATTGGACGAGCAATCTCGAAAATATGTAACATTTTTATTTAATGGCAGGAATTTGCAGTTTAAAAGACTTCCGTTTGGACTCAATGTTAGCACTTCACTATTTAAAAAGGGTTTAAATATGGTATTAGGACCTGAAGTTTTAGAGTTTACAACAGTATATGTAGATGATGTCTGTATTGCGTCAAAATCGTTTGAAGAACATATATGAGACATTTAAGAAAACTTTTTGAACGACTTAGGACTTATAATGTTACGATTAAAATTAAGAAATCAGTTTTTTGTAAGAAAAGAATAAAATTTTTAGGCTATAATATCTCTGATGTAGGAATAGAACCTGATCAAGAAAAAATAAAAGTAATTCAAGATTTTCCGACACCCAGAAACTTAAAACAACTACAAAGCTTTTTAGTTTTGTGTAACTATTATAGAAAATTTCAACAAAACTATGCAGAACTTACGAGTAAATTTACACACCTATTAGGAAACAATATTAAATCATGGAATTGGGGAGAAAAAGAGACAGTAGTATTTGAAAAAATAAAACAGATTTTCTTAGAGACAATAGTTTTACAACATCCTAACTTTGAAAAACCATTCTATTTAAACACTGATGCTTCTGATCAAGCACTTGGAGCTGTATTATAACAATTAGATGAAAATAAAGATCATTTAGTTATAGCATTTGCGAGTCGCAGTTTACAAAATAGTGAAATAAATTATACCGTAACGGAGAAAGAATTGCTTAGCATAGTATTTGCCTGTAAGAAGTTTAGGAACTACGTGCTTGGCAACCAAATAACTATACGCTCAGATCACAAAGCATTGACCTTCCTTAAGAGTTGAAAATTAACACATGGTCGACTTTAACGATGGATTTTGTTTTTACAAGAATACAATTTAGAAATAGAGTATTGTCCGGGTAAAGAAAATGTTGTAGCAGATGTTATCTCAAGAACTAATAATAATGAAGTTATTAAAACAGGAAATGAACATTTAATCAAAATTTTTTATACACGAACTGATAGGAATCTGGCAAAACAAGATAGGATTTTAAGAAAACCTTTTAAACGTCTAGAATTTGAACAAAAACAAGATAAACGATGTCAGAGAATTGCAAAATTATTAGAAGATAAAACTGTTAAAATTGAAAAATTGAGAAAATGTTATGTTATTTATAATGGTGTTTTGTTTAAAAAGTCGGGAAAAAATAATAAGTATAAAATTTGTTTAACAAAATCTTTAATTGAACTAATAATCAATGATTGTCACGAGAGATATGGGCACATTGGAACAGGAAAATGTTATAAATTTCTAAAAGAGTTATATGAATATCCAAAACTTGAAAAACAAATACAATTACAAATTAGGCCATGTGACGTATGTCAAAAAAGTAAAGTGTCAAATTTAAAACAAGAAGGATTAATGATTAATATATTACCGGAAAATGTATTCAATCTAGTTGCTGTAGACTTATTTGGTGAATTACCAACAGGATCTGGTGGGGTTCAATACATATTTGAGGTTTTAGACGTATTTTCCAAATTTATAAAATTATACGCAATAAAAAGACCAATTGGAGTGGTTTTAGCGAATAAAATTGTAAATGAGTATATTCGAGATGTAGGAAAGCCTAAAGTTATCTTAACCCTTAGTTACTATCGAGCGTCTGTCAGACATCGACAAAATTTCACTTACATTGTTCCCCCTCTACCCCCGCCCCTAGAAACCGGTCCGGCCCAGTACCTTACAGTTGAGTCATGACCTTCATAGTGATAAGTTATTGTGCGTGTCAGTTAGTTAGTTTTCACCCTAGGATCCTTAACCTGTTGAAGAGTACAGGGAAATACCGATTAACGAGTACGGCCGTTCTTGAACGTCCTCTGTGCTGTTTGCGTAAATGAGTATGGACGTTCCGGAACATTTTAGGTTACGTCTGAGCAATAAAAGTATTTATCATAAAACAAATTAGTCATGGCTTATTGTGTTGTCACAATTCAACAAGAAATAGTACTAAGAACACATGAAATCGGGTTTTTCACAATTGTAAGGCAGGACAACTCCAGGGGGCGTGGTTTCAGGAGAATTCACCATGCGTATTGATTGACGCGTAAATGTAGGCGATGGCATCGTCTTCTCCGCGGTTGTTTCCCCCCTACACACACCTGTGCCTATGTTCCTTGTCTAGTATAAGTGATTTGTATCATTATATTATGTTACGTATATTATACATCAAACATGAAAAATTAAACACTACAAAGCTTTTTTACAGATTCCCCTCTGTCTAGTCTTTTGACACATTTAGCCGCGTCTCAAACGAAACCAACACACGCTTCCAAGAAAATTGAAAAGAAATGTTATATTTTCCATAATGTAGGCTATACTAAATTGATTCGTGGAAAAAAAGCACCCCATCAAACGTTTATGTCTGTGTATGTCTGCTATACCGACGGGTGACAATGCCACGGTGTTTTTATGCCGCCGACAATGGGATACCGCTATCAGCAAACGAAACCAACACACGCTTCCAAGAAAACTGAAAAGAAATGTTATATTTTCCATAATGTAGGCTATACTAAATTGATTCGTGGAAAAAAAGCGGCCCATCAAACTTTTTGTCTGTGTATGTCTGCTATACCGACGGGTGACAATGATTTTTCAGTGCAAATTTTTTTTAAAGTACATTTATCAGTGTAAATTTTTATTCTTACAAGTTTTTAACACAATATTATTATATTATTATACATTTGTAACCAATAAAACAACTATTTTCAAATTTTTTTTTCTTACTCCTTGACAACAATTTTCTTGTAAATACTTACTAACCAGCTGTTGGCTATTTGGGACGTTCAGGAACGGCCACACTCGTCAACAGGTTAAACGCCTGAGAGACACCGCGATAGTACTTACGTTACTTTATTATTAACAAGGTGCATCTCACAGACGTTCGATAGTGTGAAAGTGATTTTAAATTTAACATTGTGTCTCACAGACGCTTAATAGTATTTTTGTGTATTTGTTAAAAACTGCTAGATTTACCTGTGAATAAAAACAGTTTTCTCTTATTCTACCATGGACAGCCAACAGAAACTGGATGAACCTTCTACTTCTAGTGGTCGTGCAGGGTCTACGAGGCAGTTGAGAACCAATGTAAATATTCGGCCTACTGACAAATACTACGAGGAATCTGTGGAGCATATGCTCAACGAGTATATTGATGATTTGAACTCTTATTAGACTATAATAGTGACGATTCTCATATAGATCCTGACTTTGAAATAAGTGATCATGACACAGAGAGTGAGCAGGAAATGATTAATGATGAAGAAATACAACAAAGTAGTCCAACCGACCTTCAAAATTATGACTCTCAGGAAGAACCTGCTAATTTTGAAACTGAAGAAATTAGGAATAGTCATTCTGAAGGAATGGACACTGATGTTCCTCAGGACACTGATGAGTCCTGTGAAGCAGGCATTATCTGCACCCTCGGATCTTTCTGCTGGAAGGCGGTTTGGTCCGGGGATGCAGATGGTGGCAGCAAGAGCGGACTCATGCGCCTCCCCGCGGTACAGGATGGGCAACGTTTTCGGTGTGGCCTGATGCTTTGCCGGATGGCGGCACCGAAGGCGGCTAAAGCATGGGACGTCTTACCCCCTCCCTTCCCCCTCCTGCTTCTTCTTTTCACCACCCCAACCAAAATGAGGTCGCCAACCATTCTTTGACCTCTCTATAATCTGTCCTATCTCTCTTCTGTCTTCTGTCCCAAGAAGCTTGAGGCTCTTGTGGACGTTCATTTATTCTTAATTCCCACTATCCCCACAATCTGTGGACCCAATCCAAGGTGGAACAGCATATGCCGAAGGATGCGTGTCTAAGGGGGAGCTTAGACTCTAGTATGCGGACTCCGGATACCAGGCGACCTCCGGTTTCAATTTAGCCTTACCACATATGCGGGCTCTGTGTGGTGGACCTTTTAGAACCCTGCACTACTCGTGGGAACTTTATGGACCTAATAAACAAAAATGAAAAAACCTCGGCGGAGTACCAGCCACAAGCTGGAAGCTCGGCCACAAAACCAGGACCGGAAGCAGGCTCAGAGCATGCTTACACGGTCCAAACACCAAATCAAGCAACACCCCATGAAAACAGACAAGAAGCAGCCACTGAGCAGGCTTTGAAATCTGTGGACATGGAGGTGGCAAGGGAGGAGGTTGAATCGGGCCTTGAGCTGGATGAAGACCTCCTCTTGGAAAATCTTGACACCCCCGGCTTCACGGCTGAGCTGACGGACGCTACTAAGCAGTTGGTCACGCTCAATATGGCCCAAAGTAAGCCGAGGATGTCTAAAGCAGAGAGGAGACGAGCTTTGAGGGCAAAGTTTGGTGACGACTTTGACCCTAAGAAGTTCGACAAACGTAAGAACAAAGGGGCTGCCTTGACAGCCCCCGATGTTCCTGCAATCAAGGAAGGGGGACAGAAGCGCGGCAGAGCCGAAGCTCCGACTCCTCCTTCCATTGAAGCTCAAAGGAAGAGACCCAAACAGTCTGGTGAGCACGGTGCATCGACATCGGCGCAACCCAGTACCTCGTTTGGGGAAGCTCTAACCTCAATCAAAATGGCAGTCGTGCCCAAAAGATTCCCCGAGGACAAGCTCTCCGAGGAACAGGGCAGGACAGTCCAAAAAGCCATCATGGCAAAGTTTGAGTGCCTGGAGGACGGATCATATCCAGTCTTTTCAGGCTCTTACATGGAGAAAGGAGCACTGATAATTTCGTGCTCTAATCTCCTCAGTAAATCTTGGCTGGTGAAACTCATCTCCAATGTTAGACCCCTTGGCGAGGATGTCGAGCTTATCGTTGGTGATAAGAAGGATATTCTTCGGGCCACTAAGGTGTTCTTCAGAGCACCTGCTGAGCTGGAAGAGACTCCTGAAAGGATCCTAGAGATGCTCGACAAACAGAATCTGAGCCTTAGGGTCGGAGAGTGGAAAACACTGGCAACGAAGAAGGACCCAAAAGGTCGTACCTTCGTTCTCCTGGTAGATGACTTCTCCCTTGCAGCCATAAAAGCAGTAGGGCGTAAGGCGCATGTAGGACTCTGGCAAGTCTCTCTTGTCTTATTGTCAGGAAAAGACAATGCTGAGGGTCCTACTGGTAAATCTTCATCACAGTAAGGCGGCTTCGGCCTCCTTCTGTCAGACCTTCATTAGGTCCAACATCGACCTGGCTCTGGTCCAGGAGCCCTGGCTCCACCGAGGCCGGATTGCCGGACTAGGCGATGCAAAAGGTAAGCTTATATACTGCAATAATATTAATAATAACCGTACCTGTATACTTGTAAGGTCAGGTTTGCAATGCTTGCCCCTAATGGATTTCTGTTCTAGAGACATCACCACGGTGATGATTTACTGGCGCAATGGGAAGGAAAAGGATGGTCCAATTTTTAGCTCCGTCTACCTACCCTATAACGTCAGAACTCCTCCTCCATCTAGGGATCTGGAACTCCTGGTGGAGTCAACTACTGTCAGGCGGCAGCAGCTTCTGGTGGGATGTGATGCCAACGCTCATCATCGCCTAGGCTGGGGCAGCACTGATACTAATACAAGGGGTGAGTCATTATTTGATTTTCTCTTGTCTAATAACTTACAAATTGTTAATGTAGGAAATACACCGACCTTCTCTAATAAAATCAGGAGCGAGGTTATAGACATTACTTTTTGTACAGAAAATATTGCAAAACTGATTGGGAACTGGCATGTTTCAACAGAAGCCTCCCTCTCAGATCACAAATATATAATGTTTCATCTAGAGGCATCAACCATCCAATCTCTCTTTCGAGACCCGAGGTCGACAGACTGGGGGTCCTATTCAGACCAACTGTCGACGGTACTTGGGTCCATGCAAGGAGACATTGCAACATTTCCGGATGTAGACAGGGTGGCGTCCTCGCTTCGGGATGCCATCATGGACTGCTATCAGGATAACTGTCCTCTGCGGACGAGATCAGGTAGACCTAACACAAGATGGTGGTCACAGGATCTCGGTCGCATGAGGAAACAAATAAGAAGGCTTTTCAATGCCTCTAAGCGGAGCGGTGAGTGGAGGGAGTATCATTTAGCTCTCACCACATACAGCAAAGCTATCAAAAAAGCTAAGCTTGATTCCTGGAAGGCATTCACCCAAAAAGTGAATAGTCTGAAGGAGGCAGCAAGACTGCAACAAGTTATGGCTTCTAAACCTTACAATCCTGTAGGCACCTTGCGGAAACCAACAGGAGAGTATACCAAAACAGCGGAAGAGACGCTCAAGTTACTACTTGAAACTCACTTCCCTGGTTGCACAAGTAGTGATAATATGGACGGCGGTCTAAGTCTAGCTGGGGACAGCTCTTGGCCAAGGGCATCTCGGGCAGACTGGAAGATAGCCAGAAAAATTGTCACTATTTCTAAATTAAAATGGGCAATAAACAAATTTAGCCCGTTTAAATCACCAGGCGGAGACGGAATCTATCCTGCACTATTGCAGGAAGGACCTGACGCCTTGATCCAACTGATCTGCAAGCTTTCCAGAGCCAGCGTAGCATACGGCTACATTCCGCAGGCATGGAGGGTCAGCAGAGTTACGTTTATTCCCAAGCGTGGCAAAGCAAGTTATTGTGATGCCAAAGCTTATCGACCTATCAGCCTATCCTCGTTTCTGTTGAAAACATTGGAGAGGTTGGTTGAGAGACACATTAGGGAAGGGGTGCTCTTAGGGACACCTCTTCATCGCAATCAACATGCCTACCAACCTGGTAAATCCTGTGAGTCTGCTCTACATAATCTTGTGGGTAGGATCGAGGACACACTGGAAAGGAAGGAAATTGCACTGTGCGCCTTCTTGGACATAGAAGGTGCATTTGACAATACTTTATTTGGATCAATAGTGCGCAGACTGGAAGAGCGAGAGGTGAACCCGGCTGTAACAAGATGGGTTCACTCAATGCTAACAAGCAGACGCATTCAAAGCTCCCTGCTTGGTGGTTCGCTGGAGGTCGCTGCCACAAGAGGTTGCCCACAGGGAGGTGTTCTATCACCTCTATTGTGGAGCATGGTGGTGGACGATCTCCTTACGGAAATTAGCCAAGCAGGAACATACATCCAAGGCTATGCAGATGACATAGCAATCTTGGTCATTGGAAAAAGTGACTACATTGTCTCGGATATCATGAATAGTAATCTGAGACAGGTGAAGTTGTGGTGCGCAAGGGAAGGCCTCAACGTCAACCCAAGCAAAACCACCATAGTTCCCTTCACTAGGAGGAGAAACTTAACAGCCCTGGATAGGATATCCATGGACAACACACGGATAAATATGTCCATGTCGGCAAAATATCTTGGAGTAACCCTTGATCAAAAGCTGACATGGAACGTACATCTGGACAACTTAATACATAAGGCGAAATGGGCGCTAATGACAGCCAGACGCTTTATTGGTACTACCTGGGGACTTAAGCCTCACATAGACCTTTGGCTATATGAAGCAGTGATTAGACCCCAAATTACATACGGAGCGGTGGTCTGGTGGAAGAAGTCATGCCAAACCACTGCAGGAAGCAAACTAACAAGCCTGCAAAGACTTGCATGCTTGTGCATAACTGGAGCTTTCAGAAGCAGCCCAACAGCTGCTCTGGAGGTTCTTCTCGGACTCCCGCCTCTTGACATTTACATAATGTCAGAGGCAAGGAAATCCGCCTATAGACTGACGTGTGTTAATGAGTGGCGGAAGGGCTTGCCTGGAGCAGGACACTCTGACATAGTTGACACCGTACTTAAAAACTCGGTGCTAGACATGGCGCCAGACGCAATGCAAACTGAGTATGTCTTCAACAGACCCTTCACGGTAACCTTAGGTAACCGGGAAGACTGGGAAGGAAACAACAAACCAGGTTCTTCCAGAGGGACTCTCGTCTGGTACACGGATGGGTCACTTATGGAAGGAAACTCAGGTTATGGAGTATACAGCTCATCACCAAGGACTAACATTAGTGTGAGTCTTGGGACGCACTGTACGGTATTTCAAGCAGAGATACTAGCTATCACTGCTTGTGCCCATTTGGGTTTGTCAAAAGGCCTTCGAGACAGACAAATCCTCATTCTTTCTGACAGTCAAGCAGCACTTAAAGCGCTAGACTCAGTATTAATCACTTCGAAATTGGTGAAGGACTGCCTCTCAACACTAAAGAAACTCTCCACAAGGAACATGGTGGAATTAAGATGGGTGCCAGGTCATCGTGGCATCCAAGGTAATGAGATGGCAGATACCCTCGCTAAGAAAGGAGCATCCACACCCTTCATGGGGCCAGAACCAATGTGCTGTATCAGCCGCAACATGGCTAAAAGCGCAGTTAACAACAGGCCAAGGAAGAGCTACGCCAGAGATGGCATAGGACTCCAGGGCTCACACAGAGTAAACAGCTAATCAACGGACCTAGTAACAACCTTACGAAGTCATTGATCAAGTTAGACAGGCTACAGCTTAAAAGAGCAGTAGGACTTATCACTGGACATGGTCAGTTCAGGAAACATCTTGCAACAGTGGGAGTCTTTGAAGGCGACCAAAGCTGTCGGCTCTGCCTGCAGGCCGTGGAATCAGCAAGACACATCATATTCGATTGTGGGATGCTGGAGCGCAGAAGGAGGGAGCTCTTTGGTATCCTGCAACCAGGAGAGGAAGAGGACACGTACTTGGTAGAGAAAATCCTGAAGCTCGTTCGAGGAACAGGGTTCTAATCCATCAGGAACGGCATATAGGGGGCACAATAAGCCGATGGTTGACGTGCAGGGAGACCTTCTCGAAGAGGGTCTCCACCCCATCTCTAATCTAATCTAATCTAATCTAATGACTCTCAGGAAGAACCTGCTAATTTTGAAACTGAAGAAATTAGGAATAGTCATTCTGAAGGAATGGACACTGATGTTCCTCCTCTAAACGAAGATACTTCAAGACAATTAGATGATGTCATTGAGAATGTTGTTGGAGGAGCTGGATCGTTACCTAACACAAGAGAGAATTTCTATTATGGAAAAACAATAAAAAACAGGCGAAGGTTTACGTGGAGTAAAAAGCCCCCACCCCAAAACGTAAGATCGAGAGCACATAATATTATTATGAAAGTCCCAACTTTAAAAGCTAAAGCTAAAAGTTTGGGTGACAATCCGAGTCCGCTAGAAGTTTTTCAGTTTCTATTTTCAGACAAAATGATCCAAGAAATTTTACATTGGACGAATGTCAAAATTGGTGAACTTCGAGAAAAGTACAAGAACAAGAATTTGTCTTTCATACAAGACACCAATGTGGTTGAGTTGAATGCATTGATTGGCCTGCTTATTTATACATCTGTTTTCAAGGCAAATAATGAATCTGTTTTGTCCCTCTATGCTACAGATGGAACTGGCCGTGACGTGTTTAGATGCACGCTCAGTAAAGAAAGGTTTCTTTTTTTGTTAGTTTCACTGAGATTTGACAACAATAATGATCGCCTCGAAAGAGCAAAGGATGACAGATCTGCAGCAATCTCCAAACTACTTCAGAGTTTAATAGAAAACAGTCAAGAGTGCTACTCAATGGGAGAGACAGCATGTGTTGATGAAATGCTCGTCGGGTTTCGTGGGCGATGTGGCTTTCGCATGTATATGCCGAATAAGCCGGCAAAATATGGCTTGAAAGTCATGGCCATGACTGATGCACGGACTCAATACCTATATAATGCCTACATTTATACTGGCAAGGATTGTTATGGCCAGGGCTTGAGTTTAAATGAAAAAAAGCTAAACAAACCAACACAGTCTGTTTTAAGACTTGTAAAACCAATTGAAAACTCTCGACGAAACGTTACGGGTGACAATTGGTTTTCTTCTATTGAACTTGTAACTGAGTTGCAGAAGAGACTTCTGACATATGTTGGAACCCTAAAAAAGAATAAAACTGAAATCCCAGAAGTTTTCAAGCCTAATTCAGAACGAAGAGTTTTATCTTCGATGTATGGCTTCAATGACGACCTAACCCTTCTTTCCTATGTTCCCAAAGCAAAAAAGGCAGTCATAATGATTTCTTCTATGCACCATGGCCCAAGTGATGATCTTTCTACAGGAAAACCTGACATCATTGCGTTTTATAATTACACTAAGGGTGGGGTTGATGGCTTGGATTTCAAATGTGCAAACTATTCTTCAAGCAGGCGAACGCAGAGATGGCCTATGGCAATATTTTACACTATTTTAGATGTTGCATCAGGTGTTAACGCATTTGTCCTATACCAATCATTCAAAAATACCCCAAAAGCTACTAGGATGGACTTCATGAAATCTTTGGCATCCTCTTTGGTCCAGCCTCACATGCGACACAGGATTGACACAGGAAGACGAGACAGGGATTTGGTCTTCTCTATCAAGCGGATTATTGGAATGCAAGAGGAGGAAGGACCTGCTCAGCAGCCAGCTGCTAGAAAAGAGGAAGACGTGTTTCTACTGTCCCCCGAAGAAGAGACGCCAGACAAGATATCCTTGCCAAAAGTGTGAAAAGCCTATCTGTTTGGAGTGTGCCAGAAAAGTGTGCCCAGAGTGTTTTGGTTGTGAGTGAGATCCTTTTCAATATTTGGATACCAACAAATCCGTAAGTGCTGACAATCTACTATAGACTACTAATATGTCATAACTTCATTTTGGTTTTCTTTTAGTTTCAATAACTACTATGTTTTTTATTTCACAAATTGTAAAACTAAGTTCATTTAAGTATTATTATGTCATTGGCAGTATTTCAAATAGTCATAAAATAACGTTATGCAGATTTTGTTTAGTATTGTTAAATAATAGTTGTCAGTTTATGACTTTCCTTAAAATTTTAACTCTTTAGATTTACAAAATATTTACAACATTTATAAACACATAGATTTCAAAGCCTTATTTTATATTTTTTCAATGTAGTTATTTTAAAATGTAACCTATAATCATTTTTAAATTGTTTAATAAAATCCTTACTTATGTTATTTTTGAGGACCAATTCTTATTTCACGAATTGATTTACTAGTATTAAGACTTCAATAAAATAAAAATATTTGTTATAAATAATGATGTTTTTAGTACCCTTGAAATACAACTAACTTTTATAGAAATGGTCAAAAAATTTATAAATGAAGTCTATTATTGAAATGTAAAAAAATAGAAATATATTTCATCTGCTATTTATGAATGCCCAAGCACAGAATAAAAATGATTTGACCATAGAAGTATAAAAATCAAATAAAATAAAAAAGGCGTCTGGCAGAAGTCACAATAGTAGTTATGACAGTTTTTTTGTACAATGTAAATCTCAAATTGATTGGACTTTTTGAACATAAAGGAATCGATTTGATAATTAGTTTTTTTGAGAGGATGTTTACTTCAATGCATTTTTAGACGTATCAATAGAAGTAAATACATGTAATTTGGTTTTACAGATTTCAGAATCTAAATAAAAAAACTCTATTAAAAATACATTACAAAAAAGCGTAATGTTTTATATAAATTAAAAATAACAATTATAAACATCCTTAAATTCTATTTTATTAATATTTAAATAGCTTTTAATAGCCTACAAAAGGTAATAAAATATTTGAGGTGTGAGTATATTACAAAATACGTACTAAATATGGAGTTAGTAAAACAGGTGTGATAGACGTCCGATAGTAACTAAGGGTTAAGTGATCATGGTAGCCAATTTCAGTCACATGCTTGGAAGGAGATATTAGAAACTAATGATATAATAATTAAACATACATCTGTATATCATCCGCAGAGTAACCCCAGTGAGCGTTGCATAAGAGAATTAGGTCGAATGTTTAGAACTTATGTACAGAACAAACATACAAAATGGCCACATTATGTTAAATTTATAGAAAATTGTATTAATCAATCCATACATGAATCTATTAACGATAGTCCATATGAAATAATGTTTAAAAAAGAATGTCCGCGTATCTATAATGAGTTATACAAATTTCCACCAGGAAAAATAATTGATTTTGAAGAAAAAATAGTTTTGGCTAGAAAACGTTTAAAATTAAAAGCAAATCAGAGGAAAAAGTTTCATGATAACAAGTTAATACCTACAAAATTTGAGATAGGAGATTTAGTTTTAGTGAGAAATCACTATTTGTCATCAAATTTGAGAAAAGAAATAAAAAAGTTCTTTTTATTATACAGTTGTTACAGGGTTCAGGTACCAGACTAAATTTAATAAGATAGTTCTAATAGAGTGTTTTCTTTTATATACAAGTTGAAATCGGGTAAAATTTGGATTGAATGGAATAAAATGATTAGTTAAAAAAAAAAACATGTTGGAAATAGTTTGATGAAGAATAAAATTAAATTTGTAATTGAAAGTTTTGAATAAGTTATATAAAGGTTTTGAGGAAATAGATTACGTAATGGTGTTTGAGATGAGAGGCATAGTAGTCATAGACAGATGTCTACGAAGGTACAGTCTGATCTGGAGAAAGTATCTCAACTTCGGATAAACCGATTTTGATAAAACTTTTTGAATTTTTTTTTATTTACATTGTTCGTGTATTATACATATATATTAAACTAGCATCTCCCGTTGCGGCTTTGCCCGCGAATCATTCAAGTTGTAATCTATACATTTATTAAATCGCATGTTTTGATAAAAAAGTTTAATATTACTTTAATCCGGCTAATTTTAATGTAGTGTGTAATATTTAAGAATACAGAATTTGTGAATTGAATGATAGAGTAATTTCAGAAAAAGAATATTTTTTTCTAAATCTGTTATTTTCATCATGTTTACTCATCAATAACTTAAAGTTACTAAAGTTGAAAAATATCAAAAAGCAAAGTAAACAACAACAAAAATTCGTAATTATTCTAGTTATAGATAAATTATATTATACTATTTAAAAATTCATATTATAAAATACTAAAGAAAAATTTAATTATTTCACAATTCAAATAAAAAAATTGAACTAAAAATGTACTTATTTAGTATTTAGGACCTCTTTGTAAACTACATTTGTTGTCTTCCCTTTAGGTGCTAAAATCACTAAATTATTAGAAGAACTGACCCTAGAAGCACTCACGTACAATTGACCATGAAAAAAAACAGTCTTCTCTTAAATCAACTCCTGCAAATTTTAATGTTTGTCCTTGAGATTTATTAATAGACATAGCAAAGCATATCTTCAGAGGAAATTGAAGTCTTAAACTGGAAAGGGTACTCCGACAGAATTAGTGGTATTCTAGGTATAAAAACAGATTCACCTCGAGCACAACCAGTAAATATTGTAGCTTCTATAAAAATTTTCTTTAAAGCAGTTACCTGTAGTCTAGTTCCATTGCATAGTTTTGGAGAGTTTAAATTTCGTAATAACATCACTGGCGTTCCTTCTTTAAGACGAAGTTTATGTGCTGGAAATCCAGGTGGATTAAGCGAATTAAGAAATTCTACTGGATAATTAACTGCTTCATCTGTTTCTATCACTTTATCAACTGATTTGTATTCTACTATTTCCCCTTGGAATAAGTCAAGTAATTTATCATTAATTTCAGCAGCTCTGTCATTTTTTGGACATAAAATTGCGCGCTCACTGAACCATTCCATCGTTTTTTCCTTAATTGTATAAATATCAGGATAAACGGCATTTATAAGCTGATTTAAGTTATTAACTACTTTTCCTAAAGTTTCTGGTATTACAACCTTTCCTGTTTCTTCTGGATATTGTCCATTTCCTATTTAAGGCAGGAGTTCAGAAAAAGCACCTGCTGAAGAGTCATTTTTTAAATGAACTCTCATATTTGTTTTAAGAGATAATTTCTTTATTCGAGGCCATAAACGCGATGACTTGATACATGCTTTCACTTCATCAGCGCGTGTTCCTCTTTGTACAACAGGCAACGTTTGCCTAAAATCTCCAGCTAGTACAACAGTAACTCCGCCCATTAATAATTTGTTGTTTCTTAAGTCTTGGAGTGTTGCATCCAAAGCTTCAAAACCTCCCTTATCCATCATGGGGCTCTCATCCCAAACTATAAGGTGACAGTCTTTTAATACTTTGGCCCTATTACTTTGTTTTGAAATTCCGCATAATTCAAATTTAAAGGCAATTTAAAAGCGCTATGAGCAGTTTTGCCTCCTTCTAGAAGAGTGGCACCAATCCCAGAAGACGCTGTAGCTAAAGCATTTTTTTTTTTACTTCTCACTTTTGCTAATAATAAATTTATTAAAAATGTCTTTCCAGTACCACCTGGTGCATTTAAAAAATATGTTTTCCCCTCGGAGGATTCTATGGTATTCACAATTTTCTGATATACATTTCGTTGTTCTGGAGTTAATAATTCCTCGTTATTCCTTACTACTTTTCCCAATTCTTCTGAATTGTAGTTCATTTCTGTTAAATAATCAAAATTGTTAACCCTTAAACGGTATGCCCGGTCTGTGAGACCGGGGGAGAAATTTTGATTTCGTGGTGTGGCAACAGTGGTGATGCAGGCGTCTTCCCCTCCACAGTACCTTCCCCTCCACTCATGCTGCACTGCTGTGAATCAACGCGACCCAGTTAAAGTTTGTTGTCTGTGAGTAATAAACGTATAGTTTAAAGTTAGGTGGTCTGAGAGACGGGGCATACCGGGAACGTAATTATTTTCCCCTGGTCAGTGAGACCGGGCATACCGTAACACGACTAAAAGTTTTGTTGCCATATCTATAGTGAATATTTTGTTTTATTGTATTATTTATTTATTGTTATATTGAAATGGATATGCCTTCTACTAGTAAGGGACCAGTTTTTAAAACAACTGATAATGATTTTGACAGTCGTATTCACCGTTTATTGGTGGATGTAAGTGATGTGTCTGACAGTGATGTTGGGTCCGAATTTGACGATACGGATTCTGATCCGGATTACGTCCCTAATTCTGATGAGAACATTGTAGAAGTGGAAGATAAGGAAGATAGTGATCAGGAAGATGAAGAAGAAGAAGGTGAAGACTTGCCAGCACTGCCAGCACCTGAGCCAGATAAAGTTTCCCCAATAAATTATGTAAGTAAGGATAATTTTATTTGGTATGCAAATGAGCCTCTTAGGAACCGCAGAACGCTGCAGCACAACATCGTTAGATGTGGTCTTCCTGGATTGACACACCAAGCTCGAGCGTTAGGACGCAATCCCTCAAAAACTCAGGTATGGTCGTTACTATTTACAGATGAGATGATTGATGTTATTGTTTTGGAAACAAACAAAAAGATAGCTGTAGCCAGGCAAAATGTTCCTGATTCAACAATAAAACATACATACCGAGATTGTGACCAAGTAGAAATAAAAGCAGCTATAGATATTTTACTCCTGTCTTCAATTTTTAAATCTGGCCATGAAGACCTAGAATCACTATTTTCTAAGGGCCCTACTGGAAGGGCAGTTTTCTCTGCCACCATGTCATGCAAAAGGTTCCAAATACTTATGGCATGTTTTCGTTTCGATAATGCTACTACTCGTGAAGAACGTAAAAAGATTGATCGTGCAGCAGCAGTGTCTGAGCTTTTCAACGCTCTTATAGAAAATGGTAAGAAAATGTACTGCACTAAAAGCTGTGTGACGGTAGACGAAATGATAGTTCCTTTTCGGGGGCGATGCCCATTTAAGGTATATATGCCGAAAAAACCAGCGAAGGACGGTATAAAGATTATGTGTTTATGTGATTCTGCTAGTTCATATCTAAGTAATGCATATATATACACAGGCAAAGACAGTGATGGTCAAGGTCTTAGCGAAGATGAGAAAAGGCTGATGAAAAGTACTCAAAGCATTGTTAGACTGACAAAACACATTGAAAACACAAACAAAAATGTGACAGGTGACAACTGGTTCACCTCAATAGAATTAGTTGATTATTTGAAGTCTAAAGGCCTCACCTATGTAGGTACCATTAGGAAAAACAAAAAACAAATACCAAAGGAAATTCTTGCTAATAAAACAAGAAAAACTGGTAGCGTCATGTATGGTTTCAATGACAACAAAACATTGCTTTCGTATGTACCAAAAAAAATAGGGTTGCCTTACTTTTATCTACCATACACCACACCATTGCAAATGATTTTGAAGTAAATAAACCAGAAATAATAGCATACTACAACAAAACAAAAGGTGGGGTGGACATCCTTGATATGAAGAACTCAATTTACAGTTCAAATAGAAAAACACGCCGATGGCCTTTAGCCATCTTTTTTTTCAATGGTGAACATCAGCAGTGTCAATGCCTTTATCCTATACATGTGCTACTCGGGCAGTCCTATAAATCTGCCACGGTACAAGTTTGTCAAAGAGCTAGGGATGGAACTCATTGAACCACTCCTGCGAAGAAGGTTGAACATCCCCTCGCTGCAGAGAGAAATCAAGTTGACGATTTCAAAACTTCTAAAAGAAGATGGTGATTTTCCAGGTGATATTGTTGAAGCTATCGTTCCAGATGACAAACTAGAAAAGAGAAAAACCTGCAGTATTTGCCCCTGGGAGAAGAGAAGAAAAACAAACTACAAATGTATTCGGTGCCTGAACCCGATATGTCTTGAATGTTCAAGAAAGCTGTGTGTAAATTGTACTAAGTTTGAGTGACAGTAAAAGTGACAGATCTAGCATATGTTACCAGTGTATATATATATATATATATATATATATATATATATGGGTAGTACGTAACTTTTCTGACACATCTATATTTGTTGTAATTTATTATATTTGTAAATAAAGAGTTCATTGCAACACAAAAGTTGAATTATGTCCCCTAATTCTGGTATAAGTTTGTACATAAACTGTATGTAAATAATGTAATTTTTTGATTTTTTGAAAACATTTTTGCACAAAAAAGACAAAATATTCTATGCTACAATATACAAAAATACAGAATTACAGTAATATATACACACCTACATATATATATACATACATTTGTACAATATTTTTATAGGTACTAGTATTCAGAAATAAATATACTAAAAAAAACGTTAGTGGGTCTGTGAGACCGGGGAATACCGTTAACGATTGGAGAAATAGGCATACCGTTTAAGGGTTAAAGAATTCCTCACTTCTGGTAGGCTGTGGCAAACCATATTGTTTTAAACCACTTGCTCCTAACGCCGTTACACCATCCTCGATTGATAATAAGTATTTATTATATACTTCTTTCATAAAACCTTGTACTCTACCTTGAACTCCTCTTTCAATTTCACGTTTGAAATCTTCGCTTAAACTATCTTTATGCTTTCCCCAAAGATTTAAAGGGTCAGATATGTGACAAAACACCAGCATCACAACAAACACTTGTCACATTTTATACGGTGAATCACACAAAGCTGCTTCTTGTAATGTGTCATTCCATTGTTCGTCACTTTCTAATAAACCTAAAGCTTTGCACGCAGACTGAAATGTTGGATGAATGATGCCGTCAACTGTTTTAAGGTATTCAAAAGATGTTGGACCTCTAAATACGTGCAGCAATAACCTTAGATGGTAGCATTCGACATTATTTGGATGCACCGTATATACTCTTCCTAGTGCTGTATCCTTTTTTATCCCTGGCCAATTTTCAACGTTTACGCCCCTTTTTCTCCTTTCAAAAACTTTATTATTTTTCCAAACTTAATAAGATGGAACTTCTGAATAAAGCAGAGTCTTGGCAAATTCGTCTTTTTGGCACAACTCAAAAAAGGCTAAAAGTGTGGTTTGAGGTGGATTATTAAGTCTTTGAGCTAAATTATCTGAAGTAAAATAGACTCTTTGACCATTTTCTAAATGTACAGCAAGGTGAACAACGGTAGGATATCGCTCATGAATTGGGAAACCAAGTATTCGCCAAACTGCTTCAGAGCTGCTGATATAACGGCCACTTTCATATTGACTAACTTCATTTATTTCATTACTTTTATTTTGTAATTCAAAGACTGCTTGATCTGTTCCTTTATTAATATATTTACAGATGTATTTAATAGATTTTACAGAATTACAAATTTCAATGTTAATATGGGCTTTGAAAGTGCGAGATAAAACTGGGTTGTAAGGTACAACCCAACTGTTATCTATATCCATATCTTTTATTTTCACAGTAAATCCACCTTCCTCTGGAGATAACCTTCTATATTTTGGGTAACCATCTTCTCAAGTTTGTGTTTCTTTAAAAAAGGGTCGCGGATACTTTTTGCTGCATCGCCCATCTTTCATGCAAGGAGAATTCATTTTCAAAGTACCACATGGACCGTGAATCATATTAGTCTTAACAATTTCGTGAAAAAGAGGATCTTTATTGATATCAGGTATTTCTGCAGAGACCACTTTATCAGTTAAACTTGGAACCAGGCAATCTTTTAACCAGAGCAAAATATGTGCGTGAGGTAATCCACGTTTTTGCCACTCAACTGTATACATGAAGCACTCAACCTCACCAAAAACGCTGCCTTTTACTAATAGATCTTTCATAGCTTTCAGTTTAAGGTGTAATACCCTGGCTATAATGTCATGCCGATCTTGAGATTTCTGACCAGGAAATAATACACCTTTGAACTCTGTCCATTTCGGATTACATGTAAAAGTTATGAATAGATCAGGTAGACCTTTGCAACGAACATATGTCATTGCATCTTGAGCTCGTTCATGCATATAACGTGGTCCTAATGTGAAAGATGATGGAAGCACAACTAATATTCTTAGTTGATCCCCATTTACATCCCTTCTTCCAATTGCATCTTTTAAGTGAATGTATTCTTTAACTCTAAGCTTGCTTTGATTATGCCTAATATAATTTGATCTTTCAGTTTCAATTTTTGCAAACATATCAACTAAAAATTGACTGAAAAGTGCACCCATATGAAGAAGAAAATTGAAGTCATTATATCTCACCATAATACGATGTGCATAAAAATTGGAAGCCGTTATTTTTCCTCGAGGAAGTGGTAACTTTGTAGTAGGATCACGATATGGCATATTAATACTGTAGCCATCTTCACCCCTACAAAATAAAAGAGGATATTGTAAAGAATCATAAGAACGATGAATTTCACTTATGCGACGTAAATTCTCATCATGGCTTTGAAGAACAATATCTCGATTTTCAAATTGCTGTCCGCTAATTACCAAAGCTATTTCAGATGATGTTGCCTCATTATATCGGCCTGTATGAGAACCAGCAGGTTTCCTATCAGCATGAATAACTACTTCAAAGTTATCACAATCATTCGGAAGTTTTTCTAAGGCAGTTTTGAAATCTTTAACATAAGTATTATGTTCATGGAGCATATGCTGCAATTGCTTTACTACTCCAGGTTTGACTCCTGGATAATGACTGCATCTTAATTTTGTTTCTCTTTCATCTTCACCTACGAAGTAGATTTGGAGAAACTGAGCTTCTTTATCTGGTATGGGCAGCACACTTCCTACTAAGTGATATACTTGTCCAAGAACTTTAAAAGTCGGAATATATCTATCTTCTACAATCTTATTCGCACCAAATGACGTCATTTGAAAGCAACCATTATATTTACGAATCGAGCTAATAAAATGAGAATGCTCGGGATGGCTATCATTTAAAAAACTATAAAGAGGCTCCGGTGGGGGTTGAATTGTTAATAATTGTACTTTTCCACCATTGCAGCACATTCCTGGTGTTTCATTTTTCCACTTAAGAGCCCCACAGTATTGGCATTCAGAATTCATTAAACCTATACTTACATATGGATCTGTGTCATAATTTATTTCTACATTATACTCCATTGCTGAACGTATTTTTTTCGTCCATGGACGTTTTCTTCTCTCTTCTCGAACTCCAGGTGTATTTGCTTCATAGCAACTTTGAGCTGCTCTATGAATCTGAGGGTGATGTTCCTGGTATGCAGCTGCTGCCACTCTATGGACCTCAGGATTTTTCTGCTGATATGCGGCTGCTGCTACCCTATGAACCTAAGGATGTTGCTGTTAATATGCAGCTGCTGTTACCCTGTGGACTTCAGGATTTTGTTGCTGATATGCAGCTGCTGCTTTTCTGTGAACATCAGGATGTTGCTGTTGATATTTTGCTGCTGCTATTCTATGAGCCTCAGGACGATTTTGCTGGTATTTGGTATTAGCAAAGTGACATGCTTCAGGATTGTTTAATAGAAAAGTTTTCTTAGCCGATTTTAGTTGCTGTTTTCGTGTTGCGCCACTATATCTTGCTCGTCGCTTTTAACTGACTTTTTGTCTACGGAAGGTAACGTTGTTAAAATTCCATTGTCTACGGAAGGTAGGGTTGTTAGAATTTTATTGTCTTCGTAGGATAATGTTGTTAAAATTTCATTATTACCTACAGAGGGTGTTGCACTTAAAATTTCATATACTTCGAAGTGACCTTTAGACAATGTGCCAGTAAAGCGCAATCGTCTAGTAGGATTGATACTATTTCCAAAAACTTCATAAAGTGCACTATTGCGGTATACTTCAAAGTGATAAGGAAATAATTCTCTAGCTGCTGTTAGTTCGATTATTCCAGCATAACTTGAATGCTGAGACATGTGAGTGCAATAATTCTCGATATCAGGATAATTATCACCATAATTATTTTCGGAAAACGCTGATAATCTATCCCAATTTTCTATTACATGCGATACAACTCTTTAGCGAATAAGGCAACATCCTTCTTGATTATTATTCACAATATACGACAGAGATCGAAATAAACACGCACCATCTCCAATAATTGGAATTACGGAGTGCATTACATTATTACCATTAATATTTAAACAGTCGACAGTCATATTTTATATAAAGTTTCAAAATATATAACTAAACGATAATCAGTATTGAATAATGTATTTGTCTAACAGAGATTTGTTGTTTAATAAAAGCTAGTTATTGTAGTAAATAAAAATTAAGTTTTGTTAAAAAATTTATTTAAAATTTTTTTTTTTTTTACTTTTGTCAATGTAGAAAATTCAATATATTCATGAATAAGTAATATGTAACAAATATTTTGGTTGAATACGATTCAAATCGTAAATACACTGAATAACTTTTTCACTGATTCACAAATATGTTAAAATATCAACTTATTATGTATATTGTGACCTCAGAGAAACAACCTTTTTTAAATAAACAAAATTAAGAGCAGGGGCGTGCCGACGGGGGGGATGAGCGGGACCGGACCCCCCCCCCCAGAGCCAAAAATATTTTAATATTTTTTTATAAATGAGCGAAATTTAAAAAAATATATATTTCATAAGATATTAATAGCAGCATGCAGTCTCATATAGCCTAAAATAGCACCATATAAACCCTATTTTTTCAAATTTTCCATAACCCCCCGGCCGCCCCAAAACTCCCCAGGCTGGACCCCCACCAGAGTAAATTCCTGGACACGCCACTGATCAAGAGTTGTCTTGCAACAATGTTCCAACGATCAGCTGTTAAAATAAAACTTTAGTTTATTAGCTGCCCAGTAATACGTATAAAACACTTTTTTTAGACGTTTCTTTTAAAAATAACACCATATTTGACTTAATATAAGTTCATTTCAAGAGATTGTAACATTTTATCAATTTTTTGATTCCATATTCATTATAATAATTAGAATAATATTTAATTACTGATTATAATCTCAGTTTTTAGTTTTAATAAATAATATCAATTTACAGAACAAAAAAAATCGTATAGTTGTTTATTTATTTTTTATAAACAAGCAAAAGGATTTATTTATAAAATTATTTAACGAAAATAGTCTCTTCTTTTAAAACAAAAAAAATAATTATTATCTTGTCTTAAATTATAAAGAAGCACAATGTTGATATTAAAATTGTTTCTATAACACTTCATTGATCATAGAATATATAAGTCTCTGTCTCAGGAAGGGTTGGGGCTGCTTTCTTCAAGGAAGGGGAATGTTACACATATATAAAGAAAACTTCATAAAAAATATCAATTACAATTAATATAAAAGAAAAAATGAATGCATGAAATTAGGATTACAATGTTCGGACAATCGTTTCCCGAAATGCACAAACTATTACAATGATGATCATTATTCAAGATCATTAATACATAAAAAACACTTCACAACAAAAAATACACATGAAAGATTTCCAATATAGTGTGGGAAAACAGTTTATGAAATAAACTGTCTGTAGGCCCAAGTTTATGATCAAACAAAAGTATATATAAGAAGTAAAGAAATGGCTAGATCTCACCGATTATATGTAGTACACCTGACTCAATACAAGTTCACTTCCAGAGATGTAGCACTATCTAACACTTTTTATTGATGATCAAGTATTAGAGCCCCAATTCAAAATCTTCTGATGCTCTATTTATTAAATTTCAATACTATTATTTAGGAAAACTGAGCAGTCCAGAAAAGCATCCATATAGTCTTAATGGCTTCTCAATATACACTCCCCCAAACTTATTCAATCGTTTTTCTTTTTCAACAAAGGCGTACAGAGAGATTGTTTTTATAAGTTCATTGTTCTTATGCAATCTTGTTTATTTTTGGGGGGAAAAATGAAATGTAATTATGACCCTACTTAATAAAGAAACTGTTAATAGTTTATAATATTTAAATATGATTTTATATTATTCAATTAAAATTTAGAATGTTGAAAAGGGTTAAATAAATTCTCTCAAAGGATAAAGAAAATTATCTTATATTGATATATGTATAATTTCTATTTGTATCAGCAAAGAAAGTCCCGCGATATTCTTCTCCAATCACAAACTTCTGTGGGCGTGTATATTATAATTAGCGTCTTGCTTCTAGTGGTCGCCATCTTAATTCCAGATTTTCGGTCATATTTCGACAGATTATGTCTTTGTTATTAAATATTTATATGAACTCATGTGATGTTTTATATTTAGAAATACCTACTTCGTATTTCTATATATCTCATTTTGTCTCTAGGTCTTCTGTATTTTTATAATCGGCGAAAGATCGGAGTTATATTTTCAATTCGGTTATTATCCAAGTTGGCCTTTCACGTCTTGATAAAAACAAATTATTTAAGTTTTCTTGTCTTTAACTGGGTGTTGTTATTTTTTTATAGATTAATCAAATTCTTAGGCGTAATTTTAATATATGCTTTGATTTGTTTTAGATTGACAATTTTCTGGATTATTTATAATTGGGTCGAAAATATTAGATTTAGAATTTGTTTTGATTCGAGTCTTATCTTTTTGCCGCTAGGCGCGTGTATGTCGACGTTTAAAATTAAACGAATGAAATTGACTGTATATCTGATTATTTTTATTGTATTGATTTTCGAGTTGTTATAATATCCCCTGGGTTATTTTTCCTGAAAATATTAAGTATTTGGGGTTTTCAGGGAATAAATCGACTATGAAAAACCATATTGTAATTAATTGACTAACAGGTGCTTAATTAATTAATTGACTAATCGGTAGTCGAAAACATGTTTTATTCCTGGAAATAAGGCATGTAGACAGCATTTAAGGTGTGTTATGAAGTTAAGGTGTGTTTTGGGTTTTATTCTGATCCAAGTAGGAATATTACATTTCAACCACTACACATCTGAAGGTCATAATACATACTTTAATGTAAGTGTCTATAGTTTGTAACTAGAAGTGTACAAATATAAGTTAGTCGACAAGAAGTGTTGAAGCGGGAGTATAGATAAGGAGAAAGATGCATAAAATAAAATAAAATTTATTTTATTAATTACTTTATTAATTACAATTGTGTTTTTTTTTACTCTCCTATGATACAACTTCATTCTAGAGATATGTATTGGCTCGTTTTGCAGTTTGCCATATTTGAGGATTTCTATTATGTATGTGAGATTATGTATTTATTTTTTGTGTAATTTGATATGGTCCTGTATATTTCATGTCAAATTTTGACACTGCCTTTCCATAGAATTCTCTTCTTATTAAAACTTCATCACCTATTTGGAAATTGAAGTCTATTCTTTTTTTTGTAATATTTTTTTGTTTTTCTTGGGCTTTCGCAATGATTTTTGGAATCGTTTTTCTTATATTTTGGATTTCTTTGACTTCCTTTCGTATGTCATAGTTGGAGTTTTCTTGAATCTATATTATTTGCATACGGTATTTGGGTTTAAAAGCATACATTAATTTATTTGGTGAATATCCTGTGCTGGTCTGTTTTGTTGAATTATAACAAAAAACCTCATGGTTAATGTGATTAGACCACGATTTTGGATTCTCATATACGTAATGTGATAACATGTTTGCTAGTGTTCCATTGAATTTTTCCGTTAACCCTTGTGATTGTGGTGAATAAGCACTGCTCAAAATCTGGGTTATTCCTAATGTAGTTGTTAAATTTTTTATTACTTCATTATTAAAATGTGTACCTCTATCGGATTGTAATATACGCATATTTCCGTGTTTTAATATTATTTTCATCAATTTATTTGCAACCGTTTTTGCATTTGTCGATTTGCATTTGAATGCCCGCGCATATTTTGTGGAGACATCAGTGCATGATAAGATATATTTATATGTACATGAAGGTGTAATGGGGCCTATGAAATCAATTATTACTCTATCTAATATTGCTAATATTGGTTTTAAGAGCCCATATTGCTTTCGTGTAGGTATTTTTCGTTTCTGACAGGTTTCACATGATTTTGTGTATTCTTGTACGTCTTTGTGTAAGGTTGGCCAATGGTATCTGACTTTTATTTTTAGAAGTGTTTTCTGATATTAGTAGTGTCCTCCCATTATTGGATTACCATGAGCTTGTTTCAAAATTTCTAGTTTTAGATTTTGTGGTACAGCTAATAGATTTGAACTTTCTTCTCCAACGTATTGTTTGTAATATAATATGTCATTTTCTAATATATATCTTCTTGATGCTCGATCAATGTTTTTATTTTTTGTTTCAATACCCTGTAATGCTAGTTTTATTTGTTTTAGGTATGAGTCTATCGACTGTAGTAATTCTATTTGTGTGTTTTGAGTGTTTATTAGGAATATGTCTTCGAAATCGTTTTCAATTTGTTCCCGAGTATTTGTTCTGGACAGAAAGTCTGGTAATCCCATTTGTTTTCCTATCTTGTAATGGACTTTTAAATCATAATCTACCAATTTTGTTGTTAGTCTCCCTAATCTCTTTCATGGATTTTTGAAATTTTGGAAATATTGTAGAGCTGAGTTCAGGGGCGTCATTTGGGGGGGGGGCGGGGGGGCCGGCGCCCCCCCCAAGGTTTGAAAAGAAAAGTATTAAAATTACTGTACAATTTGAAAGTTTAAAGTAATTAGCGTGTAATGATGATGCCCAACAACATAAAAGACCAACCTTTATAGTTGCAACATTTTCGAACATATCATTGATTTAATTATTTTAAACAATAAGGGGTTCAACTATAAGTATCTATACAGCTATATATTATATTATGACTGTATTTCGCATTCCTGCCACTTCCACATTTGTGTCAGTCAACCAGCTTTCTTTCAAGGTCTCACAAGCCCCGCCTACCCCACACCCCAGACTATTGTCTAGTTGCTATTTTTAGACACGGACACGACATGAGTCAATTGCCCTGTGCATTTTTCTGTTTCTTCCCTCAGTCTAGTTTAGTCTGACGTGACGGGCTGTACTCCCGCTGCTACTGTTTTGTTTTAAAAGTGTATTGAATTAGTGTCTCTTGGATTTACTTATTTACTAATCAAAATATTTTATAGTCTTGTTCGTTTCGTGTAGAGTGTAGGGGAGAAAAGTACATAAATGTTTAATAGGCACTAGGCAGGTCTGAGTTTTTTTACTTTGCGTAAATATGTGCAATTAGTTATTAGTTCTCATATCAGATCAGACAGTTATTTATTAGTGCACGTTCTGCGTAGGTACATTGAATTAAAATGAAAAAGAATAAACCTGATATTCGATCTTTTTTCGGAAAGAAAAAAGTAGGTAATAGTGGTGATGAAAGTGTCAAAGGTAAATGCCATGAAGTTAAAACGACGGATCCAGATCTTCCATCTACTTCATCAGCATCATTGGGTCAGCGTTCTAAGATTCCTTCCACTGCATTAAGCCACACACCTCAAGACCATCCAGTCCAACCAGTCATGGATTTCCCTGCAAATAGTCAAGGAAGGAGATTCGCCGCCCGGTACTACAATATATTCCAGTGGCTTGAGTATTCTGCTGTTGATGATGCATGCTACTGTTTTCCTTGTCGGCACTTTGTTCCTCCGACATCAGTTCGTCAAGGTGAAACAATTGGTAACCGAACATTCATTGACAGAGGATTTCATAAGTGGAAAGATGCATCAGCACTATTTCAAAAACATGAACAGGGAGATAGACATAAAAGCTCAATGGTAGCTTGGGGAGAGTTAAAAAATCGCAGTGTTCTTAAAACGTCAGCTGCATCTTTGCTTGATTCCCAGCGTTCTGGACATATCGAAGAGAATAGGAGACATGTAAAAGTTCTGTTGAAAGTCACTCGTTTCTTAGGAATGCAAGGTTTGGCTTTCCGAGGGCATGTTGAATCTGAAGAGTCCTCAAACAAAGGGAACTTTAAAGAATTGTTGGATTTCATAACAGAAGATGATGCTCACCTTAAGGAAAGAGTTAGTCGGCGATATGGCCACTACTCTTCACCCGAGTATCAAAATGATTTAATTCGAGTTTTTTCTTCAAGAATCATAAAAAATATAATATCAAAAGTGAAAGAAGCAAAGTTTTTTTCAGTCATGGCCGATGAAACCAAGGATGTCTCCAAGTCTGAGCAACTCACAATTTTAATTAGATTTGTTGATGCTGAGAGTAAAGTCAACGAGAGAGCAGTTGCCCTACGTCATTTGAAAGATTGTAGTGCAGAAACCATATCAAAAACAATTGAAAATATGTTAACGAATGAAGGTCTAAATTTAAAATTCTGCGTAGGGCAGTGCTACGATGGTGCGAGTGTGATGAGTGGCTCAACTGCTGGGGTGCAGGCAAAGCTGAGAGAGTCTGCACCCAATGCTACGTATGTGCACTGTCATGCACATCGACTTAATTTAGTTTTGGTCCATGCGTTAGGTGGAAATTGCGAAGTTCAAGATTTTTTCTACACACTTCAAAATGTCTACAATTTCATTTCCAACAGTTCAACTCGTCATGAACTCTTTGTTGACGCTCAGCAGAGACTTCATCTACCAGTTCTCACTCTAGAACGAACAGTTCCTACACGTTGGTTTTATTGGTATAGCGCTGTAAAAAAAGTAAGATCAACTTACCCAGCAATTTTAATTGTATTGGATGAAGGGAAGAAGGAAAGGGCTGAAAGCATAGGATTAAAAGCTCAAGTTCAGCAGAAAACTTTTATATTTCTCCTGCATACAATGGAAACCCTTTTAGGGACAACTTACAATTTGTCAGAACAACTTCAAGACAGCGCTCTGGATTTGTCATCTGCTGTTCATCTGATCCAGGGAACTCGACAACAACTCTTCAGTAGCAGAACGGACCACGAGTTCAACAAAATTGTTAATAAGGTCAAAACCTTCAGTGAACGATATGATATTGAAACCAATGAATTGAACACAGAACCAAAAAAACGAAAAACAGCCATTCCTTCGAAATTTCAATCAGATGTGGTTTATTCTAGCGTGGGACACAATCAACGGGACCAATGTGAGACAAGTGAAGGTGACACCAACTTGAAAAGAATATTTTTTGATGTCCTGGACAAAATCGTGTCAGAATTTGACAGAAGGTTTACAGCTAATGAGTTTTTGTATTCAGTGGCAAGTTGCTTCAAAATTAGCAGTGACACCTTTTTAGATACTGGTCATCTCAAACCAGTCATCGATCACTATAGGGGTCTTCTTGATGAAGACGCTCTAAATACGCAGTTGCCTATAGCAAAGCACCACATTAGAAGTGTTTGTACTGAGAACAGTGTTCTAGCTTTTATAAATATTCTCCGTAGTCTACCAATTGCCTACTCTGAAGTTATAAAAGTACTTCAGATATTTGCAACACTACCAATTGCAACGGCTGGAAATGAAAGGTTCTTCTCTGTCTTAAAACGAGTGAAAAGTTACTTAAGATCAACTACTGGTGACGAGAGACTTTGCTCCTTAATGTTGATGGCTGTGGAACGAGAAGAGACAAGACAACTGGACCTTGATGAGCTGGTCAACGACTTTGCAGCCTTGAAGACCCGGCGCTACGCTGTTTTACATTGAAGGTTGGCTATGGCTATATAAAACTAAAGAAAATAAAGACTTTTTAAATGATTTTATAAGTTAGTTTTTTAATTTTTAACTTAAAATTTATCTCCAAATTTTTATTTTTTTACATAGATTTTTTTTAGAATGTAATAATATGACACGTTTTATAATTGATTCTAAATTATTATGTCACAAATTTTGCTTTAAAAGTCTTAATATTTTATTACATTACATTGTTTATATAAAAGTAAATAATCATTGGCATAGTTCATGTTCCATACCATTAACACTATGACTGTATTATTCTGGTCAATATGTTAATTCAAGTTTAATTGCTTTTGCGCATATTCAGTCTACATTGACTTTTACATTCATCGTGCGATACTGTTATACATAATTAAATTTAAGGTGTATGCAATATTTCATTCTAAATATTTGTAATGTTCAACTATAAATATTTGTAATCTCTTTATAACTATATTTTTATACTTATATCATTAAATTAATTTCATAAAAGTAACTATTTTTTTTGTGTATGCCAATTTTACCTCTATTATAATCATTATGAAACAACTGCCCCCATTTCAATTTGCAGCTCCCTAGCTGGTCTGAAAGTACCCAAACATTTACATCAGTCAGTCACCACGTGTAGCTATATTATATTAGATCAAAATAACTGCAATCATTTCAAGATAAAGTTTGCCCCTAAAGGATGTCTCAATATAGCGTGAAATCGCTTAAAATGACATGTTTTATAGTGTGAACATTTTAAATTTTTGGAGGGACCAACGTCCCCTCCCCCCCCATACCGGGGCGGCGGGGAGGGAGTGTAGGCCCGGTTTGCCGTCGCCCCCCCCAACGTTTTAGTGAAATGACGCCACTGGCTGAGTTGTCTGTGTAACATTCTACTTTTCTTCCTAATAGATACTCTCTTCAATATTCTACTGCATATACTAAGGCAAGCATCTCTTTTTCTAGATAAGTATGTTATTGGATATTCTTTATTATTATCCGGGTCTATTTGAGTTAGAACTGCCCCTAAAACTGTATTTGATGCGTCACTGTATACACGTGTATTTTTACTTTCTTAAAAATGCGTTAGTAAAGGTGGATTTGTTAAGATTTCTTTTATTTTTTCAAAAGCTTTTTGACATTGTTCTTGTCCATGTTATTTTGGAATTTGGTTTTTCAGTTTTTCTGTTAATGGGTGGGTTATCGTCGCATAGTCCTTGATAAATTTTCAGAAAAATCCTGATACTCCTAAAAATGCTCTAATATTTCTTATTGTTTTTGGATATTTGAAATCTAATATTGGTTTTATGTTTTTCACTAATGGTTTTATCCTGTCTGTAGAAATTTCGTGTCCTAATAATTCTATCGTTTGATAGAAGAATTTGCATATTTTTGTATTTAGTTTTAGGGTGACTTTGGCTAATTCATTTAATACTACGTCTAAATTGTTAATTCTTCTTCGAAATATTTCGCAAAAAAAATAGTGTGTCATCTAAGTATGCTATGCGTTTTGAAAATAAATGGTAATATTACTCTGTTGAGATTTTTTGAAATATTGCACTTGAAACTTTTAAGCTTTGAGGTAGTCTGGTGTACTGTAACATTTTGTCTTGTGTACCTATTGTTAACCCTGGAACCGGTGCGGCGACCTACAGTAGGTCGCCCACGTGCTCCCAAGTGATTTCACCAACTCTTAATCACGTATTTTGCCATTCAACGTTACGCCCACTTAAAATTGTCCCATCGCAATAAATAAAATACTGTTGGAAAGCTAATGTTCCGTAGATGCATATCATGCAAAAAAAAATACTACAAAACGTTATAAATAATATTCCAAAAATTGGTGAAGTTCACGTATTTTTGTAGTGTAAAATCGTAAAGTTCAACTCTGTGCCTTTTCGTAGAGCGCGGCTCCATTTTTCCTGATATGATTACAACTCTATTTTTCTGTCATTTAAGTCAACTAAACACTGTTATATAGATCACATGTTTCTCTTTCTAGCCGTAGATTACAAATTATTCTGCGTCTAACAGATCCAGAGATATTCGTACTTGAACATAGAACAAACCTGACGACACGAAATTCATTTGGCATTCGATGCTTTTTACGAAAAGACGAAATTCATTTATCTTGTTAGAAAAAGGACTTGTTCTTTACACTATGTTGTAGGGGAAATTCCATTCTATAAGTTGGTACCACTTGATATTTACTTTGAACTCTTAGAAGGCTTTGTTTTGATCTCGGAACATAGGCAAATGTGCAACGTAAAAACTGTAACAAATGACGTAGCGCAAATTGTTTTGGGGTTAGATATTTGTTATTTTGAAGGTTTGTGTATACAAATTCTATATAAATTGTGTATACAAGTTACAATATATGTGTTTTTATATCTAAAGTTTATGTTTTTGAGTGATAGTTTAGTTTTTGAACGGTTCATATTTGGGATAACCTAGGCCAATATTGTAAGTCTAGCCTGTATGCATATTTTCTTATATTTATTGTTTTATATGATTATAAAAGTGAATATGTGTGTTATTCTTTGTAAAGTATATATTTTCTTAGTAAAATATAATGATTTTGTCTTTGGCCTATCTTCAGATTATAACTATTGAACAATAATATACGAGAGTATTATTTGCTTTTCAATTAGTTTTTGAGATAATAGTACTTTACTAATTAATATGGCTGCTTCACAATCCCCACCGTGCACACGTTCAAACAAGGCAGGCAGGGCAATAGATAAGACTGGTCAGGCTTTACAATCGATATCTAAACTGGAATGTACTACCTCTCCGATAAAATCCGATAAGGAGATATCGCCGGAATTACTTGCTTCTGTTATGATTGCCGTTATACAGTGTTTTAAGGATGAAATAATTGCAGACATGGCGGACAGGGTTTCAAATAGTGTTATTGAGAGTCTGACGCGATCTTTGGAGCGGGCTCATGATGAAATTGAAAAGCTTAAGGAGGAAGTAATTTCTTTAAAGGCTGCTAATTGCAGATTTGAATCCGAAGTGCTGGATCGGCATGATGATATTGCCCAATACCAAAGGCGAAACTGTTTGAGGGTTTTTGGAGTTACAGAGGGCGAAGAAAATGAGACAGATGAGAAGCTGATAAAGCTTTTCAAAGATAAATTAAATATCAATTTACCTCTATCATGTATCGATAGATCTCATCGTGTAGGCCGTAAATCTGAGCCGGACGAGGAAGGGAAAACTCGACCTAGGGCGATCATAATAAAGTTTGTCAGCTACAGAGATCGAAAGAAAATATATGGGAGTAAGAAGATGCTTAAGGGTACTGGCTTTACGGTTAGGGAAGATTTGACAGCACGACAACTTGCGCTTTACAAGAAGGCGGTCGAAAAATTTGGACTAAAGAATGTATGGACTAGCGATGGGCGTATCTTCTGGGTAGATGATCAGGGCAAGCGCAGTTCTGCGTCGAACTTCTCCGCGTTGTAAACATTCATGTGCGTTCAGTTTATCTCTATTAAGACAATGACAGATTTTGTTTTGAATTTCTTGTAATATATCATTGGGTCAGTGAACTGGAAAAATGCATTTAATTACATTCGAAAAGTTTCATGCTGTTTGTATTGTTGTATATATGTAGCGAATTATGTAGATTATAGTTGTTGTTGAGATTTTCCCCATTTTATGAAATGTGTCCAATGTTAATATCTTATGAAACGTCAAAACATGGGTTTATGTTTGCATTTGGCAAACAAATCCGGTTCACTGATATAGCATTTCGTTATCGCACTGTAGACTCAATGTTTGTCTATTGATATTTGGTATCTGTTGTTGACGTTGGTAATTTAATAATATATTGGATGCAAATAATGAACCACAGGTTGCTAACCTAGAGTTGATTGGCCTTTTGCTCTCTAAATGTTTTTTTTTTTTTTTTTAATAGCTTCATAATTGAAAATAATTATATACTAAACTTTTATTTTATTTAATAGTAAACCGTTTTATTTCTAAAGGAGTTATCCACGATCTTCGAATATCTTGGTTCCGGGTTTTCTTCTTCTTCCCCCCCTCTTCTCTTTTTATTATTTATTTTTTTCTCTTTCTTTTTTGTCTGTCTGTCTGTATGGGTCGTTCCATGTCTTTAAATTTGGTTGCTATGGTGAACTATTTACTAAAATTTCAATTGTTTTGTACCACATCTCAGCATAAATTGTAAATATAGATAAGTATAATGGGTAGCCATTGACGTTTAAATTTGGGTAAATGGAAGAACTACAGGAATTCCAGCAATCGCGCCTCTTTGTTGAGGATCACAGCATGAAGGTAGTCTATTAAACCTTTATATGTATCAGCCCGCAAGTCTTTTTGATGAGATCTAATAAATGCTAACCGAGAACCTTCCACTTTGACATAACTGTCTACAATATTATTGCTGAAATAATTTTCCTGAAGCATGCAATATACTGAAACCATCTCTCACTGCCAAACGATAACAATATTACTGTAACTAGGTTGTGGCTGTCCGCGAGGCAGTGGCATGGATATGTTGTATATCTGTGGTCCAACCTGAATCCCTAAGTGGGAAAAGCAACGGGTAGCATAACGGATCACAATGAGGATTTAAGAATGAGATCTTTGTAAGTGCACCGGTTGTTTTGGAGTACATGACAAAATCAACTTTACCTAGAGGCGTTCCATCATTTGTTTTAAAAACAGCAGCAAACTCAATAACTGCAGGTGCATTGGATCTTCCAGCATGTAAGGCATTGGTCGTAGTAAACTGTAGTTTTAATTTATTCTGGTGGATAAGGCTCTACGTCTTTGACATATTTGAACAACTGAGCATACGCGTTGTGTCTATCGAGCATTGCTTGCAGGTGAGACATTAATTCTCTGCAACAGTTTCTATTCGCTTCATTGTTAGTACGATGTTGTAAAGCAGTGTCAAAATCTAGTATTGAAAGGCCAGCGTAAGAAGGTTCAACTCCCGGAGGAGTGTGTAAACTTCCTACTGTACATCTGGCCATGTACTTTAAAGCAAAAAGGCCCTCCGTCAGGAATGTTAAAAGAGCTATCTTGGACCAAAGCTAAGACTAGAGCATTGTTAAATTGTCTAATATATTCAAGGTAGTTTCTTGTAGCAGCATTATTTTGCTCTATGGGTGTTTTTAACTCATCACAAACTTGTATAGGTGGTAACTAACCTTACCTTTGTGACAGCACATTGTTGCTGTATCCACATGAATCTCACCTGCAAACAATTTTGCTGAACAATGTGAATATACTTTGTCCATGTCACCAATGGAGTGAGTTTGCAGTTCATCATCTTTTGGGAATAGCCGAGCAGAACAATATGTTTTAGGCAGCTTATGTATCTGTCGCCTTGATGTGATGTTTAGATGTAACTGTTGTAAGCCGTTGACACATAGTTGTTGTGCAGGAGCTGTTGTTGTTGTTGAGCATGCAGGCTGTTTTGCCTGCGATTCCGTTGAGCCAGTCTATCCCTTTCAAGTCTTTGTTGATGTTGTTGTTCACTCTCTACAGCATATCTCCTTGTGTTTGCCGAGACACGGTTGAGGGTCTGTGTTCTTCCTCTACGTGGTGGTCTGCCTTTGGGCCGTCCCCTTGCACTTGACATTATGTGAAGCTGGGACACAAAAGGAAATGTAAATAATTTATTTTGGCTAGGTCAGAGGCACTAAATCACTTGTTAAAGTTGTATTAGGAAGTTACCTTGAGGCCAGATTGCGTGCAAATGTGAATATTAGTTCATATCATAGCAGTGAGGAGTAGAGAGGAGCCATGAATATTCATAGGAACCTGGATATAGAGAAGATATGAGGTTAGAAAACGGAATACTTTAATACACATATTGGTTTCATTTCGAAATATATCGATAGTCTCGATAAAGGGTCGATAGGTCGAGGGCGAGAATTTTAAAGAAATGCAAAAAAACTTTTTTTTTTATTGCAATTTTTCGAGACATGGTTGAGGGTCTGTGTTCTTCCTCTACTTGGTGGTCTGCCTTCAAAAAAGTAATTCATAAGTCAAAAGTTGTTAATCTTATTATACGTTATTTTAAAACTAAATTTTCTAACTTTAGAATTTTGATGAATTGTTTCTTTGTCTTTTTAAAATTCACTCAGTAACTAGATGTAGGGGGGGGGGGGGGTAATTCAAACATAATGTAAAACTTTCTTTTTGGGGCATATAATAAAGTAAAAATATATAAATATTCTCAATTGTTAACTTTCATACATTTTTGTTTAATAATTAGATAAGTCAATTTGGTAATCTGTGTTTACAAGCTTTTGGTGTAAATGGTTGACTTAATTTTTTTTTAGTTAAATAAATCACAAGTCAATTGATATTCCAATTCTTTTCTCTCCAACGTGTTACCAACCTGGTTCCAAATATTAAATTTTTAAGGATCTCTTCCTCATTGAAATTCTTAAATAAACCTTGGTAACACAACATAGCTGCTTACCGAAATGGAGACATGGGACTGAGTGAAGTCTGCCAAGAATATGGAGTTCCAAAAGTAACTTTTTAAATTCACTTGGATGGGGAAAACTATTTTGCGGTAGAAGATAAGAAAATTATTGGTAGTTTAGGAGATCTACTTCATGAAGTAGAACAGGAACTAGTAACACATGTTTCAAATTAGAAGTCGTTTTTTGGAATTACTGCTAAGGACTTACGGGAATTAGTTTTCCAAATAGCTGAACGCATTAGTAATGTAAATAGATTTAATAAAGAAAAAGGAAGAGCTGGGAAAAAGTGGTATTGCAATTTTATGGGATGGCATCCGGAATTTAGTCCCAGACTTCCAGAAAATACATCTATTGCTCGAGCCTCTGGATTCAGCAAAGATAGAGTCAATGAATTTTTCAACGTCCTGGAACATGTTGATACCAATCATTAGGATGGAACCAAGATATTTAATATGGACGAAACAGGATTCCTTATTGTTCAGAAAAAACCACCTCATAAAATTATTGCAAAAAAATGTAAATCATAAGTTGACACAATATCAAGTGGAGAACGAGGAATAAAACCTACAGCTATATGTTGTGCAAGTACAGGTAGCTTCTATGCCCCCCCCCCATGTTTATTTACAAACGTAGTAGAGCATGTGAAGATTTCAAAGACGGTGCACCGCCAGGAACAGTGTTCGATTTTAATCCCAACAGCAGTTATTAAGGACATTTTTTGTCAGTGATGAGTCACTTTATAAAAAATATAAACTAAGTAAATAAAATCCTGTGCTTCTTTTTTATGTCATGGCCATTCTACACACACACACAACACACAAAACACACACACACACACACACACACACACAAACACACACACACAAACACACACACACAGTGACGGTTTAGTTGAACCGTTCGCAAAGAACAATTTTGGAAATTGCAAAAATCCAAATTTCAACAAAATCCAACAAAAACTATAGAAGTTAGGATAATAATTCAATTAGTACAGTAAAAGTTTAACATAACAAGGCTAAACCAAGTCAAGGACAGATTATCCGAACAGGAATGGACAGGCTTTCCGGTCTTAACATGAATGAATCCCATTTAAACACATGTTAAAATTTCAAATTTCAAAAATGAAAATAATAATAATGTCATCGTGTAAAGCAAGTAAAACCTAATTATAAATAATAATAAAATAAACTTGTAAAATAAATAAATAAAAAGTTATAGTAAAAATAAAACTGAAAACTTTTCTAAAACTAGTGTAATTAAAAATCTAATAATAACAGTATATGATCCTAAGACCAATAAATAATATATAAGAATCAAAACCAAAATTTAATTAAACACAATAAAGTAATAAACCAATTAATATTCAAACAAGCAGAAAGTGCCATAACTTGTGAACCAATGATGCAAGGAAGAAGAGGGGAACAGTTTTGAGACTTTCAAAAGAAGAGGAACATTATTCAAAAAGAAAATTTTAAAATTTTCCAGAAACCCAAAAAGTAAATTAGAAAAAATTACGAAATCTACAAGTCTTCATAACAGGAGAAATAAAGGTCGTATCGTTTCAAATAAAGTTTGAGAACAACCAGGAAGAAAGGGGCTTCAAAATGAGACCATCAAAAAGAAGATCAAACGAAGCGAACGAGAGTTATGATGAATTGAAGAAATCAACAGCTAAAAACCAAAGTTTTCATGTACAGACGTGATCTTCAAGGTCGCGCGCAGATCATAAGTTGCAACTAGGAAGGGGTAGCATACTAACCCGAGTACAAATTAACGATAAACTTAAAAACTAAAATTATGTAAAATAAAAGAAAACTTTCATCAAAAGCAGTGGAGATAAAGGCATAATAGTTGGATAAGCCAAAAGGAGTTCGACAAAAACTAAATTACCATAAGAAAACCGAAATAAATCGATAAATAAAAGAAGAACAAAAATAGAAGAAGTTGGCTATACAGTACAACCTCGTTTATCCGGACTAATTGGGACCGGAAGTGATCCGGTTAATCAAAAATCCGGATAATCGGAAATTATAGAAAGATAAATAAAACAAAATATAAAATGAAAACTTATCATTTATAAGTCATGAAAAAACACAATATTTACACAGTCATTCAATTTACACAATAGACGAAATACACAATGTACTGTAAATGACGAAAAACATTTTATTTACACACCTGAAATATTTACACATGCTTTTAATTTACACAGGGTTTAGTTGTTATTTACAAAAACGTCATTTATCTTCCTCTGTTTTAATTTGGTGTGACGTTTCAATGCGGCCCTGTCTATACGATTCAATGCGTCTAACTTTTGGGCCATTGTAAGCACATTACATTTCGTTTCGTCGCCATTTCCACGCACAAACGCTAACACACGAATATAAATAACAGTAACAACGCCCACCTCTAAATACTATGCCGATTCTCATTCACGTCCTCGATACTCCCGACTGGGGATGTGATGTGCCAACTGCCAAAAAAAAGAGCGGGGGTTCCCAAAGCTGGCGGCACCGCTTTAAGATGTGACAAAATGTTCACATTTACTGATTTACACCCTTCAGTCTTAGCAACCAGACAACAATAAAGTTGTAAAAATTGTAAGAGTAATTGTTATTTAAGAATTTAATTTAATTTAGTCTAAGCTTTAAGAGCTAACCCTTTGTTCGGGCGTCATCTTTGTAAGAGTAATTTAGTTAATTTAAGAATTTAATTTAATGAAGTCTAATCTTTAAAAGCTAACCCTTTGTTCGGGCGTCATCTTTGTAAGAGTAATTAGGTTAATTTCTTTAAAAATATTAAATGTTAATTATTTATTTTATGTTTTTATTAATTGTTAGATCAATACCAAATTTTAAATAAAAGGATTCAAGGTTCAGGCTCCAATCTGTACTTACCAGGCAAACTTCCGTGACGCGTTAATGCTGGGATATACTCAATTATTGTTCTACAGACACATGTTTAGAGTTTTTGAAATCTTTCTTTTAATAACCAGAATTTTTTATATATTTTGAATTTAACAAACATATCTCTATTGTCCTTCTGACACTTAATAACTAAACAAAAAACAAAATGAAAATAACATACCACATTTGTGAAACCACTGATCCTACACATGAAAATTACATTACAAAAATTCAGTTCTCTCTTTCAAAGTTCAGATACATATTATATAAAAAAAAGGAATTGTTTAGTTATTTTTACTCACGAATTAGTTCTTTATATGTAACACATGTTTTTTAATGACCATTGCACTGTACTGCGATTTATAAATTGGTTAGTCTGAAACGCTCCATTATGTGAAAAATTTGTAGAGCGATCCGAAGATACGTCCTACCTTAAGAGACGCTAAGCTCGAAGTATATCGTGTTGTGTCCTTAAACGGAACGCCCACACAAGAGCATGGCAAGCATTGGACAATTTCCTGGAATTTCTATGTTTTCCGTTTGTAATTGCTTCGCCTGTTTTAGTTGCATTGCAACCCGCTGGTATTTCAATTTTACCCTAGAGGGTGTTGCATTGTATTGATGTGTTGCGCTTAATTTAAACTAATCGATTTTAATCATTTGTTTTAATTGTTTTTAAATTAAAGTTTTTTATGTTTGTAATTAATTGTTTTGATTTTTTATGTGAGATTCCCAATTATTACTATTATTTATCTAGTTGCTAAGATCTTAAATTATTAATAATTTATTTTTTAATTTGGTTGGAGATGTCCCATGCTTACAAAATGATATGATGGTTTATGATGCGTTGTAAACATGCATCTGGTTTGTATTTATTTCACAGATGTACATTTTCTTTAAGGACCGTTACAGACATCGTCATTGTATTACACTTTCTAAAATATCAGGCATTCTTTAATTTTTTCCCAGTTTAAAAAAAAAATTCTATAACATTTCCCTGACTTTTCCCGGTCGCTAGACACCCTGATAATACTATTAACCGTATCCGATCAAAAATGTAAAGAAACTAAACATGGCACAGCACGATATGGTAATAATGTATTCCGGTCGCTAACACGTGATAGACTACCCGCCGGCATTGAAAATAGACAAGGTCACTGTCATGCCGCATCGGGGTAGGGGGATGGTGACGCAGAGGTCATTGCTCCTCCACTTCCTCTTCCCAGTGCATCAACAACCCGCCCTAATACCTCAAGGTGACACTGTAGTGTTGAGGAAATCACGTTTTTATCAACATTAATTTTTGTAATAGCATATATTTCTTGTTGAAACTCCATATTCAAGGATAAAATAAAGCAAAAGCTTAAAGTTTCAAAATATTATAAATATTATTCAAAATACAGTAATTATTCAAATATTTTGAAACTTTAAGCTTTTGCTTTATTTTATCTTTGATTAAATTTTTTATTTTTTGTTCCGGATCGCTCCGGATAATCCGGACATCCGGTTGAATGAGGTCCGGGTAAATGAGGTAGTACTGTACTGTATAGCACAAATTTTGACGAGCTGATTTCCAGCATGTCAGTTCGACAGTCTCGTACCAGCATCCAGGAAGATCACACGCTTTTCGTAAGTCTGAAGAGGAATCGTCGTATAGAAAAATTTGTCAGTGTTCAGTACTTCTCAGGGTTAAGAACGATATCCAAAAGCAGGGTCGGCCTTTGTTGAAGACAACACTACATCCGGACTCAACTTACAGAAGACATCTTTAATACGGACTCCGGCAAATACCAACCAATATTTCTTGTCATCACCGAATAAAGAAGATTCATCAAGGAACCGGACTTCTGAAAATTCCAGGAAGAAGACAGCTCTGGTCAAGATCTTCAGGATCCATTACAATCTTAAATGAAGTACGAAAGGACTTATGCAATCCAAACAAACAAGGTACTGCATAAATCAAGCATTTTAATAAATAAATAAAATTATTAAAATTGAAAAAAATAATCAAAAATTTAAACTTAATTAGAATCAAATAACAAATTTTAAATAAAGTAAAGAAACAAAATATTAAAGTCAATTAGATTCAAACAAAGAATTAAATTCTCAAATAAATAAAAGTAACAGATTGGTCAAAATAAATAAAGGGTTTAGATTAATAACATTTCATAGTATAAGAATATAATTGTTTAGGTTAAGTGTTGTTATATTTACATAGGATAAGTGTTTTTCAATTTGTTTAGAGAAGAAACTTTTAAAATCAAATGTTAGAAAAAGGCGGCTATAAATTGTTGTAACAGATTTATTAATTAAATCTAGGAGTTTTCACATATTGATTGAAATTGTGCCAGATCAAATAAATTTGTAAAATCACCACTTTGTATTTTGTTTAATAACCATCCTTCATAATTGAAATTTTAAATTACAAATAAAAAGTTAAAAAGAAGAAGTAAGTGCTCACAAAAATAAGTTTTTAAAAGAAAAAGAGTAATTTTGATTTAATAAGTTAAATTAGCTCCAAAGAGCACACCTTTGAGAAAGAGTCTGGAAGAATAAGAAGGTAAGGTAGCATAAGAGAGTGAAATTGATATATTATGTGCTATATATGATATGTTAGCATAAGATTTGATTGAAATAGTAGTGTTAGATCTTGTGTGAAACATATAATTAAGAGCTTTATAAGGGATTTAAGTGTAGGCAACGAAGAAACAAACTCTACCTTAAAAGACGAGATCCCTGTAAAGTCTTGCAAAGCCTTCCCCATAACCAACAAAACTAAATATCTAGCGGGAGGGGGTGCGTTGCAACACACACACACACAAAATATCCAAGCCATCGATATGGCAAGAGATAATGGAGTGATTATGTTGGCTCTACCCAGTCATACAAGTGCCAAACTTCAGCTGCTTGATGTGCATTTTTCAAACCTTTTTCTACATACTTTACGTTGGAAATCGAAAAGTAGCCTACCTTCCAGCTAATTCCGATCGAGTAGGGGTTATAGTTCCAAAAGTGACCGATTTATTTGGAAAAGCATACGCCATGGCGGCGACAGTAGGTATTGCCGTGAATGCTTTCAAAGCATCAGGACTATGGCTAGTCAACAGAGATGTCTTACAAGATCACCACTCTGCACCATCTATGGTCTTTGAAGTCCCAATCTCCCAACCTACAATGCCTAACATGAACTTAAATTTCATCTTAAAACATGAAAAATCAAGTTGTCTGCCATACTAATCCTTGCTTTTGTATTTGTGAATACATTTCTTAACTGGTCGAAGAATGAGGCCACATTAACGTCTATTATACGAAGCTGAGTGAAATTTGATCTTCGCTCAACAAAAGAAACCAACTGTATGTGAAATGTTGTGAAATTATTAAGCCACGTTTCCATTACCACAAATTTGATGCGCAACATGACCCGGGGTCTTGTACCGGGAACTTGTAGTAATGGAAACGGTCTAAAACATTTCACTGCGCTAGTTGCGCGGCGCGGCATGTGCCGCATAACTTGTTGGCATAACATGTGCCGCGGAGAATGGAAACGTCCTGGGGGCAAGTACCCAGTGCACGCGCATGCGCTCTATACCGTGTGCTACAGACGACGCGATCAGCACCACTCGTTGCTCTACGGTTGGTGCAGTTTGTTGTTTAGTGTTTTGATACGTTTGTGAAAGTGTTTTGAGTGTTTAGGATTTGGTTAAGAATGGAGTGATCTAAACCTCAAGTAGTCAAACTTATTAAACAAGAGACAGTGCTGTATAATGTGACCAACGCGAAACACAAGAACTCGAATTGTAAGGGCGACGCCTTGAAACGGATTGCAGACAATTTGGAGTTCGCGGTTGAGGAAGTAGACAAGAAGTTACATACTTTGAGATCGCAGTACTTAAGAGAGAAAGTGAAAATAGAAAAGAGTAAAAAAAGTGGTTCAAGTGCTACGGATGTTTACACTCCCAAATGGCAATACTTTCAAATGCTCAGCTTCCTGTCGTCAATGACTGATCGTGTTGCACACACTAGCTCAATGAACCCGGTGAGATAAACTTTTAATTCTATTATTGTATTGTTTTGTTAAAATATATTTGTTGCCTGCCAACTCAGCCTATCTACAGTACCTTGAGGACTAGGCCTACTCACTCTCCCTAGTAGTTTTAAATAAATACAACTGAGACTACTAAAATAAAGGTGACGCATTATTCATTCAAGATATAAAATATGGCTTCCTTTTTGGAACAGTTGGTTTTCAAACATAAAATTTGTCCCTAAATGTAAAAATAGAAACCTTAAAATTTGTAAAAATGAAAGCATGGATTGTGGGTATTCAATTTTTTATGATTTATTTGTCACTAAACGACATATTTAATTGCCATAAAAAAGTTATTTGACATAATGACAAAGGCTCAAGGATTTTAGCGATCATTAAATATTTTTACTATAATTATAGTAGGCATATGTAAGTAAATAAAAAGTTATTAAGTAATGTAGTGCAGATTGAGAGTAGGCTACTACACTAAAGAAATAATCAAGAAACTTTTATTATTCAGGCCAGTTTAATTTAAACATAAAAATGAAATAGTCTAGTCTCGGTATACAATGCTGCAATAGACAATAGAAAAGCACTCAACAGACCCATTCTGTGTATAATCTAAGCATAGCGCTGCTGCCATGGAAGTGGAATCGTTGGAAATTTACCAACGATTTACAGAATGAATTCCCTTTTTTGAAGAAGGTATGTACTGGTAATCAAGATCAAGACGATAGAGTTAAATGTTCACATTGTAATTCTGAGTTTTCGGTTGCTCATGGTGGTCGATCTGATATAAAAGATCATTTGCAATCGAGTAAACACAAAAAGAGTTTAACATGTGCTGCTAGCTCATCAAAACTGTCCAGTTTTTTTAAGACTGCGAGTTCTAATGACAAAAACTTAGATTTAGCAGCAAAAGAGGCGACCTTTGCTTAGCACACAGCAAACCATAGCTAAAGTTTCAATTTTAATTCTTGTTCATCAAAACTAATTTATAAGTTTTTTGAACCTAAATTCTTCCTCGGAAAAACTAAGTGTGAAGCAATAATTTTAAATGTCATAGCTCCTTTAGCTCAGGAAGAGCTTAAAGAAGACTTGACCAAGTCAAACTACGTATCTGTAAGTATGGATGCATCAAACAGAAAAGATATCAAACTTGTGCCAATTGTTGTGCGCTACTTTAATCCTAATTCAGGTGTGCAAGTAAAGCTGTTAGATTTCAAATCTGTGGAGGGTGAAACATCTGAAATTCTTACAAATCACTTATGCACTGTTCTGTTGCAAAAAGATTTGAACAACAAAGTGGTTGGCTTTTGTGGCGATAACTGCAACACTAACTTCGGTGGTGTGAAAAGAGCAGGGACAAACAATGTTTTCCATCGACTCAAGAATAGCCTAGGACGGGAATTCAACAGAATAGGATGTGGAGCACACATTGTGCACAACTGTGTGCAAACTGCAGTAGATAGTCTCCCAATCGATAATGAGGCCTTAGTAGTGAAGATTTATAAATACTTCCACATATACACAGTCCGTGTAACTAAACTAAAATCATTTTGTGAATATGCAGAGATAGAGTACCGTAAACTAATTCAACATGGAAACACTCGGTTTCTATCAATGATGCCGGCACTGGAAAGATTTTACAGATGTTTGATGGTCTGAAAGCGTTTTTTTTTAGACCAAGAAATATGCCCATCAACAATAAAAAACTTATTTACTGATTCAAAGGGGGAGCTCTACTTGTGGTTTGTCCACGGACAGCTTGCACTATTTAACAAGGCCATCCTGGTAAAGGAAAAAAAATAACACGACAGCTTTTGAGGTTGCTGAAGCTCACAAAGCTCTCAAAAGAAACCTGACAGAAAGAAAGGCCTCAAACTTTATCCCTACGGGTGCAAAGAACATCTACAGGAGTCTAGATGAGAAAGTACGTAACAGTGTGAAAGAAGAATTAGATGGCTTTTATGACAGATGCATTGCATACTACTTAGATCTCTGGGAGAACAGCTTTGGAAACGCTGAACAATTTTCATGAGTCAATCTGACAAAAACAGATGCTGTTGTATGGGAAAAAGCCGAAACTTCTGCTGAAATCATCAATAGCAGTCTTCATGATGATAATATGAAAATAAACAATGATCAGCTGTTTGACGAAGTTGTGCTTGCTAAGGAGTATTTGCAGTCAAATTGGGAACAGTGGAAGCAAGAAGAGACTACCAGAGACGTGATTATTTCAAGCGAAGAAAAATGGCTCAGGCTGTTTGGTCACTT
Source organism: Aphrophora alni (assembly GCA_963513935.1). Lineage (NCBI taxonomy): Eukaryota > Metazoa > Arthropoda > Insecta > Hemiptera > Aphrophoridae > Aphrophora > Aphrophora alni. Next base: position 52,629,574 of record OY740774.1, read on the forward strand.
CAACGAGAATCGCATAGCAGCCCCCAATCTGATCAAGATTGTTGAGTATGCCTTCTGCTTACCTGGGACATCAGCACCAGTTGAGAGAGTATTTTCTTTGATGAACAACGCATGGACTGATGATAGAGGTTTGATGAAGGAATCTACAGTTAAAGGCTTGATCATTTATAAAATTAACATTGGATTAGATTGTGAAGATTTTTACAACAAAATTAAAACCAAAAGAGACTTTCTAAAAAAAGTCCTAGCCAATGAAAAGTACCTACATGTATATATTGTCCAAGTTTTATTCATTATTCAATGTGTTTTTTCTTACTTGTAACTAATACATATTAAACATGTTTCAATTTATAAATGTGTCATTTATTATTACCCCTGGTTTAGGTTCCTAATCATTAACGATATCCATAGCATTAGGAATATACTACCCTCTAAAACTCTAAAAACCAGCCAAGGGTGTGTACCCTTAAATAACCTAGAATCGGGGGGGGGGGGGGTACCGGTTGAACATTTTAGATATCTGGCAAGTCTAATTATAGGTGTAGCCTAGACCAAAAATTAGGACTTATAAGCAAGCAGTTAAAATGAACACAATGTTTGGCCTAATTTATTTAGGCCTAATTTTTTTAAATTAAAAAAACAAAAATATGTTGTACAATAAAAAAATTAATACATTTTACGTTGGCAAAAATTTAAGTAGTCTATAAAGATCTACAATTGTTTTGTTTTTGTTTTATAATGAAAATATAATGGAAAGATCATAATGGAGATGTTAGGTTACACAACGTATTTTACAAACATATATTAGGCCTACTATACTAGAGTTTGTTTTCATTTTTGTCATGAGAACACAGTAAATATATTTAATATATTTTAATCTGTCTTTTTGAAAAGGTCCTATGAGCCATTTTTTTGACATTTCCATGGTTTTGTGTTTACATTCGGATAGATCTTTCAGTTTCTTTTAAAAGGGCATCTGTATGGTCATTGTTTCCATGGTAAAATCATACTTGAAATTTCTGGTTTCATTTAAAAGGGCTCCACGTACACCTTTCTAAAAAAAAAAAAAAACTCTAGATTAGAGTTGGTGTGATGTGCAGTCAGCTGTTGTTTTGTTGACTTGGACATAACCTCCAAACTTCAGTGTTTTGTTGTTGATTCCTAGTGCATATGTGTGTTGTATTGGTTTAATTAGTTGTTAACTAAAAAAAACTTACAATGGAAGAAAATCCTATAATTACTAGTCCTCGTAAGAAAAAATCAAGCAATCCATCATCTTACAAAGCAACAAGATTTTAAAGAAGCTCGTAAAAGTGGAAGATCGTACGGTATATTAAACCACAACCACAAAGGGAATGGAGTTGCAAACAAGCATCCTGGATTTACTTGCAGGTAAGACTTTAATCTTAAAGCTTCATTTTATTTTTAAAAATATATTACAGATTATTTGCCTAAGATTGTATTGTTAGGCACTAAAATTAATGAAGCCCTGTTTGATACAGTGTCAGAGCAGTTAGGGTTGTTTTGAATAGCAATAGTTTTAAATAGGGTGAGATTTAGGGGGGGGGGTGTTGAATTGGGTCAGTGTCGGAGTAGTTAGGGTTGTTTTGAATAGTAGTAGTTTTTGACTGGCAATAGTTCAACCGAGCAAAAAAAGAAAACATAAGCTATTACAGTTGGCCTATTTACATAAAATGATTCATATTATACCTAAACTTATTCTTTGGAAACTCCAGACCTAACCTAAATTTATTAGCCTACAAACACTCAGTTTAATAGAAGTGCCTTGTTTTTGCACTTCTCTTAAGTTACGTATAACCAATAAGGCATAATCTGGATCTCTCATACGGCTTCTCTGATCACACATTAATACTAGACTACAAAATTATTGAGCTGGACTTCCATTAAAATGTGCTAGCAGTTTTTTAAACTATCTAACAATGTCACTAACCCCTTAGGCCTATACGCGAATCAGTTGCTTTTTTGAACGCATTTAGACACAACAGAGCTTTGCTGAAAGCTTGCACTGCATTATCATATACTAATTGAAATATGTACCTATTAAATGAGCATTTCACAGATGCAACACACTACTTATGTTAATATCTGCTACATTTAATTGTATCATTTCAGTGCTCGTGCAAATAAGTTGACCGCAAAACAGATATGAAACAGCTTTGCCTACTGCATTTCATCATGCCAATACTAATTTAGTGTTAATGTGTTAAAGTTGAGGGCACACAGATATAAAACTGCTGCTTTGTTTGGCTTACTAAATATTTTATCATATAACTGCTTATAATAATACTTGTACACTTGGCTGCAAATAATTTGAGCACTTTCAATGTAACCTAACCTTCATATTAACTTTCTATATTGATTCTAATAAGTGTTGTTTACTTTCAGTTGCAAGAAACAGTGTCTATTTGAACTTGGAGACGAGAACTGTGTAGACATTTTTACTCACTTCTACAACATCACGAGTAAGGATGAAGAGGACATATTTCTTCAGGGTCTCGTTGACGTTCATGAGATCACGTGGTGGCGTGCGTGACCAGATAACCAAGAAGACGAGTCCATAGTGAAACATTAATTTTCATATTAAATACTGGTAGGAGCTACAAGGAAAGAGGTATGTTTGCATGATTTGAGGTCTGTTTTTGATATCAGTGAAAAGAGAATCCGCAGAGTAAGAGAGTTGAAAATAGAAGGGAAAACACCACAGGACAAAATAATTTAATAATTTGATTGCATCAACTCCTTATAAAAAAAAAAAAACTTCATTGTTATTATTTATATGCAGAACTTTTTGTTTACTGTCATATTTCGTCGCAATAAAAACTCATATATCCTCGTAGAAACTCATTAAAAATCTTATTAACTTCAATAATTATGTGTATAGTGCCCCTTGGCTTCCTATCACATTTCGTCGTAAATCTCGTAGAACCTCAATAATAAAACCTCTTTAACCTCAATAAAACGTCGCAAATTCTTCTTATATAATCGCAGAAACCTCGTAAACTTAAAAACTACCTTTCAATGCAACCAAATTACTTTCTTCAAAAAAAACCTCTTTATAGACTTCATTTTTCTATTTGACACTACCCTATCATATTCCTGTAAACTCCATATCTCCTTTATTACCTTAAAATATCTCTTCATATTACTTTATTTGTATTTTTAAAAAAAATAAAAATCTTACTATCTCATAAAACCTTGATTCTAAATTATCATTATTCCCAGCAAACCAATTACGTCCATTAAGCACAAGTAACTCTCTTGACAATTCATTTATATAAAACATTTTATCTTTAAACCTCCACTTATATTGTTCATCTATTTCATTTTTTAATCATTTTACTTCAAATTTACTCAAATTACCTTAAAATTACATTATTTATTAATCATATCAATATTTCAAATCAGATACTTCATTATTTTAAACTTTATTGTTCCATTTTATTATTATTTATTATTCCAAGTAAAAACTTTAACATTATTTAAACCTTAGTAATTTATCAATCTAACCTCAAATTTGCCTTCTAAACTTCTTATTTTAGTAAATCCTAACATGTTTATTATTTATTATTCCCTATTTATCTAAATCTTAATGTTTACTAACTTTCTTTTAATTATATTCACATACAATCAAAATATTTATAATTTTTAACCTAAACTATGCATTCTTCAGAAAAATTTATTTATTTTATTTTATTTATTTTTTTATTGGTGTTTCTACACAAACAAAGAAAAATTCAACACCTGACACCCATAAATATCCGTTTCAGCTACTTAGTTCACCGAAAACAAGATAAAAATGTAATGTCAAGTTTGTTGTGAATTTTATTCCCGAGAAGACTTTTGACGCAATAAGTAAGAAGCAATGTAAATAATCAACAATGATTTGTCAGTAGTCTATGATCTAACCGCCGCGACCTTGTGTAATGTAAACTGCCGACGCGTTGTTTATGTAACTGTTTATGTAACTGTCGATCATAAGTGGAACAAATTCTTTATAGCTATGCGATTTCTTAAAATGGTTTACATTTTGTGATAAATTGCACACTTTGGTTTAGCATGTCTAGATTTTCGTCGTAAACCATTATTTGCCATAAAAATCGCATAACACTTTAATTTGTTGTAAAATAATCAGCATTCACACTACACACCTTGCCAAAGGTATGCTGAAATAAACAATCAAACTCCAAAGAATTTCCCTACTCAGCATGTTATATAATCTTCACATTACACTTCATTCACAATAAACCTGACCTAAGTATTTCTTGCAGTTCAATGCTTATGAAACATACAAGACTAATTTAAACTATTTACTATAGACGCTGACAATATCAAATGTTTCAAAATGCATAACAACCATATATATACATTCAAAATTTATTAATTCAAACTGTATAATAAATAAATAATTCTTAAATCAACAGATTAAATACATTTACACAAAAGGGATTAATAATCTTCAGAAATATCAAACATTTGACAACCTAAAAGCGTAGAACAAATAGAATATAAATGTTACTTCAAAACTTAATAATATTTCTCTCAAAGTTTATAATAACTATTTACAAATCAACTTTTCAATAAATTAAACAATTAACATAACATAGTAATCTTTCATAAATTTCAAAATAACGAAACAAAACACTAAATACAGATAAATTAATTGTCTATAACAAATTTTTCCATTTTAACGTTTATCAAGTAAATCAACTTCAAGTCTACATTCAATTAATAAAATCAACAAATAATTAAATAAAGTAATAAAGTGTTTAGTAAATACTAAACCCATGACCGATAAGAATTCAACAAAACTCAACATTTTATAAAATGGTTATAAAACTTTTTAGTAAAAACTAAAAGCACGGCCGATGCACCATTTGTTATGATTGGGTCTCTAAAATATGCCTGGGTTCTTATTTTCGATTAAATATCATCAAATCAGTGGTTCAGTATACTAATTAATTTTTATTAACAATGACTATCTCCTATCTTATTATAATAATACAATATCTTTATTACTACTATTAATACAGAATAACTCTAATTATTGTGACTCACAGATCTGATTCTACGTTATATTTTATTATTACTTGTGTCTGAAATAATTACAAGGTTTAGACACGAAGTTTGCTCACCCTGCTTGCCATTCATGGATGCTCATCTGCAGTCTCAAAACTCCTAGGTAGCTCGTATACGCCAAGTCCGTCTGGCTATCTTCCAGAATTATGCTCCCAGGATTCTCTTGCTCGCCAAGTCCGTCTGGCTATCTTCAAAAATTCCTGCAGCACTTCCCTCGATTAATCTTGGCCCACTGACCAAGTTTTCTCCCACCCAAGGGTTTATATGCGTTTGTAGCATCAATGACGTCTGCCTTGCTTGCAAGGTAAGCAATTTCATCATTTTTCCAGGTCTGTCACAATAATTGTTGTCATACTGTGTTCCTAAAAAGAACTTAGACTATATTCCTAACTAAAATTATCCTAATTCCTAACAATAGCCAAGTTGTAGCTTATATGAAGCTCTAGAGTTGCGCAGAAAAAGAGTAATATTCCAGTATATCTTGCCTGTCCAATAAGGCCAGAAAGATTTCGTATAGTGGAAGAACGGTAATATTCCAGGAATGTTACTGTTCTTCCGCCCAACCCACTATTAGTTCTTGAGTCTGCCACCGAGCGCGTTGCTGTCTATCAGCTGACAATGAAACAGTTTGTTTTGGTGTTTTGCATTGTAAGGTTACCATTGCATTGTGAATCGTGTCTTTTATAACAGGTGCAAAGTTTTTAGTGAAATTTTAGTGGTTTTTAAGAAAATAGTTTTTAGTTTATAGTTAATAGTGTTTAGATAAGTATTTGGATAAGTCTGTGCTTTCAAGAAAGTGCTTGCTTTAGTAGCCTACTAAGATGTCGTCTACCTCAGAATCTGAGACTGAACGTGAACAGCCTAGAAGGAAGCGTGGTAAGGTAAACAAAGAACAGCACATGAAAGAGCGGGAAAAATTAGCTAGGGCAAAAGGAGAGGAATTTGTTACTTATAAAGGGAAGTTACTAGAAGCTAAAAAAACTGGAGAAAATTGTGATTGTAAGAAAAAGTGTATGGAAGGTTTTTCTGTCGAGGAAAAGGAGGCTATTACAAATAGTATGTATAGTGGTCGCCCTAAAAATGAAAAAGACACGTACCTTTTAGGCCTTATTGAAAGATATAAAGTGTCTAGGCACCGCCCTTTATCAGTTGATTCTAAACAAAATCCGTCTTCTTTTAAATATTATGCTATGAAAGGTGCAACTCGTACTGAGGTATGTCGCAAAGCGTATATTAGTCTTCACGCCTTGTCAAACTCAGTTGTGGTACGATTGAGTAGACTTGCTGAAAATCAGATGTAAGCCAATGATATGAGAGGAAAGCATTTAAATAGAGGAAATGTTTTGGACCCTGCAGTTATTAATATGATTGACAAGCATATCAAATCATTTCCAACCAAAGTGGCTCATTATACTAGTTCTCCTGTAGTCTATCTCGATTCCTCACTCACTAGGAAAAAAATGCACGAACTTTTAATACAGAAAAATCCTGGATTAGATAATATAGTGAAATATGATTATTATTTGAACCATTTCAATACAAACTATGGTTACAGGTTTGGACGCCCGCAGGTAGACGTTTGTTCTACATGCGAAGAACTAACAACTAAGATTAAAAGTCCAACTCTGAATGATGTAGCAAAACGAGTAGCTGTGGCAGAGCTGCTTGTTCATAAAAGGCGGGCACGAAAGTTTTATACCAAAATGAAAGAAATTTCTGCAGTTTGCAAAACCAGAACTGATGTAGCAGCTATTACTTTTGATTATATGCAAAATCTGCCCCTTCCATTCATGCCTGTACAGGAGATGTTTTATTTACGTAAGCTATGGTTTTATGTGTTTAATGTACATGACATTGGTAACGGAAAGGCTGTTTTCTATACTTACACGGAGGGAGAGGCCAAGAAAGGTCCTAATGAGGTTTGCAGCTTTGTCGTTGATTTCATAAATACTATCCCTGAGGAAGTAAAAGAGTTGCACGTGTTTAGTGACGCATGTGGTGGCCAAAATCGTAACCACACCCTTACCAGATTGCTTTTGGCAATAGCTTTGAATAAGAGATTTGAAGTTATCCACCACTACTTCCCCGTTAGGGGACATAGCTTTTTACCATGTGACAGAGACTTTTCAGTTGTTAAGCGTTCTGTTCGACGACTTGATCGGGTTTACTTGCCTGCTGAGTATGATGACATCATTGCAAATGCCAAGAAAACACAACCTAAGTTTGAAGTCAAATCAGTCGGAAATGAAGATGTTTTTAACTTCCATGATTGGTGGCCGCAATATTTCAAGAAGTCTGCCAAAGATGTTGAGAAAAGGGGTGACAAGTTTACCATCAGCAAATACAGACAGTTACAGTACACTAGTGACGGATGTCTGAAAGCTTCAGAATACATTGATGGCGTTTGCAACTCAACCTTTAGACTTGTCAAAGGTCAGCACAACCTTATTCCACTTCCTGTGGAGAAACTTTACTCTGAAAAAGTACCGGTGAAGCCAAAGAAAATCCAGGACATTGCTAAAGTGGTACATCACATCCCACATGAATGCCAGTACTTCTACGCTGAGGTTCTTCAGGTGCCAACAAACAACGGTGCTGAGAAAGATGACAGCGAATGAGTTCCCCGCACAATGGCCTAAAGGTAAGATGTTTGATATTTTTTGTATATTTAACCAGTTTTTGAACCTCTATGTCAACTTAACCTATCCTAACCTAGGCCTTAACTAAACTAAACTAACTTTACCAAAACTTAACTAAAGTTACCTTATTGAGCTAACCTAAAATAATAAACGTTTGTGTACCTATTTAATTACCTTATACTTTATTTACTTTACCTAAAGAAATTATATTTTTTTTAGAAACAACCAAAGATTCTAAAGAAAGAGGCCAAAGAAGTTAATCATCGATACTGGTAAAAAAAAATCCAAAATAAATGTATCCTTTAAAAAAAATTGTTGTAACATCTACTTTTTGTAACTTTATCATTATTATTTCAATTAAAAGTGTTTTTTAGCAGTTATCAATGTGTGTATATTTATTTTAATACACATTTCTACTCAAAATTTCGATTGAATGGAAGAACAGTAATATTCCAATGCACAATATGTAAAATATATGTATAACTATGCATGTAAAAAAATAGAAATTTTTAGGTTGTATCTATAGATTTTAGATCTATTTTTTCATAATGTTATGTTTTCCTCTAAATATTCACGTTTCAAAGTTATAAAGTTTTTTTTGTTTTCCCAAAAGTGGTGATTTTGCAATATTACTGTTCTTCCACTGGGCGATTCAATTCCCACGAAAATTGTCCTACTGTTGAACAGGTAAAGGAAACAGTCTTTTACTGAAAATACCAACTGCAACAAAAAAAAAGTTAATAATACAGCTTTTGGAAGGTGGCACCCAATAGCGTGGAGCTCAAAAAGACCAAAATTTTGGGAAAAATTTTCAAAATTTTGAATTTTAGTGTTTCATACGAACGAGAATATACTGAGTTCTGATATAAATTATATGTATATGTGTGTTAGTATTAAGTTGTGCTGGTAATTACAACGACAAATTTAATAAATTGTAAAACTAATAATAAATAAAAAGTAGAGTCCAAATTAAATCAAAAACTAAATTTTTAAAAAATTAACAAGTGAACGAGTGTAAGTGAAAATGGGACCGACGAAAGATACAGCTAAACAGGGAGCTTCGCAAGAAGAGGGAACTGAAATGCAAAAAATGGTGAAATATTTAAACCAAATGGAAGAATGAAGAAGGAAAGAAAGAGAACAGGACAAAGTAGAGCAACAGAGAAAAGAGAAGGAGAAGGAAGACGATGACAAACTAAGAAGATTAGAAGAAAGAATCGAAAGAAATCAGGAGAAAGAAGAAATGGAAGCCAAATGGAGTAAGAGAGACGGAGAGATGCAAGCTAAACGAAAGCAGGAGAAAGAAGAGATGGAAGCTAAACGAAAGCAGGAGAAAGAAGAGATGGAAGCTAAACGGAAGCAGGAGAAAGAAGAGATGGAAGCCAAGCGAAAGCAGGAAAAAGAAGAAATGGAAGCCAAACGGAAGCAGGAGAGAGAAGGAAGCTAAGTGGATGAAGAGAGATGAAGAATAGGAAGCCAAACGAAAGCAGGAGAAAGAAGAAATGGAAGCTAAGCGAAAACAGGAGAAAGAGGAAATGGAAGCCAAATGGAAGCAGGAGAGAGACGAGAGGATGAAGAGAGAGGAAGAAATAGAAGCCAAACGGATCCAAAGGGAAGAAAAACGAAAACAGGAAATAGGAAAGTATATGGAAGAAATTAAAGAATCCATTGATAGCAATATGACCGAAAATACTAGGTGAATAGAAGCTTGCGAAGGAAGAGTGGAAGAGTGCGTAGGGGAGATTAAAAAAGTGACAGACAGTATTAAGGAACAGGGAAATACGACTAAAGAAATCGGGGAGAAAGTCAAAAAGTTAGAAATTAAGATTAAGGAAGTTGCAAAAATTAAAGAAACCGGTAGTAGTGCTAAAAATGTGATTTATATAGATAGGGCAAATTTAGAGACAAAAACAATCGAATTTTGGGGAAATACAAGGGACAATCCCGTACAATTTTTGAAACAAGTAGAAGAGTTATTTCAAGAGATAAATCCCGTAATGGAAGAGAACGATAAACTGAAAATAGTGGAAAAGAGGTTGAAAGGATGGAATGGTGAGAAATAATAAAACGCGAAACCGAAGAATATAGTCAGTTCAAAGTATTGTTTTTAGAACATTATTGGGGTTATCAAACGCAGCAAGTTATTAGGAACCAAATTGAAAACCATAAGTATAATGCAAACGGAACCATGAGTCGAGTGAATTATTTCTGTAAAATGGTAAGAAAAGCGGAATATTTAGAGCCAAAAATCCCAGAAGAATTTTTAATTTATCAGTTAATGCGACATTTTGACCAGAAAGTGCAACTAGCGTGCAATGGTAGGGCTAGTGAACATTTGGAAGACGCGATTAAATTTTTAAGGACTATTGAGAATGTGGATGGAATGACAAAGGAAGTTCGACGACCAGAGAGTTACAAACGAAGGTAAGGGCCAAATAGAGACCAAAATTTTAGGGAGAGAAACAGAGACTTTTCGAAACCTATCCAAAACCCTAACCCTAGAACCTATGCTGTAGACCCGAACGAACCACAACCTCAAATACCTCAAAACCCAGGTCCTTCTAACCAAAAATTCCCACCTAAGGTCACAAAAAACTAAATAATGAGATCTCAAGGCAAAAATTTTGGAACAAATTGGAAAATAAAAATGATAACGGAATTGGGATCAATGATAAAATCAAATTTAACAATTATAAAAAGGGGGATCAGAGAATAAATAAATTAAAATTGGGGATTTTACATACGGAAATTAAGGAAGATTTAATGGAGGAAAGAAAAGATATAAAATTAAATAATGAAGTTTATGAAAAATGTCCAGAAATAAGTGTAGAAATAGAAAGTATAAGAGTAAATATGGTGATTGACACAGGAGCGCAAATGTCTTGTGTTCAAGAGGAATTTTTTAAAAGAGTGTTAAAGGTTAAGAACAATAAAATAATGGAATTACCAGTAGTAAACACAGAAATGGTTACGGCGTTAAAGAGCCTACGGCAAAAGATAAAATTGCAAACATAGTTAGAAGTAAGGATTAATAATAAAATTGTCAAAGGAATATTTATGGTAGTACCGAAATCGGAAAGTAAGGTAATAATAATGGGATGTAATATGTTGTGCAAGTATCGTAGTCGAATAAATAGGGAGAGGGGGTTTCTACAGATGGTAAAAGATGATGAGTTTATTGTGGCGGATTTCCTAAAGGGAGATGTAATAAGATTGGGTAAAAATTAGTTGCAGAAACTACAACAAAATGGCTACGAAACCAACAAAATGGCGGAGAAGTCAGCTGCAGAAAAAGGGGACCCAAATTCGTATAAGCGGGAAACAGGGGCTTATATGTTACCTGCCAAAAAGCCGGCAGAGGTAAAAACAAAGGCAAAGGACGTGTCTAGACTTAATTATGACTTTACCGATAGTGACAAAAAGCGGAGAAAGAGTTTCAGTTCATTAAATAAATTGACAAGGAGAAAAAGTGTATTGTTCAAAAACGAAGAAGAGCTTAAAATAGCGGAGAATAAAGGAAACAAAATAATTAATAAAGATGAAGGGCTTAAAATAGCGGAGATTAGAGGTAGCAAGGGAGTTAAAATAAATAAAATTGTGCCAAAGGCAGAAATCGACGTAAATAAGAAAACTAAATACAACGTGCATAATAAATCTGTAATCGACGAAAAATTTGAACTAAACGAATTCGACGTAATAATCAATAAGGAGAGGGTAAGAAAAATCAATATGGAGGAACCAGGAGAAAAAGAAAATGGACGTGACATACTCAGGTGTAGACAGGGAGAGAGGGAAGACAGACGGACAAAAGTTAAGTTTAAAGATGGAATAAAGTGTAAGATGAAAAGAGAAAAGCCTAAAGTGAAGTTTAAAATGAAAGAGAAAGGTAGTTGAGAAGGTTTCATGAGTAGTTATAATCAAAAACTTAGAGTTAATAAATAAATATGTATAGAAGTTAAGTTAGAATAAAAATGAACAACGGTAAATCAGCTGGATGCGAGAAGCAGTGAGTAGGTCAAGGTTAGCCGGAAGGTACTTGTTGCATTCCACAGGCAGGCCAAAGTTTAAAGGGAGAGAGAATGTTTAACGGTTGTGGATGTCCGGCTGACAGCTGCGTAAACATTACATGATAATTAGCACAAGGGGTGAGGCGAGACCGGATGATCCTAAGCAAACATTGTCGAGCAGGTGTCCAGAATAATTAGCTAAGAGGGGAAATTGAATGAGTGGAACGAATAAATATGTGTTTTGTTGTTTTTATTAATGAAATAATTTATCCAAAAAGATTTTTTTTTCTTTTAACTTCAATAACAAGTGGTTGTAGTTATTAGTTAAAATATATGCAGATAGTTTTAGCATCACCAAGGCAGAAGCAGGGTTATTTATGGGGAAAATGCGAAGTATTCCTATAGATGAAATTGTGTATGAATTTGTGTATGTTTTAGAGTTTTCTTTACAGCAATACAGAGACTTTCAGAAAAGCAGCTGTAAAAAGGAAACAAAGGACAAAAATGAACAGTTTTGTATTATAAAATTAACAAAGATATATATATGTAAAATGAATAATAAGATGTTTTTGAATATAAATAAATTTGTGTATAATATGTTATGATGTGGATTTTAAAGTAAAAAAAATAAATAATGATGATTATAGGATAAGATGTATAGATGTAAGAAATAAATAATTAATAAAGGATTTTGAATAAATTTAAATAGTACGATGAATAAAGATGATAAGTAATAAAAATTTGATATATTTGATGTAAAATGAGATAATGAGTATTGATTAGATTAAGCATTAATTTATAGTAAGTAAGAAATGATTTAAAAGAGGAGATATGATGATTGAAAAATAAAATTAGCAAAATAGAGTTAAAAGACAAAAATTTTAGTTTAAAATGAAAAATCAGAATTTTTCAAATAACCGAAAATTAGTGTTTAAAAGGGAGATAATGAGGCGGAATGAGAAGATCATTAGTCTCATGTTCAATTTAAAAACCATTTAAATTGCCGTGCTAAACACGATAGAGTGGGAATGCAGTAATGCGGTGACGTCACGCAAGGCAAGAGGGGATTTTGCCTTCACAGACGTGAAAGCCAAACTATCGTAGTTCTTATTTTATTAAAAAATTAAAATATTAAATTAAATAATTAATCAGTAGAGTCAACCGATTAATAATATCAAGAAATAAATTTAAAAGCACCTAAAACAAAAAAGTTATTCAAGAAATTGGAAGGGCTCAAAAACCTAAAATTTGAAAAAGGGGGAAATTCAAAAACAAAAATCATAGAGTCATAACCAATAGAGGAAGTAATAATAATCAGAAATAAAAAAATAAACAATAATAATAACAACCAGGGGAGAATGGACTTAGAAAGTCATTCTTGGAGAGTTTTTTAAGTTTTTAAAGGTGAAGGGGGAATAAACTAAAAAATAATATTAATAACAATTGAAGAGACAACCATAGGGAACAATAATAAGCAATTAGAATCAGATTTAAAGTTAAAATGGGGGAGTTATAATAATAGCAAAAAGTAAAACTTTAAAGCCCAAAAGCGGTCAAAATAAATGTTAAGGGGGAAATAAAAGGTAGGAATAATGTATATTAAGTGTGTAAAAGTGTAATACAACAGAGCAGAGGTGAAAATTGATAATGGGGGGGGGGGTTTATAATCAAATAACACGACGATCAAAAACTTAAAACTTTGAGGACCAATAACTCGAGAGCCAAGCGAGCTACGATAAAAATCTAAGAAGATATTTCCGTCATAGGAGCAGAAGAAGAACTTGTATACGAAAGAATTGTGAAAAAGGACTTAAATCGAAAGTTGAAAAAATAGACATTCGGGAAAAGTGCGATAACTCGTAAACGAAACGTGCGAAAATGACCAATCAAGTTTTACAAGACCCTTAAGATCGGACAGAAGAGGAATCCGAAGAGAAATCGACGATCGGACCAGCCGTTCAGAAGTTACAGCAAATTGTTCGTAAAAATGTTCAAAATCACAAATTGCAGGAATTAACAAGAAAAAGTGGTGCGAGCAGCCTACGTTACAGTTCAGCAATTGGACTTCGCATGACCAACCGTTATCACAGATAACGTAAAATAATAGAACAATCCAAATATCTATTAAAAGGATTTTTAATAATAAATAGTGAATAAAAACTATTCAATAGGTAAAAACTATACCTAGTACAGTTTATAGTATGAAAATTTCAGAGCAAAACAGCCTGAAAATACGAAAAACAACGAAGAGACATTTCTTCACGAAAGGGAGAACTAAAATTGTCTGTCGTAAGACGGATACTCTAGTACCAGACTCCGAGCAGGGAAGACGTTGCTTTAGTCACTCTACTAAACTATTCCAAATTCAACTTAGTAAATTTTAACATAAATATTTAAATCAGTAATTAAAAGTAACTTACTGATTAAAATTTTTAACTAATTTCGAAAGTCGATTTGCAAGAAGATTTATATACAATGAAGGCGACTCAGCAGGGATTCGAGATTAATACCAGCATTCAACAACTTAGAATATCCAGGACTTGGAGAGAAAATAACTCAGAGACATCAGAAACGGTTACAGCAAATAACTTCAAATCTACGAGAGCTTCTGTTAAGTGTGAAGGTACACTAAATCTAAGGAATAATTCGTAACTAGTAAATTCATTTAAATAATCAATTTATTGGGTAAATTTAGAAAAATTAACTGTTCAGTAAACTCAATTCACTCTGCTATGGTGTAAAAAATATTTCAAACGGAAATACGACTATTTCAGTGCAGGAAAAGCTATCTGTAGTCCTAGCTGAAATAGTCTAGCTTTTTTCAATTTGTGTTAGTATATAAGAGATTTCTATTTGATTATATAAGAGATTTCTATTTGATTATTTGTGTCATATGTTGTTTATTTGCTGTGTTATGAAATTTTAAAATTGTTTTAGTCTGCGTTAAAGAGATATAAGACATATAATTTTATAATCGAGTTTTATTCTTTTCATTAACCATTCTGTGTATTAACATTGCTTATTTTTGATAATTATTATAATTGTGCTCTGGTCAAATATAATATAAAATTTTGAAGAAATTATTATCAGAACTTAGGAGCCGATTTCTTCCAAAAGGCACTTCCCCAGAGAAAGAGAGTGTAAAAAGGAAAGTAGTAAATTTAGTGAGCGTTAAAATAAAATTCAGGGAATTTTCGCAAATTAAAAGATTGTAAGTAAATGAGAACAAATTCATACTTACAAAAGCCAAGGTTTGCAATAGCTTTGATTATAAAAATGGTAAAAGTGAGCACCTTGGTCTTGTCCGCGTTTGTATATAGACAGGAACTCCTGACGAAGGACATTGCAAAGCGTGGTTAGAGTCACGTGAGTAAAGGGTTCGCGGCGTCCTGTGAAGCAGCCATTATCTGCACCCTCGGATCTTTCTGCTGGAAGGCGGTTTGGTCCGGGGATGCAGATGGTGGCAGCAAGAGCGGATTCATGCGCCTCCCCGCGGTACAGGATGGGCAACGTTTTCGGTGTGGCCTGATGCTTTGGCGGATGGCGGCACCGAAGGCGGCTAAAGCATGAGACGTCTTACCCCCCTCCCTTCCCCCTCCTGCCTCTTCTTTTCACCACCCCAACCAAAATGAGGTCGTCAACCATTCTTTGACCTCTCTATAATCTGTCCTATCTCTCTTTTGTCTTCTGTCCCAAGAAGCTTGAGGCTCTTGTGGACGTTCATTTATTCTTAATTCCCACTATCCCCACAATCTGTGGACCCAATCCAAGGTGGAACAGCATATGCCGAAGGATGCGTGTCTAAGGGGGAGCTTAGACTCTAGTATGCGGACTCCGGATACCAGGCGACCTCCGGTTTCAATTTAGCCTTACCACATATGCGGGCTCTGTGTGGTGGACCTTTTAGAACCCTGCATTACTCGTGGGATCTCTATGAAGAACTCCAAAAATAATTCTAAACAAACAACGGCAGGGTACCAGCCACCAGCTGGAAGCTCAGCCGCAAACCCAGGATCAGTAGCGGCCCCAGAGCACGCGGGACTGATCCAAAATCAAGAAAAACCAACACCTCCTGACTCCGGACGGGGGCCCGCCAATGAGCAGGGCTCAAAGTCTGGGGATATGGAGGTGGAAAAGGGGGAGGAAAATCTTGGCCCAGAGCTAGGAGAAGTACTCCTCCCTGTTAACCTTGGCACCCAGAGCAACACTGATGGGCTGACGGACGCTACTCTGCAGTTAGTCAAGCTTAGAGTGACGCAAAGAAAGCCAAGAATGACAAAGAAGGAGAGGAAACTGGCCGCTAAGAAAAAGTTCGGCCAGGAGTACGATCCTAAATTTTCATTCAAAAAAAGGAACATTGGTGCTGCTCAGACAGCTGCCAATGCTCCAAACACAATGGAGGGAGGACAGAAGCGCAGCAGGACTGAAGCCTCTACTCCCCCCTCCACTGAAACACAGAGGAAGAGACCCAAGCAGTCTGGAGAGCCCGGTGCATCGACATCGGAGCAATCTGGTGTTCTGTTTAAGGAGGCTCTTACCTCAACAAAGATGGCAGTTGTGCCCAAGAACTTCCCGGAGACTAAGCTTTCCGAGGAGCAGGGCGCAGTTATAGAAAATGCCATTATGGACAAGTTCGAGCTCCTTGAGGACGGTACGTATCCAGTCTTCTCGGGCTCGTACATGGACAAAGGCGCACTTATCATCGCGTGCGCCAACTCCACCACCAAAACATGGTTGGTTAACATGGCTCCTACGCTCCAACCTCTGGGTGAAGAAGAAGAGCTTATCATCGGTGACCGAAAGGATATCCTGCGGGCTACCAAGGTGTTCTTAAGAGCACCTGCTAAGCTGGCGGGGGCTCCGGAACGGATCCGTGATATGCTTGAAAAGCAGAATCCCACCCTAAGGGTTAAGGAGTGGAAGATGCTAGCCACCAAAGAAGAACCGAAAGGAAGGACATTTATCTTCCTTGTGGATGACCTCTCGCTGGCAGCAATCAAAGCAGCGGGAGGGAAGGCATACGTGGGACTTTGGCAGGTCTCCCTGGTCGTTTTGACAGGTAAGGACAATGCTGAAGTTCCTTCAGATAAACCTACAACACAGTAAGGCGGCTTCGGCCTCCTTCTGTCAAACTTTCAACAGAAACAACATCGACTTGGCACTGATCCAGGAGCCTTGGCTACACCGAGGCCGGATAGCTGGACTAAGCGATGCTAAAGGTAAGCTCATATATTGCAATACAATTAACAACAACCGAACCTGCATTCTTGTAAGGTCAGGTTTGCAGTGCTTACCCCATTTGGATTTCTGTTCTAGAGACATAACCACTGTCATTATCTACTGGCTGCAGGGACAGGCAAGACGGGACCTTGTTGTGAGCTCCGTCTACTTGCCCTATGACGCCAGAACTCCTCCTCCATCTAGAGATCTAGAACTTCTGGTGGAAGCAACTACGGCTGGGCGGCAGCAACTATTGGCGGGATGTGACTCCAACTCCCACCACAGTCTCGGCTGGGGAAGCTCGAATACAAATTCAAGAGGTGAGTCACTATTAGATTTTCTCTTGTCCAATAACTTACAAATTGTTAATGTAGGTGACACACCAACCTTCGCAAACAAGATCCGCAGCGAGGTTCTGGACATTACTTTTTGTACGGAAAAAATTGTAGACTCAGTAGGGGGCTGGCGCGTAAGCACCGAAGCGTCCCTATCGGATCACAAATACATAATGTTTCACCTGAATACATTCATCATCAAATCCCAGTTCAGGAATCCGAGAGTAACCGATTGGGGGTCCTATTCGGATCAACTATCGGCGGAGCCTGGATCCCTGACAGAGGATATTGCAATATTTCCAGATGTAGACCGGGTGGCGTCTGAGCTCCAAGATGCCATAATGGACTGCTATCAGGACAACTGTCCTCTGCGATCGAGAGCCGGAAGGCCTAACGCTAGATGGTGGTCTCGGGATCTTGGTCGCATGAGAAAACAGGTAAGAAGGCTTTTCAATGCCTCTAAACTAAGCGGTGAATGGGGTGAGTACCATAGAGCTCTCACATCATACACTAAAGCTATTAAACAAGCCAAACTTGAATCCTGGAAGGCATTCACCAACAAAGTGGATAGCCCGAAGGGAGCAGCTAGACTGCAACAGGTTATGGCATCTAAACCACTCAATCCCGTTGGCACCTTAAGGAGACCGACAGGAGAGTTTACCAAAACAGCGGAAGAGACGCTCAAGCTATTACTTGATACTCACTTCCCTGGCAGTATAGGTAGTGACTCTACTGATGGCGGTCGAAGTTTAGCTAGGGAAAGCCCCTGGCCGAGGGCATCCCGGGCAGACTGGCAGACAGCTAGAAGTATTGTCACTACTCATAAAATAAAATGGGCGATCAACAAATTCAGTCCATTTAAATCACCGGGCGGAGATGGGATCTATCCTGCACTTTTGCAGAGAGGACCAGTTGCCCTAATTCAAACAATGTGCAAACTGTTCAGAGCCAGCCTAGCCTACGGTTACATTCCGCAGGCGTGGAGGGTCAGCAGAGTTGCATTTATTCCTAAGCGCGGCAAAGCAAGCTATTGCAATGCCAAAGCTTTTCGACCCATCAGCCTATCCTCGTTTATGTTGAAAACACTAGAGAGGCTGGTAGATAGATACATAAGGGAAAAGGTGCTCTCTGAAACGCCTCTTCACCGGAACCAACACGCTTACCAATCTGGTAAATCCTGCGAAACTGCTCTACACAGTCTGGTGGGCAGGATCGAGGATGCACTGGAAAGGAAAGAGATAGCCCTATGCGCCTTCTTAGACATAGAGGGTGCATTTGACAACACTTCTTTTGAATCGATTGTACGCGAATTGCAGAAGCGGGAAGCGAGCCCGACTATAATAAGATGGGTTCGCTCCATGCTGGTAAGCAGACGCATACAAAGCTCTCTGCTTGACAGATCACTGGAGGTCGAGACCACAAAGGGTTGTCCACAAGGTGGCGTTCTTTCGCCCCTTCTTTGGAGCATGGTGGTTGACGGTCTCCTAGTGAAGGTCAGTCAAACAGGAACATACATCCAAGGTTATGCTGATGATATAGCGATCTTGGTCATAGGAAAAAATGATGACACAGTCTCGGACATCATGAACAATAATCTGGGATGTGTCAAAATTTGGTGTGCAAAGGAAGGACTTAGTGTCAATCCTAGCAAAACTACAATAGTTCCATTCACTAAGAAAAGGAACCTGACAGCACTGGATAGGATATCCATGGATAACACACAGGTCAACATTTCTGCGTCGGTGAAATATCTCGGAGTAATCCTGGATAAAAAACTGACGTGGAGTGAACACCTGGACAATGTAATACATAAAGCAAAATGGGCGCTATTGACCTCCAGACGCTTTATTGGAACTACCTGGGGCCTCAAACCCCATATAGCTCTCTGGCTGTATGAGGCGGTGATAAGACCCCAAATCACATACGGAGCGGTGGTCTGGTGGCGCAGGGCGCAACAGACTGTTGCCAGCAATAAACTAACAAGTCTACAACGACTTGCATGCCTATGTATAACGGGGGCCTTCAGAAGCAGTCTTACCGCTGCCATGGAGGTTCTCCTGGGACTTCTGCCTCTGGACATATATATAATGACAGAGGCTAGGAAGTCAGCATACAGATTAACGTGCGTTGGCGAATGGCGGAGGGGCCTGCCTGGTGTGGGACACTCCAACATAGTCAGCGTCGTACTTAAAGATTCGGTGTTAGACATGGTGCCAGACGCCATGCGCACCGAGCATATCTTTTACAGACCATTCACAGTCACTCTTGGGACGCGAGAGGACTGGGGAGGAAACAACACTCCTGGTTCTGCCAGGGGAACTATAGTGTGGTACACAGATGGATCCCTGATAGGCAGAAACTCAGGGTATGGCATTTACAGTGCTTCACCAAGGACGAACATAAGTGTGAGCCTTGGGACTCACTGTACTGTATTTCAGGCAGAGATATTGGCAATCACCGCCTGCGCTCATTTAGGTCTGACGGAAGGTCTCACAAACCGACAGATCCTAATACTTTCGGACAGTCAGGCAGCATTAAAAGCGCTAGACTCAGTTAACATCACTTCAAAGTTGGTGAAAGACTGCCTCTCAACACTAGTTCAGCTATCTAGGAACAACACGGTTGAACTGAGATGGGTGCCTGGACACCGAGGCATCGAGGGAAATGAGATGGCAGATACTCTTGCCAACAAGGAGCATCAACACCCTTCACAGGGCCGGAACCAATGTGCTGCATTAGCCGTAGTATGGCTAAAAGCGCAATCAATAGCTGGGCCAAGGAACTACAACGCAAAAGATGGAGTAGAATACCTGGGCACACGCAAAGTAAACGGTTGATACAGGGACCTAGCATCAGGCGTACAAAGTCCCTAATCAGACTGGATCGACAACAGCTGAAAAGAGCTGTAGGACTCATCACTGGACACGGCTGGTTCAGGAAACACCTAACAACAGTAGGAGCCCTAGAAGGTGACACAAACTGTCGGCTATGCTAACAAGCTGAAGAAACAGCACAACATGTCATCTTTGACTGCTGGACGCTGGAACGCAGAAGGAGGGAACTATTCGGCATCCTGCAACCCGGAGATGAAGAAGACACTTATTTAGTGGAGAAAATCCTGCACCTCACAAAGGGTACAGGATTTTAAACGACAAGAACGGCAAATAGGGGGCACAATAAGCTTATGGTTGACGTGCAAGGAATCCTTCAGAAGGATTCCACCCCATACCAAATCTAATCTCTAATCTAATCTAAAGGGTTCGCGGCAGGTGGCGTCGAGCGCAAGGATCATTCGCGTCAAGTGGCGTTTCAACGTGGGGCACGAACTTGCAAAAATCGTCAAGCACATTCGCGGCAACACACACACACACACAAACACACTGCAACGGTTTAATTGAACCGTTCGCACAGAACAATTTTGGAAGATAACAAAAATCCAAAATTTCAATAAAATCCAACCAAAACTATAGAAGTTAAGAAAAATATTCAAATTGTACATTAAGAGTTAAACATAGCAGGGCTGAACCGAGCCAAGGTCAACTAGCTTGGACAGGAAATGTCCAACTTTCCGGTTTTAACATGAATAAAGTCCATTTAAACACATGTTAAAATTTCAAAATTCAAAAATGAAAATAATAATAATGTCATCGTGTAGAGAAAATAAAACCTAGTTATAAATAATAACAAAATAAACTCGTCAGATAAATAATTAAAAGTTATAGCTATAATAAAACAGAATAAAACGCAAAACTTTTCTAAAATAAATGTAATCAAAAATCTAATAATAACAGTACATGATCCTAAGACAGATTAATAATAAATAAGACTCAAAACCAAAATTCAATTAAAAACAATAAAGTAATAAAACAATTAATAATCAAACATGCAAAAAGTGCCATAACTTGTGAACCAATGCAGCAAGGAAGAAGAGGAAAGCAGTTTTGGGACTTTCAACATAAAACGAAGAACATCCAAAAAGAAAAATTCAAAAATTTCCAAAAACTAAAAAAGTAAATCGGAAAAAACCACGAGATCTTCAAGTCATCATAAGAGGAGAAGTAAAGGGCGTATCGTTTCGAATGAAGTTGGAAAACAATTAGGAAGAAAGGGGCTTCAAAATGAGACCACCAAAAAGAAGATCGAACGAAGCGAACGAGAGTTATGAAAATTTGAAGAAATCAACAACGAAAATCTTTGATTTGCAGGAACAGACATGAGATTAAAGGTCGCGCGCAGACCGTCGCTCGTGACATGGAAGGGGAGGATTGCCAACCCGAACACAATTTAACCACAAACAATTAAACTAAAATTAACCAAAATAATTGAAAAAACTCATCTAAAGCAGTGGAGATAACAACATAATGGAAGGATAAGCCAAAAGGAGTTCGAAAATAATTAAACTAACACAAAGAAACTTAAATAAATCGCGTAAGAAAAGTAGAACAAAAATGGAAGAAGTTGGCTATCCTGAATAGCTCAAATTTCGACGAGTTGACTTCCAGCAGGTCAATTCACCAGTGTCGTACCAGCTTCAAGAAGGATCACACGCTTTTAAATAAGTCTGTAAAGGAATCGTCGATGTATAAATTTGTCAGTGTTCAGTACTTCTCTGGGTTAAGAACGATATCCAACAGCAGGATCGGCCTTTGTTGAAGACAGCACTACATCCGAAAGCAGCTTATAGAAGAGATCTTGACTACGGACTCCGGCAAATATCTAACCAATACTTGTCGTCATCGCAGAAGAAAGGAGATTCTGCAGGATCCACAACTAGCCTCAGAATAAGGACGAGCGGACTTGTGCAATTCACACAAACAAGGTACTGCAAAAATCAAGCTTTTTTAATAAATACAAATTTTTTTAAACTTGAGAAAAAAGTCCTAAATTCAAACGTTAATAAAATTCAATAAATATAATATTAAACAAAGTATCGAGTCAGAGATAAAAGTAAATTAAAGTCAATTTTCAATTAAATAAAGTTTAAAGTAACCAATAAAAGTCAATTAGAATCAATTTTTCAATTAAAAAGACAAGTAACAGATTGGAACAAAATAAGTAAAGGGTTTAAATAAATAAAATTGTTAGAATAAGAATATATATTGTTTAGGTTAAGTGTTGTTAGAATTAAATATAATAAGTATTTTTCAAGTTGTCTGGAGAGGAACTGTTAAATTTAAAATAGAAGAAAAAGGCGACAAACGTTTGTTGTAAGAGATTTATTAACTAAATCCAGTAGTTTTCTGATATTAATTTAAATTGTGCCTAACTGGATAAATTTGTTAAATTACTGTTTTGTATTTTTGATTGTAACTATTTTTCACAAGTAATTCTTTAAATTCAAAATAAATTTAAAAAGAAGAAATAAGTGCTCACAAATAGTAATTTTAAAGAAAGAGAGCAAATTTTGATTTGGTGAGTTAAGTAAGCTCCAAAGGGCACACCTTTGAGAGAGAGTCTTAAAATAAAAGAAGGTAAGATAGAATAAGAAGTGAAATTTATATATGTTTTAAAATTTATTATGTTAGCATAAGTTTGAAAGAATATAGTGTTTGATCTTGTGTTTAACATAAATTAAGGGCCTTATCAGGGAATTAGAAAGGCAGGCAACGAAGAAGCATTTTCTAAATTAGAGAAGAATCTAAAGTCACACAGTAAGGTCTTGCAAGCACATTAGAGTCCACGTTAAGAAATAATCCACTAGAGTTTTTCTTCCCACGGGGGAGGGAGGGGGTGCGTTGCGACACACGCACTACATTGTTCAGTAAAATTGTATGATTTTTGTTAACCATTTCAAAACATTCTATTGCTTGCGACGGTTCAATTAACCGATCTCAAGGAAGAATTTTGTAAACTTCAAAATTTCAATAAAATAAACCGAAAATAATAGAAATAAGAATAATAATTTAATTAACACGTTCGCTACCAGCTGCCGCATATATACGGCGGCCGGGTCACTCCCACAGCCCACGAAAAAATTCATAAACTTCCCTGTAGACTGGTCCATAATGATTGTGACCTTCGCCACAGACCTCGAATAAAATTTGTTCAAAATTAGTTTTAACGCTTCAAAATATCCTTATTTAAATCAAATAATATATATATCAATTTTTTTCTTAATTTTGGGCAATTTTTAAAGTGCCGTATATATGCGGCACTCGGTCTATCAAATTACAAGTAACACATTTTCACCTCACAGACTAAGTGCCGCATATTAGCGGCACTATTATTACCTTACTTTTTATTCATTATCTAGATAAACGGTAAATAAAATACGGTTTTTACAAAAAAAAACATTGTATTGAAATATGTGTTTTATAAAAAAAAGTTGTTTACATTTCATTAGGTTTTATAGTTATACAAAATACAAATGTTTACAGCTTTTTCTTATACAATAAACTTCTTTTTTTTTTTTTTTCAATGTGTCCATATACTAAATTGGTTGAACATTTGTGTTAGTTTGAAAAAACATCATTTAAAAGCATTTAAAACAGATTAAAAAAGTTACTCTTAAAAATAAATAAAATTGAAAATGTAGGCAAAAACATTTCATTAATTTGGTTTTGCTCACTCCTTGTGATGATCGTTAAAACATGTTGGCATGCAGAGGCCAAACTGCTGTTTTTTTTGTCTCTACAAACAGAACATGTGAAGTAAGTATCTGATCGCTTGTTATGAACTGCCCTACAAACATGACACCTCATTCGTTTTGCCACCTTGACGGGCAAGTGAGCCACCGCTGAAGATGAACGTGCGCTAACAGGACGTTTTATGGTCTCCACTTGAAGATAGCTTTTCACAATCACGTCTCTGAATTCAAGGTATGGCATTTTAGCTCCTAGTTTTTTGGAAATATAGCAACTATTCCAAAGTGTGATGTCAGGAAGATGAAAAAATGACAGATTTTCTGGGAGTGGAATAAATAATAGGACAACATTTGATCTGAGCGATCAATTCCACTCATCCCTTTATTATAATGCACCACCATGGCGGGCTTCTGCTTGACTACACCTCTTTTGGTAGTAATATTTTCCATCTGTGGTCCGTCTGTGGTAGATATGGTAAGGACATTTCGCTTGTCACGCCACTTCATCACGGTCACATCTCCCTTCTGGCGACTTATGGTTTCTCCTGTTTTCAATTTTTGTTTGATCACAACTTGTGGGTTTCCTACCCTATCAGCTCTCAAGGTCCCGCACATACTTGTCTGGTGTTCCAGAAGACTTTCTGCCAAGTCAACACTATTGTAGAAGTTGTCAAGATATACAGTGTGACCCTTTCCCAGGTAGTTCTCCATCAATTTGAGCACTACATCATGTGTGTGGCCTTTGTTATTGTCTTCAACAGTTCCTTTACCTTCGTAAATAATAATATTGAGGATCAAGCCATCACTGGTACAAAGTTCATAGAGCTTTATCCCATATTTATGGGCTTTTGATTTAATGTATTGTCTAAACGACAATTGGCCCAGGAACAAAACCATGGCTTCATCTAAAGACAGATTCTTTCCCGGGCTGAACACGAGCTATCCAAAGTTTTCGGTAAACATCAAAGGAAATGTGCCTACATATAGCTCTGCTACAAACAAAAATGTACATCTAGCCGAGCTCTATGTAGCTGGGCTAGATGTAGTCGCATTTCCTTTGATGTTTACCGAAAATTTTGGATAGCTCATTTTCGGCTATATAGTTGTGAAATCGTGCTATATAGCTCAGCTATATAGCAGATTTTCAAAGACGATTTTTGTACTTGTAGCAGAGCTACATTTAGCTCGAGCTATATAGTGTAAACCCGGCTTTAGTCAAGTTGGGTCTTTCTCTAGCTCGTTTACTTTACTTTAAAGTATAATGGTTAACTATTAAATAACAACAACTCAATTCTTTAAATTACTCTTTAATCTCGGGTCTTAAGATTCGGACTTTTTTTTTTAAATGTGCAACTATTGTACATTTTTAAACATCTATCTTAAAATACACAAATCATCTTAACGCTATTAATATTAACAATTTTTACAGTTCAAATCTTTTTATATTAATTAAATCTATATACCCACTAAAGTCCAAATAAATAATTTTGAAATTTGTTGAAATGTTTATTCTTGACGATATTAAAATTTTTGGTATTACCTCAGACTCTTTATAAATACTTTTTCTTCCAACAACCCGGGCTACAATGCAGTCCCGCCAACACTGGTATATTTTCCGCTATTGGCTTTGCGTATGGCCCTGCATTCAAACATATCAAATATATATTTTAAATGTCCTTTCATAGTCATTTTAAATAGTATATTAACATTATTTATAGTTTGTAGACATATCTGTAGTTAAAATTGTTTTAAAAAAGGTTTTAATTCATCCACATTCACTTTTTATATATTTATGTTTTTATATATCACTGCCTAGACTTCAACGATACTTCTAACTTTCGCCGCCAGTTCGCATTGTTCCACTTTATTGTAATAATTCGTTGTAAACACTAAAACTAACCTAATTTATCCTATTCAATCAGTTTGTTATTAAAATTAACTAATACACAATATACATTGAATTTGAATTAAAAATAATTATCTAAACATGAAATAAATTACAAAAGAATAATAAAACGTTCTTATTCAATCATTTTATGTTATTAAGTAAGGTTACTGTTATTATTGTTTTTGAAATGGTAAGTTTAAAAGTAAGTTTTATTTAAATTAGCTGTAGTTATTATAATATGTGCTTTATATTATTCATTTAAAATTTCCAAAATTTTGAAGTCAATTAAATTATTAGGCTAGAACGAATTTTGAGGTTATTACATTTAGACATCTAAGATCTCACTTTTCTTTTGACCACAAATCCCTCAACCCATCATCAATTCATATTGTTAATTTATTATAAATGTTACAACGTAGATTTGCGAGCTGATGGTTAGCGAATAGTCATTGGACCTAAGCGAAACTATCAGATTGTTTTAGGCGTCAAACAATGGCCTCACTGATAATGAAATCACTTTTTACGAGAGCTTAAATGTACATAGTACTGATGAGGAAATTATTGATGTTGATACTACAAATGAAAATGCAATGGATGATCCTGATAATGAAATGATAGTTGTCGAAAAAAATGATGTTGCCGATTTGGGTAAGTGTTGTCTTAGATAATGCTGATCATTTAAAACATTAGTATTAAAAATAATTATAAAAATGTAAATGAAATCTTTCATTATTATCGCTCTGTATTTAAAAAAAAGAATCACCTTCTTACCCAAAATAATGGTAATATAGCATACTGAACTAATAATTATGATGTTTTATTTTAGATTGCAGAGATAATACTTGTGCGGTGCCTACCATACAAAAACCAAACAAAAATTATAATCAAGCAAAGAAAGCGAAGGAATGCTGTCCTTATTGTTTTAAGATGATTACTAATTTTAGTAGCCACCTCACAACGCAACATCCAGAAGAAGAAAGGGTGGGAGAATATGTTTTAATATCAGATGAAAATTTAAAAAAAAAAGAAAAATGAAACGAGCCAAGATAACAAATTGCCTAAGAAAAAAAGGAAACCATATATTTAATCTAGATGTAATAAATAACTTAAAACAATCTAAATTAATACCTGTCAAAAAATCAAATCATAATAATTTTGAAAT
The DNA here is from genome assembly GCA_963513935.1 of Aphrophora alni. Lineage (NCBI taxonomy): Eukaryota > Metazoa > Arthropoda > Insecta > Hemiptera > Aphrophoridae > Aphrophora > Aphrophora alni. The sequence continues at coordinate 52,656,505 of OY740774.1, forward strand.
AAGCAATGTTAGCCATATTATTTGCAAACATTGTTTAGGATTTTTTAAAGAAAGAAAATCTCTACAAGCATTCAAAAATCTCTTCACAAAACGAGGAAAGAGTCAAGTGAACTATTGTTCATCTAAAATGCGTTCTCTTGGTACATTATTTTTAACCATGAAGGAGTTGGATCCTACTTTAAATGATCTTAGAGATTGCATTGATCCTGAAAAATTTTATTATTTAGTCGAAGCAGTTCGAAGAATGAGTGCATTCAATAATAGTACTGGAGAATGTGAAACTCCTAGTGTGCCTGCAAGGTTGTGTTCATCACTTAATAAAACTTGTGCTGATATTGTATCTTCAGATGCAATAAAAAAACTCTTCTCTTACAATTGATGAGAGAAAAAAAATATGCAAAATCAGTGATTTTCAACATTTGATGCAAAAAGATTCTGAGGTCAGCACATATTGTGAAAAAAGTAGAAAGAAAAATGAAAGTAGTCAAGGAAGATATTCTTCCTGAACCTGAAGACATTAGGCTATTCAATAAATACCTAAATGAAAAGTGTAATTATGGAATAAAACAGCTTCAACTTTTTCCCAATGAAAAAAGCATATGAAGACCTAGCTAAAACATTAATTGCCTTCATTTTAAGCTCAATAGGCGAAGACCAGGTGAAGTAGTTCATATAACATTGACAAATTATAAAACTGTTGATCAAAATTGTGATTATGGCTGATTAGATGAAACTGCATTAACAGAAGAAGGGGAAAAAAGCTGGGAAAGAATTATCAATTTTTTATATTGCAGCAAATAAAAATAAAAATAAAGTGCTCGTTTTGCTGACCAAAACTATGAAGAAAGGAATTGATGTTTTGTTGCAAGTCAGAGACAAAATTGGTGCGAAAAGTGAATAACTTTTTGGACGACCAGGTAAAACAGAAACATTTGATGGTACTGTAATATAGAGAGAGCTTAAAAGTAAAGCTAACCTACAAAAACCAGTACATTTCACTGCAACTGGGCTTAGACACCATGCTGCCACATCATCACAACTGCACCAAAGAAATGATACTTACACTAAAAGATTGGCAAAATTTTTAGGCCATGATTTGTCAACTCATAAAAATTATTATGTTATGCCTTTGCCATTGGTGCAGAAAGCAGTTGTAGGGTACAGACTTATTCAGATGACAGAATATAGACCTTCAACTGTTACATTAGCTTCTCTGCATTCTCAAAAACATGAAGCTCAAGAGTTTAACAACAGTGAAAAAAGCAGTGACTCGAAATTTATTTCTGGAGAGGAGGAAGGAAATAAATCTGATATAACATCTCTCTCTGTAGGCCTAACACCACCGAAAAAACGTTGCGTGAGAGTTAGAAGGTCTGTTGCAGAGAAAGAGACAATTTAAAAAAGGTTTGCTAAATATTTTATATTAAATACAAATCCTTCAAGAAATGAAATTAAACAAGTATGGGAGGAAGAAAAAGCTATTAAGGGTAGAACGCTTGCACAAGTAGTAAGTTATGTTAACAATATAGTTACAAATAAACATTGTATTCCATCACCTGTAAGAACTAAAATGAAAAAACAATATCTAGATTCATCCATGGATTAAAAATATTTTTAAACTGGTTTTTGTTTCTGCTGACATTTTGTTGACATCTGTTGTAGTGTTATTTGTGGAACCGGCTGAACAATTTGACGTTGCGTTGTCTGTTGAAGGTCCTGCACAAAGGGCTACTGGTATCTTTGTAAAGGTTGGATTTTTGACAAAGATTACCTCCAACAATAATAGTAGTTTCTTCTCCCAATATTTTAACTTGATTTTTTTTGTTTCCAGTAGCAGTCTTGTCACTTTTTTTCTTAACTTCTCCTTTCAGATTGTGTATTTTATTTTTTTTTATTTTTTTTTTTTAAGTTGTTTTACAGTGGTTCTTTTAGAAATACTTTCCCATACTAATTAACAAGTTCTTAATAAGCCATATCTATTTCCTTATTAATTTTAGGTATTTGTGATTTATTTAATACAATACGATACTTACTAATCATTTCCACAAACTGGTAATTTGTACAACACTCTTCGTCCCCCTCAAAATATCACTATCATTAGATGAACTCGTTATTAACCACTGAACATTGAACAGTACGAAAACTTGACAACAACTAAAATAACTGTCAGTAAACAATTTGAACCGGTTTCAGTAGCTCTGGAATAAACATGTCTACAAGCCATATTCCGATACAAAAACACTTTTGGTTTAGGACAAACATTCTAAATGAAAATAACAAGGAATTGCTATTTATTTTAGCATTTGCTTTCTAGCACTAGCAGAAGATTATTCACCTCAACTCTAGCATTTGCTAATAGGAAATGCTTTTACTTTAAGGAATTGCTTTTGCTTTTGCTAAATGCTATTAAGCAATTGCTAAGTTTTTATTCACACCACACATAATACTAGGTTCAGTAATCTATAAAATGTACATGTCAAATACCTAAAAAGTACATGTAATATACTGCATTGCATCTAGGCATTGTGGATTACATTAATACAATGTGCACTAATAATAAAAGGGAAAATGTGAAAATAGAAATAATACAAGAACACTGTATTTTATTGAACTCAGTACATAGTATTAAGAACTAGAAAAAGACACGCTCTTTAACAATTTGTATAATGTAGGCCTAATAATTTAAATGTAATGTTACAAATATGGCCACCTTGTGCAGGATACTATAGGTAACACAGGATATTATTATTGACCATTACGTTAGCTAAGCTTTATTCCACTGCCACGGCACACTTCCATCAAGAGAATTGAAATAGGCACCGAAGTAGTTACGGAAATTACTTGATTCATCACTGGCTCGAGTCCCGTAATAAGGCAATGGTTTCCAGCATGTTTTATATGATTTTTCAATCTCTTCTTGTGTGTCAGCTGATGCCATATCTCCCTTACAACATAGATAATTGTGAAGAACTGTTGTTGCTTGAATGAATTACTTTTTGAACAGTGTCGATATTGCACGTCAAAGGACGAAAGAAACACGCCATCTTTGAGCCAAAATTCCGAAGGCATTTTCAGTAATTCTGCTGCTACGTCATAACCTGTAGTTAAATACTCGCTTTTCCTTGTCAAGGTATTTGTCTCGCGGAAATGGGCGTAGTAGAAAGTGTTTCATACGAGACCCACTGTCACTAACAATTACAAAAGGCAAGTTAATACTACCTCACACAAGCGATTCATCATGAGGCACATCCATGCTATAGCTACATAGCCTTTTCCCTAGAGCACTTGACATAAAAATGCTACCATCACATTCCTATAAGATCCTCTATCAACACAAATAAACTTGTAATCGGCATCAACTAGTCCCAACTATTGAATATTGACCGAAATATTACCTAGAACTGTTGAATATTTACCTTTATAGTTGGAAAAACTTGTACCTGAGTTTGGTGGTGCTTGGACAGAGACTTGGTTCCCATCGATTGCGCCAATACAATGAGGAAAGTTCCAACGATGCCTGAAAACACTTTCTATGCTTTGCTACATTTGTTTGTCAGGTGGTGGGGGCATGTACAATAGTTGCAATCGATTCCATATAGTATCACATAGGTACTTCTTCCACTATTTTTGAGACTGTGCTTATTCCAACCCTGTAGCTGAAGCTGATGGTAGTAAAAATCTAAAACAAAATTTCTTCTTCAGAATTGCAGTTAATGAGTGAATGGAAAAAAATTAAAAGATTCTCACCGGTCAGCTGTAAATCGCAGAAGAACAACTACTGGGCAGGCAGCCAAAAAAATAAAAAAGTGGAAATATGAGGATGAAATGCAATTCGTATTTATAACAATGTGTCACAGACCATAAGTGAATATAAATTAGCTCTTTAATTTTTAAGGGTTGCTCTTTAATATCTAACCATGGTTGGGTTTATATTAAAATATATTTGCTATATTGAGAAAAACTTTTTTATACTGTGTATATACATACATATATATATATATATATATATATATATATATATATATATATATACTCATTAGGGGTTTAAATCCTGTGTCCGATTCTCAATCCCGGGATTTCGGATTACATAAATTGACTTTTACCTAGTGAAATCATTGATTTAAAATTACTTTATGAGTGGTGAAATGGATTGTATATCTCGCTTATTTCTAAATGTATATTGATGAAACTTGGTATTGGCTTTACCTGGTGGTGGTCTATTGATATTTGTACAAGAAACAATAGTTTGTCTATGGTCCCTGTAGCAGCAAACCTGCAAACTATGTTATATATCGCTTGTTTATGCATGTATTTATTAAAAATTGGTAAGTAGCTTTTTGTGGTAAGAGACACATATACATGCATTGGAAATTTGCCGAGTACGCAGGTTTGCTATGACAGGGGTTTTATTTATTTTTTATTCGAACATGATGCACTAGTAATATGCAGTTATACAACATAATATATTATATGGAAGACAGTAATAATGTCTTCCTTTTTAGGAGTAACATGAATGCTCTGTTGGAACACCTAAATGAAGATGAAGAGCACTTATCCGCAGACGCTCCTCAACAAGGGTTTACACTCAGAGATACTGGCGAAGAGAGCGATGTAGATTCTGATGATCATTTACCCAGTGAGACAAACGAGGTTGAATCAACACAAAAAACCAATCATGGAACACCTAAAGAATGGCACCATCGACCACCGAAGGGCGTTGAAAAGATTTTAGAATTCATGAAAGGAAAAGAGGAAAGAAAACACACTAAACCCCAACCAGATGAACCATTTTTTTGCAAGTGTAGCTCAGTCAATACGGAAACTTCCTCGCTTATTGCAAATCAAAGTGAAAAGAGACATTACAAATATGATATGTCAGGCTGAAGAGCAATCCGAGTAGGAAAGGAACCAAAGTACTCCGTATCTCAGCCACACTACAACACCAACTATCTCAACTTCTTGCATCTCATCAACTTCCAGACAATCTCCAGTTGGTTCACAACCAACCCCATAGCCGCAACAACTGGGGTTATTGCATTTCCAACAATCAAACCACTTCGCAGCATCGCAGTGGAGCTACAATACTACTCCAGACTCTCGTGGGCAACCCCAAGAGTTATCACCAGGAAATGACAAAGAGTCGTCCTTGTCGCAAACTGGATACTTGTGCCGAAACGCCAGAGACCAGTGCCAATAGTTATATTTAAATATTATTTAAAAAACATTTCAAAACTGAGTAAATGAGTAAAATATGTTAAATGTAAAAAATATGTAATTAATTTATTTGAAACTGTTTTTTGATGATTTAAATTTATATAATACATTGTTTTGTATTTTTATATTTTATTACCATAACATTACATTAGTGTTTTCATTTACATGTTAACACTATCTCATGGTAAACTTGTATCTTACAATTTATATTTCTAACATTAACAGTTGTCTATTTAAAACTATTTACATATGGTCTAAATAAAATGGTATCGTTATGGTGATTACTAGATTAAATATTATAACCTATACTCAATAATTAATTAGACTAGAAGAAACTTTAATCTAACTTGTTATCATATGATTTTTCCTACCTTAAACAAATAGCGAGTCTCTCTTTGCTAGTAATTGCCTCTTATAGTTAGTGTCGGTTTTTCTGATATCAACATCGATCATTGACAATACTTCTTCAAACTGATTGGGAGTTAATCTAAAATAAGTTCTGAACCTATCTTAATCCAGCTCCAGATCATGCATCAAGTGATGGTATTCTCCAAACCTCTTCCGTTTTTTATTTATGGGATGTATCCATTTACTTCTTTTTGTTAACGAATATAATAATACTAAGTCGTCATCACTATCACTACTCGACTCGTCCATCCATGGAACAGAAAACCCGGTCGCACACCAAGGAACTGGCAGAAAAGACATCTTTGCACAGGCAAAAACTACACAGAGTGAGAGGTGGTACTTGACTGATCCTCATGAGGGAACAGGTGGATGTTTGGTACGTTGCTGGGCAGTGTGAAAGAGGCGCGTACCTGACGTCCCAAACGTTCCAAACGTCCAGGACGTTCAGTACGCCGGTGTGAAAAGGCCTTTAGTTTGAACCAGTTAGGGAAACATTGTACCACAGCCAACAAAGCAAAACATTTATTTAAAACTCAAATTTATATTACAGCAACCTGTTTTCTTGGCTACTCTATGACTTTCTTGATTTATCTATTGTAATAATTCATCTATGTTCAGCTTGAAGCTCTTTCAGTCTGCTACCTGTTGGATGTAACCTTGTCAGACCTGAATTTTCTCAGATTTTTTACACTCATTGCCTCGATTTGTACACTGTGGTGTACATGATTTTAAAAAAAAATTTTCAACAATGTGAATTATTGCTGAACTTAAAATGTCCGTTTGGATACTCCAGTGTACATTTGTGAAGAAGTCTGTGCAGTGCTGCAGCCTGTTGGTCTGACTAGGAACTACTACAGCTACCTTGAGTTGGTGTTTGCTACCCTACAATCTCTGTGCGTCACATTGTGAATTTTGAGACTTTTATGAACGTTAAGGTGAGTTTTTTTAAATAACCTTTAATGTAGATATTAAATTTAATGTTAAATTGATGTTGTTTTGTAGTTTTTATAAATGGAAACCATGGTTACATATTTTTATATGGTAAGTCAATTTGTATGTACAGTACACTGTACATCTAGACTGGTTGGATTTGAAATGGGGTTATATTGAGCACATGTTATAATATTTTTGTACGGTTATAATAATAAAAATAGTTAATATTTTTTGTTTTTTTTTCCAGTTGCTGACATGGACTGCTTCCTTGGTGATAACGAAATCCTTAGATTGATTGGTGATGGAACGGTATCAGATGCTGAATGTGAGAGTGACGGTGAGGACAGAGATGAGGAGGACTATCTTGGGTATGTACAACCCCGTATACCTGTAGTTGAGGAAGAAATAGTTCAAGATGAACATTTTTTGAACCAATTAAATGGTATGGACACTTTTGGAGATGTGATAGAAAGTGTAGTGAGGGGCGAAATCGGACTTGAACCACCCGAAAATACAGAACGACACGCTAGCATTTTTGATTATATTTCAAATGCAGAAGATATTAAATGGGAAAAAATAATGTTTACTACGCGATATCCGCCTACTTGGGAGAACCCTGAAACTGACCACGAAGGTGTTGAAACGCCTCTTAATTATTTTTTAAAATACATACCCTAAGAACTTTTTGAGTCAGCTGCTAACTTTACCAACATTTATGCAGTACAGCAAGACAGCCGTTTCAAACCATGTGTCCCTGAGGAAATAGAGACCTTATTTGGGCTACATATTGCTATGGGGACTTTAGCGTTTCCTAGGGCTAGAATGTACTGGAACCATACCCTAGGGCTGGGACTTTTCCTTGATAATATGACTCGGGATAGGTTTTTTCAACTAAGAACGCATCTCAATTTTGTCAATAACTTGGAGAGGCCTCAAGATTGTAAAGATGTTTTCTATAAAGTGCGGCCAATATTCAATGTGGTCAGGAACAGATGCTTACAACTAGATCTCACAAGGGTATTGTCGATTGATGAACAAATGATACCGTTTACCGGTAGAATGAAAGCTAAGCAATTTGTGAAAGGGAAACCTGACCCGTGGGGAATCAAAAACTTTGTTGTATGCGGAACAAATGGACTGGCATATGATTTCCTGTTATATCAAGGAAAAACTACAGAATTAGATCCAGATTTGAAAGTATTTGGTATAGGTGCATCAGTTGTTCTAAAATTGTGTGAGCGGATAGAAAAAAAAGGACATGTACTGTTCTTTGACAACTATTTTAGTTCTTACCACCTTCTACAGATTTTGAAAAGCAAAGACATTTTTGCTGGAGGGACAGCTAGAGTGAATAGATTTTATAAGCCTCCTTTGTTAGACAACAAGGAGATGAAAAAGCAAGAAAGAGGATACGTTGAGGAGTGTGTCAGTGAAGATGGGGATGTGGTGATGACAAAATGGCAAGATAAAAAAAGTGTGCTTTTGGCATCAAACTTTCTATCGATTGGAGAATGTGATGTTGTTAAGAGATGGGACAAGGCAAACAAGTGTTATGTAAATGTACCAAGGCCGGAAGTTATCAAAGAATACAACGAGACAATGGGAGGAGTCGATCTACTCAATCGCCTCATAAGCTTTTATCGAATTAAAGTCAGGTCCCAAAAATGGCCTCTAAAGTTGACATTCCATGCTGTAGATTTGGCAGTTACTAACGCTTGGTTAGAATACAAAATGGACTGCAAGGCTGCAAACGCTCCTAAAAAGGATGTATTAGATCTTTTAAGTTTTTGACTTAAAATTGCCTTTGCACTTACATCAGTTGGAAAAACGGTTAGTACGAAAAAAAGAAGAAGGCCTGCATCAATAGAAAATTGCCAACATCAAACAAAACGCAAAAAACGGAGCGAAACCCGACCAATGGATGACATCAAGTTTGACACCGTAGACCACCTTCCGTTGCACGATGACAAAGATGAACCCACGCGGTGCAAGAATAGCAACTGCGGGAAATTTCGATCCCATTGGTATTGTCAGAAGTGTAAAGTGCATTTGTGCATAACAAAAAACAGAAACTATTTCTTCAAATTTCATAACATGTGACATTTCAAAATTAAAAGAGTGATATACATTTATTGTACTAGCTATCACAGAATAATTCTGAAAGACTGAGATATTTTAATTTGTTCTTTTAAATAATAAATCATGTCTTTTAAATTGTATAAAGTTATTTTACCTAAATAATAAAACTCTGTTGTAGATGTTTTTTCAGTAACTTATTGAACAGCGTCCATATGTACACCCTAGTGTACAACTGATAACAAAGATGATAACAACAAAATATTAATTTAACCTTTATAAGTTGCTTCTATTATGATAAATTTATAATATTTTCAGTTTTTTACATTTTTCCGAGTTTATTTTAAAAATGTTGGACTTAACCGAGTAAAAAAATGATGTACACTATACATGCCGCCAGGTCTGACGAGTTAATAAAGTGTTTACAGAGCTCTACAAAATTACCACGACTTTAAATTTTGTGTTTATGAGAATGCAAATTTATTTAATATCATTTAGACTTATGTAGCTACACGTAAAAACGTTAATTATTCAGTTAATTTGTTGAGTTTTGGAAAAATTTACAGATAATAAGCATAACCTCACATTTTCCACATTTCTGTGGATACTTTGTACCAGTCCAAAGTTACCCCATCATTGTCTAGACTTGAGAAAAATCAGCGTAATTATTATTACAATTAATTATTCTTGAATTTTACCTTAAATTTTGACCTAAATTGATTTTTCCTGTTAGGAAAAACTCCATTTTAACCCCTTAAATGTAAAGTAGGCCTACATTATTTCATGTATCATGATGGGCCTTGTTTAGATTTAGAATAGCAGTGCAACTTTAGGTGATTGTTTATGATTTTTTAAATTTACTAATTTTGCAAACCTGTATTTAATTTTTAATGAACGTTTATTAAATCATATCTGTTATGTTCTTTTCCAGAAATATGCCTAGACACCATAAACCAGCCCCTGGCACCAGGCAGTATGGTACTGTTAGGAATAAGTTAATATTAGGTTATATTAGGAAGAACTCATATTCACAAAGCTTAGAATGATCCAACTATTGTGAAACAGTTAAAAAAATTTTGAAATGCTTGTCTTGCAACTAAACTAGGACAACAGAGACTCCTAAAGGTATATAAGCGGTCAGCATGATTTGGGAGAAGTCTTTTATCTTTTTGAGCTTGGAAGATACACGGCTGTGTTGCTAGCCGTGGTGGAAGATGGCTCAGGAATTCTACTCAACAGACAGTAAGCAAGCATTTCTATATATGTATGTAAAGTCACCAGTTAGAAGATTTATAATTGCTTTCATTTAAAATTGCTTTCATTTAAGACATAATGATAGTTGGAATACTTCTGGGCTTTGAGTAAATAATATTGTTTTGTTTTATTGTTTAATTGAGTTCTTATTTTTGTGTTGTATTAAAGTTTTGTATTAAAGTATTGCATTAAAGTTTTGTATTAAAGTATTGTATTAAAGTGTCAGGGAGATAGACATAAGTTTCATGTCAATGATAAAAGTTAATAAAATACTGAACCACTGAGTTGATAATTAATTGAAACTGAGAACCCAGGCATATTTTGAGGGCCGTTCATAACAAATGGCGCATCGGCCGTGTTTTTAGTTTTTACTAAAAATAATTAATAACTATTAAAATTGTGGCAATATTCTTTTAATATTATTCAAATTATTGAATTTGATTAAGATTATTAGTATTGATTAGAAAAAGAAAAGATTGTAGCCTATGTATATTAATAGGCTAATATGTAAGTTTATATAGGATAATATGTTAATAATATATTAAATATTACCTTTTAATGTTCCGTCTTGTGACTTTTTTGGTCGTTCGAATGTTACGACGCGTTTCGGGACCGCAATCCCATTGTCAAGTACACTTACACAAACACAATGAAACACATAACACGTTTAAAAAACACACAAAAACACCACAGTTACAACACTTTTAAAAAACTTAATTGTGCTGGACAATTTCATCGTGTAGGTCGTATTGTGGTCCATGGTACACTGTCGTAAACTGTCTAACGAAATATATTACTGTAGTTAGAGAACCGGTTTAAAATAGCCTAGGGCTGTGTCATATAAACTATTACTTTTAAAATCCAGCTGATCGTTTAATAATTTAGACGGATTGTTATTAAACTCCTTATAAATTTCGAATTCTTCTAAGGCGTCTTGAACCAAAATTATTTTACATTTGACGATAATTTTTTCGTGCAAAACGAGGGTCTCGCTATGGGTTCACCGCTATCCGGACTTTTGGCGGACATATTCTTGAACCATTTAGAAAACGAATTTATTATGTCTGATCACAACCCACATAAAACAAAAATATTATTTTATACAAGATATGTTGATGATACTTTTCTCGTGTTTGATGGCACTTTACGTCAAGCGGAAGTATTAAAACTTTATCTCAACAAAATCAACCATAAAATGCAATTCACTATGGAGACCGAAATAGATAATAAAATAAACTTTCTTGATTTGACTATGACCAAGGAATATGATAAACTAAAATATAAAATTTACCGAAAATCTACCACTACTGATACCACCATTCATGCCACATCACACCATCCAATATCGCAAAAAATGTCAGCATACAACTGTTTCATACACCGCCTTCTCACCATACCATTGGATAAACACGATTTCAACGATGAATTGGAAACCATTAAATATATAGCCCAAGCGAACGGATACCATGAAGCAATGATTGATAAACTTTTGCATAATCATATAAGAAATAAACAGAACCCTATCACACGGTCTAAGAATAAGAATAAAAAATTCGTATCCATGGAATATTCTAACACCGTTCCGCATATTGTGAAAAATACATTGGCGAAATATGATATTACCGTCACTTTTCGCACCAACAATAATATTCAAAAATTATTACGACCCAAACGTGTAATTCCAATCGAAAAGAAGTCGGGTGTTTACAAAATCAATTGTGATGATTGTGACAGTATTTATGTGGGACAGACGGGTAGGGCATTCAAAGACCGTTTTAATGAACATTTGCCGCATACAAACATGCATAAATTAAAATCTAACTTTGCTCAACATTTAATTAATAGTAATCATTCATACACTAATTTCAACAAAAATCTGGTTCCACTTCATATTTGCAAAAAAGGTAGACTTTTGAACACCTTAGAAGAATTCGAAATTTATAAGGAGTTTAATAACAATCCGTCTAAATTATTAAACGATCAGCTGGATTTTAAAAGTAATAGTTTATATGACACAGCCCTAGGCTATTTTAAACCGGTTCTCTAACTACAGTAATATATTTCGTTAGACAGTTTACGACAGTGTACCATGGACCACAATACAACCTACACGATGAAATTGTCCAGCACAATTAAGTTTTTTAAAAGTGTTGTAACTGTGGTGTTTTTGTGTGTTTTTTAAACGTGTTATGTGTTTCATTGTGTTTGTGTAAGTGTACTTGACAATGGGATTGCGGTCCCGAAACGCGTCGTAACATTCGAACGACCAAAAAAGTCACAAGACGGAACATTAAAAGGTAATATTTAATATATTATTAACATATTATCCTATATAATATTATTCAAAGTGACTTGGAATCCAAGAACCATGCAACTATAATATGTAAGTGTTTGAATTTTGAACAGTAAATCAGATTCCTAGTATGTAAGCTTCACATGTAAATTTAGAAAACTTTTTTTATTGTAATAATAAAATGTCTATCCTAGTATAAAAGTGATTTGATGTTAGTTAAGATTTTTTTAATTTTACAAAACAATTTTTGGTGAATATATGAAATGCTTGCTCAGTTACAGGACAAAACCACAGAAAATAAATTCCAGCAGAGAAAAGAAAAATTAATTTGCCCTAAGAAAATGTAAAAAAAATGTTTAATTGTTTTTTACCCTGTTGCAGGTTTGACTACGCTAATGTAGAAAGATTGGTGAATTGAGTAGCCAATTATTTGACTACATTTAGTTGGCTAGACCTGTTGGGTTATATATGTATATCTTTTGAATTAAATATAAATCATATGTATGTATTTTGTGACTAGATTTTGGTATTGTTTCTTAGAAGAATTGTAAATTTAATTTATTATTCATTTCTAGCCATTTATTATATTTTGTATGTCTTTATGTGCTATTGTTTTTCAATAACATTTCTTGTATTGTAACAATTAGTGCTTATGTATTTAAAAAGTTGGTCTGTTTTATTTTAATATTTGCAAGTTCTTATATTATTCAGCAATGATTTTAAGATTTTAACTTTGAAATAGTTGTCTATTAATGTGTTTCTATAAATTATATCTACATCAATCTATAATTATTTTAAATAAGAGGCAATATAAAAAAGTGTAAGCATTTCTTTAAGGAAGATTGGGTATACACATACACAGAAAATTGGGTATATTGGAGATTGTGAACAAATGAACTTAACATTGTCTGAGATAAAGTTTAAGTGTTAAAGAATTTGTATGTGAGTATCACTGAAGAGTCAGATCAAAAATATTGGTGAAGTAATATGTACAGATCCACCAATATGTAATATACTAAATAAGGAATTCAACCTTGAGTTGACAGACTTATGCAACCATGTCTATGTCAGTAATTAAGACACAACTGTCATGTCAGCTGAGCTGTATTATGTGTAAGTCTACATATTAGGTATTTAAATTTATAAAGAAATAAAGATAGGGATAGGAAATTGTTAGTTTATTTATTATTTGTATATTATTTGTTTGTTATATAAAAACATGGGTAGGTTTAACATGTGACATCGGGACGATGTCTCGTGGGCGCCGGTGATGTTAGGAATATATATAATTAAATCTTATGTTAACTAAAGTTATATCATACAAAACTCAGAATGGCCCAACTATTGTGAAAGAATTGAAAAAGTGTTGAAATGTTTGACTTGCAACGAAAGTGGAACACCAGGAGCAACAAAACATATATAAGCAGACAGCACAATGTGGAGGGGGTCTTTTTTTCTTTTGGAGCTCTTGATGATACCGGCAGGTCGATAGCCATGATGCAGGAATTTAGCCCAGGAAGTCTACTCTACAAAAGTAAGCAAGCATTTCTATATTTATGAAATCACCAATAAAATGTATTCTCATTTATTAGAGAATAACAATAGTTGGAATACTTCTGGGCTTTGAGTAAGTAATATTGTTTTGTTTTATTGTTTAATTGAATTCTTATTTTTGTGTTGTATTAAAGTTTTGTATTAAAGTATTGTATTAAAGTGTCAGGGAGATAGACATAAGTTTCATGTCAATGATAAAAGTTAATAAAATACTGAACCACTGATTTGATAATTAATTGAAACTAAGAACCCAGGCAATTTTCAGGGCCGTTCATAACAGTACTAAGACATCTTATTCGGCAGAACTGCTGCCTTTTGTTGTTGAAGACATCAAGAATTGAAAAATTGGCCAAAGGGAAGCCTCTAGGAAGTATAAGATACCTCGGCAAACCATGGTAAATAAATTAACTAATAAACATTCAAAAAAATTGGGGAAACCAGTCATATTTAGTGAGGAAGAGGAAGCGTCCTTTGTCTCATACTCTACTTATTTAAGTAAAATGGGGATACCTATTGGTTTGTACGATCTACGCCTAGTAATAAAAAGCTACTTCGATTCTAACAAGAAAACAATGAGTACATTTAAGTATAACATGCCTGGTTATGATTGGGGGAAAAGTTTTCTTGATAGACATAAGTCAACACTGAAGGAATATTTTGCTAAAATAATTTCTCAAAAACGTGCTGTAGTTGATGAACGGATAATCCGAAAATTCTTTACACATTTTGAAAGTGAAGTTGAAAGTGTGCCATCCTCCAATATTTTAAATATGGATGAAACTGAATTTCATGACAACCCTGCCTTAAAAAAATTGTTGATCCCTCGAATACTGCGACATGCAGAACACGTTTTAAACCAAACCAGGGCATGTTATACAGGTGTTTTCTGTGGCAGTGCTGATGGAAAGCTTCATCCACCTTATTTTATATTTAGTGGAAAAAATAAATGGGATGACTGGATGATAAACGCTTCTCCAGGCGCCAGAATGAATGTCACAGACAGTGTTTGGATGGATCAAGGTGTGATGTGTAAGCATGGGACAACCTCCAACTAGTAATTAATAAAAATAATAAAACAATTAATATTAATAATAAATATAAAATAATAATAGAGATAATAAGCATCATATAATAATAATAAACAATTGTAAAGTGTATCTGAACAATCTCCTAAGGAAAAATAATAACAAAATGATTACAAACAATAAACTATGAAATTCAAACTGTGCGTGCCAGATAAACCAACTGACATTGCAGAAGTCCATTCCAGCAGGAAATTGAACCCTGGAGAAACTTCCCATGAGCATGAGCGTTAGCTTTGCCAAGCGTCTTCTAGAAACGTGGCTTTAGTCAGTCTTTGTCAGGAGCCAGAATGAGACAGTCATGTTGTAGGATGCTGGACAGACTCAAAAATCACGACAAAATGGTGGTGTTAAGTAATTAATTGTGGTTAGAAGGAAACTAGCACAACGTGGACTAGTATGTCGTGAGTAAAGTGAGAAATAAAGTTTGAGTAATCATTAGGAGACAGAACTTGGTTGAAAGGATATATAAACTTTTTATTCAGATTTTAACATGTTAAGATGTCTACTATCACAGGATAGAATTTAGATTGAATGTTCATTTAAATTTATATGTAACTATGTTCTTGTTTGTCTATAGAATAAAAGGGAGATTCTTTATTTTATAAATATGTCTGGCTAGATTCATTTGTATTAACCATCACCACGTTGTTGAAATAACTGTAAGTACGATTAAAGTTGTAACCCTGCCTTTAGGTAAAATAAAATAGTATTGTAAGAACGCAGACTTACAAACTGAAGTAATTTGAATTTTTGACTAAAAGCTCTTAAAGCATAAATTGAATTAATTAATTGATTAGATGAAAAGAATTGAATAGATAAACTATAATTTCATTGTATTAACTTACAAAATGGCGCCCGTTCGTTCCTCTTGTCCAAAATGCAGTTATGAAAATAGCGTGGTGGTGGTTATACTCAGTTGAAAAATTAATCAAATTAAATAGAATCATATAAAGGGATAATTGAGGATTATAATTGATAAATAATTGAGAGTTTATATTTGATAGGATTTAAGATGGAGACGGATAAAGATAGCTTTAATGAGTCAGGGTTAGGCAGGAGTTTCTCTGAATCTGAAAGCATGGCGGAGGTAAAATTGTTAGAATAGGTTAAGTCGCCTAAGGAAGAAAAGTTAGTATCTCTAAATGATTTATTGTCGTTATTAACTAATATGACAGAAAAAATTAAGATAGATAGTGATAATAAGTTTGAAAAATCTGAAAATAACATTAAGGAAATGAATAATAAATTTGAAGTCTGAAAATAAATTTAAGGAAATAAATAATAAGTTTGATACAATGAAGGTAGATATGAATGAACAATCTGAAAAATGTGAAATTAACTTTAAACAATTAAAAGAAGAAATAAATTTGAATAAGGTGGAAATAAATGAAAAAATTGTAAATAACGTTAAACAATCGGAAAACAATTTTAGGACATTAAATGAAAAAATTGATAAATCAGAAATTAATTTTAAACTTATGAGTGAAAACTTTGATAGTAAATTTGAACAGATGAAGGAAGAGAATAAATAAGCTTTAGAAACACTTAACAATAAGTTTGACACTCAAAATGCTAAACTTGATAACTTGTTAAAAGATAGTATAGATTTTAAAAATAACATGGAAGAACAGAACGTAAAATTGATGGTAAATTATCCAGAGAAATCCAACATTTAAAACAAAACAGTAATTATGGCGTTAAGCCTACACTATGGATAAATGAAAAATTCAATGATGTACTAATTACAGTATTTTTTAATGAAACAAAAGGGCCTCACCCTAAAACATTTTTAGAATCACATAAGGTATTAGAAGACATAAGGGAAAATAATTGGGATATCATGGTTTGCTACATGAAAAATATTTTAAAAGAAGAAGCCTACACTTGGTTTGAGGCACATAAAGACGAATGGATAAATTATTATGATCAATTTAAAAAATGCTTTTCTTGATAGGTTTTGGTCGCAGGAAAAACAGGAGAGCTTTCGAAGCAAATTAATGTTAGGTCCAATGTATAGGGATCCGATTAAAGAAATTCATAACTACATTATTAGGTCTTTTCATAAGACACAATATTTAGACCCACCAATGCCAATAAATTCATTTATAAAACATATTGTGAAACATGTACCAGAAGGGTTAAAATTAGTATTACTTGAAGCTAGGCCAACTGACCTAAATAACTTAGAAAAAATAGTAATGGACTGCATGAAAGCCAATCCATAATTAACAATGACTATAATAGACATGCTAATTAATATGATCGAAAATAGGGGTCATTATATAGATCATAGAAATAGGCAAAACATGGGTAATGCACAATTACCAAATAGAAATTTTCAAAATGGTATGAATTACAATAGACCAAATAATAATAACTTTAGAGGTAATAACAATAACTTTAGGGGGCATAACAACAGTTTTAGAGGAAATAGTAGTAATTTTAGAGGTAACAATAATAATTTTAGGGGTAATAATAACAGTAAT
Organism: Aphrophora alni; assembly: GCA_963513935.1. Lineage (NCBI taxonomy): Eukaryota > Metazoa > Arthropoda > Insecta > Hemiptera > Aphrophoridae > Aphrophora > Aphrophora alni. The sequence continues at coordinate 52,673,808 of OY740774.1, forward strand.
TTTAGAAGAAATAATAGTAATGGACAACAACCAATGAATAGAAGCTCTGAAAATAGAAATGTTAATGGGAACAGTAATAATAGGGGAATTGGGGCAAGGCAGGAATAACAATGGCCGGATTACTGCCAGAAAGAATAAATAGGCCTATAAATGATACAGTCATTTAGGGTAACTTTGAACCAGTCAGGGTAACTTTGAACCAAAGCCATATTTCACTTTCAATACTCAGCTGTTTTGACTCCTATAAAACATAGGAGTCTGTGGACTTTTTTTGTGTGTATATAATCTGTGTTATTCGAAGAACCAATCATATTACAGTAATATTTATTGCTTCCCTCCTTTTTCTTGCATAGAAAGTGTTAGTACAGTAGGCTGTTTTAATATTGGCATTTTGAAGTTGGTGAAATAGAAGATTTTTTGTGCAGGTAAGCTATTAAATTTATATAAATGAATAGACTATGTATTTATGCTTAGAACAGTGTATAAGATTGATAGATCTAAGTTATATTTAATCTTTAATTTGAAATAACTGAAGAGGTTGCAACTTTGAGCCATATTTAGGCTAACTTTGAACCGGTGCAAAGTTGCATAAAATATGGTTCAATGTTACCAATTTGGGGAAAAATTTGTGTTCTTAATTTATTAAAAAATAATGTAAGCATTTTTCACTACTTTTCTGACTTACCAGACATAAGTTAATAAAAAGCACAATATTTAGTAACCTTACCAACTGAGTTGTTTTTACATTAAGAATATTTATATAATCCTTATCTTGCGTCAGACATAGTCCTACCTTACACAAACAAGAAAGTTCCAAAATCTAAATAGCAAAAACATTTTATGTCATTTCTGCTTGTGGATTTAAAAATTGAAGGTAGGCCTACAACTACTTTTATGTTGAAAAGGTACAGTGCTTTAAATCACTAACTCATTTTGTTGGTGTTTCAGGAAACTCGCAATCAGTATGGGAAGATCGAAAACCAGTTCTCCAGGTATACGAAGATATGGCACAAAAACACACTACACTGAGGAACAGTTGGACAACATCTTGGAGGAGTTGAAAAGTGGAAAAATTGGTCAAAGAGAGGCTGCCAGAAAGTATGGTATACCGAGAAACACTCTAAGAAATAAGCTTTTCGGCAAACACCAAAAGGATGTAGGTAGGCCACAGGTTTTTACTTCTGAAGAGGAAGACATTTTCGTTGCCCATATTGTTCATATAAGTGATCTGGGCTTTCCACTTTCGTTATTTGATGTGCGATGTGTTGCTAAAGGCTACTTAGATGCTAATAAAAAAATTGTTAATCAATTTAAGAACAACATGCCTGGATGGGAGTGTTGTTCTACTCATCTTCTCCAACCACTTGATGTTTGTTACTTTGCTTCTTTAAAACACATTGGAGGCAAATCCTTTTACAATGGAGGCAAACCAAAGACGGCAAGCGATGTGTAGCGTTACCAAAAACAATATTTTCACAGTTGTTAAAAAAGGCACTTTATTGTCATATGTTCCTAAGCAAAACAAAACTGTTCTCATGATTTCATCAATGCACCACGGCAGAGAAGACGACCTTGAATCTCACAAACCAGATATGGTTGCATTTTATAATAGAACAAAAGGGAGAGTCGACACTGTTGATCAACAATGTGCAAACTACTCATCCAGCAGAAGGTCAAGAAGATGGCCTATGACAATTTTTTTCACCATTGTGAACTTGTCAGCTGGCGTCAACGGATATATTATTCACCAGGCCTACAGCAGAACCTCACGTCTATCAAGAATGGACTTTATGAAGGAATTTGCAAAGTCATTGGTTTCTCCTCTCATGCAACGAAGACTGCAGACAGGCTTCATTGGACAGGAGTTGAAACTCAGCATCAGGAGAATCCTGAAGACTGAAGAGGAGGCGACACCTTATTCTGAAGATTTCTTTGAAAATAGAAGAAGATGCGGTTTTTGTCCACCTAGACTAGGAAGAAAAACTAAATATCCTTGTAAAAAGTGTGGCATACCGATTTGTTTAGAGTGTACAAAAAAGTTGTGTGCAGTATGCTTTGAAAAAAACAATGACTAGGTTTATATGAGAAACAAACTGTGCTGAATCAGTTGTAATTTCTGTTCAGTTAGCTTATTTGTATAAATTTTCTTTTTAAATTTAGAATTTAATTTTCAAAAAAATATTGTGTTCTCAAATATTATTTACTTACAATTTATTGTAATCAATAAATTAGTTTATCATTCTTTGAAAGTCTTTCATTTTTCATTGTTTAGCTGCTAGTACAAAACGTACACGATTTCTTCAAGAATTGAAAAGTTCAGATTTTAACATTAAAAAATAGCTTAAGTTTTTAATTTGTTTCAAACAATTAATGAATATCTTTATTCTTCTTATAGTGATTAACAAATTGTAAAAAATATCTTTTCCAAATTCTAATTTTTAATATTTTTTTAAAATTTGTAAACTGAACATTGCAAAAACTTTTAAAAATACAACAAATTAAATACATTATATATATATATATATATATATATATATATATATATATATATATATATATATATATATATTTGTAGGTTTTAAAAGTAATAGTTATAAGTAAATAACTTATTGAAACAAAAACAGTAACAAAATTTACACAAAAAATTATTTTCATGTTTAAACAAAACATTAAAAATCAGGGTATGACAGACCCATGCATAGTATTTGTGAAACTTTGTAGATGCATAGTACTTAAGGATTAATTTACCAATTGTTGAACCCATAGATTATGTTCTATATAAATTACACCCTGTGCCTACTTTATATGAATCAATCTATATGACTATGATTCCTGATGTAAAATATGTATTAGTTCATAAGGAAATAATGTTAGGCTTAAGAGAAAAGTGTAATATGACAGAAACCATAAAAACCAAATATGCTCATTTACCCAACTCATGTATCAAGATTTGACATGTGAAAGTGAAGTGATTAAATTTGGTACCTCCAAAAAATGCAAGTACATTGAATTAGAAATTAGAGACAATGTTACTAATTATATACCATAGATTGAGAATTATTTACTAGTATATAATAATAGAGAAACTTTAAGAATAATTAATGATAAGGAAACTGATGAAATATCATTAGTAGGTATATATTTAATTAATGTAAAAGAAAATGACATTGTTATGTATAATAATAAGAGTCTAATGCATTCTACTGAAACTAATATGGGACATCCCAAAATTTTGGATGCCACTGATTTAAAGTTAGAAGATTATCAGCAGCCAGATTTTTCATTTAAATTACAAAAAATGGATTTAGAAGACATTAATGTAAACAAAATATATGAATTAAATAGGAACATTAAAATAACCACTGATTTGAATATTTGGACTATAATGCTTTGTTATACTAACGTTGTTATAGTAACAGTACTTACTGCTGTAAGTACTGTTATACAAATAATGTTTGTATATTTTAAGAAAATGATGTCGACCTCAAGGGAGTCGATACACCCTTCTAATGTACAGGTATCTCAACCTACCTCCGAAATTCTCTTTAGGGATGGAGGAGTTATGTTGAGGAATATTGTTAAGTCAGCAAAGTTTTCTTTAATGGTAAAATAAGAAAGGATAGTTAGTTCCAAACCAGGCTCCATGCTATTATTAGTATCACTAGATCATAGTTTTCACTGTTAACACGTTAAAGCATTTGTTATAATATATTTTAAGTGAATATTGAAGTTTGTTATAATAAATAATAAGGTGTTTAAAGAAATAAAACTTTTTCTTTTTTTTTTAAACCTAATCCTTACGGCCCAACACGTAATAGTCATCTGGAATCTTATATCATAGAAGCGTAGTAATAACAATGTGTAAAAGCGAATGAAGTGTGCATGCGCCCAATGAGTGAATTCAATTACCCGATTGAATATGTGAAAAATTTGTCAATTTCATGGATTGTGTTGATTAGCTTATTTTATAGGGCGATATAATTTCGCAGCCAGTAGGAATGACAGCATTTTACGTTACCTGAGATCACAGATATAAACACTGTAATTTCTTTACTAATTTACGAAACTCGAATTTGAAAAATAGGCATTATGTCCAACCTATATATACATGGATTTCGTTGTTTTTAAACTGTGATTTTTCGGTGAAAAAGTGAATTGCATGTAAAAAATAAGTTACTCTTAAAAAGTGAATTGCATTTAGTAAAGAAATTACAAAAAAATAACCAAAATTAGCTGTAGGCTACTAACTACTCTATATAATTAAAGACGCAAACTACTGCATACAGAAACATGGTAAATATACAGGGTAATTCTAAATGATGGACCCATTAAAAAAAAATCGTATTTATTAAAGTACAAATCCGAAATGAACAATCTATATATCAAAAAAAAAAAAAATTGGTTGAAAAATCTTTCGTTTCTGCCGTCGTCGGGCGATATCGTGTAGGCTCGGGTGACATCCTGTACGCTCGGCAGTCACGTGCTCACTGGCCACGCCTACAGCATCGGACTTCTAGTCTAGCCACTGTACAGTTGTTCTTTCGTTTCTGCCGTCGTCGGGCGACATCGTGTAGGTTCGGGCGACATCGTGTACGCTCGGCAGTCACGTGCTCACTGGCCACGCCTACAGCACCGGACTTCTAGTCTATCCACTGTACTAGCCGTGTTCTACTGTCATAGCCATTTTGATCCGTCTACGCTTACATTAGAGATCAGTCTGTTAACATTGTGGGGTTGTGTTGTGAGTTGTTTGGGAGGTTGTGGGGTTGTGTGAGCGTTGTTGTGAGTTACTGTATTGGACAGTTGTTTGAGACATGGGGCCTAAAGTAAACATTGGGTCTTCAAAAAGAAAACACGTAACTTTGACTCTGGCACAAAAGCTTGACATTTTACAGAAGACTGAAAAAGGTGTAAGTAGACATATAATTATGAAAGAGTATAATATAGGGTCGTCAACAATTTACGACATAAAAAAGAACAAAGAACAGTTAAAGAAGTTTTTGAATCAATCTGATACAATGAAAAATCTGATCGAAAGACAAACATTAAAAAAACCTAAATTAGATGAATTAGACTCAATTTTGTACAATTGGTTTTCGGTCAAACGGTCTGAGGGAAAACCAATAACTGGCCCTTTGCTTGTTGAAAAAGCCAAACAGTTTCAAAAAGATTTGAACATGGAAGGTGATTGCAAGTTTTCAGAAGGGTGGTTGAGAAGTTTCAAAACTCGACATGGTATCAGAAAATTAGATATTTCTGGTGAGCTAAATTCTTCTGATTTTCAAGGTAGTGAGGAGTTTAAAATTAAATTTAAGACGATTGTTGAAGAAAATAACCTGACTGCATGTCAAATTTATAATGCAGACGAAACCGGTCTTTTGTGGCGTTGTCTACCTAATTCTACTCTTGCTGGTGGGGATGAGAAATGTGTTAAAGGTTTCAAGAAAAACAAAGATCGGTTAACTGTACTGCTATGCTCTAATGCATCCGGGGATCACAAAATAAAACCTTTTGTGATAGGAAAATCAAAAAACCCTAGAGCCCTGAAAGGTGTTACATCCCTTCCAGTTGTCTATGGAGCACAATCAAATGCATGGATGAGTCAAGAACTGTTTCGAAACTGGTTCTTCAAAGACTTTGTGCCTGCTGTTAAAAGCAATTTTGAAAAACTGAAAATGCCAGTAGACAGCAAGGCTATTTTGTTTTTAGATAACTGTAAGGCTCATCCAAACAAAGAAGAATTAGTCTCTGGTAACATTTCTGTTGACTACTTGCCTCCCAATGTCACGTCGATACTCCAACCCATGGATCAAGGGGTGATTCAGAACTTTAAATCACACTACAGGCGCTACTTTGTACAGAATCTATTGGCATTTGATATGAACGTAAAAGATTTCCAAGGACAATTTTCTATAAAAGATGCTCTTTTTGCTACCGCTTTGGCCTGGGAGGAAGTAAAAGATCTAACTTTAAAGAAGTCATGGCGTAAACTTTGGCCTGAAGTAATGGTTGAAAGCGTAGAAAGTGAGAGTGAATTAGCTGACCATGAACTAGAAAATGTGTTAAGTGATTTGCCTGTGGATAATCCCATGTCACATATGAATAGAGAAGAAATAATAGACTGGGTTGAGGTAGACTTCCACGAGCCAACGGAAGAAACGATGACGGATGAGGCTATAATTCAGAGTGTCATCAACCCGACAGCCCCCAAAGAAGTTGATTCGGAAGAAGATGATGTGGACGAATCGAACAAAATTACATGGAATGAAGCAGCAGATGCATTAAACACTTTTATCAAGTTTTCTGAACGCAGCAGTTCATTCAATGATGCAGAGATTATGAAACTTCATGTCATAAGAAATGATTTCATAAAAAAACGGAGAGAAAAAACTAAAAAGCAAGTTGACATTCGAGAGTGCTTTAAGATAGTACCTCCTTCCAACCAGAACAACCCAAAGGACTTAAACCAACCGTCTTGCTCCTATTCAAATTGAAAAGACAGCCACATTTTTATTTTTAATGTTTGTAGTGTGTTTTACTGTACTGTACATATTATTTTGTAATCCTTTAACCAATAAAAAACATACGGTACTGTTATTTTTATTCCATTACATCTTTTTTTACCGTTTTTCCGATATACTTCCTGTAATCCGGCATATTTTATAATCCGGCATGCTTCAAGTCCCGAACGTGCCGGATTACAGGAAGTTTACTGTATATATATATATATATATATATATATATATATATATATATATATATAAGTTACATAAAGAAATATTGTATAATAAGCATAGTTAACTTTAAGGATGAGACTCCTTTGTAATATCAGTTCTTTGCCTGCATCGACTCCGGTCACACCTAAATGAACATTAGTTTTGATTGTTAAAAAACGTTTATTGTATTAAATAGTATTAGGTGAATATTAGTATTGTTGTACAATAAATAATTAGGTGTTTTAATAAAGAACAGTCTTTTTTTAAAAAACCTAACAAACGTTAATAAGAACGTAACTGGCGCAGTCGGTAGGACCACGTGATTTCGGTAGGAACACGTGATTTCGGAGGTTTAAGCGAATATTAGACCGTCGGTTTCAACCGTTTACCGATACAAGTCCGAACTTCAAGAAAATTCAAAAGCACGCTGAATTTTTGAGGAAAACTGCAAAACGAGTCAACTGGACGCAGATCTGGAAGATTCAAGAGGGCATCTCGCCAGCCACTAGGAAAGAAGATTTCACCAGACAAGAAAACTCTTATCAGAAATAAAATGAGCATATTTGTGTTTTCTCTGTGAGTAAAAAAGTAAAATAAAATGTTTCTTCAAAATAATTGAACGAGAAATATATAATAAATTCAATATTTTATTCAGAATTGAATAATATTATACGTGAACTTGTTAATTGAATACATATAAATTAAACATTTATTATTGTTAGATTAAGTGATTTGCTAGAATTAAGTGTTGTATATTATTAGTGACCAAACTTATTAGATATGGCAACTCCCACGTTAAAAAAGGAGTATTTAGATATGATCCCTGAATATAACGGAGAACCGGCTATGTTAAGTCGATTTATTTCCATTTGCGATAAGGTTGTATCTAAATTCTTTGTAGTAGAGAACCCTGAAGATTTTCAAAACGAATATTTGTTTTCATTTATTTTGAGTAAATTAAAGGGACAAGCTTTAGAAGTAGTCGTAAATTCAAATACCTATTCATGGACTGAAGTCAGGAAAATTTTATTAGCAACATATTTGGACAGAAGAGATTGCTTTACATTAAATTTGGATATGTCAGAATTGAAACAAGAGAATAATGAATCACCATTTAAATTTTATGAAAGAATAAATAAATTGCTAAATTTACAAGTAGCATTCTTCTGTAACAATGAGACAGCTGCCAGGGATGTGTTATGCACTTATGTTAGGAAATTAGCATTAAGAGTATTATTAAGAGGTTTGCAGGAACCATTAGGATCCCTAATGCGAACAAAGAATCCCGATAGTTTAGAAGGAGCTTTAAATATGCTCACTAACGATTTCCAATTTAAAATTAACAAATCATTTCAATATAATAGTAGACCAATGGTTAATAGACCGATTCAAATTCAAAAACCAATGCCAAATAAATCTTTTCAAAAATATCCATTAAATCAACCTTTCCAAAATCCACAAAACCAACAAAATTATCAGAACTCGCACTTCAATAGACCACAACAATTAAGACCACAATTTTACAATCCGCAAAAGGTGAATACAAATCAAAAGCCGTATAAGCCGACTCCAATGAGTATTTCAATACGACAGACGGACAACACGATCAGAAATACAAAAATGTATCAAATGAGAGGAAAATCCGCCGATGAAGAATTCGTTGAGGATTTACCTGACATCGAGTCAAACGAGGAATATTACGCAGAAAATTCGGAAACGGAATATTTACAGGATCAATTTAACACAATAAGTTTAAATGAAGGAGACAATTTAGCGGAAGGCGATTATTTTTTAGGCGATACCAGCCTGGGGACAGATTCAAAATAATGAACATCCATAATAAATATAATGAATTACCATATTTTTTCGAGCCAAAAACCAATTTAAAAGTATTGATTGATACAGGAAGCACTAAATCCTTCATTTCAAAAAAATCTAGCGTTTCATTTGTACAAAAGTAGTATAAAACAAGAACTTTTTGAGGTTTCCACTGCACATGGTGTATCAAGAGAAAAGTATTGTTGTAAAGTACCAATATTAGGAAAAAAGGAAGCAAAATTCTATTTATTCAATTTCCATAAAAATTTTTACTTATTGTTAGGATTAGACAATATGAAGAAATTAAAATAAATTTGGATTTTACAAATAATGAATTAAAAACACCAGATAAAAGTATAACTATTCATTATCTTAACACAGAAGAATCTGAAAATAAACAAAAAATGGAATCTAATAATAATAATAATAATAAAATTAAGACACACATTAATAAGGACGTGAGTAGCTATTTAATACAAGCTCGTAGCAAGCAAGTTATTAGAATAAAAGTAGAAAACATATGTAATGGTAAGGGAATAATACCCTACATGCGTTCAAAAGGTTTAGAAGTTCCACAATGTTTAGTTACTGTTAAAAATGGAGAAGCCTTATGCCCTATTATTAATAACAATATAGAAAATACGAAAGTAACGCCAAGACCAATAAAAATAGAATCTTTAAGTGATTTTGAAATCCTTGACAATAACTCAAAAAATTATTTTAAAAAATCAAATGCAATTTTCAACTCAATAAATGTCAATAAACCTAAACTGGACCTAAATAAAATCAGAACTAATCACATGAATTCTGAGGAGAAACAGGAAATATTAAAATTAGTAAAAGAATATTCAGATATTTTTTATATAGAAGGAAGTGATTTAACTTTCACCAATCAGATAAAACATAAAATTAAGACGGTAGATGAGATTCCCGTTTACACGAGAAACTATCGATATCCGGAAGTTTATAGGAAGGAAATTGATAATCAAATTCAGGAAATGCTAAAACAAAAAATTATTAGACATTCCATGTCACCATGGAATAACCCAATTTGGATTGTGCCGAAAAAACTAGATGCATCCGGAAAACGTTAATTTCGACTAGTAGTTGACTTCAGAGGACTAAATTCAAAAACAATAGACGACAAATTCCCGCTACCAAACATTACCGACATCTTAGATAAATTAGGAAGATCCCAATATTTCACAACTTTAGATTTGGCTACTGGATTTCATCAAATTGAAATGGATCCAGACAGCATAGAATAAACAGCTTTCTCTACAGAAAACGGGCACTACGAGTTCCTAAGGATGCCGATGGGGTTAAAAACATCCCCACCCCTATTTCAGAGGGTTGTTAATAACATATTAAGGGGAATACAAAATGAGACTTGTTTAGTGTATCTAGACGATATAATAATTTATTCGACCAGCCTTCAAGAACACCTAAACGGATTACGAGAAGTTTTCGACAGATTGAGAAAAGCAAACTTTAAGGTACAGTTAGACAAGACAGAATTTTTAGGAAAGGAAGTAGCATATTTAGGTCATGTTGTAACACCTGAAGGAGTTAAGCCAAATCCGGAAAAAATTAAAACAATAAAAAATTATTCTATATCGAAAACAAGTAAACAAATTTAAGGTTTTTTAGGGCTTGTAGGATACTATAGAAAATTTATAAAAGATTTTGCCAAAATGACAAAACCGTTCACCAATTGTTTAAAGAAAAATGCTAAAATAGACATAAGTAATAAAGATTATATCAATTGTTTCGAACAATGCAAAAGTGCATTATGTAATGAACCAGTACTACAGTATCCCGACTTTGAAAAAGAATTTGTATTAACTACAGACGCGAGTGATTACGCAATAGGAGCTGTATTAAGTCAAGACCACAATGGAGCAGACTTACCCATTGCTTACGCCAACAGAACTCTGAACAAAAGCGAGACAAATCTTTCGACCATTGAAAAGGAACTTTTAGGAATCGTATGGGAGTATGGGCAACTAAATATTTTCGACCATACTTGTTTGGGACAAAATTTACAATTCACACGGACCACAAACCACTACAGTGGTTGTTTTCGATAAAAGAGCCGAATTCAAAATTATTAAGATGGAGACTAAAATTGGAAGAATTTAATTATGAAATAAAATATAAGCGAGGCAAATTTAATCAAAATGCTGATGCGTTGTCAAGAATTCAATTAAACATTACTGAAAACCGACCACCGGAAAATCAAGAAAGAACCAACGAAGAGTGAGGAAGATAGTAGAACAATCAACGCAATTATATTTCCATGAATTAGATAGTGACGAGGAATCGCCGCGACCTTATTCTTCAATATTAAAAGACAATGAGTCAATAATTGTCAACGTGGATGAAAATGAAGAAACTGATGGAATTGTACACTCTAATTATGAAGGAAATACCCAGGTAGGAATTCCCATATCAGAGGAACCAGTAAATTTTGGAAAATAATCAAAAATCAAACTCTCCTTAGTTAAATATCAGCCGAGAAAAGTAATAATTAAAAAACTATTTGGAATAACTAAAATGAGATTAATAGTAGAAATTTCAGAAAATAATTTTGACCAAGATGTAATCAATTTCATAAAACAATACTTAGTACCCAACGTTATATATAACTTATATTTTCAGGACGATTTTTATGAGAGATTTGCAGCATGTGTTTCAAGAAAATTTAGGAATTCACAATTAAATTTAGTCAAAAATAACATAAAATTATTGGATGTAACCGACCCAGAAGAAGTTCAGGAAATCGTAAATAACTATCACGTGAGTAAAACTAATCACCGGGACATTACAGAAACATATAATCAAATCAAACGTAAATTCTATTGGCCTAATATCAGGAGTGACATTCAAGAACTCATCAACAATTGTGACATATGCTTACAAGCAAAGTATGAAAGAGTGCCTTTGAAAACCGAGCTAACGTTACCGCCCACAGCAAGTAAGCCGATTGAAATAATCTCTGTCGATACAGCAAGCTTCGAAAATTCTAAGTTTTTGACTGTGATTGACACGTTCTCGAGATATCTCCAAATGTACGAGATAACGAGTTCGCAAGCCACTGAAATTAGTGAGAAACTAATCAGCTTCTTTAACGATTATAGAGTACCCGAAGTAATTGTAGTGCCCTGACAGTAAAAGCAGTGAGTTATCCTAGTTGAAGGCCTTTGTGGTAAAAACCTTAGTTCATAACATTTCCTTTATAAGAACCACAAAGTGACCACTGCTACAAAATTAACCAAAATTGATGTCCTATTTAGAAAACAGGATTTCCTTCACGTGAACAAGAGATGTACAGACAACGTCACTGTCAGGTTGTTCTGTTAGTTTCTGATTCGTTGGAAATCCTCCAATAATGTTAACCTGATAAGAAATCCACCAACAGGGACCCAGAAAGAGTCCACGTGGATTAATTATCTCAAATGATGGGTATGAACCTCAAGGAAGGAGGAGAACCCATATAAAACGTCATGTTTGGCTTTTTCAGGAGAGAAGAGCTTTTTGTTTTGTTTGTAGTTGTTGTGTTGTGAAAACAGAAAGATGCACGGCGATAGTGCTTCGTTAGTGTGTGCTAATAATTGCTGTAAGTAAAATGTAAAGTGTAAAGTGTTTTGTTGTGTGTGAGACAGTAAGTAAAATAATGGCATTCACAAAAACACGTTGTTAAGTTATTAATGTTTTCCTAGCAAAATCCGTGATACAAAATCTAGTACCACGCCTGACCTCATCGGGCGCACTACATAATCATTTCAGATAATGGAACAGAATTTAATAATAAGGTAGTTAAGGAAATATTACAATTACACCGAATAAAAGTTCACTTTGTTAGTACACAACACCCACAGTCTAATGGATTATGTGAAAGAGTTCACTCTACTATAGTTGAACATATTAGACTTTTAAATAATCAAGCAGAATTAAAAAATTTACCTATTTCGCAAAAAATTAAGTATGCCGTTATCGCATATAATAACACCCTACACTCAGTCACAAAATTAACACCAGTAGAAGTATTATATGGACACATAAAAATTAATTCAGCTTTAGACATAGATTTAGAAAATAGAGTTATTAATGATTACGTAAATTCACATAAAGAAAGGACTAAAAACTTATATGAAAATATAAAAGAAATAAATTCCAAAATTAAGGAGAATGTTTTGCAGAAAAGGAATGCTAATAAGGAACCACTTCCAGACATACCCCAAGAAGTGTATGTAAAAAACATGCAGAAGCAGAGTAAAACGAAAAATAAGTATAATAAGGAGCAGATTACTTCAATTAACCCGGTAAGGAAAACTGCCCAAATTAAAGCTAGACACCACAATACTAAAGACAAAATACATTTATCAAATATCAAGAGACCTAGGAAAAAGAAAGTAACTGATAAAAACGTTTCACCTGTTGCAGGTTCGTCATAACGTATGGAATAAGCACAGCAGAGATGTATGAGGTGAAGAACATAACACAAAATATAGGAATAATCCCTATTGAACTTGGTCCTGCCAAACTAAAAACTTCCTACCACACCTTTGTCGATAAATTTGAATTGGAAAACTTTAAAAGTCAGATAAAAAATGTAGAAAAATATTATAACGATGTGTTAATTTATTTTCAAAATAGATGTCAAGGTTGTACTGCAGATATGTTTATTAAAATAGATTTAGTCACAGACACTGGTAATAAATTAAGAGATATGATGAATTATATTAAGTATATTAATCATACTAGAGATGTATTAAATGAGAAATTGGAAATTATTGTATTAAAAGAAACTAGAGTAAAAAGAGGACTTATTAATGGGTTAGGGTAATTTGTAAAGTCTATTACAGGTAATCTAGATTCGTATGATGGGGAAAAGTACGAAAATATAATGGAAGATTTAAAATCTAATCAGAAAATAATGTTACAACAATTTGACTTACAATATTCCATTAATGTTGATGTTATTGAAGAATTCAATAGAACTATAGGTATTATTAATTATAATTTTGATGAATTACAAAACAAAGTGTTAACAGTAAGAGAACAGATTGACGATCAGATAAAAATAGAGCAATTTAGAAATATATTGAATCAATTGAATGTCATTTATAATATCATGTTGCATTTAATGCAAGATATAGAGAATTCCTTAACATTTTGTAAATTAGGAACACTGCATCCTAGTGTGGTGTCCTCACAGGAACTTTTAACAGAAATAAACAAAATTAAAATGTATTATGGAAGAAGAATACCTATTGACTTTGTTGTAGACAATATTTGGGAAATGGAAAATATTTTGGAAGTAAATTGCAAAATTAGTTCTAAGGAAATAATCTATTTTATTAATTTACCAATTGTAGAACCTGTAAATTATACATTATATCAGTTAAACCCTGTACCTACACTATATAACTCTAAATTTATAACAATTATCCCTAGTGTAAGACATGTACTAGTTCATAAGACAATTTCACAGGAAGTAATGTTAGGATTAAAAGATGTTTGTAGTAATAGAATTAATGGACATCAAATATGCTCATTTTCCCAAATTGTACATCAGGACCTGTAATGTGAAAGTTCTATAATAAATCTCGGAACGTCAACAAACTGTCAATATGTTGACCTAGTGATTGAGGATAATGTGATAAACTTTGTACCAGAAATAAGACAATATTTAGTAGTAGCTCCTTAGAGAGAAACATTAAAATTAATTAGTAATAGTGAAACTAATAGTGAAACTAGTGAAATATCTTTATATCGTCGGCTTCATTCTAATACCACGTATCTACAAAATTTGACATTTTCAGGTTTTTGCACAATTGTATTACTTGGACTTTAATGCATCTAATTCTAAAACCTCGTATCTCTAAAAATTTCGTAAGTCTATGAAAAAAAGGGAAATTTTGTACCACGTATCTTGTAGTTGCTCAAACTGTAAAGAAAAACCACGTATCTTACATACTAGATGCCGGCTCCACATGCTGTGTTGGTGAGTATCCTATGTTTCTTGTGTTTATTGTGACCTATAATAGTTTAGTAATGCATTAACGCTTGAAGAAATTTGTCCTGAGATATAAACAAATCATGGAAATCCTAAATTTATAGGGGTTAAACAGAAAATAAGTTGGATTATTTGGTGTTTAGATACGTGTTATTAAAATTCGAGGTTATAAAAAACCAACAATCTAATCCTCGTATCTTGTATCTCATGCATTATTGAAATCAGCTATAGGATGATCCTGTTTGTAATTTAGTATCATACTATTATAAATTAGTTACAAAATAATTCTGAACATATTCCAAACTAAACTGGATTACTTGATAACACTTTTTTAAATATAATATACAATAGGTTCACTGGAAAATCCTTAAAATAACTCTTTAAATATTGAAACTTCAAGATACGTGTTATCATAATTTAAAATTTTCTGTTTCAGGTTCTTATATACGTGGTATTAGAAGAAAGATAACTTAATTTTGCCTCGCTCAGCAATAGAACTGTGATTAGTTGTGCACCAACCATGTCTGAATTAGAAGAGCTAAGTGAAGATGAGCTAATTTCTGATATCATGATGAGATTGAAAGACGATAATACAGTTCGTAAGTTTATATTTGACCACCAGATAGGCTAAACATACCCTTAATAAATAAATTGGAAGACGATGATACAGTTTCTAAGTATATATTTAACACCAGACAGGTTGAATAAATAATTGATAAGTCGGTAAAAATATTTTTCTCATTTCAGTGTTTTAAGTGAATGTGTTTGACAAATTTTCAGGCGATCATAAGAAGACCTATGATTTGTGCGACTCAATCCCTTGGACTTATTATTAATTAACTTGTTATTATTGTTTTACAAAAAATCACAGATAAGTTTTTTTTTACAGGCGTACAACAAAGCAATGCAGTCCAGAACAATCCTTTATTTCTTTATGAAGTTTTGGAGTCGGCAGAAGTTGAAATTGGCGATGGAATAGATTTAAATGACTTGTCACAAGAAGAGCTTGTTATAGTCAATAGTCCTGCTGAACAATCTCAAGACGATGAAAACAATAAAAATAACAAAGAAAAACATGCTAATAGAAATGATAATGTTAATAGTCCTAGTTCAAATATAAATGTAAATAATACCAATACCAATAATGATAATGTAAATAATTTGACCAAAGAAGAGTTTTTGATAGTCAAAAATATTCCCGAACAACCTCAAGAAGAAAACGTGGAAGAAGATGATCCTGACGATCCAGATATCGTTCTTTCAGTTAACGATTTAATGGATTATTCTAGTAACATTTCTGATATGGATGTAGCCAGTAACATAAACAATAATAATGAAAACTTATATAATGTAGAATCTGATCATGAGGAAAACATTAGTGATGAAGGTGGAGAAGAAGATTTAGAAGAAGTTAAGCGAAAAAGAAACAAAAAGGCTATCCCTGACACTTGGGAAGTTAATAGAAATAAGTTTTTGCGAATGACAGGGAAAAAATATGTCGGATTCAATAGGAAAAAAATTGGAGACAAATTTGTAGTAAAAAAGAGTGATGAGAGACAGGAAAGAAAACTAAGTCCTCCATGTAATTCAAAAGTGTGTAAAGCAAATAAGAAAAGGCACTGCACAGAATTTTCAGAGGAGGACAGAACTAAGATTTTTAACGAATTTTGGAAACTTACGTGGAAAAAGAAGGAAATTTACGTAAGATCACAAGTGTCAAGAACTAAACCAAAGAGAAGAACAGTTATACCAGCAGAAGGTAACAAACGAAATTCTACTAGCAGGAGGTTAGGAACACTTTACTATACTCTTAAGCATGAAGGTGTTGCTAAAGTGGTGTGTAAAACATTTTTCTTAAACACTATTGGTATCAAAGAGTGGATGGCCCTCAATTGGGTGAAAAAGAATTCAGTAGATAGAGCAGAAGAAGAAGAAGCTAAGGAAAGTGGGGACGAAGAATAAAACGATACCTCCAGTAAAGATCACAATGACGTCCACTACAAAAGAAAATTAACACCAAAAATTAAAGCAATTCATGAGTGGCTCGATCAACTTCCCAAAGTTCCGTCTCATTACTGCAGGAAGTCCTCCAGTAAACTCTATCTCGAACCTATTTGGTGTAACGTCCTTCATACTCTAAAAATAAATCTGCTTATCGACATATGTAAGCCAACCTTCTACTTACGATATCGCATCCGCCCAGTGCTGAGACCTGGCGGCGAATATCATAATCCGCCATCATACGATTCTCCCTCCCCATGAACTTGTCCGACAGCTTAGCAAAATTAGGTCAGTCGTTGCAAAATCACATTATCAAACTGAAGTTTTTTTTTGTTCATTGATCATGAAATCTCAAAATTTAGAAAATCTACATCAAGACAGTTATCACATCAGTTCTCCTCTCTTTTAAATTAAAAAAAGTGATACAGTTCAAATATATTAGTTTTTGTGAGTTTTGTTTTCTACACATAAATTTTCAATCGCACAACGACCGACAAGCACATGTCTTTTCTTCTATGCACTTTTCAACAAGTTCCAGGTATTCTAAGTTAGATTTGACCATATATATATCTGTTAATATTTTAAGTTTCAATTACTGATATATGTTTTGTTCAAAATAATTTAACTAGGATTATTTTCCTTTTAATTGTTCAGTAATTTTTATTGAAAGCTAATGTCTTGTAAAAAATAGAATAACCTTCTTCCATTCAAAAAAACAATTTACAAAAAACTAATTATAAACTTAAATAGTCATAAAATCAAAGTATTAACTAGTCAAATGTTTTTCTTAATTAGAATCTTTATTTTAAAAAAAATAATTTCTAACTGTTGTTACAAATCTTTATCTCAAACAAAGATCGAGATATATATTAGATTCTTTATTAATATCAAAGAAAAACCTATTTATAATCTTTTTGGGACATTTTGTAATTCTGATAATTTTCCTTTTTCATTTTTAATTAAATTTAAAGAATCATTTTTCATTACAAAGACTTGTCGAACAACCTGTATGAGTTTGTCTAAATCTCTATTCGACATGCTTTTCTGCTTAGCAAAAAGCTGGTTCGAGATTGCTTCGTGATTGCTCCGAAATTGCTTCAAGATTGCAATCGCAGACAAGTTCAAACTCATAACATCCTCTAAGTGCACCATATCATCACGTGCATATGCATAAAAAGGAAATATAAATCTTTAGAAAAATGACAGTTGTTATTAAAAGGGAACTTTGCCTGTGAAATTATCCTTTAGTGAAAAATAATCTTTTTTGGAATAAAACTCTGTATGATAATGTGTCTTCACCTTTTTTTTAAAATATATATATAAGTTAATGTGCACTAATTTATAAACAAATAATAATTGGGTGGTGCTGCATGCAAAATCTTTCGGCTTTAACGACCCCAAAGGGGTTATTTTTCAAAATTAAAAAAATATTATTGACGTCAATATTTTAAAACAAAATTAATCTTTATATATCATAAATTTTGTCTTTTTTTTTTAAATGGAAAATAGTATATGATCATCTAGTTTTTAAAATGTATTTCTCTATCTATATATGTATGTATAAACTAAGTATTGGATGATACATAAGCTTGTTAACGGTAATATGCAATTTTCACCTCTTTTTATATATATATATATATATATATATATATATATATATATATATATATATATATATATGTTCAAAACTTAAATTCCTTATATAAATTATTTTTTTTACTAAAATCTAAAACCTTTGTAATTTTCTTTTTTGCAAAAAAAACTATGAAGTGTTGTTATAAGGAAATATTTGTAAATGGTCAAATTTAATTCAGCAGAATTTATGCTAAATAAATTTTAGCACTTGTTAATGAAATTTGTTTTCCTTTTTTTTTCAAACATGTTTACCAGTAGGTTCCACAATTATTAATTTTCAGTCGCCTGGTAACATTGGGAATCAAAAAGAAAAATATATGAAGAATTTAAAAAAGAAATGATAGCACAAGAAAAACCGATGGGGAGTATAACAATGTTCCTAACGATTTTTGAGAACAAAAACCTATCCATCTACACTCCTAAGAAAGATCAGTGCGACACCTGTAGTGCATACAGAGTAGGAAACCTTTCAGATGAAGCATACCAAAAACACATAGCAGAAAAAAATAGAGCCCGGTAGGAAAAAGATAAAGACAAAAACTTAGCTATTACCGGGGACATCTACTGCTTAACGGCTGATATGGAATCAGTGAAACTTTCACCGATGACAAAAGCAAGTGCCATGTACTACAAAACCAAGCTATGTAGTCATAACTACACAGTCTATAACCTAGCAAACAGACACACAACTTGCTACTGGTTTAACGAATGTGAAGGAGATTTGTCAGCTAACACGTTTGCAAGCTGTCTCATCGATTATTTAGAAAAACACTGCACTACCCCTCAACGACCAATAGTTATTTACTCTGACGGTTGTACGAATCAAAACCGAAATCAAATCTTGTCCAATGCACTCCTGCATTTTTCTGTCCAGAAAAACATTGAGATAACTCAAAAATATTTAATTAAAGGACACACTCAAATGGAGGGAGATTTTGTTCATGGCAAAATTGAACAAAAGTTGAAAGGTAAAGAGGTTTACATTCCGTACGAGTATGTCAAGTATACTAAAGAGGCTAGGGAAACACCTTACCCGTACAATGCAGTGTACCTCTCTTATGATTTTTTCAAAGACTATATGACAATACAATACTACGACTCTATTAGACCAATCGAATGATACCATAAAAAATAATACCATATTAATAATACAATAAAAAAAACATTGCTGAGAAAAAAGATTTCTAAAAGATGTGGTAAAATGGGGTAACTTTGGCCAATCCTGTGAGTGGCCAAAGTTACCCCATCTAGGCTCAATTAGGTTATGTTGCAACATTATTCTAAAACAAAAAATGAACACTGAAATATATCACTTTAAAATTTTTGCCAATGATTAACAACTATTTTTAGATACTATTTAAGTACTTTATTTGTAAAGGTGATTTAATCCGTTGAACTGGTGACAGTTTTACAGTTGAAACTATTCATTACGGTAACATTAAAAGCAAACTAAAAAAAATCAGTGATACCCACATATTATGTTGGCTACAAGTATGTTATATATTATGTATATAAGTTACGTTCTTATTAACGTTTGTTAGGTTTTTTAAAAAGAGACTGTTCTTTATTAAAACACCTAATTATTTATTTTACAACAATACTAATATTCACTTAATACTATTTAATACAATAAACGTTTTTTAACGATCAAAACTAATGTTCATTTTAGGTGTGACCGGAGTCGATGCAGGCAAAGAACTGATATTAGTCTACAAAGGAGTCTCATCCTTAAAGTTAACTATGCTTACTTAACATAAAATGTTCTAGAAGGTTCTATGCA
Source organism: Aphrophora alni (assembly GCA_963513935.1). Lineage (NCBI taxonomy): Eukaryota > Metazoa > Arthropoda > Insecta > Hemiptera > Aphrophoridae > Aphrophora > Aphrophora alni. Next base: position 52,693,780 of record OY740774.1, read on the forward strand.
AAGTGCTTATTATACAATATTTCTTAACACGTTGAGTGCTAATAATTATGATATTTGCGGATCTGAAAAGCTAAAAAATTATTATGTGATAACTTACTCAGAAATGATGTCAGGATATCCCAAATGGTACTTCCAGTTGTCCAGGGTCCATTTTTGTTGAATTACGTGACGTCATTTCCTTGACGGTAATTCCCGTCATCCGCTCCTGGCGCCCAACCTTGCCGTCAGCACATCACAAAAATAGTCCCAGAAGGCCACAGTAACACAATAATTGCTAATTTAGTAATCGACAGTTAGTATATAATCATTATTTGAATAAAAAATATATTTCCAACCCCTTCCCAAACCATTGTATCAAGTGTTTTAGTTCAGACACAAAATGTTTACAACAATTTAGGACAACATGTAAAAAGAGATATTTTGTTTGAAAATAACAAAGTCTATAACTAAAAAATGAATATTACTTTACATACTACTATATACATCCCCACCCGCTGCCATTTTGTTTTTATTTAGTCTTGGACATCTTCGTGGAACTTATCGAAGCATCTAACTTCGCAGAGTCCCGGTTCACCAGGGCATGTGTCACAAAAGTAGGTAGTGTCCTTCCTTTTCCCTTCCTTGTAGCACACACGACACCTTTTGGTCAATCGCTTTCCATGAGATCTGCGTTTGTCCGTTTGGGAAAGTCTGTGCATACTACCCCTGGTCGGTGTGATAGCCAATGGGGCTGGTTTCTTGGGCAACAATAATTGTTCTATGACTTGTAAACGAAAGTGGTACAAGCTCAGTCGTCGGTTTATGTTATGCATATTGTACAGAAAAAAAGCATTGGTTATAACTATCTGTAGGAAGTGGACAAATATCTTTTTGTGCCAACGCAGTGTTTTCCGCTCGCAGGGGTAGTATGACATCATTTGGTCCATGCGATCGGTCCCCTTCATGTGTGTGTTGTACTGCATAACAGGTTGGGGCATCACTTTCTGTTGTTTCCTTCTGTTGGTCACTGTTACCATCTGGTTGTGAAATTGAGTCGAAATATAGGTCACGGCACGTTTGTCTTTCCATTTCCCTATCATGATACTCTCAGCGTAGCGAGAAATGGTTTCACCCTTGGACAATATGGCGGACTTCACATCTGCTGAGGTGTGTTTTCTATCCGCACGCAAAGTGCCAGTCGAATACGTTTGGCGTCGCAGGAGTTTCGATTAGAGTATGTAACTATTATAAAAATTGTCCATGAACAATGCGTGTCCTTGCCTAGAAAATCTTTCATTAGTTTCATAACTACTTTTACAGTGTGGCCTTTTCCTGCTACACTGTCATTTTTCGCAGTATATACATGGAAATGGAGCATCAGTCCCTCGGGTTCATTTAGAGAGTATATCTTTATACCGTACTTGTGGCGTTTGCCTTTTATATATTGCCTAAACGCCAAACGACCACGCCACAGCAACATTTCCTCATCTATAGTTAGTTCCTTGCCAGGGTAATAAATTTCTCTCATTTTATTATTGAGATAGTCAATGATAGGTTGGATCTTGAAAGCCCTTTGGTCTACTGGTTCTGGGTTGTCAGCTGTTGCTACTCTAGAGAAATGTAAACAACGTAGGATTAATTGAAATCGATCTCTGGACATGTATTGGCTAAAAATAGTGCTGGTTTGAGAAAACAACCAATGGGTTTTCCAGTAGTCCTGGATTCAGTCTTATGGTCCCCGTATTCATGAGTAGGCCAATGAAGGTGGTGTACAGTTCCTGAAGGTCAAATCCTTCCATTTTGTAATACGGGATTGAGGAGTGGTGTTTGGGCCACAAAAAAATTCCAGCGCATACTTATTAGTTTCGGCTACAATATGCTCTAAGAATATTACGTCAAGCAAGAGATTAAACCAATCGAATGGTTTATTATCACCAGGAATTGGTACACGAATACCTGGTTCGCCTGTAAACGGGATGTCCCATAGTCCCGCCATTGCACCAGGGGTGGCCGACCATTGGGGGTGATCAACCTCGGCATCATCTTCCTCAGAGCTACCTGAACTTGATTCTGAGTCGTCATCGATGTCAGAGTACTCGTTTTCAACATAAGTTGGGTCGTCTGGGTCATCCATTGCACTTATACGATGTCAACACTACGCAGTAAACATAACACAATAACACTACACACCCGACAAAATGAAATGGCCGAAACGAAAACGAAGCGCGCTAAAAACTGTGGAAGACTGTCCAAAAGAGCGAGAAACAAACACAACCTACCCCGACCGCGGCTAAGCTCACACTGAACAAAGGTTGTTGCTATGCCAACATGACGGGCGCGCCCGCCAAACGCCAGGTGTGCCAATTGCGGATGGCGGGCCGGCCCGTCACTCGCACGCAATGTGTTAATGTAACTCCTCCATCCCTAAAGAGAACTTCGGGGGTAGGTTGAGGTTCTCTCGAAGTTCGAGGCACTTTCCTATAATATCTATAGGCCGTGTATAACACCACTATGATCATCATGCTATACAAACCTATAGTCCAAATGTTCAAATCTGAATTTATTTCTATGCTTTTATGTATATTTGAAATTCTGTTTACAGTTATTTTTTCTAAATCCAATTTTTGTAATGTAATTGGGAAATCAGGTTGTTGGTTAGTTTCTAACTTTAGATCAGTGGCATCTAATATTTTGGGATGTCCAATTTTTGTATTACTGGAGTACATTAGTCTCTTATTATCATACATTACAATTTCATTATCACTTACATATACTAGATATACACCATATTCGTCGGCTTTAATCTAATACCACTTATCTGCAAAATCATAACTTTTCAGGAGGAAAAAAAACATTATAGTTTTATTACATTTTGTTAGAAAAAAACACAATAATTTTTTCATTAATATATTTTTGTATAACTTTTATTAAATAAACAAACAAGAAAGATAGCCGAATCGGCTAAACAGGTTGCTGCAAATCTAACGCAACAAGACCATCTCATAATATTTGGCGGTTCCAATGACATCTCTCCGGGTAGAAACTTTTGTAATGCCATAAAAGAATCAGTCGGTGAAATTATCCCAATTTCGCACAGAACAAATATTATTATAAATACTATTCCTGCTTCCGAAAATACTTTACTGAGAAAATATCTAGTGAACTCAGCTAATAACTGTATACATTCTAAAATTAATGAAGGAAAAAATAAAAACCCAAGCAGAATTTCTATTAACTTTTTGAATGAAAGACTCTCTTCAAACCATTTCACAAATAGTGACCATATAAATCTAAAGGGGAAAAATATAGTCACAGATAGGCTCACAAAACTGATTTTAAATTCAAGCAAGGTATTAGGGAAATGTGTAAGAAAACCTACATTGTTGGAGAAGTGGTTGATAGCTAAACCGAAAGCAACTGTGCAGCATTCCAGTAAGATACAACATCATTGTGTACCAAAGATGACTCCGTTGGAAAGGTGGCTACGGACTGGCAGGTCCACTTCAGGAGTGTTGGTTAGTGATTTTTTAGGGCAGTAAACTTCCAGCCTGATGTAACAATGGAACGGTCTAAGAATAGTAAATGTAAAAATTTGAACCGAACTGAGTTTGCAGTGTCCAATGATAATGTGGACTTTTTTTCTATTTTGCATCAGAATGCCCAGTTTGCGACCAATAAAGTGGATGAATTGGATATTCTTTTGGATTCTATGAAATCTCATGTGTTTGTCGTTACTGAACATGCTTTTAACCAGCATAATATCAAGCAATTTAATTTATTAAATTATAAACTGGGATCAGCCTATTGCCGAACAAAAAAGAAAGGTGGAGGGGTTGCTGTATTTGTAAGAAGTGACTTTGAAACAAACACTTTAAGAATGTGTAAAGATAGAAGTATAGAACAACATTTTGAGGTTACTGGTATTAAGTTAACATTAAACAATCTTGTTGTAATAGGTATTTATAGAGCACCAAGTGGTGATTTTGATGTTTTTCTATCTCAGTTAGAAATTATTTTGAATCAATTATTGGTTAGTAAAGTTAAATTTGTAATAATTGGTGACTTCAATGTTGATGTATTGAAAGATGGTGTACTCTGCAGAAGGTTACAGGACTTGTTGAGAACATTTGACTTGATGTGGTTGATTGACTCTCCTACCCGTGTGGCGGCAACGTCAGCTACAGCTATAGACAATGCCATCACTAATATAATCAAAGATCAGTTATCGGTTGGAATTGTCCAATCGGGTATCGCTGACCATTATGCTCAGGAGATTGTTTTATTTGATTATTATAAAAAAAATTTACTGCCTTTATATAACTTTTCTCGGCAGACATGTGCTCATAACATTGCCCAGTTGAAGTTTTTACTGCGAGGAGAAAGCTGGTTGTTTCTTGAGCAAGTAAAAAATGTAAATGAGCAAGTCTCAGAATTTATAAAAAACTTTGAATATAATGTAAACTTGGCATGTCCCTTTAAAAAATGCAAGTCCAAAGTAACAGGTAATCAAAAACATTACTGGATAACTAAAGGTATCTTGGTGTCAAGTCAAAAATTAAAACTGTTAGCTGAACTAAATAAAATTTCCAGAGAGGAAACATTCAAGAACTATTTTGTAAAATATAAAAAAGTGTACAAAAAAGTCATCAGTGCGGCTAAGGCATATGAAGTTAACAAACAAATGGCAGCTACTGATAACTTGTCTAAAACCGCCTGGAAGATTATTAATGGTAATGAGGCTGAGAAATCAAATGGAGCAATCACCTTGGAGGTGGAGGGGAAGCGCTATGCTGATCCATCGAGGGTGGCGAATATGTTTAATCACTTTTTCGCTAATATAGGTAATCCAGAGGGATCAAAACCTACTAAAAATATAAATACTGTTTTATATTCCCCTTCCTCCTCGATGGCATTGTTTCCTGTGTGTGAAGCTGAGATGGCAGCAACACTCATAGGCCTAAAGAACTCCCAGTCTTCTGGATTGGATGGAGTGTCTACCTGGCTTTTAAAAAAGTGCTCTCAAGAGCTGATAAAGCCTTTCACAATTCTGGTGAACAATTCCTTCATGGAAGGTATCTTTCCAGACTACTTTAAAATAGCTAAAGTCATCCCTATCTATAAAAATGGAGACATGGCAATGATGACGAATTATCGTCCTATATCCTTGCTTCCTGCAATCAGTAAAGTTTTCGAAAAACTCTTTCTGAATCGTCTTCAAAATTTCTTGAACAAAATGAACATTATTGTTAAAAGCCAGTTTGGATTCTTGAAAGGGAAGACAACAATTGATGCTATTATTAATTTAATCGAGTATATTTTAACAGCAATGGATGGGCAGGAACATACACTAAGTGTATTTCTGGACCTGTCCAAGGCTTTTGACTGTGTAGACTTTCATTTACTTTTTAATAAATTAGAAGCATATGGGATCAGAGGCGTACCACTTGATTGGTTAAAGTCATATATGACTAACAGGAAACAAGTGGTTCAGGTCGGAAATACTTTATCCGATCCAGTTGACCTCAATTATGGAGTTCCACAGGGATCCATTTTGGGTCCAGTATTGTTTATTATATACATGAATGATCTACACTTCAGTGTTAGGAGCGGTGGTCTAATTCAGTATGCTGATGATACCACTATAAGTCTGAAAGGGCACAGACTATGTGATACTGAAATAAATGCATTTATCCTAGTAAACACTGCTTGCCAGTATTTTTATGAACATAATCTTAAAGTAAACACATTAAAGACCAAGTGCATGCTTTTTGGTTTAATGCCGGTCTTAGAAGAAGGCCTTCATATAGTGTTGGATGAGCAAATAGTAGAGACAGTATCATCGTTAAAGTTTCTAGGGCTCATCCTTGACAGCAAATTGTCTTGGGCAGAGCACATTAGTGAGCTGTGCAGGAAACTGAGTTCGGTAGTTTTTCTGCTCAGGTCGCTGGCAAAGTTCTGTTCAGAACACATTTTAAAATTAGCATACTTTGGTCTATTCTCTTCTCACCTAAATTATGGAATTGCTCTGTGGGGTAATTCATCAAAGCAAATGATCCGAAGGGTCTTCAGTTTACAAAAGCAAGCAGTAAGAATTATTGCTCGTCTGGGCCATCGTGATTCTTGCAGGGAAGTATTTAAAAAGCTAGGTATTTTGACCTTTCCCTGTATGTACATTTTTGAAGTAATTTTACATTACAAGTATAAGAGTACTGTGACTCGAAACACTGATGTGCATACATACAATACCCGTCATAAAAATGACTTCCGTGGCAAAAAGCATAGATTAAAAGCTTTCGACAAGCTACCGTCTGAGACTGGAGTCCGTTTCATGAACAAACTCCCTAAAGAGGTTAAAGAAACGATGGAAGTCAGTGTTTTCAAAAACAAATTAAAGCGGTTGCTGAAGTTCAATGCTTTCTACACTGTGGGGGAGTTTCTTGATGCCACATTATAGCCTATTATTATAAAAAATGAGTACCCATGTATAAATTAAATGTACTGGCTAAGGTCATAACAATGGATAGAAGAGAAGAAGTTTGTGGATTTTAAATTTTATGTGTGTGTATTTTGTGTTATCATAATTTTTAAGAATATGAGTTTTATTTAAATTTTGTAATTCTAATGTTAAAATTTGATTTTAATAAGCTGACGTGCCATATAAATATATTATTTATCAAAAACGGATCAATACAGATTGATATAAAATTGAAGTTGAAATAATTATGTACTAGAGTTTACTTGACTTTGAAATTTCTTGACCTAAGCTTAAAGCCACGTGAGAATTTTAAAACTGTATAATTTTTCTTTTATATATATGTATATGTTATTTATTATAAACTGTATGTTGTCTCTATCTTTTAAATGATTTATTGTGTTTGTTGGATTTTGTAACTCATTATGTATAGCTATTGTATTAGCATATCTTATCCATGATTATTGACTTGTCTAAATACAAATGTAAATTTGTCAAACAGACTAATAAAAATTGAATTGAATTGAATTGAGTTGCTGTGATTGATTGTAATAAAAATATAAGTATTTTTTTAAGATACGTGGAATTAAAATTTACTTTTTGTGACTTACGTGGTATTGTAATCTAAAATGTACTATGGTTAATAGCAATACCATTTTGTTGTTATTGTGTTTCTAGTTTTACATTATTCGATAAAATTCAATATTTTACATTGAAAACTGTTATTTTATGAAATGTATTATAGTTTTTGTATGAAAAATGTTTAAGTTATTTTTTTGTCTCTAAACACATGAAAAATTATAAATAAAAGTCACAAGTTTAGAAAATTCATTTTTATTGCTAAAACAAAAACTTTAGTATGCTAAATAATATCATAAAAATTCATTAGCCTGAACTTGTCTTTAGGTGGCTATTATTTCTTTCCTGTAAGGTAAGGCAATTTGTCATAAAATTGATGGTAGTCTTGAGGGATGACACTCTTTAACTCTTGTAAATGTTTCCACTTTAACTCTGGCAGAGGAATTCTTCTTTTAAATAGTTTAGTCGGAACTGTTTGCTTAGGTTTGGCAGGTCTTCGTGGTAATAATTTGTACTGGTCATCAAAATTCAATTTGTATTGTATTGTAGCACAAGTTTCATACTTCAAACAATGAATATCCACTACAACAGGATCTCTTTTTACTTTTCCTGGTCTAATAGAGTCGTAGTATTGTATTGTCGTATAGTCTTTGAAAAAATCATAAGAGAGGTACACTGCATTGTACGGGTAAGGTGTTTCCCTAGCCTCTTTAGTATACTTGACATACTCGTACGGAATGTAAACCTCTTTACCATTCAACTTTTTTCAATTTTGGCATGAACAAAATCTCCCTCCATTAATTTATTTTAAATTAATAAACTATTAAAACTATTTAGTAATATAATTATTTACTTTGAGGTTAGAAACAAGCTGCAGCAGAAGCAACAAGACATGCCTAGAAACTACATTCGACAAGTTGGAAGTCGCAGATATAGTGACTACTCTAGTGAAACATTACAAAAATGTCTTGATGACATTCGATCAGGTAGACACACTCAAACTAGTGCTTCAGAGGCTTCTAATATTCCCAGAAGCCCAATAAAAAATAAGTTGAAAAATGCTTTCAACAAAAAACCAGGAAAACCAACTGTGTTAGAGAATTATCAGGAGAAAGCATTTGTTGAACATATTTTTAAGATGGCTGAGTATGGAGTCCCCATAACTGAAATAGATTTAAGGTTTATAGTAAAAAGCTATTTTGACAAGATTGGACGGGTAGTGCCTCAGTTTAAAAATAATCTACCCGGTATTGGCTGGGTAAGAGCTTTCCGGAAACGTAACCCTACATTGACGGTACGAGAATGTAGCAATATAAAAACGGTCCGTGCTGCAGTTGGTAAAGATATAATAATGAAGTATTTTTATAACCTAACCATATCTATCAAGAATGTTCCACCCCAAAATCTGTGGAACTATGATGAAACAAATCTTCGAGATGTTCCTGGTACAAATAAAGTTATTTGCAAAGGGGGGTGAGATACTTAGAACGAGTTATGAATTCAACAAAAACCTGCACATCTATTATGATGTGTGGAAATACAGTTGGTGAGATGCTAAGCCCCTATGTAGTGTATAAATCAGAACACTTGTGGCCTACGTGGACAGAGGGAGGACCAGAAAGGTTGTAGGTACAACCGTACAAAGAATGGATGGTTCGACATGGCAACCTTTGAAGATTGGTTTTTCAGTTGTCTACTCCCAAAAAAGCAAGAAGGAACCAAAGTTTTGATTGGGGACAACTAGTCCTCACACATTAATATTGAAGTCATCAAAGTGTGTGAAAAGTATAACATAAGGTTTGCGTGTCTGCCTGCTCATTCCAGCCATCTCACTCAACCACTTGATGTGGCATACTTTGCACCAATGAAATCAATGTGGCGAAAAATATTAACAACATGGAAAGAAATGGAGTGTGGAAGGAGTCTGTCAAACATTCCAAAAGATGTATTTCCCAAGCTCCTAAAAGAACTAATTGATGCACGCTATGCAGACAAATCAAACAATATTGTGTCTGGTTTCAGAAAAGCTGGCATTTCTCCATTAAATAAAGAAAAGGTGTTAGAACGATTACCACAAAAAAGTAGCAATTCGAGTATTGTTAGTGAAACATTCATTGATTATATTCCAAGAAAAGAGAAGATCTAAAAGGAATGAGTAAGAACACTGAAAAGAAAAGGAAGAAGAAATTGAATGCACCTCCTGGAAGAATTATTTGTTATGAAGATTTGTTACAACAGGAAAGAGGCCCTTCAACAAGCAAAGCAACAAAAACTCAAGCAAAGAAAAGGAATATGAATGTACTGTAGAAGAAACTGTCAGTAGTTCTAGTGAAGACTCAGGATACTATGTCACTTCATGAATGCACTTATTCTTGTGCATTTTTTATTGAAAATGGATTCGGATGAGGCTTCTGAGCATTCGGATGTGGACTTGGTGCAAGAAAATTATGAAGAGAGTGACTCAGATGAATACAACAGTGATATGACGACCCTGATTCCTACTCTCCCCCCCCCCCCTAATTGGACCATTACAACCTCAGGTAAGAGACCGATTGAATTCAGAAACACTGACATACTGCTACTTCCTCAGTTACTTGGCAATAATAAACCTATTGATTAGCTGTTTTTTTTTTTATTAGCGTACGAAATTTTTCTTGAACAAATTTGTTCTTATACAAACGCTTATGCTTATAAAGTGCCCGTCCTGAATCCTAAATCTAGAATAAATAAGTGGAAAATACTAACTATTCCTGAGTTAAAATTTTGTATTGATTTATTGTTGCACACTGGAACCTATCGTCTAAATAGACTAGAGGATTTTTTAGAACAAGAATGGCTTTTTGGCTTACAATGTTTTGAAAAAAGCATGCCTAGAGATATATTCATGCTAATACTGAGATGTCTAAAGTTCAGCCCAGCCAATGCTACACACGAAAAGTCTATTGATAAAACTAGGTTTTTAGTTGATTATTTTAACACAAAAATGCAAAACCTCTACGAACCCCAGAAAGAGCTATCTTTAGATGAGGCCATGGTGTTATGGAGGGGCAGGCTCAGTTTTAGACAGTACATAAAGGGAAAACGCCATGCATCAAGCTTTACACCCTAACTGAACACCAGGGATTAATTTTGAGTTAATCTATGCTGGGTCTGCAGATGAGACTGTTGGTGGTGATAAGGGCCACACAGTAAAGGCGATGATGTAGTTATTACGACATATGTTTCATCAGGGTTATTCTGTCTATATGGATAACTTTTATAACAGTTATTCATTGGCTGCCAGACTGTTAGCTAATGGCACATACTGCACAGGCACTTTACGGCAGGACAGGAAAAACATACCACCTGCGGTAAAAGAAGCAAAACTAAGGAAAGGGGAAACCATTGCTCGGTATGGGCAAAGTGTTATGATCGGCAAATGGAAGGACAAACGTGTTGTGACATATATTTTGACCGTGTTCGAAAACGAAATGGTTGATTTCACAGATAAAAGAGGAGATATCAAGAAGAACCTCTCCCTATTGTAAAATACAATACTCATATGAGTGGGGTAGACAGGGCTGATCAAATGATGAGCTACTACCCCTGTGAGCGTAAAACATTACGCTGGTACAAAAAGATTTTTGTTCATGTGCTAATGCTGTTACTGAACTCAACGCACTCTACAATATGTAAAACGACAAAATGTCATTTTATGAATACAGATTTTCGATCATCAGAGACCTTTTGCCACCATCACCACCAGCAGTAGTGGAATCCCCTGTCCAAAAAAAGAAGAGGAAACAAGCCCACAATATAAGCAAAATACCCATGTGGTGTGGCAAAAAAGAGGAAAATGACAACATTTATATGTGATTAAACCGAGAAGTGATACCTGACCCAGAATCGACCCAGCGCTCGGTCCATAACTAGTCACATGTCTATAAAAACACGTATTTTGCCATTCAACGTTACGCCCACTTAAAATTGTCCGATCGCAATAAATAAAATACCGTTGGAAAGCTAATGTTCCGTAGATGCATATCATGCAAAAAAAAATACCACAAAACGTTATAAATAATATTCCAAAAATTGGTGAAGTTCGCATATTTTTGATGCGTAAAATCGTAGATTTGAACTATGCGCCTTTTCATTAGCGCGACGCAATTTTTCCCGATATAATTACAACTCTATTTTTCTGTCAACTAAAACACTGTTCTATAGATCACATGTTTCTCTTTCTAACCATAGATTCCAAATTATTCTGTGTCTAACAGATCCAGAGATATTCCTAGTTGAGCAGAGAACAAACCTGACGACACGAAAAACAGTTGGCAGTTTTAGGAATACACGTATTCGTTTCTCTTTGGTTTTAAAATTATTTTTCTTTACACTAAGTTGTAGGGGAAATTCCATTCTATAAGTTGGTACCACTTGATATTTTCTTAGAAGTCTTACAGGTCTTTGTTTTCATCTCGGAACATAGGCAAATGTGCAACATAAAAAACTGTAGCAAATGAATTAGCGCAAACTGTTTTAGGGTTATATATTTGTTATTTTGAAGGTTTGTGTATACAAATTGTATATAAATTGTGTATAAAAGTTACAATATATGTGTTTTTATATCTAAAGCTTATGTTTTTATGTGATAGTTTAGTTTTTGAACGTTCTTATTTGCGATAACCTAGGCCAAAAAGGTAAGTTTAGGCTATATGCAAATTGTCTTATATATAGTGTTTTATATGATTATAAAAGTGAATATGTGTGTTATTCTTTGTAAAGTATATATTTTCTTAGCTAAATCTAAAAGTTTTGTCTTTGACTTATCTTCAAATTGGTACTAGTGAAGCTAAATTGTGGAGGTTACAAACCTAACCTCACTTGTAAAAGTTACCTTTTTAGGGAAAATCGGTATTTTTATTTAGAAAATGTAACATATTATTAATTTTTTCCCCTAAATATTTTCACAAATATATGACAAATCTCAAGAAATGGTTGAAAAAAATCCTAAAAATCTATTAGTATGTTATTCATTACCATTTCTGTGAAATTTCTGCTCCATTACTCTTCGATTTTTTGGTATTTGACCAAAAAACACCAAATGTGATACATCTAACATTTTTTTTCACTACACACCTACATTCTATGCACCTTTCTGAACATAATGAGATATAGAACTTTTGTATAAGATATATATTACTATTTTTAGTGATTTTTTGAAAAAAAAAATGATCATTTTACCTTTTTTCGTAAACTATTTTTTGATAATATAACAATTTTTTTTTCCCCCCCTAAATATATTCAAAAATATTACACAAAACTTTTGTATATCTTAGAAAAAGGTAGTAAGCTATTGATTTTGGAATATACAGGTTTTTCCTGAAAATTGGTAACTTCGTTTTTGACATGTAACATACTTACTCCAAAACCGTTTCAAAAAAAAATTTTTTATTACATAAATGGATTCTATGCATCTTTCTGAGAAAAATGATATCTTATAAGTTAGGTTTTGTATACAAATAATATATTTAATTAATTTTTAAACAAACGAAGAAATTTAACATTACCGCCTGGAGGGTTAATGCCCCGACAAGCCGGGTCTCTGCCCTGGAGAATGTTTCAATAAGTATCATGACGCTCTGTAAAAAATTCAATGTTTGGGTGGTGGGAGGGGCTGTAAATCTTGTAAATAAACTTTTGTATACTTAAATAACAGCACAACATATACTTTTGGGCTGTTAGGTCTAGTGTGAGTCATTTATAAAGTAAGTATATAGGGTATAAAATATTTGTAGCGTCCCAGACCCGTAATAGCTGTTTTTTTTTCACATTAAATGGGTTGAGATTTTGTCTATTAACTGAGTCAATCCATTATATTTTACATTGTTGAGTCCAGTTGCAATTGTTCAAATGTTGTCTAATTTTTTCTTTCTAAAATCACACAACCTTAAACAGTATGCTCTAATACCCTGTCCATAAACTTAAAATTAATGTTTTTTAAATTAGTTTCCTGTTTTTTATTTGATTAAGTCCATCAAATATCAATTCCGTCCCGTGTCCAATACTTGTGTTCAAGTTTTTGCAACTGGTTACTAATGTTTATATATTTAGATTCCATTGAAGAAAATAATAATGTAATGTTGATTTATTAGGGAAAATTCATTATACAGTACAGCATTTTAAATAATGAAATTATATATGTAAAAAAATCTAAAACTTTGTCCATTGGAAAAGTGTCAATTCCGTCCCATGCATATTTTTAGTACTTAACTTGACTCATGCGGTCACTAAGGTAGTCAAGAGAGCTGTCACTGTCTGTTGGTGGATTGGTTTATTTTTTACTGGTGAAAGTTTCTTCTGTGTGTTTTTTGAAGTGCTACACGTGGTCTTGTAAAGGTAAGAGACTCAACACGTTATTTATTAGTGTCATTTCCGTCCCCATTTTATTTAGTAACATAACAATATTTATTATTTACAACTACATAAGTATTATATCATTTTGTATGAATTCAATGCTACAACTATGATTGAGGAACAATGGTCCTTAAAAGACAATGGGTTTCGACAATTTGGTAAAACCATGTACCACATGTTATATTTCAATTATGTAAATTTTCATAATATGTTATCTGTTTTTTCTTTGTATTTAGTATAAGTAAATTTGATCAATCTCATTAAAAGCTTTATTAGTACCAGATATCACTTAGATAAAGGACAAAGTTAATTTTTTATTCTATATATTTTTGTACTCAAGAAAAAAGAGTAAAGTTTCACACTTAAGTTCTTAACTTCAGTAAAGTAACTTAATACTTGCAAGTTTCATTTTTTAATTAAAATAATTTTCAACTAAAGTCAATTTTTCAACAAAAAAGATAGACCTTCTTCAAAGGCACTAAAATTCACAATTTACTAGGATGTTAATAGTAATTGATATTCATTATATTTTATTCTAGATGTATGTTCATATTGATATTGAATGTGTTTAATAAATTTTTGTCAAAATTTCAGTTCAAGTGTTATTCATTTGTAACCAAGAGTCACTGTAGAGTACACAGATAAAAGAACTTGCGACCCTGAGATTACATTCAATTAAATTTAATTTTCTTTTAAATTTGACGAAAGTCTGGCGCCCATAAAATGCAGAGCAAAACTTTTTAGATTAAATAATTAATGTTAAATTCATTTTTCAATTAAAGTAACGTAAACTTATGAACTCTTCAAGTTCTCATTTTTGAATTTTTACAATTGGCGCCCAACGTGGGGCGTTTATTGTCGAAAAATACAGTGATTCTGGTTGAATGAAGGCACTTAAAAGAGGTAAGAACATTTATACATAATAGGAAATATTCTCTTTAAATATTAAAAAAAATAATACTAATAAAAAAAATAAATAAAAAAAAGTAAATATAATAATTTTAATAATTTCAATAGAATAAAGATGGATTCAAGAAAAATAGTTAATGATAGTGAACAGGTAGAATATGGGAATATTTTAGATAAGTTAGGACAAAAATCACAAAGTAATGATGAGTTGTATTACCAACAGGCACAAAGTTTAATACCGGAATCAGATTTAGTTACACAAGAGGTTATAAATGCAATAATAGAAGTTGTAGGAGAAAATGGGGTGATTGATAATTCAAATTCAAGTGTGAGTGTTAATAATAATGATAGTAGGTGTTCAAGTATTAGTGATAGTAATAGTTCAGGTTCAAGTTTCAATGGTTTTAATAATAGTAGGATTGAAAATAGTAAAGAACGGTGTGAAAGTATAGATAAAAAAATAGCACAAGTTGAGGGGGTAGAAATTGGAAATAATAGTGCAGACAAGGGAATGGGCTGAAAATGTTAGGGAAATTGAGCAAGATAGAGTAGATAAGGGTGTAATAAATAATGATCAGAGTATAGAAATTAAGAAAATGTTTGAGATTTTAATGAAAAAGTTTGATCAAAGTAGTGTAGAAACAAAACAAAATAATGTAGAATTAAAACAAGAATTAAAGCAAGATTTAAGTAATAAATTTGACCAAAGTAGATTAGAAACAAAACAAGAGAGTTTAGAATTAAAACAAGAAATAAATAATAAGTTTGAAGACTTTAATGCTAAATTGGATCAAAATAGTTTAGAGTTAAAAGAAATTAAACAAATAATTTAGAGTTAAATACTAAATTTGAGCAAAATAATGTGAAATTAGATAGTTTGGATAAGAAATTAGATCAGACCAAATTAGATTTAAAACAAGACTAGGCCTATGTACAATTAGAACAAGGATTAAGACAAGAGATTAAGCATACTAGGTTAGAAATAGAAGATAATTTACAGGGAAAATTGTTAAAGTTGAATCGGAAATGTCGGATAAAATATGTGATGTAGTTAAGGAAGTTGATGAGGTAAAATCTTATTTAGAAGTAAAGTTGTTAAGTAATCAGATAGAAGCTAAAAATAATCTAAAATTTGTTGAAAATAAAATTAGCAAAGAAATAATAGAAGTTAAGAATGATGTAAACAATAGGGTAGATAAAATTGAGATACAGTTAGGGAAAACGGTTTAAAAAATAACTTTGTTAGACTTAGAAGTAGGAAAACAGAAGAATTTAGAAAAGCAAGTAATTTTAGAATTTAAAAACAATGTAGATGTACAAATTAACAGCTTAACCTCAAAATTTGAAGAAGAATTTATGAAGAAAATGAAAGAAAACTTTATAGAACAGGGTAGTATAAATCAGGGTGCTTGTACAAGCACAAATATAATTAATGATACTATAATTCCAGAGTTTCAAAATGAGAAACTAGAACCACACCCAAAGGTATTTATAGAAGCCATTGAAACATTCAATAAAATAAATGGGGGACAATGGAAGATAAGGTTAGGTTATTTAAGAAAATATTTTAAAGGAGAGGCTGAATTATGGTTTGAAGGACACAAAAATGAGTGGGGGAATTTTGAAGAGTTTAAATTAGCATTTTTGGACAGATTTTGGTTGGAAGAAAAACAGGAGCAATTAAAGACAAAGTTATTAGTAGGTAGTTATTTCCGAGGACCGGTAGAGGAAGTATTCAAATATGTTATGCGGTTGTATAACAAAACACAATTTTTAGACCCGCCGATGACGATGGACACTTTTGTAAGACATATTAGTAGAAAAATGGCGGAGAAGTTAGAGTTAATGATGTTAGCAGCGAGACCTAAAAAGGTAGATGACTTAGAGAAATTAATTTTAAGTTTGCAAGTCAAAAGTTGATAGGACCAGATAGAACGAGACAGGGTGATAATAGGATAAATGGAAAGAGACAAATGTATAAAAATTTTCAACAGAATACCCATGTAGGACAAGAAGGGTTTAGGTTTAGAGGACCGTCAAATTTAATTGAATTTAGAGGAGAGAATAGGTTCAGGGGACCTACAAATTTTAATAGATTACCACGCCCGAACACACAAATAAATAGCAATAGGCCGATGTTAACTAATCCACAAAATTTTACAAGAGCAAATGGAAATTGCATGAATCAGGGATTCAGACCCAATTTCCAACAAAAACAACATGACCATGGTAATAGGGGAAATATTAATAGACCACAGGGAAACCAAAATGGGCAACAATAAACAGGGCCCAGGTATTGTTGTCAGAGGAACGAGATAGGCCTAAACTAATAAATAAAGAAGAGAAAATATTGTCGTTAATAACGAAGGGAAATAATAATACAGATTTGGACATAAGGGAAGAATTATCAGGGGAAGAAGATTTTAATAATGTAAATGTACAACCAATTAAAGGGGAATTAATAGAAATAGAAGTAAAAGTTAATCATGAAAAATTTAAATGTTTAATTGATACAGGTTCAGAGATAACTGTAATGAATGAGGAAATATATAAAAAATTAATTGCAAAAAATAATAAAATTCTAGAATTGCCAGTTTGTAACTTAACAATAGTAGGTGTAACAGGTGTACGTAGCAAAAGAATTACAAAACAAGCTTTTATTGATGTGGAATTTGGAAATAATGTAGTTGCAGTGAATTTTTTAATTGTAAGAAGTTTAAATATTGAGATAATCATAGGATGTGATTTTCTAAAATTAAAGAAAGCTCAAATAGATTTTCATGAAGAAATAATTAAATTCAAGATAGAAGATAAGGTAATCCAAACAAAGTTTAAAAAACAAATTTCGCAAGTAGAATGTTATAAACTAAAACTGTGTAGGACTAAAACTTTTTTGTTATAATGAACCAGATTTTGATTATGAAGAATCACAAATAAATGATGTAGCCACCAATTGTTTTCAAGATTTTGATTAAAAATATTATGAAAATAATAATGAAGAAGTAGAATGGACACAAATTGTTGAGAAAATTTTAGAAGAAAGTAAATTAAATTTAGATTTTGAAAAACAAGAATTAAAAGCTGTATTAAATGAATTCAAAGAAGTATTTTCGGATAAACCAGGAAAAATGTTAAACTATAAAGCTAAGTTAAATGTAAAGGAAGATAATAAATTTATAAATAAATCATATGCTATACCACATTCAAAAAAGGAAGCTGTTGCTAAGGAAATTCAAAAAATGATAGATAACGATATAATAGAAGACTCAAATAGTCCATTTTCAAATCCATTAGTATGTGTAATTAAGAAAGATTCATCAATTAGATTATGTTTAGATGCTAGGCAGGCAAATCAGATTATAATTCCAGATCGAGAAGTTCCTGAACAAATAGATGATATATTACAAAGATTTGAAGGTGTAAAATATATTTCAAGCATAGATTTAGTTAGTGGATTTTGGCAAATAGAATTAGATGAACAGTCTAGAAATTATGTAGCATTTGTATTTAATGCAGGAATTTGCAATTTAAAAGACTTCCTTTTGAGTTTAATGTTAGTACTTCGTTATTTAAAAAAGGATTAAGCATGGTATTAGGACCTGAAGTTTTGGAATTTACGACAGTTTATGTAGATGATGTATGTATAGCATCAAAATCATTTGAAGAACATATGAGACATTTACGAAAGCTATTTGAGAGACTTAGAATATATAATGTTACCATCAAAATTAATAAATCTGTTTTTTGTAAAAAAGGAATAAAATTTTTAGGCTATAATATATCAGACGTAGGAATAGAACCGGATCAAGAAAAAATTTAAATAATTCAAGACTTTCCAACACCGAAAAAACTGCCATATCTGCAATATTAATGATGGTATATTGCAGTTACAAAGTTTTTTAGGCCTATGTAATTACTATAGGAAATTTCAACAAAATTATGCCGAACTAACCAGTAAATTTACACATCTTCTGGGAAATAATAATAAAATATGGAATTGGGGAGAAAAAGAAATGAATACATTTGAAAAAATCAAACAGGTTTTCTTAGAGACAATAGTTTTACAACACCATAATTTTCAAAAACCTTTTTATCTAAACACAGATGCTTCTGATAAAGCAGTTGGTGCCGTATTGTATCAGTTAGACGAAAATAATGACTATCTGGTAATAGCTTTTGCGAGTCGTAGTTTACAGAACAGTGAAGTAAATTATACCGTGACAGAGAAAGATTTGCTTAGTATAGTCTTTGCTTGTAAAAAGTTTAGAAATTACGTGCTAGGAAATAAGACAACCATACGCTCGAATCACAAGGCGTTGACCTTTCTCAAGAATTGTAAACTAACACATGGTCGACTTCTAAGATGGATATTATTTTTACAGGAGTATAATTTAGAAATTGAATATTGTCCGGGGAAAGAAAATATTGTAGCAGATATTATTTCAAGAACAGATCATAATGAAGTTATTAAAACAGGAGATGAACATTTAATTAAAATTTTTAATACAAATTGACAAAAATTTAGCAAAACAAGATAGATTTTTAAGAAAAGTATTTAACCGTCTGGAAATAGAACAAAGACAGGATGAACATTGTAAAAAGATTGTAAAATTGTTAGAAGACAAATCTGTTAAATTTGATAAATTAAGAAAATGTTACGTTGTTTATAATGGTGTCTTGTTTAAAAAGTCGAAAACAAATGATAAGCACAAAATTTGTTTAACAAAATCTTTAATTGAAATAATAATTAATGATTGTCATGAGAGATATGGACATGTAGGAGTAGGTAAATGTTATAAATTATTAAAAGAATTATATGAATTTCCAAATTTAGAAAAACAAATAAAATTACAAATTAGGCCATGCGATTTATGTCAAAAAAGTAAAGTATCAAATTTAAAACAGGAAGGATTAATGGTTAACATATTGCCAGAAAATGTATTAGATTTAGTTGCAGTGGATTTATTTGGTGAATTACCAACAGGAACTGGTGGGGTTAAATATATATTTGTGGTTTTGGATGTTTTTTCAAAATTTATAAAATTATAAACCGTAAAAAGGGCAATTGGAATAGTTTTGGCAAATAAGATAATTAATGAATATGTTCGGGAAGTAGGAAAACCTAAAGTCATTCTCAGTGATCACGGCAGTCAATTTCAATCACATGTTTGGAAAGAAAAATTAAGAAACAATGGCATTCAAGTTAGACATACATCTGTATACCATCCTCAGAGTAATCCTAGCGAACGTTGCATGATAGAATTAGGTCGAATGTTTAGGACATATGTGCATAACAAGCACACAAAATGGCCGCTCTATGTTAAGTTCATTGAAAATTGTATTAACCAATCTATTCTAACGATAATTATTTTATTATAATTTCATAAATATTATATAAATCAAAATTATGAATTAATTAGTCATACCTTGGATTGTCAACACATAAATAAAGTTATTAATGATGAAGTCCAAATATACTCTTTAACATTAACTCTGAAATATTTAATTTTATTTGAACTTAATTTCCAATTAATTTTGTTTTTTTTTATATTTTAAACTATTTGCTCAGGGGGAGCTCTTTAATGAACAATTAATACAGCGAGTGAAATTTTAATAATACAGAGAATTGCAATTTTACCAATTTAGTTTCCAATTAAAGTCTATAATTAGTACAATACCAAATCCACTTTTGTTGTATTCCTATGTAAGTAATCAAGTGCTGATAGTTGAGTGAAGAACTTTCACTTTATTACTGGTTAATGATGTTCACCAAACACTACACTGTACTACGTGATTTATCAATAAAATGATTCACTTTAAATTACCATGAAGATGCACTCAACACTTTGTAGATGTACCTCTTTAGTACTGCAACGAAGATTACTAACGTGTTAAATACTTTTACTTTGTAAAAACAAACACGGTTAAAACATACGTTTTAAAAAACAATTATTACTTTACTATTACTAAAACTGGAATTATAACTTATAGGAAATACCAATTTCTACATTAGGAATACTTTTGGCGTTACTTCGCCAACCCCTATGCTGTGAGTTTCTCCCCAAGACCCCTCTATAATTTTTACTTTGTCGATGCTAAAAAATACTTATTTCCTCTCTCTTAATTTACTTTAACCAATGAACGTAAGCAGCTACTTTTTGTCAGCCAATCAAATTTTAATGTTTCAAAATTGTGACCGTTTAGAAAACTGTTGTCCTGTTACATTTTGAGTTTTGTGTGTGATTGTTCTTAAGTTTCTAATATTATAGTTATTTATGACTTAATTGCCTACAATGATTCTGGGTCTAATTTAAGTGTTTTTCTCTTTTTTTTCTTTAAAGTTGTGAATGGTGTTCAAACTGATTTATAACATATCCCCCTAATGCTTCACCTTTGTCGGTGATCACAAAACGTTTAACATGTGTCCAACAAATGTATCTATTTCTATATTCTTTTTAAAATATTAGACCATTACTGGAAAGCTTATTGGTTTCGTTATACTATACATGAATCTATTAATGACAGTCCTTATGAGATAATGTTTAAAAAGGAATGTCCTCGTATTTACAACGAATTATGTAAGTTTCCTCCAGGGAAAGTAATAAATTTTGAAGAAAAAATAATTTTAGCAAGAAAACGTTTAAAATAAAAGCAAATCAGCGGAAGAAATTTCATGATAAAAAACTAAAACCTGTGAAATTTGAGATAGGAGATTTAGTTTTAGTAAGATATCACTCTCTTTCATCAAATTTGAGAAAAGAAATAAAGAAATTTTTTTTATTGTATCAAGGTCCTTTTAAAGTTTTGAAAATTAAATTAGAAAATGCATATGTGATAGGTACAATTGATACTGAGATAATTAAAGGAACATATAATGTCACTCAATTAAGAAAATATATTTCATAAATAATTTAAAGGTAGATAAGTAAAAAATTTTTTTAAATAATAAGTAAAGACAAGAAAAATAATAATTTGTGTGATAATAGAATTTTTGAACAGGAACATAGGGTAGAGTTAAAAAAATATTCAAGAAATAATTAAACGAAGTCGGAGTTTAGGCTGGAATATTCATCAGAGACATTCGAGGGGACTTGTATTTGTTAGAGAATAAATAATTAGGAAACGTGACTGATAACGGTTTAGTCGGAAGGAAAGATATACGACAACAGACGTGAATCATTGATATTGCATAGAAGAAGTAATATTTAATATTGAATTGATAAATTAATATTGAATAGCTTCGATATTGGAAAAAGGATTTGTAGAGACTCGAGCTGAGAGTTTTAGTTATCAATAAGTAAATGAAGATTGCATCATGCGAGGGGAGATGTTTATGCTATAGAGATAAAAGCCTAGATTCCTGCACAAAGAATACTGGTATTGAAAAAGTATAGGGTGTTTGAAAAGTTTCGCTCTAAAAATAAACTATTATTTGCAGCAAGAAAATATTTTTTTATCTAAGAAAAGTTTAAGTGAAACATAATTTGTAAAATATGAAATGTTTAAACTGAAGGACGTCTATTTGTATTAATTTAAAAGAATAAAATGTAATTCGTATATTAAGGACTTTGAATAATTTGAGATGGAAGGTAGTTGAAGGAATAAAGATAACGTTATATTGGGGTGTTAGACAAGGGACTTGTAAGCGGTAGACATGCGGCGGTAGAGGTTCAGTCTGGTCTAGAGATAACATCTCAACTTAGGAAAGACCAATTTTGATGAAATTTTTTATGAATTTAAAAAAAAAATTTCTCATACATGCATTTAAATAATAAACTAATGGGAGGATGGTTGAGAGTTTATTGTAGTTAAATAAAATGTTTTATTCGTAAGAATAAAGCATTTGGGCTGCATGAAGGATGTGTTGTGAAGTTAGAGTGTGTTTTGGGCTTTATCTTGAATTTAGTAGGGATATTGCATTCAACCATTGCACATTTTAAAGTCATAACATGTTACTTTGTGTAAGAGTCCATAGAGCAATTAGAATTATGCACGGTAAAAAGTAGGCGATCAGAAGGATTGTAGTAGGAGAGAGGGAGGAGGTAAATGCATGAAATAATGAAAAATTCATAAAAAATATAAATAAAAAAGGTATAATAAATAAAACAAAATAAAAATGGAACGTGGAGGGTTTTATTGATCGACGTTCGGCCGGAGTATGTTACGGGGATGGAAGAATATAATTCAGTTGCCGTGATATAACCTGGCAGGGCTTTGAAAAAAAAAAAAAACACAAAAAAATAATATTCCTATGACTCATGTAAATGAAATATAGTTAAAATTTGACAATTTGAGAAGTTTGAAGAAGGAACTAAGAGTTCATATATATTGAAAAATATAAAGTTTGGTAAGGGAGCTGTTCACTATGGACAGAGCGTAGCCATGTTTGAAGAATGATACTACGAAGAACCTAAATTATCATTTGGAAGCATGGTGATATCGGGTTAAATTGGAAAACCTATCAAAAAATCCAAAGTAGTCATTCATAGTCTTGTCACATGTAATTATGGGCAAAAAACATGAATGATGATTTATATTTGGAAGTGTCATAAACTTTCGTAGTTATAAGAAAAGTTTTTTTGTGTCTATTCTATAAAGTAGAAACAGCTGTTAGAGGAGATAATGGAAGACAATAGGATTATCTTTAAAGGTAAAAGGAGAGGAATTTTGTTAAAAAATTAAAGCGGACGTGACAGAATAGGAGTATTTATATAAGAAAACGAAAAATTTCTTTAAAGAATGTATATACGTTAATCGATTAAGATAAGTAATCTGATGTTAATTTGTAAAGAAATAATTTGAATTTTGATGTTAGTAAATAATAAGGATTAGTTAGGAATGTGAAATAATAATATTGTTAGTTTTAAGTGATTTGTATTAAAAAAAAGGAGTAAATTATGTAAAGGATTGAGTAATCTATGAAAGGCATTGCCAAGATAAATAATAATGAAGTTTTTTAATTTTTGGTTTTTTAATAAATAAAAGATTAAAATATTAAAATTTGTCTTAAACAATAATAAGTGAAGAGATGTTAATGAATTTTAAGAAGAAATAATTGAAGTAGAGATTTTAAATAAATGATAATGGAGTTTGAGATAATAGATGATTGTTAAGGAGTAATTTGATAAAGATATTTATGATTTTGAAGTAATGAGGTGTTTTAGCTGGGAAATAATGTAATTTTTTTTGTATAATGAAGTTTTTGTATTTGACTAATAGAGATGAAGTTTTTTATGTGAAGAAGTTAAAGTAAGAGTTTTTTGAAGTTTTTTATATGAAGATGAGAATTTTACAGAAGTATTAAGTATATTGGTATTAAAAAATATGAAGTTGTTCTATTGGAGAGTTTTTTGTAAGAATGGTAGTTGATTGCATTAACAGCTAGTTTTTAAGTTAGGAAGAATTTTTTTTATGATCTACGACGAAATAATGAAGAATATATGACGATTTTGGAAGAAAGAGGAAGTTATATGAGGAATCTACGAATATACGACGATATTGAAGTTTTTATGAAGTTTTTTAAAGGAATCTACGATGAAATAATGAGTTTTTTATGCGACGATATGTTAGTAATCTGCGGAGCTACATAAATAATTAAGGAAGTTTTTTGATTAGGGGTTAATGCAATCTAAATTATTAGAATATGGAAAACTGGAGATAGAAGGAATTTTAAAATTAAATACTAAGAGGTAATACAATTGTAAAGGAGATTTTTGGTACAGATATATGAATTCTGTAAGTTTTTTGTTATGATAATGATATTATTTTTTTTTAGGAGATTTTAATAAAAGTAAAGAAGTTTAGTAACTAGTAGAGTCAAGCAAGAACGTTTTGTCCCAGCAAGACAAAAGAAAATTGAGAGTTTAAATAAATAAAAGTAATAATTAAAATTAAGTTAAAATAAATAATAATGTAAATTTAGAATTTAAAAAGTTTAATGTAATTGGAGGTGAGGTTAAGTAGCATTTGAGTAATTTGAAGTAATTTTAAATAATAATGAGAAGTTTTTTGAATTCATAATAAAATAAAGATAAAAAAGTTCTGAGATGTAACTTAAATGAAAATTGTATTCTTGAAGGGGAAATGTGAATTATATTTCTCTTGGCAAAGGGTATTGCGTGGGAAAGGAAACGCAAAGATAAACAGGAAATCCTGGCAGACTTGAGTCGGGAGATAAGAGTTGATTGGAAGTCCATGTCAATAAAAAATATTGATGGGAAGGTTTTCAATCAACGGATGTTGATAAGAAACCTGATGTGGGTTTATTGATGACTAGAAATAAGTTTTAGCGCTAAGTGATTTTTTTGTTATAGATGAATGATGGATAGATTGAACAAATAGTTAGAGTAATAAAAAAGAATTAGGAAATAAGTCTAAATAAAGAGAATCTTTCTTATTTACCATGTTTGTGTGTATATAAATGTTTTTAGCTGCTGAAGTTAATAGTTTTGGAAATCTATTGAATTTTTTTTTATAATAAACAATTTTTATATTATATATATATATATATATATATATATATATATAAGATTTGTACTACAATATTTATATCGTAATACAAATCTGGTGGGGTTTTGTGATAAAGTAAAAATGATGGGTTGATTAAATATTTGAATACAGCGGGTCCAATGGAGGGGATAACTGGATTAAGTAATATTTCGTACTAAATAAAGTAAATTTTAAGATGAAAATAGATTTTCAAATCAACAAAATAAATAATCATGTATAAGTTTAAAATAAATTGTTTAAATAAAGCGTTTATTAAATTTGTGTTATGTATATCAGGGAGTGTGTTGGACTAGAGTAATTGCGCGGTTTTTTCCGGAGTGAACAGGTTTGGGATGGCAATACGTTGGCAGCAGTCTTAGAGAGAGATCTGATGTGATCGGGTGTGTTTAGAATTCGAGATTTGGGGCTACTTGCCTCCAGACCTATGTTGGGTTGTGCTATGAACTTTATGTAGAAAGACAGAAAATAGTTTCGGAAGTAATAAATTTACTTTATTAATGGTTAAAAAAACATTCGTAAGAGTTATAAAGACAGTTTTGTGTTTTTTAGAATCGTATGTGTCTAAAATTTCGAAACAGAACCATGTTGTGCAATCTTATGCACATGTTTTCAAAAGACGAACAATGAACATTTGTGTTAACTCGTTATGTGAATTGAGTCTCAAGTATTATAACACGGACATTATTCGAAATACAGGTGTATACAACCGTACTTCAACGCTACAACTACGATTGAGGAACAATGGTCCTTAAAAGACAATGGGTTTCGACAATTTGGTAAAACCATGTACCACATGTTATATTTCAATTATGTAAATTTTCATAATATGTTATCTGTTTTTTCTTTGTATTTAGTATAAGTAAATTTGATCAATCTCATTAAAAAGCTTTATTAGTCCAGATATCACTTAAAGGACAAAGTTAATTTTTTATTCTTTATATTTTTGTACTTAAGAAAAAAGAGTAAAGTTTCACACTTAAGTTCTTAACTTCAGTAAAGTAACTTAATACTTGCAAGTTTCATTTTTTAAATAAAATAATTTTCAACTAAAGTCAATTTTTCAACAAAAAAGATAGACCTTCTTCAAAGGCACAAAAATTCATAATTTACTAGGATGTTAATAGTAATTGATATTCATGATATTTTATTCTTGGTGTATGTTCATATTGATAATGAATGTGTTTAATAAATTTTTATGTCTAAATTTCAGTTCAAGTGTTATTCATTTGTAACCAAGAGTCACTGTAGAGTACACAGATAAAAGAACTTGCGACCCTGAGATTAAATTCATTTAAATTTAATTTTTTTTAAATTTGACGAAAGTCTGGCGCCCATAAAATGCAGAGCAAAACTTTTTAGATTAAACAATTAATGTTAAATTCATTTTTCAATTAAAGTAACGTAAACTTATGAACTCTTCAAGTTCTCATTTTTGAATTTTTACAAAGGGAAAAACGTTCTCAAAGGAAAAAATGGCGAGAGGCTACCTCAAGACATTAAGAAAACATGAAAAATATACAAAATGTTGAGAGATATGTCAACATAAACACTCCCCCTCACTCTCCTATACATCCTATCCAAATTCCTAGCAATGAAAGAAGGAGAGTTGCTGGCCAAAGGAGATCTCGCCAAAGAAGAGAGGAGATAACAAGTCAATTAAGGCACTTACACTGTCCTTGGCAAAAGCAAAAAAAAGAACTGAGAAATGGCGTAAAAAATATAAACGCCTAAAAATGAAGAATACTAATTCTGATGATGTAAGCTCACCTGCAAAAATTGCTGAGAAAATAATACATTCAGGGCCTAGAGAGGTCAGGAAAAATTTAATTTTTGGAGCAGCACTGTCCATGCAATTAAAAGACAACTCTACATTATGCAAGTCCCAACAAGAAAGGAGATTGATTGCGGAGAATATTTGTGGACCTATAGTTTCAAAGAAGAAAGTTGTAAAAGAAATATTAGACAAAGAGAAAATTGTATCTCCATATTATCAATATCAAGCATTTAAATTTCACAACAGAAGAAGAAAACTTAGGAAAACCCATATAAACAATATAAAGGAACAGGTTGTAAACTTTTTTGAAGACAATGAAAACTCATGCCAGGCCCCTGGAAAAAGAGATTATATCACAAGAAAAAAAGTACAAAAACAAAAAAGATATCTATTGTTTCCTTTAAATGAACTCTACAAAAAATTCAAAGAGAAGGCTAGTTTGACAAAAATATGTTATCATACATTCATAAAAATAAAACCTTTTTGGGTGGTACGCAAACAGTTAGATAAAAGAGACACATGCCTTTGCAAAACGCATGCAAACTTCAAATTCAAGTTAGACAAATTGAAACTATTAAGAATAATTAAAAGTAGCAAGATTTCCCAAATTTTAAAAGGAACAGTATGCAACACAGATAAAATTGAATATATGTACAACACATTTAAAAAGTGTTCTCTAATGATTCCTGAAAAAGAACTGGTCCAAAAAGAGTTTAACGATTTTATAACATTTTATTATAGATGGACTGATATATTGGAAGAAGTCAAAAGTAAGAGAAATAATAAAATGTTGAGAGTTAAAAGAATAATAATTAATTAAAGAAAAGATTTTATGCACAGCTTCTGAGCTATTACAAGAAGCTAATAAGGAGTTAATAAACATTGCTGTGCATATTTTCAATATGTTACACCAACATAGACAATATAAAGAAATTAAAGAAAAACTAACTGAAAATGAGACACTTATTATTTGTGATTGGAGTGAGAACTACAGATGTAAGTATGGGGGAGATGTTCAATCCATACATTTTGGTGCTTCATGAA
Organism: Aphrophora alni; assembly: GCA_963513935.1. Classification (NCBI taxonomy): domain Eukaryota; kingdom Metazoa; phylum Arthropoda; class Insecta; order Hemiptera; family Aphrophoridae; genus Aphrophora; species Aphrophora alni. The sequence goes on from OY740774.1 coordinate 52,721,439, forward strand.
AGCAGTATCCTTACAATATACAGGAGTATTTTATGTAAAAAAGGAGAATAACAAAAACAAAATATTGTTTTCTACCGTTTCCAACGCGACAAATCATGGAGCACTAGCTGTTTGGGCCCTCTTGGCCCCAGTTTTGAAACTTTTGAAGGAGAAGTATCCCAGTGTAAATATTTTGCATTTCTTTACTGATGGGCCAACCTCACAGTACAGGAATAAAACAATTTTTTTCTTAATGTGCAAAGTTTGCGCCAATCTAAATTTTGAGTACTGTTCCTGGAATTTTTGAGAACCTGGCCATGGCAAGGGACCAGCAGATGGTATTGGCGGTCTTGTTAAACGTACCTGCGATAGATCTGTTGCTATGGGTAATGACGTAACAGATGCAACAACTGTCATGAAAACAATAAATGATTTAAATATTTGTGCATTTCTAATTCACGAAGACCAAATTGAAGGAGTGGAGAATCTAGTAAAGGAATTTGAAGATACAACAAATCTTTTGCCAGTTCCTGGAACTATGAAACTGAAATCTGTCGTTTGGAATAGAAACAGTGCTGTTTTTGCTGTGATATTTGCTGTTTTTGAGGAGAATCAGTTGCAGTACTTGCAGGACCACATATAGTTGTAACCATTATCTTTTTAAAGCGATGATTAGTCAGTGGACTTTAGTCCAACCAAAAGACTCAAATTCTTCTACGACTTCTACTACCTGTATCATTTTCCACTATTTACCCACTTAAAGATAACACCATGAAGAAATTGTAATTTAAAAAAATACTTGTTAATTTACTGTTTTACTAATTTCTTAACCTTTCGTCTGTACACTTGGGTCCCAGGGACCCAGCCATTTTGTTTTTTGCCAGCGCATGCGCATAGCGCGCCGCAGAGTTGTCCTGCGACGTGAGTGCTAGATTTTGCTCCAGTATGAGGTTATGTTCTTTGGTTATACGCAATAACGTAGCGTGTTGGGCCTTTGGGACCCATGTGTACAGTGTACGTAACATTTTTTGTGAGTGATCAATTTTAATTTTTTTTGTTTTCCTCGTGATTTGAACAACATGAGTGAGAACTTAGGAGTAGAAATGCTAACTGATAGTGACATCAATCGTTTACTTCTCGAAAGATCTGAGCCTTATCCAGTAACTGATTTTTTTGGCTAAGGAGCCGTTGCGTATGAAAATCCATCGGATGAAAGTGATGTGGAAATCGACAATTTAGAGGAAGAACATGTAAATAGTGATTCGGAAGCATCCGCGGAAAGTGACAGTGAAGCTGCTACTGAAATAGGGCCGTATATACTTGGAAAAGATGGCCACCGATGGAACTGCCATGCCCCAAGCAGGAGAGGACGTCCATCAGCTGACAATATTGTCTCTCATTTCGCCTGTGTAAAAGGTGAGGCTAAGTTAGTGAAACTGGCTTATCAATCTTGGAAGCTATTGATAAATGTGTAGCATTCAAAACCTCAACTCACACTCACTACATTAAATAAATCTGCATTAATAATCATCAACCGTAAATTCTCGTCTAGCGGACTCCGTTCCCTTGATTAGTGGCGCAGCATTGTGACCCATAGCTAAAACGATCAGCTGATTCTTCTCTGTCTCGCTCTACGAACAAGGTCCAGCCGCTAGCGATAAGAGACAGCCAGTTTGGCTTAAAAAAAACGTATTCACTCCGTCCTTAGTCATCATAATGTAGACTCAAATCTAACAAAGTGTCAGTTCTAAATTAAATTCTACAAATGCTTCAGAAGTAATAAGTCTTCTTTAAATTAAAGAAAGTTCAGTGATGTGTTTTTTTTGTGTGTAGTAAAGTCAAAGTTTGTTAATTTTACATAACTAACGGCACATGCTTCTTGATCGTTTTCAAGAGGATTCCAGGTAACTTATTATTTTCAGATTTTACTATATTATAAAATTTTGTTTGTGTTTTAGGCTTTATTCATTAAGATATGTATTTGATGTTTATTTAATATTCAAAATTTTACGGAAACTTAATAATTATAAAAAAAAAACATTTTATTTCTTAAAACATAGTTTACAAAACCTTAAACAGTCAGACTTAGGGTTTTGAGCAGTTATATTGAAATTAGAACAAACCTGTAGCAAACATTAAACAATGAGAATATTAAATTTTTGAACATGTCAAAATGCTAATTAAAGATATCTTTTCTGGACCAGAATACTTGTTTTACAGATTTTCTAAGTTTCATACAAGTTTTATTTTAAACAAAATCAAAGTACTTATATACATCTTTATGACCATCTAAGAAGGATTTAATTATAAACTTAATGAATTTCTGTAATACAGTTAATTAACTCTAATTTTGACGAAATAACTAGATATTTCAATAAAAGAATCTTGTTCTACAACATGTTTGAGTTTGCATAATTTCTAGTAAACGTGTCTTTTCTACAGCAAAAAGCTGGTCCGAGAAAGAGAGAAAACCTGTTTAATTTTGCATACTACAGCAAAACAGTAGCTACATCAATGTTTCTACCTGTTCACTAAGACATGTTCGATCCAAGAACTCTAAAAAATTACAAGTGCACAAAAGTGATTTTCTTCTGAACACTGACTTTAGGAAACTGTTTATTTATATATATATATATATATATATATATATATATATATATATATATATATATATATATATATATATATAAATATATATATTTGTTCATCCACTGAACTCTGTCTAGCAAAATATGTTCCTTGTTGTCTAAATGTAATTATGTGTAACTATTTATAATTTAAAAATATAATTGGGTGGTGCTGCATGCAAACTTTTCGGTCCTGACAGCCTCAAAGAGGTTATTTCTAAATTAATAGATTGACGTCAATCCAAAAAATTTCAGTATTCTAAATTTTCACTATTTTCCTTTTAAAATTTTCTTATGTTATAAACTAAATTTTTTTATTTAAATATTTATATGTATAACTTAGTACGTAAGAAATTTAACAACAAAATCATGATACTTGATAAGTAATTTAATAATGAACTTGTTAAAATTAATATAACTTTTGAACTTAAAACATAAATCTTAATTATAGAATCTTTTCTTTTTTTTATTGTTAAATTTTGTAACAGTTTATATAAACAAAAGGGGGGATAAATATCAGAGTCTAATCATCAATATTTTTTTTTAATTTTAACTTTTACCTTAAGGGCGTATAACTTTTCTCAAAGATAAAATTGTAATCTTTTAATTAATAAGCTTTGCTTATATTAATTTAGCTTAAGATGATATTTTTCAGGTTTGTAAATGGTAAAATCTGATCCATCAAAATTTCTTTTTTTTAATTTAATAAATTTGAGCCTTGTTGATTACATAATTTGTCTTTGTCTTTTTTTATTTTTAAATATTGTTACCAGTTGGTTCCGCCTTTTCTTTAATTTAAGTCGCCTGGTAACAATTGAAGATATGATTTCTGAAATTACCAATAGGACAAATGAAGAAATTTCTTTGATAAAGGTTTATGATGTAAGTTGTAGTTTCAACAAGTCAACTGATCCTTACGAATTATTGGGTTTGTTTGGGTTATACTATGCTGCTGGAATGTTGAAGGATAGTAAGCTAAATATTGACGATTTATGGTCACCTGAATTTGGTATCGATATTTTTAGAGCTACCATGAGTAAAAGAAGGTTTCAGTTCTTATCGTCATGTTTAAGATTTGACGATAAATCCACCAGAGTTGAAAGACGAAAGGATGACAAATTTGCTCCTATTCGACAAATATGGGAGCAGTTTATTGGTAACTGTAGGAAGTACTATAGTCCTAACGAATACCTCACCATCGATGAGCAATTGGTTGATTTCAGGGGGCGATGCCCTTTCAGGTTATACATGCCTAATAAACCGGCCAAATATGGCATGAAGATTGTTATGCTTAATGACAGCAAGACATTTTACATGCTAAATGCTGAGCCCTATGTAGGAGTGGTAAAAAAACAAGTAAATGAGCTAGTGCCTGAATATTACATTTGCACTTTGACTGAACCAATCCACGGCAGTGGAAGGAATGTAACACACGATAACTGGTTTACCACTGTTGGCATGGCAGACAAAATGTTAACAGACTTCAAGCTTACAACAGTTGGTACTCTAAAGAAAAACAAAAGGGAAATTCCCCCACTATGTTTGGCTAATCGTGAAGAAGGAACGTCTCTCTTTCTGTTTGATGGTAAGAAAACATTAGTTTCTTACACTCCAAAGGAAAAAAAAGGTAGTTCTTTTACTATCCTCAATGCACAGAGATGACAAAGTAGATGAGGAGTCAGGAAAACCTGAAATTATCCTAACTTACAGCATGACCAAAGGTGGCACCGATACTTTTGACAAGCTCTGCAATTCATATACAGTAGCCAGAACTACTTACAGGTGGCCAATGCGTTTCTGGTGCGCTATATTGGATCAGGCCGGTATAAATAGTTTAGTGTTATTGACGATGGCTGATCCCACTTGGAAAGAAAATCCTAAGAACAACAGACGTCAGTTTTTGAGGGACCTAGCAGTTCAACTTTGTAACAACCATCAAGAGAGACGACTAACATGTCCTACCTTACAAATAGGCGTTAAAAGTGTGATTTGTAAAGTACTAAAACGAGATTTGTTATCTGTCAATCCACCACAGTCCAGCAATGCATCACTTGAACACTCAAAACGCAAGCGCTGTTTTTTGTGTAAGCCGAAGGACCGAAAAACTAAAAATCATTGCAGTAAGTGTTCCTCGCCTTTCTGTGATGAGCACAGAGCTACTATTTGTGTGCGTTGTGAGGATGAAATGAAAAAATAAGGCTGAAGTCATAAACAGTAACAAGTAAGATTTTTTTTGTTTAAAAACTTTACTACTTTGTCACAGTTAGTTTTACCAACTAAAAACATTATAGTTTTTGGTATTGATACATACATTTGCTTATACACATATTGTCAACAATATACATATATTAGCATTGATTAATAAGTGTTTTTATTGATACTGTTATAAATAAATGGTTGTCAATACATTTTTTTACAGAAAATGTTAATTTTTTTTATACGCCCTACATAAACGGTTGGTACTCATATAATGAGTTGGTAATCATATTTTCTTGTAGAAAACAATATAAGCTACAAATCAGTATGATAGAATCATTTTTTGAGTCATTTTTAAGACGCAAGTGTAAGAAAAAAAAATGGGTCCCAGGGACCCATGTGTACAGAATGTGTAACTTTTTATATGTGTACAGACGAAGGGTTAAGACATTATATTTCAGCAGAGATAATATTTACAGTAATTTGTTTGAAACAACTGTTTGGAGAATTTAACCAATTCTACAAAACTACAGTGTTTTGAAAATTCATTTTTAGCAACCGTTAACTGAAAATGAAGTTCTTAAGTTTTGTTTACAACACTTTTTTTAATGTTATTTCTTAACCCTTAAGTACTATAGTGACGTCTCACAGACGGCGGCAAAGTTCCCCTCCCGTGCACCCTCCCTACTCCTCGCCATAGAAACTGGTCCGACTCGGTACCTTTCAGTCGAGTGGAGCTCTTTGACATGTGAAAGTCTTGCTGCGCTACGAGCCTTTGTTTACGATTAGTTGAGTGATTACGTCTGACAGACGTACTATAGTAGTTGCGTTACTTTACATTTGTTATCGTGACGTCTCGTGGACGTAGTATAGTAATCGCGTGACTATTTTTTATTAGAGACTGTATAAAGTAAAAGTGTATATATTTATTTATTGTGCCGTACAACTAGCAGTTATAGTTTTAAAACTTTATAAATAGTTTTTTCCGGTAGTTTAGTCTTTATTTGTACAATGTACAATTTAAATAATTATTTAATTCTGTGTGTCTTCATGTATATTTATTTAATAATCTTAGGTTTACATATGTATAAATATAATTTTTTTTTTAAAATGGATGGGATAGCATGCTAATTTTCGGCCTACAAATTTTAGAAATCAATTTTGATTTTTTTTTTCACCCATAAGGTATAACGATTTCGTTGATCAACGTATTTTGTCTTTAAAATATTTATAAGGTTAAAACTTGTTAATGGTTTGGATTTTTGTAAGAATGTATCTTTTGTGAAATTGGAGTAAAACTCATTTGATATTATTTAAGATTGTAATTGTTTTGTTTGGCAAGTGTGTTTTCTTAGTAGGAAGTAAATTTCCACCAACCGTCGTTTTGTTTAGTGGCAATCTCACGTGGTTGCACCACGTCCTCCTTTTTTTGATCACGACGACCTTACGTTTCCAAAACATCACTGGGGGCCGTGGTGCAACAATCTAACCTAATGAAACATGCTAAAACACATAAACTGTTCCTTAAAAATAACAAATTATTACAAAATGCTTCTTCAACAATAACACCAAATATGAAATGGTGTTTAAGTTCTAGGCCTAGAACTTTGGACTCATTTATTGACATTAAAAAAAAAAGTATAAGCTTAGTTAGGCAGTGTTGCTATTGCAGATGAAGATTATCTGGGAAATAACGATATAGAACTAGAAGGATCTTTATCTTTTGAAGTGCAGGAAAACCCTACAGACATATAGATTCTAGCCAGGAAATGACACTTTGCTCATCCACAGAGGTCTTTGAACCATCAACTAATGGTGCATATCCAAAAGCTATAAAATGTCAAAGAAATAAGCAACTGACACTTCCATACGCTTTCGACAGAATAATTACATTTAAGAACAATGATCCCAGAGCTAAAACAATTGACAAGTTAATTGCAGAAATGATGTAGTGTGCATAGGTTGCCTGAGATCTTAACCTACGACTCAACTTAAAGGTCACAGCACCGACCGCTAAGTTGCAGCAGCGGACGGATAGACAAATTGCCTCTATATACCTTATCTTGCAAATCTACTTCCTGATATGCAAAAGAGAACTTTAACCTTTTCAGATAAAGTAAGTAGAAAAGAAAGGAAGTAGATAATTGTGCCTCGTGGCAAGATTCATTCTTACCTCGACTAACATGTAGGGATCTAGCCGTCTTGCTGCATCATGCCAAGCCATTTCTCTGATTGAACCAGGTTAGTTAAACTTGAAAATCTTGTTAAACTTCTAAATGCATTTTTAGCCCAAAATAAAATAAAAATAACAACTTGTGCAATAGGGTGGATAAAAAAACGCGTTTTTCTGCAATACAATTCTAATAGCGCGGAAAACTTGTGCATAGGCGTCATTATAAATGGAAAAATAATTTTTTTTTTTTTCAAAATTTGAAATCGCGCAGAAGGCCTAAAGTTACGAAAAAAGTCAAAATACCGGTAAATTTTTTAAAAATGCAAAAATTACAAAAAAAAAAATACATTTTTTGTTCTAATAATTAAAAAAAGTGTTTTTAAGAATGTCCTTAATGCATACAAAATATAATTAGACCCATTCTTGTTTTATTGAATTCGCGCAAAAGGCCTAAAGTTGCAGGCTTTATCGTAAAAAAACAATATTTCATGATTTTCAACTATTTTTAAACATGTGCTAAAACTATATAAGTTGTATTTTTTTATTCTAATAGTGTGAAAACTATGTAATATAGTTTTACTAATCCATAAAGAATACTTTTATACCCCTTCTTCCTTAACTGTATTCGTGCAAAAGAACAACGCTTACTCCCCTCCGCCGGCACCAAGTGGACTTACCCAATACCCAGTCTACCCACACGTGGTGCTGTTCTCTCCACAACGATGTGTGACTCGCCAAACGCTGAAGTGTATTTCGTTGTTTTGAAATGGCGTCTGAAAAATCTTTGCGTGTTACAAGACAGTCTATTATGTGCTCTATCATTGGTGTACCCAAAGAACTAAGTGGAATATCGCTACCTACATACGAGGATATGATGCTCTGTTGCTTAGATGAGAAGTATAAACGTTATTTGTTATTTAGCTCTAAGAATAAGAAAGAGTTAGGATTTGTAGCTGTTAGGAATAGGTTAATGTTAGGTTAATTAATTAATTTGTAAATTATGTTAGGAAGAACTAATATTAACAAAGCTCAGAATGAACCAACTATTGTGAAAGAATTAAAAAAGTGTTGAAATGCTTGACTTGCAACAAAAGTAGAGCTTCAGAAGCCACAATAGATATATAAGGTGCTCAGTTGGTAGAGCATTGACTCATAAAGCCAATGGGCTTGGGTTTAATTCTCAGTCTAGATCGTGTATTTTTCACTTGAAATATTATTTAACAAACATGTCTCTGTTTTAATAATTGCTGCTTTTTTTCTTTAATCATGATTTGCTTTCAGTTGTTAATTCAGATTTAATTGACTTTAACACGGTTTTTTTTTTTGGTTCATTTAACCTTATGTGATATTATCTGATTTAAGTCTTGTTTCATGTTCTAATTTTTATTTATTGTTATTTATGTTGTTGAAACTATGACGGATATTAAGATTGTGAGAATGAAATATATATACATTAGTATAAGTTATAAGTCAGTCCTAATTTTCTTTTCATGATAATGTTCCTTTCAAACGTGTTTATTGTCTACAACTCCTTACTGTGGCTCACAGGTGCTTAATACAAGAAAACTTTTACAACCAACACAGACAGTTTTGTCCCTTGTTCAGCCCATTTCAGGCACTAATCGCAATGTCACTGGAGATAATTACTTCTCCTCAATTGAATTAGTGGATGAGATGAAGAACAACGGACTCACTTATGTGGAAACAAAGAGAGCAAATGAAAAAGAAATCCCACTCTCTTTCTTACCGAATAAAAATAGGGAAGTTTTTTCAAGTAAGTTTGCATTTACAGCTGACAAGACTCTTGTATCGTATGCGCCAAAACTCAACAGGGCAGTTGTCCTTATATCATCAATGCATCATGATGGATCTATATTGGACGATCAGAATGACAAAAAGCCTGAAATAATTGAGTTTTACAATCACACCAAAATTGGAGTCGATCTTTTGGATCAAAAGTGCGCTCAGTACAGTGTGGGACGTCGAACCAGAAGATGGCCGCTAGCCATTTGGTATGCGATCATGAACATAGCAGGCGTCAATGCGAGGATCGTTCATTACTCTGTTCATCCTGACTCTGGTATGAATCGTCGTGCATTCTTAGTGTCTTTAGGCATTTCTTTAGGAAAATTTTTGATTTTGTAATGTTTTTTTAATTAATTAATCTAAATATGTGTATTTCCACCAAAATATTTGTGTAAACTGGCAATAATATGTAGTTAAAGAATTAAACTTAGTTTCATAGCTGTAAATTTCTTTTTGTTTCCAAAAAAAAAGATATAAAAAATTGGGGCCAAATATGACCCAACCAGGTTAGGTAGGTAACAAAAAACCACCAGGTTAGTTAAGGGTTAAGAGTTCGAAATTACATTTCTTACAATAACTTCCATATTTTGTTTGTCATAGTGGAGATGTGGATTTAGTACCATTACATGAATTGAAATCTTCAGGTGCTGATTTCATTTAGTGTGTTAATAGTTGAATCAAGCTGCAGATGTTTGACATTTTTAAAATATTATTTTCAGTAAGATTCTATATGAGCATCTATAGTCCCCTATACCAAATTTTATTTTCTTATCTTATATTGTCTGGCTATTGTGTCTACGTACAAACAACAACGAAGATTACGGATGGACGAAATGTCTAAAATCACTTTTTCGATTACCAAACGTATCTTTTACTGCGTATAAGTAAAAGACCTAGCAGGACCCCAGAAGTTTCTAGCTAGACTAAAGTGATAGTTAATTCAGTTAAATTGTTTACACTGATGACCGACGGTATTTGATAGAATTCTATTTTAACAAATAAAACACAATTTTTCTTTTGTAAATTCTATTATTTATTGGGTCCAGCCGACCATGGTTTCGCCAGTCACGACATTGACGAGGCTCTTACTAAATACAATACACACCATAACTATTATAAAAGGTTGAGAAAGGCAGGAAATTCCCGTTAACAAACAAAGCACAAAGACCCGGGGGAAACCCCCCTCCCCACAGGTCATTCACACAGGTATTAACCAACCTACCTTTACTGTGAAGTAAAGGAGAAAATGACAAAAATTCCATTTAAAACTAGATTAGCATCATTACAAAAAAGTTTCTTAATTTCTAAAATTTCCTAAACCTTTAATTTTCTACTTTTTACATTCACATGTAGAACTTCAAAATTAATATTAGAATAAAAATCTGTCAGTGCATGATGTTTTAAATGGTTAGACTACTATGGTTTAAATGGTTAAAACTAGAATCATTATAACCTAACCGCCAACTCCTTTCATGCTCCCCTAACCTATACTTAAAACTACGGCCTGTTTTTACACACCAATTTTTTTGCATTTTTTCTATTTTATCTTTGGAATTTACTAACATCTTTCCTTATTTTGTTTACAATAATAAGCTGGTTTACAGTGTTTTTTCTTTTCTAAAACTTTACCAACTGCAATGCTAACTTTACCAAAATAGTTAATTCTACGCCACTTTTGTGTGGAATTATTAGAATTGACTACCCTCTTTTTAATATTTTATCAATGAGATTAACCTCATAACCATTATTAATGGTTATTTGTTTGAAACATACAAGCTCAGCACAAAAATCATCATTAGACATCGGAATATTAATGAGGCGATACAACATACATGGAAAGCAGCTAATTTATGATTATAAGGATGTTGTGATGTACATGTATAATGTTGTCACTAAACGTAGGTTTCCTAAAAATGCTGAAATTATGCCTACCATCAATGATTTTAATTGTAAGATCTAAAAAATTAATTAGATTATTCTGTCCTACTTCCATAGTAATTGGGTCACTGAGTTAATAGTTCTTGTGTGTATTGTAGTATTTAGTCTTGTAAGAGCCTCGTCAATGCCGTAACTGGCGAAACCATGGTCGGGTAGACCAAATAAATTATAGAATTTACAAAAGAAAAATTGTGTTTTATTTGTTAATTTAGTTAAACTGTAAACTGATATTTATTTTCTAATGTTGTCAATGACTTTTGTAATTGTTTCAAAAAAAAATATTGCTGATAATAATAACCGAGTAGGTAGTTTTTGTTTTGAAAAAAAAGGGAATAATTAAAAATAAATATATTCCTATTGAAATGTTTAAAAATTTTACCATTTAAAAACTAACTATGTGATTTTGTTAATATTGATGTACTTTTTAATTTCTGTAAATGAAACTGTAAAATTAAAATGATTATCATTAAAATGCCTGAGATTGTTGAGGCATAAATCTACTGAAGATAAGGTTGAAACGTTTCAATTTATAAACTTATGCATAAGTAGTAGGTATATATATATATTGTTTCCTACTCAATTTGTTATAGTTTTATTATTCGTTAAATTAATAATAAATAATGGTACCATGAGTTATGAAAAAGTATAAAATAAAACTTCAGTTCCCTTGGTATTGAGGATTACTTAACATGCCCTCGATTTCATGGGGTTGTCCTCCGTTTTAACACGATATTTTTGGATTTGTATGAATTAATTATAGTAAACATAGATATAACCAAGGAATAAAGAATACATGGAATGGTTGACCTAAAGTGATAGAGGACATTGGGGAGGAAATGTGAAGGTTTGGGAAAACAGCCGTTTTTGTAGGTTAAGGTTTGGGACGAACTTCTTAGGCTTCTTGCTACTTCTATATTTAGGATTTGAATTAGAGTAACTATATAAAAACCTACTTATTTTTAAGATTACATACTACCGAAATTGCGCTCGGGGCTATTTCAGCATTTCTGGTCTTGCGAGGCGACCCATCCTAATCCTCTTTAATGAGCGGGGCAATTTCATCGTTTCAAAAGTTCCCAAAATGTCGGGGCAGTTTCATAGTCGCCAAAATAAATCATGTACAAATGTCGTAAACTTTGAATGGCGAGATTTTATTAGAAATTGAATATTTATATCGTAAATTAGTGTATAAAATTACAAACTAGAAAAAGAAACCTTAGGGCTAAATATTGTGAGTACCGACTAGGCATTACTGAGGACTTGCTGGATCTACATCTCTGTTTACTTAGTCTCGTGTTAGATCCCTCTCTTTCATATTTCTTGTCAGGTCTTATTCTCTTCCGCCTCTAACGCTATTAGAGTATTCGAGGACTGGAGGTCATTAATTTATGTTCTTTTTTTCCTTCAGGGGATGATGACCGAGTGGTTTTTCACCTTCAAACAATAGGGCGGGGAAAGCGATTATGCCAATTATTTTGTATTATTGAATTTATTATTAAAGTTCCATGTTGTCTTTTAAGTTATATGAAACACAACATATTTGATTTCGTTTGTACAGGATTTATTTAACAAAATTTGATCAAGATCATTATCGCCTATTTTGAATAAATCAAAAATTTTATGTTTGATTTTATAAGAATTACCCTCAAATTTTGAATTTTAGAAAAAAATTACAGAAAGATCTCAATATATATATATCTAAAATATATACAATCGCAAATTTTCAACCCATCTGATAAAATTTAAGAAATTCTTCGGAACCAAATGAAAAAAAAAATAACAAAAACGTACAATTTTCTATATTAAAATTACAAAACCACCAAATGAATGAGTAAATGAAATAAAAAATACATTAGAGGACAATGTTAAATGTTCAGTATAATTTAAAGTTATAAAAACTCCTTTGCCAGGATTTAAAAAGAACTTAACTGTTTCATTATTATGTTCAATTCGTTTTCTTGAAATTTTGATCTTGTTTTATTATAATGTGATGTTTTATTCGATGTATACATTATTCATGAATTTCCCAAAAAAAACGATTTTTTATTGAATGAGGTTTGCATTCCAAAGTTTTCTTTAGAATCCACTTTAGAATTTTGTGAAATGTTTCTGTGTAATCCACCAACCCAAGATTGTTGGTTACGTTTCAACATTCTCTAAGTGCACCAGATCATCATGTATATATATAAAAAAAAGGAAATATAAACTTTTCAAAAATAACACTTGTTAATTAAAGGAACTTTGGTTGTGAAATTATTCTTTAATAAAGAATAACAAATTTGTTTAAGAAACAAAACTCTGTATAATAATGTGTCTTCATTTCAATTTTTTTTTTTTTAACTGTAAAATAATGTGTACTAATTTAAAATCAAAATAGTTTTGGATGGGACTGCATGCAAAATATTTCGGCCTACACGACCCCAAAGGGGTTATTTTTCAAAATTAAAATATATTGACGTCAATATTATAGCTTAAAACAAAATTAATTTCTTTTATATATCATAAATTTGTCTTTTCTTCTCAAAATAGAAAAATAGTGTGTTGATGAACCTAGTTTTAACATGTATCTCTACATATATAAATGGTAGTAAACTAAGCATTTGATAATAAAAAATCCTGTTAACTGTAATACATAATTTTGACCTTTTTTTAATATCTAAAATTTAAATTCTTTATTTCAATTCATATTAATCTGAAATCTAACTTTTGTAACTTTTTTAAAAAAAAAAGATCAAGAACTATGAAATGTTTGTTATATTTAATTATTTTTTGTAAATGGTCAAATTTAATTCAAAAATTTAAGCTAAATAAATTTTAGCACTTGTTAATATAATTTGTTTTCTTTTTTCTTTTTTTTTTAATATATAATCTTTAATTCTCAGTCGCCTGGTAACATGT